>JAYESA010000013.1:124488500-125233500 GCA_036927795.1 Iris macrosiphon
GTCGATTAGCAGACAGACCCTAGTCCCGACAATCAGGTACTAGTCGGTCAACCCCTCCTTTCTCGTAGTCTATTATCGTATCTTTGTGTCCTTGTGTCTCTTATGGACACATATTTAAAATAACAAGTAACTTGTAGTTGAGAAGTACATAAAGATTGATAAAAATACATTAGTAATTGCCTAAGGTTATGAACTATTATCAAAGACTAGAAGTTATCCGAAACTTGGTCATAAACCAAGTATAGGGAGAACAAGGTCATGTATTCACACAGAGCAGAGATAGTTGGTAACCCATAACTGAATAATTTAATGTCTCAAGGCACGCGTTAATCGAAGACAGAACACGTGTACACCCTAGCCACGTGCATACGTAACGCTGTCTTCAAACAACCATAAACTTGAGACAGACCCTTAAGAGCAACGTAGTGTCAGTACATTGGGTCTTAGCGTCTGATGTAGATTTCTATATTATATTGTGTGTCAGGATCATCGGATCAGCCAGGACACATCGCAGGAGCAGGCTTTTGGCATTCACCTCTTGAAGACCCAAGCAAGATACCTTGCTATATTTACTGTTTAAATTAAATATGCATCTGTTGTAGTGTATTCTTGTTGCTTGTAGTTTATACAACTGTGCGTGTCCGAGTTGTCTCGGGTGCATTCGACGGTTACGTCGATGTTAGTATATATATATATATGGACTTAGCTCTTAGCAGACTCAACCCATTGGACGATTCTCTGTTATTGTCTGAGACCTAACACCTTACACGAATACTGAGATATATTCATATTGGGATGTGGGTTTGCACACTCGACTAGCTATCGTTGCGTATCACCTACATCACGGTTAGTATGTAGTCAGGATATAGATTAGAGACTTGGTATATAGATACATGGTATGCACGTTGAGTAGTCGACTTGCGTATCTACATTGGGCGGAGAGGACAACTAGTAGGCGTATGGGGTACACACATTGGAGCCGTAGTTCGAAGGAGCCTCGGATCCAATAATTTTCCCTTTATACTGATGCCACGTTCTTCGGAGCGATATGGACGATATACTGTACAGATGCCACTCTCTTCGGAGCATGGACGTTACGCCTACACCTACCCATACGCACCAGCGTTGTCCTCATATTGCATTCACTTAGATGGCTAGCACACCCTTCTTGTATTTATTTTATTCAGTATTCATATATGGCATATTGTTTTCTTGTATCTTGTTACGTCCCTCTGAGGACCTGGTACCTTTCCAGATTTAGACGAGGCTTACTACCCCACCGTATACGGCCTGGGACAGGAGACGAGATTTGCTACAGCTGAGGAGTTGGAGGTGCAACCGTCAGAGTTTCCGTGACCAGTTGGTAGGCCTTTAGCCTAGATGGAGGGCATCATTATCTACTCAGCTGATGCTCTAGTCATTATCTTTTATATCTCATTTCAGTACTTTATTTCATCATAGTAGTGGGTTTGTTTCCACCAGACATCACTGGTTGTACTATGATATCTTGAGACTGGTATTTATCAACTAGCAGTTTATTTAGTGTTTCTTGCTCTTTATTTTGTGGATGAGATTAGATTACCTGTTATTGACTGATATTGGACATGTTAGTATTATAGAACAGCGTAGCACTCTTCGTGGATCCATTAAATTAGGATATCCTCGGAGACGTGTCAGCTGGCCATTGCCACGTGGCCTGGTTCCATATATTTTGGGACTGGGGCGTGACACTGAGAAAGGGTTTACATAATGTCCAAATGACCAAAATGCCATCCCCTCAAGTCATGCAACTTGGGTTTTGGATTTGGGGTTCCAAAAGCACTCAAACTAACTCCCAATCTCTCCGACTAACTAGAATAAAATATAATAAATATTCTAAACCCAAAAATAGGTCTCACAAGGGTGTTGGTTGGGTCGGACATGGATCCACTAGGGTCTGACATGGGTCCAGACTAGCCAAAATCCTAAAACAATCCATAGAAAAATAATACAATCAACAATTAAATATAAATATAATTAATTATAAATAATACACAATTTACCAAATAAAAAAAATCCTATTTTCTAGAATCGGGTAGTGACACTAACCAGAGGGTTGCCCTAACTAGAGGGTTGCCCTAACTGGAAGGTTGCCCAAGCGCGATGGCTTTTAAGGCTTACCCTAGGGTTGACCTAGTATATACAACCGCCCTTCTTTCTTCAACCAATGACCTTTAACCTAAAGTCATTATGTTCAATAGTTGTTGACTGTCCGATACTCTCTCAACCTCATCCGCGGAGAGGATGCCTCAGTTCATAGAGACGAAAATGTAGGTTGTACATTAATGTTTTATTATCTTAAGATTTTTTAAATAATCTATGTTTTTTAGACTATCCAAAGTTTTTTCAACTATCCTAAGTTATATGTTCAACTTATATTGTTAATAAAAATAAGAATATTATTACTATAATAATTACATATGTCTTTCTTTCCTTATCTTGTATGTATGTCATGTCCTTCCTCTTGTGCGTGTGTACGAAGACCTCGATAAAATTAACTCTCAAGGGATTATCACCCTCCTTCGCCTTCTTATCAAACTATGTATTAAATAGTTGATTAACATATTAATAGAAGAATTATTAAAATAAAACCATATAATTAAGAAATTCAAATATTTTAAGATATCATACATATATGATTTTCTTGTATACATTACAGTGGGGATCGATTCACGCGTCTATAGTCCAACAGAAGAATATGATTTTTAGCTTTCTCATATCTCTTTTTGAACTAAGGAGTCTCAAATTTCCTCTGTATTTCTACCCAATACTCTTCCTTAGCCACACTTTCCTCCTTTTTTTACTATTAATTATCCTTTTCACGTCATCTATTGCACCATAGATATTATGGCTTCAAGCACTGTTGTAAATCTTCTCCATCTCATCCTCTTGATGCGTAGGTCACCAGTAGGTCTTCTGTTAATCCAAATTCAAATAACAATTAAATATTTATAAGAGTGATTTAACAAAAGATAAGGATACATGATATGGTGGTAGTAAAGTATACTCTCATCTTGTCTAGCCATATGTACCTCTTCTCCTCCGACACATGATATAAGTTAATATAAGGGCCATAATAGTTCTTTCAAATGATCGAACCCATTTGTAGAAGCAAGAAAAAATATCCAAGTGTGTATCTCATTCCAGCTAAATGTAACTCCAAGAGATCCCCGCGGAAGGCCCACTCCAAGAGATCTCCGCGGAAGACCCATAGCAGAGGCCACAGCGGAAGACTCAAGCCACCTCATCCCCGCGGAAGAATCCAGGAAACATTCTCCAATGGAAGAAAAAAGCCTAGCACCTAACCATTACGTAACAGAGCCATCAAGTCACCATGTGCTACATGCAGTGTGTCATTTCAAAATACTGCCGATTATTAGACCATATCAGCCAGGTCATCCATCCCACATACCACGGGATTTTCTTTCAAACATAGCTTAATTTCGTGGGTCTTCTACCCACAGAAAGAGACCCAGCGCCTTCCACTTTCCCTAAAGGAACACCTGAAGAATAGTCTATATTCCACGACTCCTATGATGCCACAACTTCTCTGCTCCATGACATTTATGTCTTCTACGTCCTCTATGACTCCATAATTCATCGATTCCTATGACTTTTGTCAACAACTGATGACGTAGGATGGTTGTTTTATCCACTCACCTGACGATCGCAACTCCTCCGCCAAGAGCTCATGCTTAACCGTGTAAATGGACAACCATTTGCAAACCATCATCCACCATCCTTCTCCTACGAATATGACATGGACCACAACTAAACAACTACAGGTAACCTGGCATCTCCAGAAGGAAGTGCTCCTTTCTTGGGCCACGATCCCTACCGGTCAATTTGGAACGTGGGTCATGTATTCTGCATAATAGGCAACCATCACGCTTATGGAAGCTTTCTACTCAACAACAATGAATAAACAATTATCCTTCTATAAATACTCGATATATTACAACTTTTTAAAGCACGACCAACGTGATAGCATAATACCAACTTCGACACCAAGATCTTGCTCGTCCCCCTATTATATTTCCCATCCTATAGCTATGTTTGATAGTCAACAGTGCAAAAAGATGGCTCTGATTCGACCTCCATTGTCCCACTTCTACAGAATCTCAAGTTTGTCATTACGCCATTGTACTTACATTCTCTATTAATCTGGTCTGACAATGAGTTCAATAAAACTTTTTTCTAATCTCTACACACGTCTCTTGAGCATGGATACAAGCTGGGACTCTGCTGGGTAAGACTTTCTCCTACAATAAGAAAGTAGTGATGCAATCTAATACGCTATCGATGGGAAATAGTACCGACACCTTGATCGAAGATTTTGACCATGTTGGCCCGTATAGACCACATCACGACGATGAGCCTCTATACCAAACCAGTATTGTCGTCAACGGCACTGATCCTATTATACAAGGATGCACAACTTACTCCCTTAAGAAGGTTATCTGGCATGTCTAAGCCCTCGGTATCCGTGATCTAGTGGAGCATATCCTGAGAAAAGCGAGAGTTGAACCCCACGCCTTCAACAGGTAGCCATAAGGCGACAACCGAGAGAAATCTGCCAAAGTTTATTGCTACGAATTTCTTTCCACAAAATGATGGTGACGTTATCAGCGACTAATGATTCCAATAGTTTATGGTATCTGTCCAGTATAACACCTGAGAGTGAATCATGTATCCTACTAGAATCTTAGGCATTATACGAAACTTCTGTTAGTGGCAGATATTCTCTCAATATCACTGCCATTTTTCTAGATAGCAATAATTTTATCATTTCATATTATTTATTTATAGTGTTTATAGTTTATATATTTTGTTGATATTTATTGGTTTCTGGACTAGCCTATTTATTGGACTTGACACTAGCGGACCTAACTAGACTTAGCATGACTCATAAATCCAATAATTGGGCTAGGCCCATTAGACTCAATTAATTCATTTTCTTGCTTTAAGTGGAGATTAGATTAAGCCTTCATTATGATTAGAAGCTTCCTCAATTAACTCTCCTAATTAAATACCTCTAATGCCTAATTAGTAGGGGTATATTTAACATTGTACATTGATTGAGACCCAACCAATAAGTGGGTGGCCACATAAATAGGGGATTCATTCTCTCCTCTCCATAATTCATTTCAACCAAGATCCCCAATTCTGTTCTTTCCTAAATTGAGTCATCCCTCTACCAATTTTTCCTCAAATCACTCTCAATTTCTAACAATTTTATCATCTAAGGATCCTAGAAGTTTGGATTACAAGGAGCACTTAGAGAAGGAGTTGGCTAGGAACTTGTGTCCTAAGTGTGTCAATTGGGGCTTTCTATTGTGAATCCATCTCCCAATAGATATAATTATGAAATTATTTTTTCATTTAGATTCTAATTATTGCATTTGAGCATTAAAAATTCTTCCATGGCTTAGGGCTACCCATAACAAGAAGAATTAGATTCTTATGACCCTTATTGTGACTTATATATTGACTTTTATGGCCTTTTTGGGGAAAATTCGAGTTTGGAACATTAGATATTTGATAGAATTTTTCTCTTGTGATTTTAGAGTAGGTGCATGATTCGGAAGGGCGGAAGGACGTACATGTCCACAATTGGATACGGTAAGCGCGTATTGTGATACGCCGTGATACGATATTGTAGGAGGAATATTTGCATGGGTAGTGAGCTCTAGTATACAATTTTGATTTATTACTTTTAAATAGCTATAAAATATATTATATATATTGTATTTAGTGTTCTAGTTGTGTTGCATGTGGTTGGGGAGAGTATCTTGTGGTTTTTAGTGTGTATCACAAGCATATCATGAGCATAGTGTGACACTTGGGAGTGCACACCAAGTGCTTGTTAATTGATATATGTATGTGTGTACCTAGTTTGAGTATTGTATTTATTTATCTACCTAGAGTTATATATATATATATATATATATATATATATATATATATATATATATATTGTGTGGGGGGCTTTGTGTGTGATGATTGGAGGTGAGGGTTACTTGAGTGTGTATGTGTGTGTGTGTGTGTGTGTGTGTGTGTTATAGTGTTAGTGTTTGGGTGTAACTTGTGTGTGTTGTATTCAGTATGCATTAGAGTGAAGGCTGGGCAAAATGGAGTATAGGGGCATTGGGAAGTGCTTAGTTAAGCATTGAAGTGCTGGATACGAGATGAGTTGAGGGGGATCAGTTGTACTGCCTTGGAGTGTAAACAGTTAGAACTGCTTGGGGTTCAACTATAAGGATGGGCAATCAGTTAAGGGAATTATATAGACCTGAATAGGCTTGCATTCAGTGGGAAGTAGTAATATATTTGGAGGCCTGTGTTATGGGCAAGGTAAAGTGGGAAGGAGTAGATGCAGTCGGGTCTGCAAGTGTTCAGTTGAGCAAAGGGATAATGAAGGGTGCAGTGAAAGTGTCTGGAAAGTGCATGAAGGTGGCAGTAACCTAGAAGTGCTTGCATATAGTTATAGTTACTAGGGAGTTTGGGAGTTGTATTGGTCATATATAGTAGAGTTAGGGGGTTCTTGTGTGCTTTTTGCAACAAAATAGAGCCACAACAGTAACTAAGTAGCGGGGTTAGAAGCTCGGGTACAATATAAGTAATAACAGTAGCAATAGCAATAACAAGTATGAGGGTCTAATAGTGATCAGGTTATAAGTTAGTATGGGTAATCTGAGATAAAGGAAGGTTTTGAGTCTGGTTTAAACAAGTACCAGTGGCAGTACTACTAACAGCAACAGTATATTGAATGGGGGTATTAGGAAGCTAACAGTGCACTTTAGTGCACTATTGGTAAAGAACAACAGAATAGTAGCAAAGACTACTGAGATTTGAGCAAGAAGAGTAACAACATCATATATGAGGTGAAGGGAGTAGGGTGCATCAATGTGTGAGAGCTAATACAACTATGAGTGTAAGTGTCAATTTTAGTCATAAGATGACTAATAGGTATGTATATGGAATTATAATATATGGGTTGGTGACATATGAATGCTACTTGAAGGAGTGTCAAGGTATTAAAAAGTATTAGAGTCAGAGTCTAAGTATTAGCTAAGTGCTAAGATATATTAAGATACTAGATAAGATACTAATTAGTTGTTAAGGTAATAAATTATATACTAAGGTAATAGTGATTATGAGTGCTTGACCAAGGTTGTCACGATCCGCACCCGGTGTAAGGGTACGAGTACTTGGGTACATCCAGCCTACGCCACATCATCGACAGTAAAAAATTGTTTAGGTCAAAAATACTATCTACACATCTCACACAATATGTATAAGGTATCTGTCATGCTATCTCAACTCTAAATGGAGGACAATTTGATAATATGGTTATGATAAACAATACTCAATCACAATATCAAACTAGAGGATGATTTGGCACGATATGGAATAGAAGGAAAGAAAATAAGTCACAAATATTTCATAAGTCCAAAGTCTAATCTCAATACAAGACATCAAATAATAATACAATGCCAAAGTCTAACTAACATATACAATCAAGAATAAACTAACTAGGCCTCATCAACAGCTGGAACTAACTCAATAGGCACTATGGGTGATAACTCAACTAGATCCCCATTATGTGGCCCATAGTTTATAGGACACCAATCCTCTAATAAATTATCTAAAAAATATATCCAGTCAGGATTGGAGCGAAGTATAACCCAAATAGCAGTTCCAATAATTGATAGAAACTATGAAACAGTAATAGTAATAAAAATAAATGATGGGAGTAACTGAACTAGAAAATATCACGAGAGAGAGCATCACGATAAATAATGGCAAGAACTGAGAATAATATGGTACGGAACAATAATATAATAAACTCGAATACAAGAAACAATATTTATAAATGTGCCTTAAAATATTAGTAAGATAATGTGATCGACTTGGGCCTAAAATGGGCTATATATAAAAGGTGAGCTAGCGTGATCATGTGTGAGTGACATGATCTGTTAACTATCACAGGCTATACTAAATCACGGACTATCAGGTATGATCACATATCCACTAATATTTCCTTAACCTACGACTAGTACACGGATCCAAATCATGATACATTATAACACTTATATAATACTACACGGTCTATAATATTATGCACAATGATCACGGTCTATATAATCACTAAGATATCATGGTAATCACTGAGTAATCATGAAGCACGATACGATGATCACTGAGTAGCCTGATCACTGAGTAGCCACGATAATAATATCTCATGACCAAGATTCACGTATACCAATCCATGAAACCATCATATCAAGAATCAAATATATCAATAATAAATACATGAAACATAGAGGCTACCATATAAGAAAACTATCAGAGAATGTACTCACATATAGTCCTAAGCAAATAATAAATCTCGGTATCCGAGCTGGTGTCACACACACCTAAATATGAACATCATGTTACTTGGTGTAATGAAGTGAGAAATGAGGCAAAATGCACTAAAGATGATTTTCTAGGCCATTTTTAGCTAAACTAGGTCCATACTAAGTTAATTGGGTTACTAACTAGCTAACACTTGTTTATACTAGCTATACTAGGTCATTACCCCAAGGTATTAGTTATACTAGATAATATTGCTAAGGTATCTATATAAAACTTATATTATCCTAGTATTATCTACTATCAAATATTATCTTACTGTCTACACTAATGCCCCTACTAAACAACTAATACCTTAACATGTACCTAATACCTTTGTATCATGAATACCTTATCAATACCCTGTATCCCATGAACCTCACACCTAATACCTCCATCTCTATCTTAGATTATAGATCATTACCTTATCCCAATATCAATCCCCCAATTTCCTACTCCTGATACGTGAGTATCATGGCACCTAAAATCTAAACCTTCTACCTATATCTGGCACTCACTAAACTCCTAAGCACTTACTCATAAGGCAACCTCACTCAAGTAGGACACTCCACACTAGCTCACATTCACTCTTCACCTAGACTCTCAAAATTGTACAGGACACACACTTCTACATACACAACTGTGAACAATCTAGCACTTGCTCACTCACCATTTTACTTTACTGTACATATTTTACATTACAGTCCTTACAATGCTGAATATAGCCTTTACCCGAGCCCCTAACCTAGGTGTACAATCTTCTCTTATTGACTGAACTTGGTAACACAGCATCATCCTCATGTGGTATCTGCCCTCGAAGCTCAGCGGTGCACATCATACTTGTAGCTGCTTCTACTACACATAGTTGCGGATAGACTGCTGCTGCTATTGCTGCTGCACGCTGCTGCTACTGCTGATGCTGCTGTATCACCTAACTCTTGCAGATGATACTGCTATTGCTGCTGCTACTGCCTATGCTACTGTTATTTCCTATATTGTTGCTACTGATACTGATATGCTACCGCTACTGATACTGCTAAACATAAACTCGAGACTTCCCCTAAAATCAGTCTCCAACTGAACACAATGCACAAGTAATTGCTTTACAGTTCTCAATTGAGCTCTCCCTAGTGCATACCACACTCACTGCTATCGAGCAGTTCACTTCCTCTCTGTCATGACCCACACCCGGTGTAGGGATGCAAGTCGGGAACAACGCCCAGCCTACACCGCAGCATCGGCGGTAGAACGCTGTCTTGGTCAACTATACTATCTAATTATCTCACTATAAAGCATAAACCTCCAATAATATCTCAACTCCAAGAAGAGAGTAATCAACTTAATTCAACACAATACTCAATCACATTTCGATGGCACGAGAAGATATCACAGAAGTCTAACATAACTAAGCAGTTAAAAATATAACAACAACAAATAGAAATAATATCCAAACACAAATATATGTCGGAAACAAATCCGGTACCAAAATGCTAAAGAGAACTAACTATGCTAACTAGTAAATCCGGCTAAATTTCTCAACAGTCACTCCAGAACTAGTGGGTCCAAGTCTGCACCATCTATAGGCTGAGGTCCGTAGTATGTCGGACACCAATCTCCCGGATCCTCTGAAAAATATTTTCCAGTCAGGAATGGAGCAAAGTACAACCCAATAGCAGTTTCAATTAAATGATAAAAACTATAAAGCAGTAGAATAGAAGATGCTATCTACGATGAGGATATAACTGATAATCAAGAACAATGAGAGAATAGGCAATACTAACAACAAAATATAATCAATGCATACAAGAATAAAGGAATGAACTATAATGTCAGAATAGAACAAGGTAATCAATGAACTGAATAATGGAATCTACAATAACTATGTGATTTGAGATACTAACTAAATATGTGATCGGCCTGGGAGAGTCAATGATTACACTAAGGAGCTAACTCAACCATACGTGAATTGCATGGTTAGTTAGTAGCCAATGATTACACTACTAGCCGATAGTTTCTTGATCACATATTTAATTGGTATTTCCCCCGCCCCGACTGATATGATGGATCGAATCATGACACGTCACTAGCCAATGTATCCAATGTTTAATCTACAATATTCAATATTATCCAATACCAACAAGGACAGTATCCGATACCATCTCCATAATCAAGGTAACATCCCATGACTAACGATCCAATAACAATACCAATCCGTGTACCATCGTGTCAAGAATCATAAGTAATATTTTTAAATACTTGAATTATAGTGGTAATCAAATAATGAAAACTATCAGAGAATGTACTCGCCTGTGGTCCAGAGCAAATGATAAAAAAATGATGTCCGAACTGGTGTCACAGACCTATATATGAAATATTGCATTAATACAAGTTTTTGGGAAGAGAAATAAATTAAACTAGTCAACTTTCGAGGTCATAAAGTCATTTCTAAGTCAAAAATCAAACTAGGTCAACTCTAAGTCAACTATGGTCAACCATAGTCAAATTATGGTCAACTACCAATTTCTATGTTGCATGAGTCTAACTCAAAGATATTGGGCTTACACACTATGAATCTTGGCCATACAAACTAAATCTTAGGATACTAAGATACCGTATCTCAGGATACGCAAACAAGGGATAAATATAACACATATGTACATATCAAACAATATTATATATATAAAATCCTAATTACAAATGCTAAATGGATACCTTGGTTTCGAACCAACTTGGTATCGTAATACTAAACCTCTATCTTGATATCCAAACCCAATACCTTGATTATCCTCCAATACCTTGATACTTACCTTGGCATCTCAAGGTAAATTCAAAACCTTATTTATACTAACTACCCAACAATAATTATAAACTACTATACATTTAATATTTATATAATTCTATATACCTTATTTTAGTCACCTTAATACCAACCCATAATTAGTTACAACTATCCTATTACTTATGCCAATACCTACTACTCATACCTTGGTATATCTTGATACTTACCTTGATATCTTAAGGTAATTGCCAAAATCTCATATATATACTAACTACCCATCAATAATTATATATATCAATCCAATATAACTCTAGTATGTACTAATAGAATAATACTAACTACCAACTACACACTAACTATTAATACATATATACATACATACATACATACCTACAAATATATAATATATAAAAAATACTCATAACAATTGATAACTAAAGTATACTAATTATTCTAATAAATTTATATGCTACAACTAAATATATACATATATAGTATACTAAAATACAAATAGCAATTAGGAACATATTTATATATATATATATTAATTACCATATATATATACATATATATCTATATATATTAATATCTAATATATTAAAAACTGTCAAACTGTCGCTAAATACTCTGTCCACTGTCACAGAAAGCTGCTGTGTATATAGATACACTGCAGTTTTTGTGACAGTTTCCTGCACTGTCACTAAAAACTGTCGCTGAAGCTTCTGATACTCGGCTGATACACTGTTGTTTCAGCGATAGTTTTCTGCAACTGTCGCTGACTGCTATCGCTGAAAAGCTGCTATTATTTGCATTTGTTGCTGCTGTTGCGACACTTCTAGCTCCCTGTTGTCGCTGAAAATATATGTATATATATACAATATATATATAAATACATATATATAACCCACCATATATATTTATATAATATATATATAAAACTATATATAACTATACATACTCTTATACATAGTAAATTGTATAAAATAACACATAGTAACATACACACACACATATAGTAATATGTATATATAACTATACATATATGTATACATATATATAATCATATAATAATATAAATACATAACAATATATAATATAACTATATATATAACCACATATAAATATATCTACTATATTATATATACATATGCTACCACTTATAAATATATATCTACATACATATATATATATAAATAATCATATATAAATAATCTAATTACTTAATTAAACATACACCTATATTATATAAAATATATACATATATTTACATCCCTAACATATATTATAACATATATATTAATGCATGTAGAAGAAAGCTACATAATATATATTCTATTAATACATATATAATACATAGATCTATGATACAATAAACACTATAATAAATATACATAATATATATATATAATATATATAGATACATACACAATTATAATTCAAGAATTAAAGTATAATTAATTAGATCTACACATAAACACATAATAATTGGAGCGTATCACACCGTATCCCACTAGATCTAGGATACGCATGCGATACGAGTCCACCACACATCCAATTTTACCCCGAAGGACACAAATAAATCACATATAATATTTATGAACAAAACAAAGTGTCAAATGTAGATCTATGTGTCCGTGTCAAAATACGACATGTACAAAGTCCCGTGTCGGAGAAAAAATCCCCAAAATAACACGTATCACCAAATTGTTGGGATACGACCTACACGTACCCAATTGTGGATACGACACTAGCCCCAAACACATAAACGTATGCCAAATTGATCTATAGGATCAATTGACACACACAACAAAAGTCATTTTCGGAATTCCCCCAAAATTGACACAAAAAGTACCATAACTTTCTCCATAGGTCTTCTATGAACACAAAACCAAATCCTATGGATAGTACATACATATGGGTTGATTATTCATGATTAAATCTCAGATTTAGAAGCTATTTTAAGGGGAAAAAACTGAATTATACCTATTGGGAGATGGATTCCCAATGAAACCTCCAAAATTGGTGAAATTGGCCTCCAACTTGTAGATCCTTGCTCCTCTTTGTAGATCCTTGCTTCCTCCTTCTAGATCCTTGCTCTTCTAGTCTCCAATAGTGATTTGGGAAGTAATTGGGTAAAAATTTGGTAGAGATTTGGTCGAATTTGGTTGAGGAAAATTCTAGATCTAGATTTGGAATGAAAAATGAAGAGAGAGAAAGTTTTCATCCCCTTTATATAGGCCTCACTTGCCCCCTCCCTCAAGCTACTATGTAAAGTCTAAAATACCCCTTGGGGTCTCTCATGAAGAAATTAATTAAGGAGGAAAGCTTCTAGTCCAATGGTTTAATTAATTTAATCATCCTCCTAATTAATGGGCTTTCTAGTTGGGCTCAATTCTAACAATTAATACATGTTGGTCCATTAGTCTAAACTAAACTAGTTAGGTCCACTAACACAAGTCCAAAAATAAATCTAATATGCTAATAATAAAGAAATAATACAATAAATAAATATTTAACATGCATAATATTTAATTAATTATAAAATGACCAAAATACCCATTTCTAGAAAATACGGTAGTGACAAGTCTATCCCCCTTAAAATAATTTCGTCCTCAAAATTTAAGGGTGATCGTACTCCTTCTAGGTCAAACCCCCAGCAATCATAGTCTAATAAGGTCTTATCTCACTAAGAACAGTCCTATGCAAAGAATAATATGCATGGTCATGGTCTCCACCTGTCTTCTGTCTTATTACTGTTGTCTCTGTCAGGATATTCTATAGCTACACTAACTATATAACACAAGCATCCAAAAGGTACTAAAGAATCAATCAATCAAAATAGATGAAAGGAACAGAAAGAAAGAACAGACTCTCTAACCCATCACCTGTAGTATTGGTCTTCTCGACCGTCATCGCAAATGCTCCGCCCTGCCGAGGTAGCTCCCTCTGCCGGTGATGAGCAATCTGTGGTGCTACAAGTAGCCTAACTCCACCTCTCTGGCCTCGATCTGCATCCTGGCCTGGACGTTGAAGTGTCCAGAGACAATCCTTTACCATATGCTCCGTTGATCCACAATGTAAGCATGCTCCAAGTCTCTTCCGACACATCTCCCAAGTGTGCCCAGTCTTCTTGCAATAGGTGCATTGAGGAGCTTGTTGCACCTGTCTCTGAGGCTGTTGTGGTATCTGTTGTACTAGAGCTTGTACT
This sequence comes from Iris macrosiphon, assembly GCA_036927795.1. NCBI lineage: Eukaryota > Viridiplantae > Streptophyta > Magnoliopsida > Asparagales > Iridaceae > Iris > Iris macrosiphon. Next base: position 124,502,924 of record JAYESA010000013.1, read on the forward strand.
GGAGCAACAATAGGTTCTGGCATCTGATATTGTTGCTGATAGGTTACAAATTATATTGGAAACTGCTGTTGCTGGAATCGCGACCTCTTTGTTGGTCCCGTACTACTACTGTCACCCCCAAACATATCACGGTCCCTCTTCGGCTTCAAGTTCCACTCTCGCTCGACCTTGCGTGCCTCTGAAAGTATCTCAGAATACGTCTCGTAGAAAGACGGAATGAGAATCTTCACTTCCCAATTCAGACCCTCGCAGAAACGGATAGCCCAAACTTCTGGCTCTCTCACCAAGTACTCCGCAAATTGGCTCAGCCTCCTGAACTCTGCGGCATACTCCTCTACGGACATGCTTCCTTGTGTAAGGCTCTCAAATTGCCTTCCTAATTCCAATCTGTCCGTCCGAGCAAAGAACTTCTTCTTAAAGAGATCCTTGAATATCTCCCAAGATTGGCCCCGCATCAGTAAGAATTGGCTCATTCCTGAACCAAGTGCGGGCAACGTCGAACAGTTGAAGTCCTGCCGCCTCAACCTTCAGATCCTCCGCAAGACGGAACACCTTCATGAGTTGCTCGATATCTTCAAGCCAATCGCCAGCATAGACTATACCTTCTGTACCCTTGAAAACTCGAGGCTCAAGCTTCTTAAAATTTTGAATGTTGCCTGGCGTGATCTGAGTATCCTGTGGCTGTGGAGGAGCCTCTCTCTGAACTGTTGCTATAGCTACCTGATGGGCATTTTCCATACTCTGCCGCATCATATCTGACTGCCTGTGCTGGGCTTCTATCTGTGCCCTTTGTAATTCCATCATCTCTCTAAACAGTGCAACCATCGGCGTGGTATCTCCTGAAAATAGAGGTGGTGGAAGTCCCTCCGAAGCAACTGGAGTAGTCCTCGAAACAGGTGGAGGAGAACCCCCGAAGGCAGTCGAGACTCCTACATGAACTGATGTCGTAGGAGGTACAAACCCTACTGCCTGAGTAGAAGATTGAGAGGTGGCTGACCTTGCAGAAACTGCTCCCGATCGATGGGATCTAATCTTCGGCGGCATCCTGTAGACAGATCGAAACAAAGGAGATCAATTCGACACAAGATAAGATATCATCAAGGAAGGACAAAAGTATTCAGAAGGAATCAAAATTAGCGATTCAATTCAGATTGGAATTCCTAGTTGTGATTGAGTATCCCTCTCTCTTCCTAGTATCCTATGTCCTATATCCTATCGCAGGCTCGCAGTAGTACAACTAAGTCATCGCACTACCACGACATCGCAATATTGCGAAGCCTGACCTGCATGGGCCACCACTAAAAACGTGTCACGACCCGCACCCGGTGTAGGGATGCAAGTCGGGAACAACGCCCAGCCTACGCCGCAGCATCGGCGGTAGAACGCTGTCTTGATCAACTATACTATCTAATTATCTCAATATAAAGCATAAACCTCCAATAATATCTCAACTCCAAGAAGAGAGTAATCAACTTAATTCAACACAATACTCAATCACATTTCTATGGCACGAGAAGATATCACAAAAGTCTAACATAACTAAGCAGTTAAAAATATAACAACAACAAATAGAAATAATATCCAAACACAAATATATGCCGGAAACAAATCCGGTACCAAAATGCTAAAGAGAACTAACTATGCTAACTAGTGAATCCGGCTAAATTTCTCAACAGTCACTCCAGAACTAGTGGGTCCAAGTCTGCACCATCTATAGGCTGAGGTCCGTAGTATGTCGGACACCAATCTCCCGGATCCTCTGAAAAATATTTTTCAGTCAGAAATGGAGCGAAGTACAACCCAATAGCAGTTTCAATTAATTGACAAAAACTATAAAGCAGTAGAATAGAAGATGCTATCTACGATGAGGATATAACTGATAATCAAGAACAATGAGAGAATAGGCAATACTAACAACAAAATATAATCAATGCATATAAGAATAAAGGAATGAACTATAATGTCAGAATAGAACAAGGTAATCAATGAACTGATAATGGAATCTACAATAACTATGTGATTTGAGATACTAACTAAATATGTGATCGGCCTGGAAGATTCAATGATTACACTAAGGAGCTAACTCAACCATACGTGAATTGCATGGTTAGTTAGTAGCCAATGATTACACTACTAGCCGATAGTTTCTTGATCACATATTTAATTGGTATTTCCCTCGCCCCGACTGATATGATGGATCGAATCATGATACGTCCCTAGCCAATGTATCCAATATTTAATCTATAATATTCAATGTTATCCAATACCAACAAGGACAGTATCCGATACCATCTCCATAATCAAGGTAACATCCCATGACTAACGATCCAATAACAATACCAATCCGTGTACCATCGTGTCAAGAATCATAACTAACATTTTTAAATACTTGAATTATAGTGGTAATCAAATAATGAAAACTATCAGAGAATGTACTCGCCTGTGGTCCAGAGCAAATGATAAAAAAATGATGTCCGAACTGGTGTCACAGACCTATATATAAAATATTGCATTAATACAAGTTTTTGGGAAGAGAAATAAATTAAACTAGTCAACTTTCTAGGTCATAAAGTCATTTCTAAGTCAAAAATCAAACTAGGTCAACTCTAAGTCAACTATAGTCAAATTATGGTCAACTACCTATTTCTATGTTGCATGAGTCTAACTCAAAGATATTGGGCTCACACACTATGAATCTAGGCCATACAAACTAAATCTTAGGATACTAAGATACCGTATCTCAGGATACGCAAACAAGGGATAAATATAACACATATGTACATATCAAACAATATTATATATATAAAATCCTAATTACAAATGCTAAATGGATACCTTGGTTTCAAACCAACTTGGTATCGCAATACTAAACCTCTATCTTGATATCCAAACCCAATACCTTGATTATCCTCCAATACCTTGATACTTACCTTGGCATCTCAAGGTAAATTCAAAACCTTATTTATACTAACTACCCAACAATAATTATAAACTACTATGCATTTAATATTTATATAATTCTATATACCTTATTTTAGTCACCTTAATACCAACCCATAATTAGTTTACAACTATCCTATTACTTATGCCAATACCTACTACTCATACCTTGGTATATCTTGATACTTACCTTGATATCTTAAGGTAATTGCCAAAATCTCATATATATACTAACTACCCATCAATAATTATATATATCAATCCAATATAACTCTAGTATGTACTAATAGAATAATACTAACTACCAACTACACACTAACTATTAATACATATATACATACATACATACCTACAAATATATAATATATAAAAAATACTCATAACAATTGATAACTAAAGTATAATAATTATTCTAATAAATTTATATGCTACAACTAAATATATACATATATAGTATACTAAAATATAAATAGCAATTAGGAACATATTTATATATATATATTAATTACCATATATATATACATATATATCTATATATATATTAATATCTAATATATTAAAAACTACCAAACTGTCGCTAAATACTCTGTCCACTGTCACAGAAAGCTGCTGTGTATATAGATATACTGTAGTTTTTGTGACAGTTTCCTGCACTGTCACTAAAAACTGTCGCTGAAGATTCTGATACTCTGCTGATACACTGTTGTTTCAGCGATAGTTTTCTGCAAGTGTCGCTGACTGCTGTCGCTGAAAAGCTACTATTATTTGCATTTGTTGCTGCTGTTGCGACACTTCTGGCTCGCTGTTGTCGCTGAAAATATATGTATATATATACAATATATATATAAATACATATATATAACCCACCATATATATTTATATAATATATATATAAAACTATATATAACTATACATACTCTTATACATAGTAAATTGTATAAAATAACACATAGTAACATACACACACACATATAGTAATATGTATATATAACTATACATATATGTATACATATATATAATCATACAATAATATAAATACATAACAATATATAATATAACTATATATATAACCACATATAAATATATCTACTATATTATATATACATATGCTACCACTTATAAATATATATCTACATATATATATATATAAATAATTATATATAAATAATCTAATTACTTAATTAAACATACACATATATTATATAAAATATATACATATATTTACATCCCTAACATATATTATAACATATATATTAATGCATGTACAAGAAAGCTACATAATATATATTCTATTAATACATATATAATACATAGATCTATGATACAATAAACACTATAATAAATATACATAATATATATATAATATATATAGATACATACACAATTATAATTCAAGAATTAAAGCACAATTAATTAGATCTACACATAAATACATAATAATTGGAGCGTATCACACCGTATCCCACTAGATCTAGGATACGCATGCGACACGAGTCCACCATACATCCAATTTCACTCCGAAGGACACAAATAAATCACATATAATATTTATGAACAAAACAAAGTGTCAAATGTAGATCTATGTGTCCGTGTCAAAATACGACATGTACAAAGTCCCGTGTCGGAGGAAAAACCCCCAAAATAATACGTATCACCAAATTGTTGGGATACGACCTACACGTACCCAATTATGGATACGACATTAGCCCCAAACACATAAACATATGCCAAATTGATCTATAGGATCAATTGACACACACAACAAAAGTTATTTTCGGAATTCTCCCAAAATTGACACAAAAAGTACCATAACTTTCTCCATAGGTCTCCTATGAACACAAAACCAAATCCTATGGGTAGTACATACATATGGGTTGATTATTCATGATTAAATCTCAGATTTAGAACCTATTTTAAGGGAAAAAACTAAATTATACCTATTGGGAGATGGATTCCCAATGAAACCTCCAAAATTGGTGAAATTGGCCTCCAACTTGTAGATCCTTGCTCCTCTTTGTAGATCCTTACTTTCTCCTTCTAGATCCTTGCTCTTCTAGTCTCCAATAGTGATTTGGGAAGTAATTGGGTAAAAATTTGGTAGAGATTTGGTGGAATTTAGTTGAGGGAAATTCTAGATCTAGATTTGGAATGAAAAATGAAGAGAGAGAAAGTTTTCATCCCCTTTATATAGGCCTCACTTGCCCCCTCCCTCAAGCTACTATGTAAAGTCTAAAATACCCCTTGGGGCCTCTCATGAAGAAATTAATTAAGGAGGGAAGCTTCTAGTCCAATGGTTTAATTAATTTAATCATCCTCCTAATTAATGGGCTTTCTAGTTGGGCTCAATTCTAACAATTAATACATGTTGGTCCATGAGTCTAAACTAAACTAGTTAGGTCCACTAACACAAGTCCAAAAATAAATCTAATATGCTAATAATAAAGAAATAATACAATAAATAAATATTTAACATGCATAATATTTAATTAATTATAAAATAACCAAAATACCCTTTTCTAGAAAATACTGTAGTGACACTCCCCTTCAGTCATAAGTGCACAGACCCAATTATATACTAACTGTCACCCCCTAGTACCGAAATACGGAGACGGATATGGCCAACTTTCCTATACAAGGTATAGAACATCGTACGGCGGTTACGGCTGTAACTAGACAAGGGGTACATACTTCAAGCAAGTCACTTAGGTTCAAACAATACATCTATTGTCTCAATCATTCAAGTAAGAACAGTAAACATGGAAAATATATGACAAGGAAGTAAGGTGTCCCAAATGTCCTACCATAATATTTTGGAAACTAGTTGTGCAATAATAAGAAAGCTGACAGAGTATCAAAAGTACATACCATGATCAGCTGTAGTTTGATTAATTACAATTATATAAGGAAACTAAATGTCATGACTTGCGGCTAACAAGTGCCGGTGGCTAAACGCCCAAAATGAGTCAAATGTGCAATAACGAGTAGGAAAGAATAAACCTACTCGTTTCCCTCAGTGGCCATCCGTCTGGTATATGCCATTGCTCAGGAAAATGTACGCTTGATCCTCCGGTACTTGCTCTAAACCGGCCGTGCAAAACCAGTAGGATTAGACCCCAAATAGTAAGTACCACAAAGGAAGCATGAATGAAGAAATAAAACCAGATTAGGATATATATATATATATATATATATATATATATATATATATATATAGTTCTGTCTCTTAGTTTTGGTTCATAGCCTACCGTGATATAATAATCTAACCCTAAACTATGCACATAATAGGAATCCTCAGATCGAACCATGATAGGCCACGTCCCTAAACTATTTAATAGAAGTTACAATCACAATCAAGCTCAGTTATAAAATCGGTCAATCACTTATACGGCTTACTAGGTAGAGTCTGGGTTATCACAGAGGTATTACGCATATAATAGGAATTCTCAGATCGAACCATATTCTAACAGGGGCTAGTCGAGCCATGAATTGCCGCATAGCATATAGTAGTATGCACCAGTCCCTTGTAAGGCGACCGTGCTAAGATCACATAGAACACATAGTATAATATAATAGTCAAATATTGCCATCCACTAATGAGGATTTAAAAAATATCGATGGAGGCCAGCCTTCACTCCCCATATAATGATTAAGGGTGGATAGTTAAGCATGACCTCAGGATTCCGTCCCTCCTAATAGTCTACTGATTTTAGTTGCCTAGTTAACCCGGCGGTTAGCTGAAATCACATGGCGTGGTCACATATTACTCCCCTTATATGTCATACCGTAGTACGGGCACGCTAGATACGAAACCCCTTTGTCACTTTGCAGTTCAATTTGGATTCACTTGAGCTTAATGCAATAGTCAACAAATCCTACCCACGCTTGGTTTTACTTGGCTTCACCTGGATTGACATAGCTTCAATTGGCTTTACCTGGCTTCACTTGGTTTCACGTGGCTTGATTGTTGTTGTGGCTTAATGAGTTCGTTTGTACAATGTATATTAAATATGTTTATATTATTATTAGAACTTGTTTTGTTGTATCATGTCTATGAAGGATTCTGCGGAATGCCACACCCGGGTTTATACAAGAAACTGCTAGGGGTTAATAACTAGAGATTCACTTAGTTCATGGCTAGAAATTTTCCAAGATTGTATGCATTCTCGGTTATTCATACAGTTATCTTGTGGAGTATCCAGTGGTTTATATTGTAGAGTATCTTGAGGAGTATCCGGTGCTAGTTTGTGCATATGGATATTTCGGATAGACTGCAGGGGTATGCGATCAGAAGGAACTCTAGCATCATGTTGCATTATAATTATTAGTAATTAGGATTGTGATAACCCTAGTTAGTTAAAGTATCAAGACGTACTTATATAAATTATCGTAAATTATGGATGATGGTTAGTCTAGGATTTACATGATCACACCTTTATTTTCTGTACTTGTTACTCTATTGCTTATCAGTTCAGGATATGTCTCATTGCAGGTTTACAGTATTTTTTTTTAGCCTGAGATCATTTATATTCGGTCTTTACTTTCAGTATTTGTATTATTTGTGTTGTTGGTTTAAGTTCCTAGATTGGCTTCCTTTATGGTACTTGCTATTTGGGGTCTGATCCCACTGGTTTTTTATAGCCAGATCCAGTATCAACATTGGAGGATCTTTCGTACTTTCCTGATTATGTTGACTACCAGGAGAACCAGACAACTTGAGTGGGTTTTCTAACTTCACCACTCTGTTGTACATTCTACTTTTGTTGGAGTTTAGCCACCGTGCACGTGTTTAACTTATGTTTTTGTTTGATCAGTTAGCCTACGGACATTTGCATGATTGACATATCCTAGGGTTGATCATGTTTGACTTAGATTTTGGCTAGTTTATTCATTTGTATTCACTAGAATCATAATTATTTGTATATTATAGTTTGGGTTGCTTTACTATGATTGAGATACAAGGGTTTATTGGACCTAGGCTTGACTGTTGGTTTGCAGTAGTGATCCCTCATGTCTTCCAGCTTCACCGTATATGCGGAGTACTGGCGTGCTCTAAGTATACGTAGCTGGCCTTGTCAGTCCTGCTCTCCAGTAATCTGGTTCTGGGACGTGACACGGTTTTAGTGGTGGCCCATGCTGGTCTGTCTTAGCGAATTATGTCTGTCTGAGCATATTTGATCTAGTTTTTACAGATATTTGGGGGTTGTTATTGTTGCTAGATGTCTCAATCATAAACGGTTTTCCTTTGATCCCTAGTTATTTTCTCTATCCCTATTTCTTGTATCTGATATCTACTTATTCGTTGATCTATCATGTTCTTCGTTCGAATCTTGTGTCCTTAACTTTCAGGGGCACTATTCCTGATACTATCGGCTAGATAGATCGTGTGCATCTCGAGGAGGGACAGCATTTCGGAGCCCAGCGTATTCCTGGAGGTTGGCCTCAGTATTCAGAGGAAGAGTCTAGAGTAGATCCTAAGGCAGATTGATCTTCAGTACCGGACCAGCAAGCAGCACTTATGCACCCAATTAAGCCCGAGCAGCCAGAGGGTGTTGCCCGAGCACTAATGGATATTCTTTGAGGTTTTATGATGATCCAACAGCCCTAGAGTGGTGTACTCACTTAGTCGGTCTAGACAGCATTGGAAAGAGGTGGTTCTCAAATCCATAATTCTGCGACCAGCTTCAGGCGTCTCAGTCCTCCGTACTTCAATGGTACAGAAGATGCAATTTCGTAAGATGCTTAGTTATAGGACACAGAGGCCATCTTGGAGGCAGCAGAGACTCCGGCTAGAGGGCGTGTAGTAGTAGTGAGGCTATAGTTGTTGGACTTGGATCATGATTGGTGGGGAGCACATGCAGTTTCTCTCATAGCACTGATCCCATGGGCAGTTTTTATTAAGAAGTTCCAGATGAGGTATTTTGACACAGTGGCGCATTACAAGTTTCAGGAGAGGTTTAACAACCTCAGGCAGAAAAGTAGGACCGTCGACGGTTACGCAACGGAGTTTGCGAGATTGGAGAGAGCGAGAAGATTCCAATAGGGACTCCATTTAGAGATTATCATAGCGGTGGAGCAGCATGAGTTTTAGACCTTTGATACGGTAATGCCGGTAGCTAGGAGGTATGAGTACACATCGCAGAGGATTATAGATCGAGTTGGGAGCCAGAAGAGGCCCAACATTTTAGGAGGATCAACATACCAGTCAGCAGCACCAGCTCCAGAAGTTTGAGCCCTGATGATTGGATCCTCAAGGAGGACAATATCATCTCAGCAGTCTTCCAAAATGTTCCCTCAACAGAGGCTATCATATTCTTCTTCTTTCTGTTGTTGTTTCTGTTATGGAAAACCTGGACATATAGTATCAGCGTGTCATAGGAAACAGAGATTGAGCTTTGTATGTAGGTCATCAGACCATATGGTCGGTGCATATCCTAGGAGAAACCAGACTGGATCATCATCAACCCAGTCAACAGTTATGTCAGCAACGCTGCAGTATAGGGACCCACACCAATGCAGAAGCAGATTCAGAGGCCTTTGCCTCCACAGGCTCAGGCATTCCAGAAGAGGCCGCAGCAGTATGCGCAGGCCCAGGCACAGACAAAACTTAGAGATCAGTAGTAGAGGGTACCAGCACCCAAAGGGCAGGGTCGGATATTCTTGATATCGATGGAGGAGGCTTTGGCAGCAGGAGAGATGGTAGAAGGTACCATTCTTGTCCACTTTCATTCGGCTTCAGCTTTATTTGATTCTAGTGTATCGCATTCATTTATATCTGCACGCTTTGTGACATAAGTTGGATCGGAGTTTGAGTCCTTACCTGTAAGGTTGAATATGCTTACTAGTAACGGTATCGTGGGAGTAGATTGAGTATATCCCTAGTGTAATGTTATAGTGTGCGAAAGAGAGTTTCTTTCGAGGCTGATAGAGTTTTCTTTGGGCGATTATGATGTCGTTCTTGGGATAGATTGGTTGAGTGCGAGACAGACGATGATAGATTGCCATAGTAATAAGGTTATCTTTTATGTACCTGGTGGGGAGGAGTTCTCATTCTTGAGAGGTACAGTAGAATCACCAGAGGTTACGTTGATGATGGCAGAGACTGAGGAGGCATAGTTTCCCAGAGTAGTTTATGAGTTTCCTAACATATTTCTCGACGAGCTATCAGGTGTACCAACAGTTAGAGATATATAGTTTTACATTGATTTGATCCTGGGAGAACATCAAGTTTCAAAGAGAGTTTATAAGATATCACCATCTGAGTTGGAGATCTTATACCAGAGATTGAGGATTTGAGAGCCAAGGGATTCATTAGACCTAGTGCATCGCCTTGGGGAGCTCCGTTACTTCTTGTTAAAAAGAAGGATGGTTTATTGCATTTAGTTATTGATTATAGAACACTAAATACGGCAACCATTAAGAACAAGTATCCCTTGCCTAGGATAGATAACTTATTTGATCAACTCAGTGGGACAACTATATATTCTAAGATCGATTTGCGGTCTAGATATCAACAGATCAGAGTCAGAGAGAAGGACTTGCCCAAGACGGCATTCAGATCTAGATATGGTCATTGGGAGTTCCTAGTTATGCCACTTGGAGCGACCAATGCACCAGCTATATTCTTGTCTCTCATGAATAGCATCTTCATGCCTTACCTAGACCAGTTTATGATAGTATTTAGTAAGGATATCTTGGTCTATAGTCAGGGTGAAGAAGAGCATGAATAGCATCTTTGTATAGTTCTTCAGATCCTTTTGAGAGCAGAAGTTGTACGCGAAGTTCAGCAAGTATGAGTTATGGCTTGATCGTATCTCATTCTTGGGATATATCATTTTTGATGAAGGAGTCGAGGTGGATCCAAGAAGTTGGAGGGAATTGAGAGTTGGCCAGTACCTTGTACAACTTCAGATGTACATAATTTCTTGGGTCTAGCAGGTTACTACAGACGATTTGTGCCAGACTTTGCTAGGATCTCCGCATCCTTGAAATGATTTATATATAAGGATGTATGCTTTGAGTGGTCAGATGGTTGTCAGACTTCTTTCGAGAAGCTCAAGCGGAGTTTAATTTTGGCTCTAATTCTGACACTTTCAGTGGGACCAGGTAGGTTCTTAGTTTATTGTGGTGCTTCAGGAGTGGGACTAGGGTGTGTCCTTATGCAGCATGGCAGAGTGATAGCTTATGCATCTTGGCATCTTCGAGACCATGAGAAGAGTTATCCGACATATGATCTTGAGTTAGCTGCAGTAGTATTTTCACTTAAGCTCTGGAGGCATTACCTAAATGGTAATTGAGTGGAGATCTTCACAGACTACAAGAGCTTGAGGTATGTATTCACAAATAAGGAACTCAACATGCGTCAAATGGTGGCTCGAGTTATTATCAGACTATGATCTTGACCTTCAGTATCATCCAGGAAAGGCCAATTTTGTAGCATATGCCTTGAGTAGGAGCGGGGAAGCTTATTTTTTGACAGGGCAGTACCATATTTTGGAGGATCTGCAGGAGATGGGATCGATGTAGTATTACCTGGTGATATCGATTTTATGGTGAGTCTACAGGTTCAGTCTTCTATAGTTGAGAGGATCAGAGCAGAGTAGACTTTAGATGTCAGACTTCAGCATCTCAGAGAAGAGTGTGAGTCAGGACGCAGATAGAGTTGAGCATTCATGAGGATGAGACTATCAGGTTTGGGAGTCAACTTTGTTTGCCAAGAGGAGATATCCGATAGGAGATTATGTCAGAGGCCCACAGCTCTCAGTACTCATTGCATACAAGAGGGATGAAGATGTATCAGAAGACTCCCCCAAAGAGTGATGTCCCTAGGCAACACTACAAGACAGATAGTCTGGTTCTTAAGAACATTCTCTCTTCGGTCCAAAATAGACATGGGTTGTTCCTCATAAGATAAGTCGGTACCAACGACTAGCTCAGAATGGTTGAGGATATGGCTCGGGACATACCTACGCAACTAAGATCTATGACATACGTCATGTAACTCATGATGTGAAGGCAGAAGGGCAAGGTGATAAGCTACATCCCTACCCGCTCGAGAATGTCAAAAGTCCCAACGTACCGCGGTCTAAGCTTTCTGTGAACCCAGAATCTAATGACCCCACGGGTAGAAAATTTTTGCAAGAATATGTGGTCGCTGACATGAAACTCCAGAGTCCTACGATGCTAGTATGCCCAATGGCAATTTGATCCTGCGCAACTCATAGCCGTTCTCTGATCTGCTTGAATACTTCTATATTCTGATTAATCATTTTCGTGCCTAATATTTTAAACTCACAAATATCATTCCATGTTAACGGTGACCAGTACCTTCTTCCATACAAGGCCTCAAAAGGTGCCATCTAGATACTGGTCTGGTAACTGCTATTATACGAGAACTCTACTAGGTGAAGGTGGTTCTCCTATGACCTACCAAAGTCTAGGGTACAGGCCGTTAACATAACTTCTAGAGTCTGGATGGTTCTTTCGGAATGCCCATCTGTCTGGGGTGGTAAGCAGTACTGAATTATAATTTGGTACCCAATCTCTCATGCAAGCTTCTCAAAAAATGGAAAGTGAACCTCGTATCTCGATCTGATACTATGCTTACGGGAAAACCATGCTTCTTCACAATCTGTCGCATGTACATATCTTCCAACTGTTTTGTGGACTGTCCCAATCTGAAGGGAAAAAAATATGCTACTTTCGTGAGTCGATCCACTATCACCCAAACTGCATCTAGTCTAGTAGGGGATCTAGGTAAACTGGTCACAAAATCCATATTAATATGCTTCCATTTCCACTCTGGGATAAGGAGAGGGTGTAACAATCTGGCTGGTCTCTACTTCTCTGCCTTCACTTTTTGATATATCATGCATCGTGATACGAAACATCTATCTCTCTCTTCATCGCATTCTACCATAAGTTTTTCTTAATGTCTTGATATATTTTTGTGCCACCGGGATGAATGGAATACTGGAAACTATGAGCTTTGGTCATGATCTCTTATCGTATATCTCAACTTGGCACACAAAGATGATTTGTAATTCTCAATTTTCTGTCACTTTGAATGGTTAATTCCTTTCTGAGTCCAGATTCACGTTCTGCTCGAAGCTTCTGGATCCGCGGATCTTCTAACTGAGCTGCCTTGATTCTGTCTACCAAAGTGGACTATATCTGCAAACTAGCCAAAACCCCTTCATCTTGTGGAAGTACTATCTCAATGACCATCACCTGAAAATCTTCTAAAATATGCTTTTGCTCAATCAACACGAACGTTTGTCATCTTCTACTAAGAGCATCGGCTACCATATTTGCCTTACAACGATAATACTAGAGTTCTACATCGTAATCCTTCAACAACTCCAACCATCTCCTCTGTCTCATATTTAAGTCCTTCTGGGTGAATACATACTTCAAACTCTTATGATTTGTAAATATCTCCATCCGATCACCATATAATTAATGCCTCCACAACTTGAGTGAAAATACCATCGCTACCAATTTCAAGTCATGAGTCGTGTAATTCTTCTCGTGATCTTGAAGTTGTCGCAATGTGTATGCTATCACTCTTCTATGTTAAATTAGGACACATCCAAGACCTTTTACTGATGCTTCATAATATATCGTGAATCCTCCCGATCCCACTGGAAGCGTTAAGATCGATGTCGAGATCAAAGTCTTCTTCAGTTCCTCAAAGGCTGCTTGACATTCTGCTGACCAAACGAACTTAACATCCTTCCGAGTTAACGGGGTCATGGGTGCTGAAATCCTTGTAAAGTCTGATACAAATATCCTCTAGTATCTTTCTAGCCTAAGGAAACTACGCATCTTTGCTACTGTCTTTGGCACTGGTTATTTGTCTACTATCTCAACCTTCTTGGGATCCACTAATACTCCTACTCCAGAAATAATATCCTAGGAATGAAATACGATCCAACTAAAACTCATAATTACTAAGCTTCGCATATAGCTGATGTCCCATTACTGTTTATAGTACTTTCTTGAGGTTCTCTTCATATTCTTCTTCATTACAGGAACACACAAGGATGTCGTCGATAAACACCACCATAAACTGATCTAAGTAAGCCATAAAGATAAGGTTCATCAGGTCCATAAATACTATGGATGCATTAGTAAATCTGAATGGCATAACTAAGAATTTGTAATGCCCATATCGAGATCAAAATATTATCTTCGGTATATCTTCTTCTTCGCGTACTCAAATGATTAAATAGGTCATCAATCCTAGGTAAGGGATACTTGTTCTTCACTGTCACTACATTCAAATAAATATAGTCAATGCACAATTGGGTCATTCCATCCTTCTTCTTTACCAATACCACTATGCTCCCCAGGGTGACCCACTAGTACGAATAAACTTATTCGCCTTCAATTCGTCAATATGTTGGTATAACTGGTCAAGTTTTGAAGGTGACATCTGATAGACTTTATCGGATATGGGTTTGGTTTTCAGCATTAACTTTATACAAAACTTTACTTCTCGAACTGGAAGTAACCCTGGAAGCTCGTCGGGAAAGACGTCCATAATCTCGCCGACTATCATGGGAACCTGTTCCTCTACCACTACGAATGCCATAACTCCTTCTTCCTGCTGATCTTTTGTAGCTCTAACAAGCATAAACTCTTCTAACCCAGGGATACGAAATAACACTCTACCTCTATGACAATCTATCGTAGCATGACTGTCTCTCAGCTAGTCTATGCCCAAGATAATGTCAAAGTTATCCATAGAAAACTCGATCAACTTCGCAGTTAATAAGTTTTCACACATAACAACTGGACAAGCTAGGCATACTCTACTAACTCCTACAAGACCATTGCCAGAGAGTATATTCAGCCTCTATGGTAATGCCTCAAACTTCAGTCCAATACATGTTTCAAATTGTGCAAATACAAATGAATATGAAGCGTCTGAATCAAATAATGCTATTACGGAAAACTATACGACAAAAATATTACCTGCCACCACGTCACCTGATCCCAAGGCTTCCTCCAATGATAAGGAGAATGCATGCCCTTGGCCTTGTCGAGCCCCTTGTTGCTGCATTCCCTGGTGGGGCTGTTGTGGTCTCTGCTGACACTGCTGCTGTTGTAGGTGAAGCCTATATATCTGTTCCTGCATTGGTAACGGTCGTTGAGCCAACAGCCTCACCGCCAATGTTGGTTCTCCTTACTGCACTGCCCTAGGTGCTAGTAATATAGGAAACTAGGGTGCTTGCCTTCCTGACCTCTACATCAATGGGCACGCAGCAACCCTATGATCTAGGCTACCACACCTTAGGCACAATCTATTTGCCGTCCTACAAACATTTCTGGTATGCCCCCTTGTAATATATGTGTAGCCTGTTGGTGCTATCGGTCGTTATTGTTTTTGTTGCTGCCTCGGCTGCTGTTGCCGAGTCGGTGTTGTCACTGTTGAGGTCAATGGATTCCTAGGTGCGGTGTCATGAATGGGAACATTAGGGGATGGTACTGACGTTCGTGGTGCTGCTCATCCTCCACTACTCTGAGTGTGAGACCTCTTCTGCTCCCAGTCCTTGATGCCAACATCTGAAAGTTAAGTTTATATCTCATAGCCGCCACTAATATGACATAGAAAGTCTAGTAGTCGTGCCCCTCTACCAAATTTAAAATTTTCAAATGAAGCCCCTGCTAGAACCTCATGGCCCAACCTAGCTATGTTGCCACCATTATCGGTACAAATCTACTCAGTCGACTAAATCCTTCGCATAGCCATCCAATATTCTACCAGACTATTTGAGGCTAATAAACCTTTGCTGCAACTCAAAATTTGCTACAACTACAAAGAACATTGTCCTGAACCTAGTTCTGAAGTTGTCCCAGGAAATTGGTCACCTCAAGTCAACTATTTCTAAAGCCCACCAGTCCCGGGCAAGATCCTGAAGTTGCAGCTGGACCTGGTCAACCTATTCATCAATAGGATCCTTAGCTGCTGCGTGTCCTGGAGCCAATCGTTTATGGTAATGGCTTCCTCCGTGCCATCAAAATATCATGGATTAAGTCGACAAAATCTTATCGATGCCCCCGAATCTACCCTTTTACCCTTACCCAGAGCCGTCTGTAACCATGGGTTCAACAAGATGTTCTTCCTTTGTTGCTAAAGTTGTTGGTTTTGTTGTACCGTCATCTGATATTGTTGGATGGCCATCATTCCCTTGATGATCTACAATAAGGCTGGGGTAGCAAGATCCGCTAGTACCGTTGGTGCTACTGGTGGCATTGGAACTTCGGGTACCCTAGGTTCCACTTGCTCCTCTACCGGTTCTACTCAAACCTCCCCAAGAGAAGGTTATGCCCCTTGTTGTGTTCTAACTAAACCCTGCTCTACTGGATCTCCTACCACTCCCACTCCTCCAGCAATCGAGGGAGGGAAAGCCTTAAAGGAAAGGACACAAAACACAAGACTCATCAAGAACAGGACAAGATAGAATGATGTAGCAAACAGTAAGATAGCTCAAGTTGAGTATCGGGAAGAACGGGTTTCAGGATTTTAAAGCAGAATGTGTTTGATCGAGATTCCTAAGATTATGACACCCAATAAGCCTAAAAATAGGATATGCAAGGGCCACCACTAAAACCCTATCACGCCCTAGTATCGGAATATGGAGATGGACATGACCAGCTCTCCCGTATAAGGTATATAACGTCGTACGGCGCTCACAGCTGTAGAAAGACAAGGGGGTGCATGCTACGATCAAATCTCCTAGGGTCTCAAAACAACAATGTCTCAATCATCCATGCAAGTAGCAACAAACATAGAATATGTAAGATAAAGTCATAAGGCATTCCAAACGTTTTATCAAAATGTTCTAGGAATCTAGCCATCAAAATATTTAGACTAGCAGAGTATTAATAGTTACATAACTGAGATCAACTGTAGTCTGATTATATAACAGCCATGTAAGGAAACTAATGTCCAGACAAGCAGACTAACTGGTGCTAGTGGATAAATGCCCAAAAGAGTAAGAGTTTTAAAATAAACAATTAACATGGAACCCACTCGTTGCTCTTAATGGCCATGCGTCTGGTGCGTGCCATCTGTGGGAAGATAAGCTGGATCACGGGTGCTGGCTCAAAACCTGGCGATGCAAAACCAGTTAGTTTAGACCCCAAATAGCAAGTACCACAAGGAAGCATGAATGAAGAAATAAAAATGGATCAAGCATATAGTGCAAGAGCCAAGAATCATAGGCGCATGACATGTCACCCGAGATAAGGTACGTCCCATGATTATGGTAAATCTAAAAGATTGTGTATCGTAGTTCTATCCATGATCCATCATTGCATAATAGCCCAACTCCTCATCCAAACAAATATAAGAGATGAACCACCATACCATGACAGTTCATGTTCCTAAGCTACTAGCAAAAGGACACAAATCACAAACAAGTCAGGTTATAAACGGCCAAACAAAGTTACGGCTTGTTTTATGGAGTCTGGGGTAATCCCAGAGGTAATGCATAGTAAGCATCCTAAGATCATGCTATGTCGAGCAGGGCTAACCGAGCCAAAATTATACAGGCAAGCAAACAGGATCGTACCAGTTTCCCATAGGGCCACTGTCACGACCCGCACCCAGGGTAAGGGTACTTGTCGGAAACAACGCCCAGCCTACGCCGCAGAATCGACGGTAGAACGCTGTCTAGAAAGTCTATCTAATATAATGAACCACCAAAAGATAGTGTACTCAATCACAGAACTAAGATAGAATGAACACGGATCAGATAAGAATATAATAGTCATCAACTCATGAGTTTAAAATAATACATCAATGAGTCTGAAGAGTAACAAAAATAAGCTGGAGACAAATCCAGTACAAAAGAATACTATCATACTACAAGCTACACTCCAGGGTCAACTGTCTCAGTTGGGATAAGTTCCTCTTGAGCCAGGGTCTCCGAATCTAAACCCACAACATCCTGGGGTCCATAATAGGTAGGGTACTCCTCAGTGTCATATAAAAAATTATATCCAGTCAGGAAAGGAGCAGAGTACATCTCTAACAGCAGTTCTAATCCATGATAAAAACTATGTAACAGTAAATAGCTGTGGATAAACAAGATGCACAAAATAGATACAAGAGATATATAGACAATAAGAAAATACTGGAAAGAAATATAATAATGAACAATATGCCAATGAAACAATAATACTAATGACTAAGTGTGTGAGTACTAGCTTAACATGTGATCGGCTTGGGTAAGATACAATACGGCCTGGCTAATCATACGTGCGGTGCATGATCAACACTATTCGCTTACCAATACTTTATTCAATAGGGATTTGATCACATATCTATACTAATACTCCCCACCCCCAACTGGTATAATAGATCCAACCACGGTATGCTATGGCACTAGATTTCCCAAGAAGATAGCTAGTCTCCCCGAGAATCGGTGTCTGTACATGTACAAGATAACCAATAAAACAATACTTGCACCATATACACCATATACCAAGGAATAACATCTCATGACGAGATCCGGATATACCAATCCGTGTAACCATAGTGTCGAGAGAAACATGTAATCTACACTAGATACAACATAGAGGATATCATAAATGAGAAACTATCAGAGAATGTACTCGCCTGAAATACAAAGAACAG
The DNA here is from genome assembly GCA_036927795.1 of Iris macrosiphon. Classification (NCBI taxonomy): domain Eukaryota; kingdom Viridiplantae; phylum Streptophyta; class Magnoliopsida; order Asparagales; family Iridaceae; genus Iris; species Iris macrosiphon. The sequence goes on from JAYESA010000013.1 coordinate 124,521,510, forward strand.
TCTCACAGATGTCTGACTCGGTGCCTCGAAGACCTAGATATGGAATACCACATTAAAACAAGGTCCCGAAAAGAGAACAAGTCAAACTAGTTAACTCCTAGGTCAATAAATAAATTCTAAGTTAAAAGTCAACTATGGTCAACTCTAAAGTCAACTAAAGTCAAACCAAGGTCAACCTCACAAAAAATCTATATAAATAATATAGAAATAAAATATAACAATTTAGGAATAAAAATTAGATCCCAAATCATACTCACACAAAGTATACTACTAATACAAATAATATATACCCTAAAATAATATATATACAAACCAATATGTATACAAATAACATAATATATTATTACAAATATTATACAAAACACATATATATACAAATATATATATATATACAATAATAATCACAATACATATATATAAATAAATAATTATATACTTATATATATATGCACATATAAACTTATAATTAAACACCAATAGTTACAACACATGCACATATTAATGTTCATATTTTACATGGCTAGAAGCACACCAAAAATATATACATTAATATACAAATAATTACATAATAATTATAAATAATATAATTACATATTTAAACACATAAATATATTTTACAAACCTTTATGTATAAAATATTTTATTAACATAAGTACATATATAATTGCATGCAAGAAAGCTACATATCTATATTTATACATCATATTAAAATACATAAAAATATAGATCTATGCTACAACATCATAATAAATACAATAAAATGAATATATAATATCTATATATATTTACTAATTATAAATGAAGAATTTAAAGCACAAATAGTTAGATCTACACATAAACACACCAAATTGGAAAGTTTTACACCGTATCCCACTAGATCTAGGATACGCATGTGACACGAGTCCAACACACAACCAAATATACCCCAAAGGACACAAACAAGTCACAAATAATATTTATGAACAAATCAAAGTATCAAAAGTAGATCTATGTGTCCGTGTCAAAATACGACATGTTCAAAGCCCCGTGTCGGAGGAAAACCCCCAAAATGACACGTATCACCAAATAGTTAGGATACGAACCACATATACCCAAATATGGACACGACACAAGACCCAAACACATAAGCACATGCCCAATTGATCTATAGGATCAATTGACACATACAACAAAATGTAAATTCGGAATTCCAACAAAATTGACACAAAAAGCAACATAACTTTCTCCATGGGTCTCCTATGAACATAAAACAAAGTCCTATGGGTAGTACATACATATGGGTTGATTTTACATGATTAAATCTCAGATTTAGAAGCTATTTTAATGGGAAAAACTGAATTATACCTATTGGGAGATGGATTCCCAATGAAACCTCCAATTGAGATGAACTTGCTTCCAAATTGTAGATCCTTGCTCCTCTTTGTAGATCCTTGCTTCCTCCTTCTAGATCCTTGCTTCTCAACTTTCTAATGGTGAATTGAGAAGAATTTGGGATGAATTTGATGGAGAATTGGAATGGGAATGGAAGGAATTTGGGAGTGGGAAATTCTAGATCTAGATTTGGAATGAGAATGAGAGGAGAGAGAAATTTCCCCCCTCTTTTAATAGGCCGGCCTTGCCCCTCTCCCAAGCAATTGTAAAATATCCAATGTACCCCTTGGGGCCTCTCATGAAGAAATAATTAAGGAAGGAAGCTTCTAGTCTAATCACTTAATTAATTTAATCTATCTCCTTAACTATGGGCTTTCTAAATGGGCCAAATCTAACTATTTAATTCATGTTGGTCCATGGGTCCAAACTACACTAGTTGGGTCTACTAAAATAAGTCCAAAATAATTAAATAACATCCAACAACAATTAAATAATACAACAAAAATTATTTATCATGCACAATATTTATTTAAATAGGAAATTACTAAAATACCCTTTTTCCTAAAATGTGGTAGTGACAAGTCTACCGTCCTTAAAATAATTTCGTCCTCGAAATTCAAAGACGAAAACTACCCCCAGAAAATCATAAAGCAGAACTAAAGAATCACAACGAACTAATGAACAAAATATAACAATGAACATAACATAACTAGAGAATTAACATACCTCAAGGTACAAACAAATATGGATAACGCTCTCGCATGTCATCCTCTCTCTCCCAGGTAGACTCCCCTGGAGAGTGATGCCTCCATGCGACGCGCATCAAAGGAATAGTCTGGTTCCTCAGCACCTTCTCTCTCCGATCCAGAATCTCAACTGGCTGCTCTGGATAGCTAAGAGTAGGGCCCACCTCTATCTCTGAGTGATCCAATACATGACTAGGATCTGCCATGTATCATCTTAACTGCGACACATGAATCACGTTGTGCTCTCCCTCCAATGCAGGTGGCAAGTCTAGTCTATAAGCAACTGCACCGACCCTCTCTAGAATAGTGAAAGGTCCGATGAATCGCGGACTAAGCTTTCCGCCTCCACCAAAGCGAATCGTGCCTCGTGTCGGAGAAATCCTCAGAAATACCAAACCACCCACCTAGAACAAAATACCATCTTAAGAACTTAATCTATAATAAACAAGAATAAACAAAATCTAAACTATACCTCAAACTCCAAAGGTCTCCGATGGCTATCGGCCCAATGCCGCTGTCTGTCCTGCGCCACTCGAAGTCTGTCTCTGATCAAATGAACCTTCTCCGCTGCATCCACAACCATCTCTGGCCCAAGCAAAATTCTTTCTCCAACATCGTCCCAAGACAAAGGAGTACGACACCTCCGACCATATAGAGCTTCAAAAGGTGACATCTCTATACTGGCCTGGTAACTGTTGTTGTAAGCAAACTCTACCAAATGGAGATGGTCCTCCCAAGAACCCCCAAAATCTAGTACACAAGTGCGCAACATATCCTCGAGAGTCTAGATAGTCCTCTCTGACTGTCCATCTGTCTGGGGATGATATGCAATACTGAACTTGAGCTGAGTGCCCAAACTCTCCTGCAAACTCCTCCAGAAATGAGAAGTAAAACGACTATCTCGATCTGAGACTATGCTGACGGGAACTCCGTGTATCCTAACGATCTGCCTCACATATATCTCTGCCAGCTTCTCCGTAGACAAACCCACTTTGAAAGGCAAAAAGTGGGCCGACTTGGTCAATCTATCAATAATGACCCAAATCGCGTCTTTTCCTCCTGGAGATCGTGGAAGTCTGGACACAAAATCTATAGTAATGTGTTTCCACTTCCACTCTGGAATGGGTAATGGCTAAAGTAACCCTCCTGGCCTCTGCCTCTCGGCATTCACCTGCTGGCACACTAAGCATCTGGATACAAACTGTGCCACTTTCCTCTTCATGCCATACCACCACACACTCTCTCGCATATCCCGATACATCTTGTTAGCACCTGAATGTATGGAATACTGAGAGCGATGCGCTTCCTGCAACACCTCCTTGCGCAACTCCCCACTAGGCACACACAATCTAACTCCATGCCTCAAGGATCCATCCTCTGCAATAGTGAAATCATCCTCCAATCCTGCTCTCACCTGAGCTCTGATACTCCTCAAAGATACATCATCATACTGTGCTGCCTTGATCCTGTCCATCAAATCTGAGTGTATCTGCAATCCTCACATTTGCATAGCACACCCAGGAACAATTACCTCAATGCCCAAGCTCTCCAAGTCCTCCAACAAATATCGATCCTGCGTCAAGAACATAGCTACCGGATACCTGCTCAAAGCATCGGCAACTACATTGGCTTTCCCAGGATGATATTGCAAAGAGATATCAAAATCCTTCATCAATTCCAACCACCGATGCTGCCTCATGTTCAACTCCTTCTGCGTAAAAACGTACTTCAAGCTTTTGTGGTCTGTGAAGATCTCCACACGCTCTCCGTACAAATAATATTTCCACAACTTCAGGGCGAATATGACAGCTGCCAACTCCAAATCATGGGTAGGATAGTTCTTTTCATGAGGACGCAATTGCCTGGATGCATAGGCAATCACTTTCCCATGCTGCTGAAGAACACAACCTAAACCCTTCCCCGATGCATCACTATAAATAGTAAAACCTCCGGACCCTGATGGCAACGTCAAAATAGGAGCAGACGTCAACCTCTTCTTCAACTCCTCAAAAGCAACCTGGCAATCCTCCGTCCAAACAAACTCCACATCCTTCCTTGTGAGTCTGGTCATCGGCTCGGCAATCCTCGAAAAATCTTGCACAAACTTTCTGTAATAGCCTGCCAATCCCAAGAAACTCCTGATCTCTGCTACTGAACTCGGAGTCTTCCAAGATTCCACTGCTAAAATCTTCTTCGGATTCACTGAAATACCATCACCAGTCACAACATGCCCCAAGATTTCTACTTTGTCCAAGAAAAACTCACATTTGGACAACTTCCCATACAGCTTCTCCTTCCTCAGCATATCCAACATAATCCTCAAATGCTCCTCATGCTCCTCCGGTGTCCTCGAGTATATGAGTATGTCGTCGATGAACACCACCACGAACTTGTCAAGGTACTGGTGGAACACCTTGTTCATCAAGTTCATAAATACCGCCGGTACATTAGTCAAACCAAACGGCATCACCATAAACTCGTACTGACCATACCGAGTTCTAAAAGCAGTCTTCGGTATGTCCTCCGGCTTCATCTTCACTTGATGGTAGCCTGATCTCAAATCTATCTTAGAAAACACCTTCGCACCACTCAACTGATCAAACAGATCATCAATCCGTGGCAAAGGATACTTATTCTTGATAGTGAGATTATTCAAAGCCCTGTAATCAATGCACATGCGTACCGATCCATCCTTCTTCGGTACAAACAATATCGGGGCTCCCCATGGTGAAGAACTCGATCTGATAAACTCCTTATCCTGCAATTCGTCCACCTGCTTTTTTAATTCGACCAGCTCGCTGTTGTTTACTCTATAGACATGTTGCAAAATTGGTTCTGCACCTGGAACCAAATCTATAGAAAATTCAACATCTCGATCTGGTGGCAATCCTGGCAATTCCTCAGGAAACACATCCAAGAATTCTGCTATCAACGGATGTGGCAACTTCTTGTATTCTACCATAGCTCCACAAATAATGCCTTCTCCCTGCTCCGCAGCTCCTCTAGTAAACTCGAACTCTGGCTCTCCTGGCGGACCAAACAAAACTCTACCTCCTCTACAGTCTATGCTAGCACGGTGCCTACTCAACCAATCCATCCCAAGTACAATATCATAGCTTGGAAATGGCATTACAAGTAGACACGCACTCAACTCCTGGCCTCCCAGAGTAACTCTCCGATCCTTGCAAATATCATTAACCAGGATAATGTCTCCCCCGGTCATGATCTTGCAAGTCCTAAGCAAAGACTCAGCTACCAAACCATGCTTCAGAGCAAAAGAAACAGATACAAAACTATAGGAAGCACCACTATCAAACAAAGCTAAAGCTGGAATGGAATCAAGAAGAATAGAACCTGCGATGACATCTCCTGTGGGTTCCTCCTCTTCGACGGTCATAGCAAACGCTCGTCCCTGCCGAGCACCTCCCTGCTGTTAATGCTGGACAAAACGCTGCTGCTGTGTCGGAAGCGGTCCCCTCGGCTGTGCTGCAGGTGGTCTCGTCTGTGTCCTCGGAGCTGGAGCTGCTCCTTGAACTGCACGACGAGGACACTCCCTCGATTGATGCCCTTCAGTACCATAATACAAACAAACTCCTAGCCTCCTCCTGCAAACTTCCCAGATGTGGCTGGGCTTCTTGCAGAAGTTACATGGAGCCTGCTGTAACTGCCTCTGCTGCTGAGGTGCCTGGTGAAAAGGTGTTCTAGCTGGAGTCTGGTTCTGCTGTGGCTGCTGGAAAGGTCTGGACTGGAAATGAGGACGTTTGGCAGATACTGCACTGTTGTTGGCCCCCAGAAAAGAATCACGGTCTCTCTTGGTCTTCAAACCCAGATCCCGCTCAACCTTGCGTGCCTCCGCAAGTATCTCCGAGTATGTCTCATAAAAAGACGGAATGAGAATCTTTACCTCCCAGTTTAGACCCTCACGGAAACGAATAGCTCGAACCTCCAGTTCCCTCACCAAGTACTCTGCAAATCGGCTCAACCTATCGAACTCCGCAGCGTATTCCTCCACAGACATGCTCTCCTGAATGAGACTCTCAAATTGTCTCCCCAAGTCAAGCCTGTCTATCAGAGCGAAAAACTTCTTCTTGAAAAGGTCCTTGAATACCTCCCAAGATTGTCCTGCGTCAACTAGAACCGGCTCATTCCTGAACCAAGTGCAAGCGACGTCGAACAGTTGAAGTCCTACCGCCTCAACCTTCAGATCTTCAGAAAGACAGGATACCCTCATAAGACGCTCAATGTCCTCGAGCCAATCATCAGCATAGACGATGACCTCCGTCCCTTTGAAAACCCTAGGCTCCAGTTTCTTGAAGTCCTGAATGTTGCCTGGCCGAAGCTGAGCAACTTGAGGAACAACCTGCTGCTGGATCGAAACTCCTCTCTCAACTACAGCATGAGCAAGCTGATGAGCACTCTCGATGCCCTGCCGTAGAACATCGGTCTGCCTCTGATGTGCCTCTGACTGAGTCCTCTGTGCCTCGAGCATCTCACGAAACAGTGTAAACATCTGTGACGCCTCTGCTGGCATAGGAGGTGGAGGTGGAAGCCCCTCAGATACAGCTGGTACAGTCCTCTGAGTAGGTGGTGGACCTCCGAAAGCAGCTGACACTCCAATCACCGGAGAAGTGACTGGTGCAGGCCCTCGGGATATCGCAGACCTCTCAGAAGCTGCTCTCCCCTGCTGTGATCTAGTCTTAGGCGGCATCCTGAGACAAAGCGAAAGAAAGAATCAATATGGCACAAGATGTAAGACATCAAGGAAAGGACAGTTTAAGAGATCAAGTATCAATATCAAAGGAGAATAGTTGAATCAAAAGAATTTTCCTAGATGTGATTGAGTATCTCAGCCTATATCCTATATCCTATTGCAGGCTTGCAGTAGTACAACTAAGTTGTCGCACTACCACGACATCACATACTTGTGAAGCTAGACCTGCATGGGCCACCACCAAAAACGTGTCACGACCCGCAACTGGGGTAAGGGTACTAGTCGGAAACAACGCCCAGCCAACGCCGCAGAATCGACGGTAGAACGCTGTCTAAAAAGTCTATCTAATATAATGAACCACCAAAAGATAGTGTACTCAATCACAGAACTAAGATAGAATGAACACGGATCAGATAAGAATAGAATATTCATCAACTCATGAGTTTAAAATAATACATCAATGAGTCTGAGGAGTAACAAAAATAAGCTGGAGACAAATCCAGTACAAAAGAATACTATCATACTACAAGCTACACTCCAGGGTCAACTGTCTCAGTTGGGATAAGTCCCTCTTGAGCTAGGGTCTCCGAATCTAAACCCACAACATCCTGGGGTCCATAATAGGTAGGGTACTCCTCAGTGTCATCTGGAAAAATATATCCAGTCAGGAAAGGAGCAGAGTACATCTCTAACAGCAGTTCTAATCCATGATAAAAACTATATAACAGTAAATAGCTGTGGATAAACAAGATGCACAAAATAGATACAAGAGATATATAGACAATAAGAAAATACTGGAAAGAAATACAATAATGAACAATATGCCAATGAAACAATAATACTAATGACTAAGTGTGTGAGTACTAGCTTAACATGTGATCGGCTTGGGCAAGATATAATGCGGCCTGGCTAATCACACGTGCGGTGCATGATCAACACTATTCGCTTACCAATACTTTATTCAATAGGGATTTGATCACATATCTATACTAATACTCCCCACCCCCAACTGGTATAATAGATCCAACCACGGTATGCTATGGCACTAGATTCCCCAAGAAGATAGCTAGTCTCCCCGAGAATCGGTGTCTGTACATGTACAAGATAACCAATGAAACAATACTTGCACCATATACACCATATACCAAGGAATAACATCTCATGACGAGATCTGGATATACCAATCCGTGTAACCATAGTGTCGAGAGAAACATGTAAATCTACACTAGATACAACGAACATAGAGGATATCATAAATGAGAAACTATCAGAGAATGTACTCGCCTGAAATCCAAAGAACAGTCTCACAGATGTCTGACTCGGTGCCTCGAAGACCTAGATATGGAATACCACATTAAAACAAGGTCCCGGAAAGAGAACAAGTCAAACTAGTCAACTCCTAGGTCAATAAATAAATTCTAAGTCAAAAGTCAACTATGGTCAACTCTAAAGTCAACTAAAGTCAAACCAAGGTCAACCTCACAAGAAATCTATATAAATAATATAGAAATAAAATACAACAATTTAGGAATAAAAATTAGATCCCAAATCATACTCACACAAAGTATACTACTAATACAAATAATATATTCCCTAAAATAATATATATACAAACCAATATGTATACAAATAACATAATATATTATTACAAATATTATACAAAACACATATATATACACATATATATATATATATACAATAATAATCACAATATATATATATAAATAAATAATTATATACTTATATATATATGCACATATAAACTTATAATTAAACACCAATAGTTACAACACATGCACATATTAATGTTCATATTTTACATGGCTAGAAGCACACCAAAAATATATACATTAATATACAAATAATTACATAATAATTATAAATAATATAATTACACATTTAAACACATAAATATATTTTACAAACCTTTATGTATAAAATATTTTATTAACATAAGTACATATATAATTGCATGCAAGAAAGCTACATATCTATATTTATACATCATATTAAAATACATAAAAATATAGATCTATGCTACAACATCATAATAGATACAATAAAATAAATATATAATATCTATATATATTTACTAATTATAAATGAAGAATTTAAAGCATAAATAGTTAGATCTACACATAAACACACCAAATTGGAAAGTTTTACACCGTATCCCACTAGATCTAGGATACGCATGTGACACGAGTCCAACACACAACCAAATATACCCCAAAGGACACAAACAAGTCACAAATAATATTTATGAACAAATTAAAGTGTCAAAAGTAGATCTATGTGTCCGTGTCAAAATACGACATGTTCAAAGCCCTGTGTCGGAGGGAAACCCCCAAAATGATACGTATCACCAAATAGTTGGGATACAAACCACATGTACCCAAATATGGACATGACATAAGCCCCAAACACATAAGCACATGCCCAATTGATCTATAGGATCAATTGACACACACAACAAAATGTAAATTCGGAATTTCAACAAAATTGACACAAAAAGTACCATAACTTTCTCCATGGGTCTCCTATGAACATAAAACAAAGTCCTATGGGTAGTACATACATATGGGTTAATTTTACATGATTAAATCTCAGATTTAGAAGCTATTTTAATGGGAAAAACTGAATTATACCTATTGGGAGATGTATTCCCAATGAAACCTCCAATTGAGATAAACTTGCTTCCAAATTGTAGATCCTTGCTCCTCTTTGTAGATCCTTTCTTCCTCCTTCTAGATCCTTGCTTCTCAACTTTCTAATGGTGAATTGGGAAGAATTTGGGATGAATTTGGTGGAGAATTGGAATGGAAATGGAAGAAATTTGGGAGTGGGAAATTCTAAATCTAGATTTGGAATGAGAATGAGAGGAGAGAGAAATTTTCTCCCTCTTTTAATAGGCCGGCCTTGCCCCTCTCCCAAGCAATTGTAAAATATCCAATGTACCCCTTGGGGCCTCTCATGAAGAAATAATTAAGGAAGGAAGCTTCTAGTCTAATCACTTAATTAATTTAATCCATCTCCTTAACTATGGGCTTTCTAAATGGGCCAAATCTAACTATTTAATTCATGTTGGTCCATGGGTCCAAACTACACTAGTTGGGTCTACTAAAATAAGTCCAAAATAATTAAATAACATCCAACAATAATTAAATAATACAACAAAAATTATTTACCATGCACAATATTTATTTAAATAGGAAATTACTAAAATACCCTTTTTCCTAAATTGTGGTAGTGACAGCCACCGCGCTGATAAATCAATAATAGTTCCAACCTTCCTATAGGGAATTGTTGGCTCGGTTTAAATGTAAGAGCTGAATATTGTACTCCAATACATGCGGATGATATACAATATCCGTAGTGTCCAGTCTTGCATGCCTCAAAAATTTTAAAGGGCAGACCATCATGCACGATCTTGGGATACCGCTCTCTCCCCATGTTCTATTAGATTTTATGTTACCTAATTAACCCTACAGTTATATGGAACTCTATGTCATGGCCTAATAGATATTTCCCTCAAAGATATCGTACAGAGTACGGGCATGCTTGGTAAGAATTCTTGTAAGTATCATAAGTTAAGTCAGAATTTACCCAAGTGTGGATGCAACATTCAAACAAGCATTACCTAGCCACGCTATGGTTCTGACCAATTATAATTTTCGTGCCAAGGACTTCAAGAATATAATATCACACATCAAGCATGAGTCATGTCACATCTCAGTATACATGTTGGTCAATGTCCCATACTCACTATATAATAAAGCCATTAGAAACAGACAAGCAAAAAAAGTATATCAGCATGGATACAATAACCAAGATAGGATACCAAGCCTATCAGTTGGTCACATGAATTATATCTTGGTCGAATCAAGAGCTTCAATCAGTCAGGAATATATTATTTCATATAATTAGTCTAATAATCAATCTTGATCACGAATATCTTATTAATTCCTTAAGTTCATAGATCATAGATCATAGATCATATATTATAGATCATTAATCATAGTCAAGCTAATCATGAATTACTAGAATAGGCACCAAGTGCACAACAGGACCTGCTCATGCACATATTATCAAAGGGATATTCTAGGCACAAGCGTACTTAAACAAAGTGGGCTAACATTAAGCATCCTAGCATGCAAGATAAAACATGCAGCCAAAGCCTAGCGTATAATCCAAGGTGTTCATGGTTGGCATACTCGAAAAAATATGCAAGAGTCATGGGTGGCGTACTACATCCGGTTATCAAGTTAGCGTAGTTGACAAAACACGCCGACAAGTAAGGGTGACATACTACAGATTACGCGAGCAAGTAAGAACAACGTACTACTCAATTGTGCACGAGCATGCAATTATGGCATACTAAGTCAGGGATCACACATGCAAGGGTGGCGTATAAAGCGAAGAATCATTCAAATAAGAGCGACGAATACACCGAGCAACCAAAGCAGCAAGAAGACAAAACATGAAATCAAAAATACGGGGCTCAAGAATGGCTCGATAGTCGAGGGCACGACAGTCGTGGACTTGAGAATTGAGACACGCCAAAGTCAAGGCTCATATTTTGAGGTAATAACTGGGCAAGAGTATGCAGGGGTTGTGATGGAGTTGGCATACTTTGTCAAAGAATAAACCTAGTTCCCTACAAGAGTACACCGAAGGGTTAAAAGAGGCATGCGTACTTTGGTCATGGACATGCCACATAGTCCTCATAGAAGTACGATGGCAGGAAGATTAACAATCATATGCAAAGTCAAAACAACGACGTGCTTCTCAGATGAAGTTAATTCTCAGGGTACGCCAAAAATATTCTTGAGAAGAATTTCAAGAGTTCTTCTCCCTTGCATACTTTTGCAATGAATTGACAATACACACAGAGTACAAACGTGGTAAAGGAATTACGGATTATCACTGAAAGTGTGCCCAAGTTGCAATGTCTTCTGTGTACTTCTCTGAGTACTGTTCTTCTTCTCTAACCTGACCTACCGTTGAAAGACTCTGAGCTTGAATACGAGACTATGGCAATGCTCCAAACCAACAAGAATAAAACCAAGAAACCCCAAGCCCGTACCTTGAACCCGAAACTTTCAAAAATACATAGTTTTTAGGGGATCACTCCCTAGGAAAATATAATCATGAAATCCATCAAAACTTAGACCTAAATCAACTCAAGATCCAAAACTAAAAACACCAAGATGTAACCATGAACCAAGAACACCACAAGCACACAAGAGTTTAATTAAACAACAACAAAATATAACAAAATAAACTATATCAAGATCATGTTTCTTCATATTTGTAAGGTGTACTTACCTATGAAGAAATCAAGAGCAAACAAAAAAATGAACAAGTGAGGAGAGAGAAGAGAACACACACACACACACACACACACACACACACACACACATATATATATATATATATATATATATATATATATATATATATATAGGCTCAGGTTGATGGTAAACCGTTGGATTTCCTCCAACCAATCCTAACAACATAACCTACCTACCACCACACAAGGAGGTACTCAACCAACCAGGCAAACTGAATACGCGAGCTAGCAAGAATGTACCCAAAGTACGCCAAGGCTATACATATCCTGGTACGCCGGGAAAGGGAAGTGACAACTTGATACGTAGCTGGCCATTGCCACGTGGTCTGGTCCCGTATATTTTAGGACTGGGACATGACATAGTTTTTTTGGTGGTCATAATTTTTTTGGTGGCCCATGCATATTAGATTATATCATTTCGGTTATGTTACTTACTGAATGAGCCTGCATTATGATAAGTATATTAGGATCTCAATCTACAATTTTTATTGAAACTCTTTTGATTTTTAATACCTCCCGTGAACCTCATATTTGCATTCAATCATACTTTCTTGAACTCCTTGTTATTGTTTATCTTATACTATTTTTGGAAGATGAACACTCTTCCTTGATAAATCATTTCGATTATATCTTGTTATATGATAGAAACAAGGTTGATAGAATATATCTGAGGGTAATGATTATCTAAGTTAGTAATGGTTAGGATAGATACCTCTTCTAGATAGTCAGTTGAACGAAATAGCAGATGGATTTTTATGCATAAGGTCTAGACCTTGTAGGATAATTTTCTTATTTAATGAATATAAAATCTTGCCATTTTCTAAGCAGATAAAGTTGGATTAGAAGTTTTTCACAATCATGAAGATTGGTTAGAGGGATAAAGATAGATTTTAGTTATGCATAAATTGTTTAAGAATACGATAGTAGGAAATATATAGTTGAAGTTTTGAGATTTGTATAGATCCAAAAGCAAATAGGACCAGATGTATGATGAAATTTAGAAAGTATGACTAAAGATATTTATGGATAAAATGGTTTGATAGGCCTTGTACTGAAGACTAAACTAATGCCTATATAATTTAATTATTGCATTGAGCTTGAGAAAAATATTCACTTAGAGGATATAAACATGACCTCGTGCATATATAAAGAGGTAAAATTAAAAATAGGCTAGTTGCCTAATTAAGAGGACCTCCACTAGAGAAATATATAATGAATTATCTTATAGGAATGATATGTTATGGCAAAGGAGGATAGGTAAGATGAAAAATATTACATAAAAATATTGGATAGAGGGGATGAGTTTGAATTTGATTTAGGACGATATTTCTCCAAAATAGATAACCAATCAAAACCATGATTTGAAGATTGTCCAATAGTAAATATTATGTCAGTAGTAGTAGATCTTGGTACCTATTTAACTAAGCCTCGACCCTTACCTAATAAGTAGGTATAAAAAAAAGTTAGACGTACTGTGAGAATGGTATAGTTTGCTATAGCTAGAAAGAGTAGATCATTAATTGTATTGTCAAGGAGCTTGAGATATATCTTATCATAGTATTATATAGTTTAAGGATTGACTATGATTTTTATATATTCAGCGTGTAGTCATAAATAAGGACATGGAATTAGAGTTAGATGTCTTACCCTAAGTAGTCTAGTACTATAGTTATGTTAAGCCATTGACTAATACAGGTTAGCTAGAAATCCCAAGAGATTATAATTAGAGAAGTTATATTGAATTAAGGAAACATAATGGTTATAAAGAGGAAAAATTTATAAAAGTGGTACTATGTTTAAGTTGAATGATTGGAGAGGAGAAATGATGAAATTGCAAAAAAATTTGATATAAAGTAGGGTAAAAATTGAGGAGTATCATATGGTTAATTGAGATGAGGATTAAAATAAGAATTATCTATGATGACATAATGAGGAATACTGAGAATGTATGATTAAGAAAGTTATGTGGCGGTAAATTCAACCTGAAGGGCCGAGACTCAAAGAAAGAATTAGCAGGTTAGCTCGAGGGAATAGAGGATACGATTTTCGTGACAAATGATAAGAATGCTAGAAATGGGTATCTTATAAAAGTTATGGTAATACAAGAATAAGTTGGTAGTACCATAGATTATTTAAGATTCATAATTACAATTATAATTGAAGACTTTCAGGAACCAAACAAGCAGCAAAATATTATAAAATTTTGAGAATGAAAGATGAGAATAAAATGGAAGTGGAGTATCATTAAATAGATAAAAAAATGCTACCTAGGGATTGAGTTGTAAATTATGGATGGAAAAAAACCTTGGAAGTGAATTGCATGATAAACACAGAAAAGAAAAAAATTAAATGCTAAGATAAATTTTCAAAAAGCAATGATGGTTAAAGAACTTGGTAGATTGCATCTGCAGTATTTAAAACACCAGCTTGTTGGAAGCGACACTTGAAGAAACCAGGTCACATGAGCGCGTAAAATTGTTGGAGTGAAGATATAGGAATCGTAAGGTGATATACGATAGATTCTAGATTTTGAGTTTTATTAGTCATCTTTTTTTTTGAATCAGATGTTATCCAGGAAACCAGAATAGATATGTTATAAGCTAGTATGAGTAAACCAGAATAGATATGTTATCTAGAAGAGTTTTGTTATTCTTCAATTTGTTTGATCATCTAAAACTCAAGATTGTTCTCATAACCAAAACTTGTAATTCTCCATCGACTGTCCCATTATCATTTTCTATTGGGATTACGTGCCTGATTTCGTAATCTTATAATTTTGCAGTAATTAATCATTCTAGCTATGCGATTGAGGAGATCTTTAGCCCTTCCCTAGTCGTGCCATAATTTCAAAAACCAACCATTTAATTGGTACACCTTCTTGTGTTAATATCCATATCACCATAGGGTACTAATTATGTTCCATTTTCTTGACCTAATCATTAACTTTGAACTATGTCTTGATTCTCCATATGCCTATGTAATCGTTCCTTATCTCTGAATTCAAAAATACCTCTTGAACTTACGATAACTCTCCCTTATCTTGGTCTGCAAGTTCTTTTTTTTTTTAGATTCCCTCAATTTTATCTCTTCTTCGTCAATGACATACGATGATCGAATTCCTTTCTACCCCCTCATCCTAGTTATATCCGACCAAATCATTTCTTTCTAACTTGTTGAAGACATAATAAAGGAGCAATGTTGATTTGGTAATATTTTCTCCTATGCAGTTATGATTCAATAATACTATGGTAGTACCGAGATTCCTTTTGAGAGCCCTTGATGACGGCTAGGAGTGCTTAATATTCCCTCTTCTTTCCTTAGAAATAGACATTTCCATAAACTTTGTAAATATGATCATGACATGATTTTTTGCCAACTTAATTTCTTTAAGTTGGGTAGTGTCTTGAACTAAGTGTACCTCAACTCTTAGATTGTGATATCAACTAGAATCTCATTGGTAATAGTATCCCCCATCATTCGAGAATCAAGGTATGACCTTGCATACTTAAATTTGTTTCTACCGTTTTGTATTCTTTATCTTTAGATTTTGCCTTATTTTTAATTTTGAGAAACCCGATACGTATGATAAGTCGTATTTAACTTCCTTCAAAAGTAAATTTTCTTATTTTTCTCTACCGTGCTTATTTTAAATTTTGAGAACAAAATTTATATAAGTTTGGTAGAATGTAAACCCCCATTTTAATTATTTCTTTTTATATATTTAATTTAGTTATTTATTATTAGTTATATTCAATAGTTTAATTATTTAGCTGAATTTCCTTTTTATTAATTAGAAATTATTTTTCTCATTAAATACTTACATTTATTATCTTGCATAACTCAATTTATACTATATATTCACTATATATATATATATATATATATATATATATATATATATAGAGAGAGAGAGAGAGAGAGAGAGATAGAGAGATTTCTGATTTTTGGATTTTTTTTATTTTTATTGATATATATATATATATATATAATCAGTTATATATAAGTTATAATAGTTAGGAAAAATAAAAAATAAAACATAAATCTACACCCCTAGACCCATGGTAAACCCCTGGCCGCACGGGAATGTCCCCCAAGTTTCTGCAAACTTTTCTTCTTCTTCACTGCTTTTAGATTAAAAAAAGAATCTTTACAACCAATCTCATATTAACTCCTATTAAACCAGCCCTTTAATTTTTGAACAATATTTCCAAATTTAGAATTTGATATTCTTTTAAATGATGGTTTTCGTTCGACATACTCTTCTCCAAACTTCCAAAAATCTCACAGCATCCACGCCAACACATCCCACTGTATCCCCCGACCCTGGGCGACCTCTGGCGAACCATAGCCGCCGCCGTCACTGTCCCCGTCCCCCGTACCCTCTCGTTCAAAGCAGCCCCAAACCGGACTATAGAAGCTTGGAAAAATCTACACCATGCACCAAACGCAGCCCTAAATCATGCACAACCATGGGCCAAATACAGTCAAAGGCCATGCGCTGAGGGCAGCCAAAGTCAAGTACAAAAGCCAGACATGCACCAAAAATAGTCATGCGCCAATCAACTGATAGACTACTTTCGAGCTCCATATGCCAATATCAGCACACAACAGTCCCATACAACAATATTCCTCATGCGCTAAAGTTTTCGTGGGGTAGTGTTCCATCAAAAGCCTTACGCAACCAAATCATTCTGTTATTAACAGCTAAGATCATCGAGCGATCATCACATGGCATGTGTTACATGGATTTTGGGCATGAGCAACCCTAGATCTTAACTTGCCACATGGCAGCCACAGCACAACATGCGCCTATACATCTGCAATCGCTATTCTTGGAAGATAAGATGCGACAGCGTGAAATCTATGTGCATGCATGCACACGCATGATCTTTTGAAGGCTATAAATAGTGGATGTCTAGCACACAAAAAAGGATCGTGGATATAGACAACCAGAGAGGCCAGAGACTGAAGAAGGAAAGGACATCCATTGAGTCGCATACTCAAGTTCTTGGCGGCCTTTCCATTCGCTCTTGTCGGACCATCCACGTTGAAAAGTGATCGACATTAAATCATATCTCCACCATTACACTTACCCAGATTTATTTTTTACTCAGAACTCTACGCATTAGTGTTTCTTTTTTACAATTTTTTTCTATCCAATTGATACAAAAAGTTTATTCAACTTTTCCTGTATTTTATTTATGTCGACAAAAAATATGACTCTGTTGGGGAAGAACTTCTCCTCCAACGAGAAGTTTATGACGAAGTCCGACGAGAGCAAGATGGGTTTAACCTAAAGAATGTTAGTGGTTTGCTTCAAGCAACAAGCGATTGAGGAGATGCTAAACAAGCCTGTCTCTGCATCGAGGCCCACAAGACATCACAAGACTCGCAAGACTTGGGTCACCAAAACTGCTATGCCAGACCCACAATCTGTGAAAGATGCATTTCCAACCCCCGCCATTGGGGATCCGCATATGGTTGACGCATATGCTCTCTCTGTCTCTGCAGCTACTCTTGAGAATAACAGTGCTGAATCTCAAGAGATACGCCCACAACGAGATACGCCAAAGAAGAATCATACTACAGGACATTGCAGGCACATGCGGTCTTCTGCGCATAGCAAGGCCAAAAAGAGAGAGTCCATCTTTGATAGAATCTCCTATAGCACCGATGTGGATGCTATGTCTATGCGCCAGTTAGCACTAGTTCAAAGAACTCTAAGGTAAATCAAGCCATGCGCACCCGTGGAGCTCTGTAAGCAGTTTAACAAAAGCATGCACAGCCGGTTGTCACACGCGCTGCTGATGGAAATTTATATAGGGGCGTCCCATGCACTCATGTGCCGAATATGGGCTAACCCTCTGAGACTACCCAAAACCACTTGTATACAGTTGTTGCTTAGGGACCAAGTCGGGAAACAAAAATTGTGTTGAAAGACCCATGCACCTAGCTTGGCTGCTTGCATGAAGTCGGTCCATCTAACATTAAGTCTTCCACTAACGACCTGGGTGCAGTTTCTGTGCAGGAACTAAGTCGGAAAGAAAAAACTGTCTTGACAGACCCATCTGTCCAACTTGGCTACGATCATGAAGTGGGTTGATCTTGCATCCAGTGTTCCAAAAATGACCTGGGTACAGTTTTTGAGCTTGAACCGAGTCAGGAAGGGAACCTTCCACTTTCATACTCACGAGCAAAGTTCGGCTGTGCGCACAAAATGGGTGTAAAAGTGAAGTTTATATCTTCTGATCTGTGTAATGTCATCAGTCACAAGCGCAAAATGAGAGATAAAACTCATGTACATGAAGTATCCCCTCTCAGACACTTGTGCTAGCATCATAATCAACTGTTGTTGTATTAAAAAACCGGTTCCTCCAACTAGACTGTCAGTATTCCAGCGACTACAACCTGCGACACCAGCCCAACAGTATCGCAAGAAACAAGTACACAAGGAAAAGAAGTAATAGCTTATGGCCTCATACTGTTCAACATGGAGGTCTCCCTCTGTGAAGAAGATCTCAAGAAAGAAGAAATTGTCCAATCCGACCACAGGGTAGTAAGCTAGTACCTACCGTAGGGGTGTTCCAAGGCACCCGCTCAAGAACAAAAGTTGGGGTTAGCAATCCTTCGATGTTTCACACCACCACATCATTCCAGGGAGATAGTGAATCTCAAGGAATGGATGACGACCTACCTGGGAGTAGCCATACCCAGCAAAATAGTACACTCACTAGAGCTGGGGGTAGCCATCCCCTAGACTCCGAAGATGACGCAATCATGCCTTCCTTCCCTGAAGAGAGTGAGACTCAGGAGTCGGAGGCAAAAAATAAAACTTCCACAATCCCATCCATTTCTTCCCATAAATGTTTGTATACATGGTAGGGAACGATCAAGCCTCCAGTGATCAACAACGTTGAGGCATTTGAAGCCATGAAACAAAGCATGAGTGCCTTAATGCAGACTCAAGCTTAAACTGTACTGGACCTCATGGTGAGTATAGTCCCACAACCACCAAGGATCTCGGGACAAGCAAGCCAAGAACCAGGTAACAATAAAGAGTCGAGTGCAGCCGCTCCTTCCCTAAATATTAGGGCCAATCAAACATTATTGCGATCATCTGCTCCCATGTCGTCGGATGATGCTCAAGACGCAATCCAGAAGGAAAGAGAGATGCGAGCTCATTTTGACTAAATAAGCAACAGGGCACGCTTTAGAAACTTGGGATATGACAAACTTATCCTCTTGAGTGTAAAAATATGGTATACCCACCCAAGTACAAGCCACATTCAATTTTTTCGTCCGATAGAAGAATTTCTTACCTATGGTAAAGCTATGGAAAACTTTAGTCTCACTTCAGGATTGGACGGTATTCATCATAAGCATTGTCATCGCGAAAAAAAAATGCAAAGAACGCCCGTTTCTTGGGACTATAGTTCCCTACCAATGACGAACAAGGGAAATACCCCTTCAACAACAACGTCAGCACCAACGGCCGTGACAATATAGGAAACTAATCTCTCACTTTTAACGTGTACAAAATCTTGGCCACGCCTACTCAAAGGCCTACAGAAACATCCAAGCCGAAGGGAACCTGCTCTTTCGACGATGATGATAATGTCATCAAGAATTTTTATGTACTGATGAAAGACAAAAAGCTCCAACTACCTGACATCAAAAGACCCAACGAGGAAGATAAAGTCAATGACCCCAAGTACTCCCACTGCCATCGATACATCCACTATCCAATACAAGATTTCTATTTGTTAAAAAGGTATATCCAACTACCTGACATCTCACTTTAGACTTTGAAGACAAGACAAGACAATCACTTCAAACATGGTCTCTCTCCAATTTGGCCACTTCCCAGCGATAGGATCCCAAAACAGAGTTGTCCCGATACCTTGGATAATGTTGGAGTTTCTTAACCTCCCTCCAGCTCCAGCAGTCGGGCAGGTACCTCTCACTACTCCACGAGGCAAATTCATATGGGTTCACCCAGACATTGTCCCAGATTTTACACAACAAGCAGCGCCTTCTACTTCCAAATCTAAAGAAAAGAAGACCAGGTCCTGTCATACGGTCTCTCCATCGAATAACGAAGTCCAAGCCGGAGTAACCAGTTTAGGATAAACCTACCTGTGAGACTACGATGCAACTCTAGAGGGCAGTACACCTTCGACTACCATACCCACAGCTCTAGTAGCATATGAGCCAAGTTTGTCCCAACCTCCTATAGCTGACAGGTAGAAGCAAAATAAGGTTCGCTTTGTTAAACCTTTGAGAAAAGATGTAGCTCATGGGCTGGAAAAGCCTTACAACTTTGAAATATTGGCACATCTTGCCAATACTCCAATAAAGTTATCACTCTTAGAGCTCATTCGTCTCTCCAAAGAGACTCGTGACACTTTGAGTGAGACATTACATAATATCGACTCCTAGCTGCCCCAAGTCAAGCCGTCGGGCGAGAACTCCCTGCATGTCCCTACTGCAACAATATAATTGAGACAATCTTGAATATCACGTTCTTACAACAAGACATGTTATGGAAAAATAATAGGGACGTAGGCCCTTATACTATATAATCTATATCGACGCAATCAAGGTTGACCAGATACACATTGATCAAGTATCATCTCTCAGCATCATCCCCCGAAGTCTGCTCCAGACCTTGGGAATCCCCATACATCGGTTGGCAGCAACCAACATGACCTTTAGTGGTTAATACAGGAAGGAGTTATCCTCTGGGGAAGATCTGCCTAAAATATCAAATAGGCAACCTACGAACAGAGGTGACTTACTACGTCATCGATGTGGTTGTATCATATAATTTCCTCCTGGGACATCCTTGGATACATGAGTACATGATCGTGCCATCGAATCTCTACTAGTGCTTTAAATATGTAGACAACAACAACATCATCAAGACGGAGTTCCCTGATGTTGATCCTTTCAAAGGGGTCGAAGCCTACCACTCCGACTCAATATTGTAAAAACAGATACACCAGGATGAAGAAGGTAATGACACCTATGATGAAGCAGAGGTTAGTTCTGCTCAAGATGAACCTATAAGAATCCATCTCAATGGACGCCCATGTTTGTAAGGAAAAGTTTATACGAAACTTTTGTATTACAAATTATTAAAAAGAAAGAAAATAACAAAAAAGATCCTAAACATAAATCTAAGTACAGTTGATTCTGGAAAAGTATAGCTGTGTAGATCTGATCTGCGAATGATCACTTTACTCCTTTGACCACTTGATGACAAAGAAATGCAGGAACTTCTCTGAACAACTTGGAGAGTTGAATAATAAGAAAGCTTTGGCAACAACGACATGAGAAGCTTCTATCTCTCTCCTTCTGTTCTTGAATTTTAAAGACTTGAAAATTTCCTATTTCCCTCTCTGTGTCCCCCGTAATGGATGTACTGATCTATATTTATAGAGTTTATGAGTGGTTATAAGAGTGTGCATGCACTTTGGACAGTCTGTATTGTTTTACCATTACATGCGCACTTTTGGTGGACTACCACCCCATGTTATGAATGAGTGGGTGCACAACTTACTGTCTTCTTGACACGTAGCTTCCTTATTACTACCAAATTTCTAGATGAGGGTATTTTGTCATTTAGCATATTTATAATTTAGTAATTAAATATTTATATATGTTCTACTAATTAATTATAGTGTGTTGTGCTATTTTATTATTGGTTAGTGGGCTAGACAAATTTATTTGGATTTGCCATTAGTGGACCCGTTATATTGTCATGACACATTCAGCCCGATATTGGGTTAGGTCCATTAGACCAATTTTCTTAATTAACTAAGGAGATTAGACTAGTTCATGAAGAATTAGAAGCTTCCTAATATAGCCCTCCCTAATTAAACTTTATGACTAACGAGTAGGGGTGACTTAGAAATTATACTTTACTTGAGAAGGGGGAAAGAGGGGGCCAACCATTATAGGGGAGTCTCTCTCTCTCTCTCTCTCTCGCTATCTCTCGCTCTCCTCTCATAAATTTATTCATTTTAGATCTCCAATTGTGTTCTTCCCCAAATTGACTCATCCTTCCACCAAATTTATTCCAATTCACTCTTATTCCCTCTTAATTACATCATCTAAGAAGTATAGGAACTTGGATTGCAAGGAGCACTTGAAGGAGGAGGAATTGACAAGCAGATTGTGTCATAATTATGTCAATTGATCATTCTATTGGAATCTATCTCCCAATAGATAAATTATGAATACTCTCTATAATTTAGACTCTAATTCATGCATTTAATAATTAGAAAACCTTCCTTGCCTTAGGGCTACCCATAGGAGCAAGAACTAAGTTTATAGGACCTCTATTGTGAATTCTACATGGTAATTTATGTCCATTTTGGAAAATTTTTGAGATTGATACATCAAGTGTGTGTCATGAGACCAATTAGATCTAATTCGACTAAGATTGATGCTATAGGGCTAGATATGTATCCAAAATTGGACACGATTAGAGAGTATTATAGTATTTTGTAATACGGTATGATACGGGGTTCATTTTTGGGTGATTTGTGCATGTGAGTGTGATTTCCCTCCAAATTATATGGTAGCTAACTATTTTAGTTATATTTATATGTAATTGAGTTGTATTATTGGTATTAGTGGAGAATTGAGAACTTTGGCATCTCTATTGGATGAGTATCATGAGTTTTCCATATTGCACACTTTAAGTGTTTGGTGTAATGCTTATTAGCTTGTATTAGTTTAGAAAGTGCACTAGTGTTCAAATTTTCATATGCTAGTGTTCATGTTTTGTTTGTGTGTTGGATACACTCAAGTGTGTAATGTCAGTAAGGGGGAGATATGGGGGAAGATAGCAAATTAGGGGACTTGTTGTTGCAAGCAAGGTATTTGAGCAAGTATCAAATGAGGAGGTGGCTTAGGGATGTAAGTGTATCTTGAGTATAGATTATTGCATGACCTGCAGGTGGTTTGGGGTGCCCAGCCTTGAGTGAAGGGAGTTCATTGTTGCAGTCATTGGGGGCTCTGGTATGCCTGGATATGGGTAACTAAGGAGTGGTGCAGTGCACACTGTGCACTGCAGAATTAAAAAATTATTCAAGTAGCATGAGGGGTGTGCATAGCAATAGAGTCAATCCTGAGAAGTTAGTAAAGGAGAAAGGAATATCAAGATTTTAGAGAGGGAATTTACCTCTATGTAACAGACTTGTGTGCAGGATTGAGCTAATGCACTACAAGTCAGGGAGACAATAACTGTTTAGAACCTGTTGTAGGTCTTGCATTAGGGATTGAGAGATACAGCAGTAGCTGCACTTATTGCATCAGGTAGTAGGTGAGTGTTGAATATGTTATTATGTGATTAGTAGTGTGTTTGATATGGGGAATCTAGTGTTGAGTGAGGGTTGAGTATCCTTGTGGTAGTGTGTAAGGAAATTACATATGGAAGAACTACAAAGTGTAGTGTGCATCTGTGCATAGTGAGGTCGATGGTATTAGAGGTTAGATCAACATAAATGGAAGTGACTGTAGGGAGTGTGCAAATATTAACCACTTGAGCACAAATTAGGGTATCTATACACACTTGTGTGTGTGGAGTTTTGGGTATTAGTGCAACCTGTGTTGTGTAGTATCAGCCTAGAATCAGAAGCATAGTTCATATATGCATGAGTTTAAGGATTTGAGTGGTTGAATAGTGAGGTATTATGTACACAGGTGAGTGAGTGTGGTATTAGTAACTGATATTGAGATAAATTAGTAGGTGAATCCATGTATCAAATGATACATGTGTATTCAAGGGTGTGTAGTATAGGTAGTGTTAGGTACTAGAAATAGTTGAGAAGTTTCCTGAATATAGGGTGTTGGAACGAGGTCTAGGTAAGTAGGTAATGGGGTAATAGCAAAATACGTGAGTTATAGGCTTAAATATTATGAGTTAGTATGATACTTGAGTTATATATATTATTATGATATGTACTATAGTGTATTAGCTAGTATACCTTAGATATTAGAAAGTTAGTCTAGTATGAACCTAGAATCAAGGTATGACCTAGTATTGGCCTAGAAAGCATTATTAGGGCATTGTAGCTTATTTATCACTTTTTTACATCCAATTGACATGCCATTCATATATAGGTGTGTGTGACACCGTCTTAGATACTGGCTCATACTTGTTGCTCAGGATCACAGGCGAGTACATCTATAATAGTTTCCTTATTTGATGGTCTCTATGTTACATATATTTAGTATTGAGATATTTGATTCCTGACATGATGTTCACACGGATTGATATACGTGGATCCTTTTCATGATATATTATTCTCGTGATTACTCAGTGATCGTCGTATCGTGCTTCTTGATTACTCAGTGATTACCATGATATCTTCGTGATTATATAGACTGTGATCATAGTGCATGATATTATAGACTGTGCATCGTGATATACGTGTTATAACGTGTCATAATTTAGATCCGTGTACTAGTCAGGGGTTTAGGAAAGTATTAGTGGATATGTGATCATACCTTATAGCCCATGATTTAGTGTAGCCCGTGATAGCTAGAAGATCATGCAACTCACGTGTGATCACGCTAGCTCCCCTTTATAATATAGCCTATATTAGGCCCAAGCCGATCACATATCTTGCTAATATTTCAAGGCACATTTATTATATTATTTCTTTTATTCCAGTTCATTAAATTAATGTTCCTCACTATATTTTTCTCAGTTTATTGCCATTATTTACCACAGTGCTCTTCTCGAGATATTTACTAGTTCAGTTACTTCTATCATTTATTTTATTGCTATTATTGTTTCATAATTTTTGTTAATTATTTGAACTGCTATTGGGTTATACTTTGCTCCAATCCTGATTGTATATATTTTTAAATAATTTATTAGAGGACTGGTGTCCTATATATTATGGGCCATAATATGGCGAGCCAGTTGAGTTAGCACCCGTAGAGCATATTGAGATAATACCAGCAGTCGATGAGACTTAGCTAGTTTATTTATGATATAGTATATGTCAGTTAGACACTTTTGGGAATGTTTTATATTTTAGATCTTTGATTTGCGATTAGACTTGGACTTGTGATGTATTGTGACTCTGTATTTATTTTCTTCTATTCTATATCGTGCCATATATTCCTTTAGTTTTATAGATTGATTGAGTATTGATTACCATTATCATATTATCCTCCATTAGGAGTTGAGATATCTTGACAGGTACATTATATATATTGTGAGACATATTTAGATAGTGTTGTTGACCTAGACAACATTCTACCGCCGATACTACGACATAGGCTGGACGTACCCACGTACTCGTGCTCTTACACTGTGTGCGGGTCATGACATATTTTTGTGGTATCCCATGCCGGTCAAGGTAGTAGTACTCAGACTTAGTATTACTACAAGCCTGCCATAGGATATATGACTAGGATGAGAGGATACTCAATAATAATTAGGAAAATTTTTAATCTATTAGATTTATTATCTTTATCATTCGGAATAATTATTTTCTTTAAAATATTACTATCCTTCCTTGATGATATCGTATCTTGTACAATATTGATTCCTTTATTTTGAATCTATCTTCAGAATAATGCTAAAGACCCGATCGCAGTGCTCTGGAGGAGTTTTGGTGAGTTCAGTTACTTCATTATCTCAGAGAGAGACAGCTGCTATTGTTATGCCTTCTTTCGCTCAGAGGGTTGCCTTACCAGTACAGGTAGGGGTTTTAGCAGTAGCTTTTTGAATTTATCAACCACCAGTTCTGAGGACTGTTCCAGCAGTCACGAAGGATCTTCCACACCCACCACCCATGCCAGCAGACGGGAAGCAGATATTTGCCATATTTTGGGAGATGATGCCAGCGCAGTAGAGGCAGACAAATATTCTTTACGGCATCGAGAGTGCTCACCAATTAGCACTAGCTACTGTGGAGAAGGTAGTGCTGGTTCAGCCACAGATCGTACCGCTTCATCCAGTCTCGTACCAGCCGAGATCGGGTACCATCATTGATTTTAAGAGGATAGGGTCCAACAAATTCAAGGGCATAGAAGGAATCTTGTACCCCAACGATTAGATCAAGGATGTAGAGAGGACCCTGCGGCTGGTACAGATTCAAGAGGGTCTATAGGTGAAGGCAGCGGGCAAGCAAATGTTCGATATTACTCTGACATGGTTCTATACGAACTCAAGGATTGTGGTGCCAGGACTGACTTAGGAATCTTATAAAGAGCTTTCCAAGGAGAAGTTTTTTTTGGACGTGGCTCTGAGTGCCCGAGAGAGCCAGTTCCTAGACCTCGTCAAGAGGATCATGACGGTGGATGAGTACGTCACAGAGTTCTGCAGATTGAACAGATTTGAGGAGGGGCATAATCCCCTAGAGAAGGATAGAAAGTTTCGAAAGGGTTTGATCAGGGAGATCAAATCTCCCACTAGAGGATACCACACCGCTACATTCGAGAAGATATTGATGGATGCACAGAGTGTTGAGGATGACTTGGAGCTCAAATCCAAGAGGATAAGAGACACATCAGGTGGAGCTAGCAGTAGTGTGTGTCCAACCAAGCGACCCTATTTCCAGCAGCAGAGGACCTTCTAGCCGCAGAGACAACAGTTTTATGCACCATTCCGAGCACCAGCATAGTAGGCATACCTGTCCTCGAGACCAGTACAGCGGGCCCCGCTGTGTACTCACTGTGGAAAGATTGGACATACAAGAGAGGTTTGTATGAAGAGGCCTGGAGTGTGCCTCTACTGTGGAGAGCGAGTCCACTAGTTGAGGGAGTGTCTAGTGGCACCTGTTCGAGCAGGATAGGGAGAAGCACCATCACAAAGAGCACCAGCGTGGCCACCTACGGGATAGCAGAAGGGACCTCCTTTACCGACTCAGCAGTAGTATTTTTTCCAATACCAGTAGTAGCAGAGAGGTGCATCACGAGGGCAAGCTTTTGTCATGACAGTTGAGGAAGAGAAGCTAACCGGAGATGTGATATCAGGTTAAATTCTTCTTGATTCTATTCTAGCTTATGCTTTATTTGATTCAGGTACTTCCCTTAGTTTTGTATCAGTATCTTTTTCTCTTAAGCATCATTTAGAGTCTGAACCTTTGGATAGGACTTGCAAGATCACGATTGGAGGAGGCATTATTCTGGTTAGTAATGTTTGTAAGGATCGAAGAGTTACACTAGTTGGCTAAAAGTTGAGCGCGTGCTTGCTCGTAATGATACTTCTGAGCAACGACATTATACTTGGGATGGATTAGTTGAGTAGGCACCATGCTAGTATAGATTTTTATGGAGGTAGAGTTTTGTTTTAACCACCAGGATAGCCAAAGTTTGAGATTGCCAGAGAAGCAGCAGAGCAGAGCAAGGATTCCATTTGTGGAGCCATGGTGGAAGAGATGGATATGCCATATCCATTGATAGTAGAGTTCATAGATTTTTTTCGGAGGAGTTATCAGGTTTGCTGCTAGACCGAGATATTAAGTTCTCTATAGATTTGGTGTCAGGCATAGAGTCGATGTCTCAGCACGTCGATAGAGTCAACAACAAAGAAATGGTAGAGTTAAAGAAGCAAGTGGATGAGCTACAGGACAAAGGCTTCATTCGATCCAGTTCATCACCATGGGGTGCTCCGATATTGTTTGTACCGAAGAAGGATGGGTCGGTACACATGTGTATCGACTACAGGGCTCTAAACAACCTCACTATCAAGAACAAATATTCGCTGTCGAGGATTGATGATCTGTTTGAACAATTAAGCGGAGCAAAGGTATTTTTGAAGATAGACTTGAGGTCAGGATACTACTAGGTGAAAGTAAAGGAGGATATTTTGAGACAATTTTTTGGACTCGCTATGGCCAGTTTGAGTTCATGGTGATGCCGTTTGGGTTGACTAATGCCCAGACAGTATTCATGAATCTGATAAACAAGGTGTTCTACCAGTATCTTGATAAGTTTGTGGTGGTATTTATTGATAATATTCTGGTGTATTCGAAGACCCTAGAAGTGTATGAGGAGCACCTGAGGATAGTTTTGGAGACTCTCAGGAATGAGAAGCTTTATAGAAAGCTTTCAAAGTATGAGTTCTTCCTTGACAAGGTTGAATTCCTTGGTCATGTGATTATCGGTGATGGCATCTTAGTGGACTCGAAGAAGATTTTAGTACAGGAGTCGTGGGCTAATCCAAGTTCAGTGGCAGTGATTAGGAGTTTTCTGCGGCTAGCAAGTTATTACCGGAGGTTTATACAGGACTTCTCGAGGATTACGGAGCCGATGACTAGGCTAACCAAGAAGGATGTAGAGTTTGTCTGGACAGAGGAGAGCCAGGCCGCTTTTAAGGAGCTGAAGAAGAGGTTGACGATAGCTCCAGTGTTGATATTGCCATCAAGATTAGGTGGATTCGTTATCTATAGTGATTCTTCAGGGAAGGGTTTGGGTTGTGTCTTGCAACAGAATATGAAGGTTATTGCCTATGCTTCCAGGCAATTACGCTCTCATGAGAAGAATTACCCTACCCATGATTTGGAGTTGGCAACGGTCATTTTTATTCTAAAGCTGTAGAAATACTATTTGTACGGAGAGCGTATGGAGATCTTTACAGACCACAAGATCTTAAAGTATATATTTACACAGAAAGAAGTAAATATGAGACAGTGACGATGGTTAGAGATGATGAAGGACTTCGACATATCATTACAGTACCAACCAAGGAAATTCAATATAGTCGCTGATTCTTTGAGCATATATCCATTGGCTAAGTGCTTGACTATGGACAGACATTTATTGGTCGATCTTGAGAGCTTGGGTATTGAGGTGCTGGTACCTGGTGTCAAGATATAGATATGGGAATTACAGATATAGTCAGAGCTGATGGACAGGATTCGAGCTACACAGTATAACAATGAGTCTCTAAGGAGCATTAGAGAATATGTTCGGATGGGATTATTCAAGGACTTTATTATTGCTCAGGATGGATCACTAATGCATGGTACGAGATTATGTGTGCCAAGTGGGATATTGCGCGAGAAGGTTCTTCAGGAGGTGCATCGATCGTAGTACTCTATACATCCAGGTGCCAACAAGATGTATAAAGATCTGAGGGAGTATGTATGGTGGTATGATATAAAGAGGGAGGTGGCACACTTCGTATCCAGATGTCTAGTGTGCTAGCAGGTAGAGGCAGAGAGGTAGAGGCCAGGAGGTTTACTTCAGTCTTTACCCATTCTAGCGTGAAAGTGGGAGCATGTTACTATGAATTTTGTTTCGAAATTTCCGCGTTTTCCAGGAGGTAAAGACGTAATTTGGGTCATTGTAGACAGGTTGACCAAATTGGCCTACTTCTTGCCTTTTAAAGTGGGTACATTTACGGAGAAGCTAGCGAAGGTGTATGTGCGACAGATTATCGGATTGGATGGAGTTCCTATGAGCATCATCTCGGATCAGGATAGTCGCTTCATATCCCACTTCTGGGAGAGTTTGAAGGCTAGTTTGGGAATCCAGCTCAAGTTCAGTACTGCATATCACCCCCAGACAAATGGGCAGTCGGAGAGGACTATTCAGACTCTTGAGAATATTCTTCACACTTGTATTTTGAATTTCAGAGGCTCTTGGAAGGATCATTTTCACCTGGTAGATTTTGCTTACAACAACAGTTACAATGCCAGTATCGAGATATCACCATTGGAGGCTTTATATGGACGGAGATGCCGTACACCTCTAACTTGGGATGATATTGGTAATAGAGTCTTGTTGGGACCAGAGATGATTGTGGATGTAGCTGAGAAGGTAAAGCTCATTAGAGATAGAATTCTGGTGGAGCAAGACAGACACCGGCATTGGATCGATAGCCATCGGAGAACTTTGGAGTTTGAGATATAGATTTTGTTTGTATTGCTTGTGATTACTTTATTTTAGGTTTAGTGTTAAGGCTATATTTTATTCTAGGTTGGTGATCTGGTGTTCTCGCAGATTTGTCTGACATGGGACACGATTCGCTTTAGTGGATGCAGAAAGCTTAGTCTACGGTATATTGGACCCTTCAGTGTTCTTGCGAGGGTCGGTACAGTGGGCTACCAACTAGACTTGCCGTCTGCACTTGAGGGAGTGCATGATATGTTACATATGTCATAGCTGAGCCGGTACGTGGCAGATCCAAGTCACGTATTTGATCACTAGGAGATCGAGGTGGGTCCGACTCTCAGCTACCCAGAGCAGCCAGTGGAGATTCTGAATCACAGGAAGAAGGTGCTGCAAAACCAGATGATTCTCTTGGTACGCGTCGTGTGGAGGCATCAATCCCTGGAAGAGTCTACTTGGGAGAAAGAAGCCGAGATGCGCAAACGATACCCTTATCCCTTTGAGTCGTAAGGTATCGTTCTTTTTTTTTCTTGCTATGATTGCTTGTTGTAAGTGCTAGTTCTTTCCTTAAATTTCGAGGACGAATTTTTTTTAAGGAGGGTAGACTTGTCACTGCCACATTTCTAGATGAGGGTATTTGTTATTTAGTATATTTATTATATAGTGATTAAATATTTATATATGTGCTACTAATTAATTATATTGTGTTGTGCTATTTAATTATTGGTTACTGGGCTAGCCTATTTTATTTTGACTTATCATTAGTGAACCCATTAGATTATCATGACATATTGTGCCCAACATTGGGTTAGGCCCATTAGACATATTTTCTTAATTAATTAAGGAGATTAGATTTGTTCATGAAGAATTAGAAGCTTCATAATATAGCCCTCCCTAATTAAACCTCATGACTAACTAGTAGGGGTAACTTGGACATTACACATTGCTTGGGAAGGGGGAAAGAGGGGGCCGGCCATTAGAGGGGAGTCTCTTTCTCTCTCCTCTCATTAATTCATTCATTTTTTATCCCCAATTGTGTTCTTCCCCAAATTGACTTATCCATCCACCAAATTCACCTTAATTTACTATAATTCCCTCTCAATTATATTATCTAAGAAGCATAATTGCATCTTGGATTTATAAGGAGCACTTGAAGGAGAAAGAATTGACAAGAAGATTGTATCCTAATTGTGTTTATTTAGCATATTATTGGAAATTTATCTTCCGATAGGTAAATTCTGAATCACATCTATAATTTAGACTCTATTTCATGCATTTAACTATTAGGAAACCTTTATTGGCTTAGGGCTACCCGGTAGGAACAAGAACTAAGTTCATAGGATCACTATTGTGAATTCTATATGGTAATTTATGCCCATTTTAGGGGAATTGCAAGATTGATGCATCAAGTGTGTGTTATGAGACCAATTAGATCTAGTTAGACTTAGATTAATGATATAGGACTAGATACGTGTTCATAATTGGACACGGGTAGAGAGTATCATAGAATTTTGTGATACGGTGTAATACAAGATTTAATTTTGGGTGATTTGTGCATATGAGTGTAATTTTTCTTCAAATTCAATGGTAGCTAACTATTTTAGTTGTATTAATATGTAATTGAGTTGTATTATTGGTATTAGTAGAAAATTAAGAACTTTGGTATCTCTATTTGATGAGAATAATGAGTTTTCCATATTGCACACTCTAAGTGTTTGGTGTTATGCTTATTAGATTGTATTACTTTAGGGAGTGCACTAGTATTAAGATTTTTATGTGCCTTGTGTTCAGGTTGTGTTTGGGTGTCGGATACACTCAAGGGTGTAATTTCAGTAAGGGGAGATGGGGAAAAGACAGGAAGTTAGGGGACTTGTTGTTATAGGCAAGGTATTTGAGCAAGTACCAAATAAGGAGTTGGCTTAGGGATGTAAGTGTATCTTGAGTGTAAATTGAGGCATGAGCTGCAGGTGGTTTGGGGTGCCCAGCCTTGAGTAAAGGGAGTTCATTGTTGCAGTCATTGGAGGCTCGGGTATGCCAGGATATAGGTAACTAAGGAATGGTGCAGTGCACATTGTGCACTCAGAATTAGAGAAGCATTCAGGTAGCATGAGGGGTGTGCAGGGTGATAGAGTCAAGCCTGAGAAGGCAGTAAAGGAGGAAGGAATATCCAAATTTTAGGAAGGAAATTCATCTTTGTGTAGCAGACTCGTGTACAGACTTGAGCCAATGCACTACAACTCAGGAAGACAGCAACAGTTTCAAAATTGTTACAGGTCTTGCAACAGGGATTAAGAGATACAACAGTACCTGCATTCATTGCATCAGGTAGTAGGTGAGTGTTGAATATATTATGTGATTAGTAGTGTGTTTGATATGGGTAAGCTAGTGTTGAGTGAGGGCTGAGTATCCTCGAGGTAGTGTGTGAGGAAATTATAGATAGGAGCACTACAAAGTGCAGTGTGCATCTGTACACAGTGAGGGAGGTGGTATTAGAGGTTAGAAAAACAAAAATAGAAGTGACTGTAAGGAGTGCGCAAATGTTCACCACTTGAGCACAGGTTAGGGTGTCTATACACACTTGTGTGCGTGGAGTTGTGGGTGTTAGTGTATTTTGTGTTGTATAGTATCAGCCTAAAATCAGAAGCATGGTTCAGATGTGCAAGAGTTTAAGGATTTGAGTGTTAGAATAATGAGGTATTATGTACACAGGTTAGTGAGTGTGGTATTAGTAACTGATTTTGAGATAATATTAGTAGGTGTATCCTTGTATGAAATGATACATGTGTTTTCAAGAGTGTGTAGTATAGGTGGTGTTAGGTACTAGAAATAGTTAAGAAGTATCTTGAATATAGGGTGTTGGAACGAGGTTTAGGTAAGTAAGCAATGGGGTAATAGTTGGGTACATGAGTTATAGGCTAAAATATTATGAGTTAGTGTGATACTAGTGTTATATATATTATTATGATATGTGCTATAGTGTATTAGCTAGTATACCTTAGATATTAGCATATTAGTCAAATATGAACCTAAAATCAAGGTATTAGCCTAGATTGGCCTAGTTTTACTGGTATGACATAGTATTGGCCTCGAAAGCATAATTAGTGCATTGTAGCTTATTTATCACTTCTTTATATCCAATTGACATGCTATTCAAATATAGGTGTATGTGACACCAGCTCGGATACTAAGTGATACTTGTTGCTCATGACCAAAGATGAGTAAATCTCTAATTATTTCCTTATTTGATCATCTCTATGTTACATGTATTTAGTATTGAGATATTTGATTCCTGACACAATGTTTACACGAATTTGTATACGTGGATTCTTGTCATGAGATGTTATTATCGTGGTTACTCAGTGATCATCGTGTCGTGCTTCATGATTACTTAGTTTACCGTGATATCTTCGTGATTATATAGACCGTGATCATAGTGCATGATATTATAGACCGTGCATCATGATATACGCGTTATAACATATTATGATTTAGATTCGTGTACTAGTCGAAGGTTTGGGAAAGTATTAGTGGATATGTGATCATACCTTATAGCCCATGATTTAGTATAGCCCATGATAGCTAGTACATCATGCAACTCACGTGTGATCACGCTAGCTCCCCTTTATTATATAGCCCATGTTAGGCCCAAGCAGATCACATATCTTGCTAATATTTTAGGACACATTTATTATATTATTTCTTTTATTAAAGTTTATTACATTAATGTTCCTCACCATATTATTCTTAATTTATTGCCATTATTTACCATGGTGCTCTTCTCGTGATATTTGCTAGTTCAGTTACTTTTATCATTTATTTTTATTGCTATTGTTGTTTCATAGTTTCTGTCAATTATTGGAACTGCTATTGGGTTTTACTTTGCTCCAATCCTGACTGGATATATTTTTTAGATGATTCATTAGCGGACTGGTATCCTATGCACTACGGGTCACATGATGGCGAGTCAGTTGAGTTAGCACCAGTAGAGCATATTTGTAAACCCCCTCATTTATTTCTATAGATAGTCTGGTTTGGGATAGAAAATTTTGGTTTAGCAGCAGATGATTGAGGTCTAGAGTAAGGTTGCAGATGTTTGTTTATTCTAATTAAACCCTTGGTGTGCCCTACCATTGTTGAATTATTAGGAGCCTAACATCAGCCCATAAATTCCAACAGATTGTTGTACTTTTGACTTGACACGCCAATTTAGGCGCTGGACTATTCCGTCACTTAAATCCTATTTCCTTGTGCTCTAAATTAATTGTACAATTTTTCGTAACCGAAATCCTTATTTAAATCCCGTGTCGGATATCTGTGTCGTTGCCATCAATTTTGAGACACCAACTTAACCCGTTGAGCCGGACTAACTAAAGGGTCCAAGACTAACACCAAGCCTACACCATTTTTGACCTTTGTGTCACTCCCAAATTGAGACCCCAAGTGCTCCCATTTAATTTAAAAGCATGGGACACAATTTAATCTAATTAAATCGGGGATACCAACTTTGACTAATCCTATTTCAATCCCCATTTAATTCCAATGCCCTTTTAATTAAGCCCATGCCAAACACACAATACCCCCTCACCCTACAAAATACCAAACACCAATTCTCCTATAATTTTCCCATCATTTTATGTGTTTGTGTAAAAACCCAAACTTAAGGGACTAAATTACAAATGTTGTGACATGTGGCACACCCTCATTGGTCAAGGCCAAATGGAGAGGCCACCATCTTCTTTGACCGTGGTCAACATCCCTCCTCCCCTTCTTTTTCATGAAGAAACTAATTCTCTTCATGTGAGATCTCAACCCCACATTTGAAATGAGCAAATCTCCACCATCCAATCATCACACCCCTTCCTATAAAATGTCTCCATCATATCCTTCTTCCCCATGCCGGCCCTAATCTCCAAAAACCTAGGAAACCTCATCCCCCTCTCTCTCTCTCCTCCCTCCTCTACATGGAAAACTGAACTTCTTCTTCCTTTCTTCTTCTTCTTCTTCTTCCTTCCTTTCTTCTTTGAAGAACTCTACCCCACCCGAGCTCCGGCGGCCGAGCTCATCCATCCTTCCTCCAGCCTCACTCGAGCCGCTCCGGCCATTCGCTGTGCAGCTCCCCCTCCGGCCAGGCCATAGCCATGAGATTCGGCGAGTTTCCTCCATCCGCCGATTGCCATCCCCGCGGCTTCTACTGCTGCCACCCCTCCGAAATTCTTGTTCACACTCCGGCGGCTGAACCACACCCATTCTGTCGACTTTATTGTCCCGCCACCACCTCCAGCCTTCCTCGGCCTCTTCGGTCCGGCCTCACCTCGACCTTGCACACCCGCAGCACCACCCCCATTCCATTCGGCATCCCGGTTCACCCCCACGGCCAGTTCCTTCTTCCCCGACTTCAACGCCATGAGCCACTCCCCGCACCACCCTCGTCTGCATCTTCTCCGACGAGGTCCCCCGCACCGCCGTTCGTCTCCACCGCATTTGCTCCAGCGGCCTGCTGCATCCTCGGCATCCTCGGCCTGCTGCATCCTCGGCCTGTTGATCTACTGCCACCACCACCTCAAGTTTGTTCTCCGACCAGTAGCTTCCCCACGACCTCTAGACTACACCGGCCATCACCCCCTCCGGCCGGCGAAACCTCGTCGAGGTATACGACTCCCTCCCCCTCTCTATGTTTATTTATAATGTTAGGGTTTATATTGTGTAAGTGTAGTGTAGTGTATTTTTGAGCATGTATTAATATAGGTTTAGGTTTTGTGCTTGCATAAGAAATTATAAAATGATAAAATATTTTCATGGGAGTTTAGGGTTTGATTTTAACTAGATGTTATGAATATTATACATGGTGGAAAAAATGCTAAATCAATTATTTATGGGTTAAATATGATTTGAATAAGGACATGGAATATATATACATGATGGATGGATTTGAGGCATAAATAATGAAGTGGGGATTTAAATTGCCAAATGAGATTTTTAGGTGTCATCCTAATTAAATGCAAATTGATTATTATGGGAACAGATTTAAATTATTGAGAAATAAGATTCTGATATTTGAATATTGATGAACACTGAGAAGCACGTGTTTGATTGTGAACTAGTGTGAAGTATAAAACCATTAATCGATAATTTGGGGACTGGAAATTAATGATGGTTTAAATTAGAGTAGTACTTTTTGTGATTTGGTAACGATAATATGAAATAGAAGGTTAATAATTATTAATTATATATTTGAGGATGGTTTGATGATATTGCACAGATGATTAGTTGATTTAATGTATCGTACCAGTAGTCAACTTTGGTCAACCCTCTAGCGTCTTGTCCATGTGAGTTGTAGCTGAGATTGAGCATATATATAGATGTGTGTCACATCCCTGTTTGCCGCGTGATAGTTTATTGATTGAGTTTATATCTCATCTCTAGGTACTATGGGACCTGAGGACTTGGACGTGGTACCGGATCCCCGTCATCAGAAGTCGGACGCAGGCAAGTGTACCTTGCCACCCTGTATTTCAGTTACAGATATTTTATTATTTTATTATGTACATTGTGCGCGTATTATTTACGATCGATACTTTGCGTTCGGATCACAACCGGGTGCAGTCGTTCGTCGTAATGTTTTGTATCGAATGCTAGATATTCGTAACACCTTGATGGACGTACCTGAGTATATCGTCACCCAGGACACATTCTTATACTGTTATCATGCCAGATTTCCTGTATCCTGATACTGACATCATGACCGGAGACTGGGATGACCTTAGGGTCGTGACTGTTGAGTTATTTCTGTGTGACGAGGCTGTTAGATAGAGGTTCAGGTTCAACGCACAATCGTTGACCGCTTGGGATGGGGAAGATAGTTACTAGACGTTTGGGCTCCTCTGTACGCACTTATATATATATGTATTGTTTCTGTAGTGATCCTGTATCTAGTGTAGTTGTATCACCCGTGTGACTCCTTACCCGGAGTTGCGGTACGTCCCATGTGTTTCCGTGTTCGGAGTTACGGTTTTATTTTGGATAGCCCACGCGTCGAACATTGTCTTTAAACTGTGTCTCACTTATTTGGTTATGATAGATTACCCTGTCATTGCACTTATACTTTCTGTTATACTTGGCATGCTGTATTTTTGTACCTTGTTACATCCCTCTGAGGACCTGGTCCCCTGCCAATTTTGCAGCATAGACGATTACGGAGCATTGGAGTTGCTGATGGAGTTGCACGCCTTTCGGGCATTGTACCAGGTACTCATATCATTTCTACCGGCATTATGGTTACTTTATTCTTATTGATTATTCATCTGTTGTTGTAGCCTAGTTTTTGTAGACTCATCTCTTCTCGAGTCTATTCGAGTTTGTGTGTTATTGGGCGGCCGACTTTAGCACATATAGCTCTTTCTTGTATACTACTGTACATTGTGGATTGAGACATAGAGATTTACATTTATGGGATATCTAGATAGTGCCCTTTATATTATATAACTTATACGTATTCGAGTTAGACCAGAGTCTGGTCGAATGCGTAGCTGGCGTGTCACGTATTCCTGGTCCTACGTATTTTGGGACTGGGGCATGACAATATTGAGATAATAGTAGCAGTTGATGAGACTTAGCTAGTTCATTTATGATATTGTATATGTTAGTTAGACACTTTTGGGAATGTATTATATTTGAGATCATTGAGTTGCGATTAGACCTGGACTTGTGATGTATTGTGACTCTGTATTTCTTTTATTCTATTCCAAATTGTGTAGTATCTTTCTATAGTTTAATAGATTTATTGAGTATTGATTACCATTATTATTTTACCATAGTATCCTCTATTGGGAGTTGAGATATCTTGAGAGGTACATTATATATATTGTGTGAGATATTTAGATAGTTTTGTTGACCTAGAAAGTGTTCTACCGCCGATGCTGCGGCGTAGGCTGGACGCACCCATGTACTCGTGCCCTTACACCGGGTGCGGGTTGTTAAATTCCTATACGAGAAAAGCATAGGTCGTGGGGAGAGTTATTTGTACACTTTTTACTAGAAGCATGGCATATAAGACACACACTCATAATTGGTCAATATCAGTTAAAATAGTATGCCCACTTTAAAGTAGTCTGAAGATTGGTGCACTTATGAAAAAATTGGCACAATGTTGCACTTATGAAGAAAATGTCATAGCGGCACACTTCTGAAGAAAATGGCACAATGGCGCACTTTGATAAAATTGGCACAGCGGCATACTTTTGACGAAATTGGCACAGCGGTGGGGTCGCTAAATGACAACATGTGTCTACGTATCGCAGCACAGTTGTAATAATGACTTCTGACTCTTCGGTTTCTGCATCTATCAGTTGTCCGTCTATTACATTTAATGCTGAGAGAGAGTGCGCATCTTTGAGGGTTTCTGTACCAACTTTCATAACATTAAGAAAGTGCGCCACAATAAGAAAGTGCACCATCCTCTAAATAGAGAGAAAGTGTGCCATTCTTCCTCTGTTGGGCTTATTTGTAGAAAATGATGCCATCTCTTTGAGGCACAATTTTTATGCTTCTACAAGACCCCCTTCAAAGTTTTTGAATTCGTTCAGATGAAGTCAAAATATTTTGAATTAGAAGCATAAAAGTTGTTGAGATGTTTGTGCGTGCACTTTGGATAAAATCCCGACAGATTTGCTGACGTTACTGACATGCACGTATCTTTAACTTGCTTTTTGGTTTTGACGCGATCTTTGAAGAGACACAGGCGACTTTTCAGGAACAATTTTTGAGAGATATGCCAAACTTTGGCATATTTTCTCCTATAAATAGGAGCAAAATATTATCAACAATCCCAAACTTAGACTTGAGTATGGCCACCGTTAAATGTGAGCCTTCGAAGGTGACCATAGCAATATGGCTATATTGGCTTTGTTGTTCGTCGAGAAGATGCAAGAGGAGACACTTCTCAACGGTGTTGTTCTTGAGCTCTTTATACGATATAGCATGGAAGGATATCATAGGCATCATTGTTCATGTTGAACTAATAAATTATCCAGAAGACTCTTCGTTGTCTTCAAAGCCAGCTCGCTGGAATTACTATCTTAATATGGCCCCTGTGCTGATTACAGGGTTGGGATTAGAATCCCTAACCGAGACCTCTAGCGGTGGCACTGGATGGAGATGGCATAAAAGTTTTCGTTTGACTCGCCATATCCTCCATCGATTCAGGACAGAAATGGGTCCGTACTAATTTAAACAGGCCCAGTCTTGTATAGCATCCTCACCCATATCAAGAATTTCTTCTCAATGTAGTATGGTTTGCACTAAGGAGCCCATTTCTTCTGCGCCTAAAACAAATAAAGGAGCAGACGGGATATAAAGATGGGGATGGCTCTGTGATAGATCCCCATCATATGAAAATCTGAATGTAATAGATTTCCATATGTATAATCATGATTTTTAGAATAAAAATATAGGTGTGATAGATCTCCATCATATGTAATTATGATTAAATATCAATAAAATTTCAGTTTTGACTTCTTTATGATGTATGTTTGTTGCTGACTAAAGACTTTGATCGACGTACATCAGAAAAGACTGAATATGTTGACTTTTTCTTGTTATCCCACTGATACGAGCACAAATATGTACTTAGACAAAACTGGATTTTTTGCATAATATGTGGTTTATTGCACGTACTTTTGTAACCATTTCTAAAAATTATTTGGTCATGAGCACTATGCATCATTTTTTGTCGATCAGACAAATTCGTGCATATGGGAAATCTCGGACCAACATACAAAACAGTTTTATATTTTGTATTCTACTCTTCACTTGGGAAGACCAACAGTCGTCTCATTTCACTGAGGAGTCATGTTTGGGAATTCAAACCATTATTTCTTATCTTATAGATACTAGAGATGATTATTCTATTCTCACAAAGACTTACAAAATGACTTATGAGGCTACTTCAAAGAGAAAAGACGAGAAATTTGATAAGACCATTGTTTCTCCTTCTGCTATCTAGCCATTTTTTGCTAAAGAAAAGAAAAAGGTATCTACTGTCCAACCGGGTAAAGCAGATATCCTCCAATATTTTATCGATCCTTTATAGGGTGAACCTAACCAACCTCAAATTGATGTAAGTGATCCTCTTGTTTTGTCTGCTTTTGTGGAAGAACGAGAAGATGTGGCCAGAATAATGGCTACTCGTTTAATATTTGCATATTCTGACGTTTGTATCCTTCACGCTCTTACAATATTTATAAATAATTTGGGAGATCCTGACTCATCCTCTCCTCAAGTATTTGTATTGTTCTTCCTTATTTTCCATAAATAAAGAGATTTTGTTTTACCTTAGTGATAATTTTAAATCGAGACTCATTGAGTATATATCTGCTAAGAGGTATTATGGACATAGCAGAATAACTCTATGGGAGAATTTGGTAGATTTATCACTTAAGGTACACTCATGCTGAGTACAAATAATAAATTTTACCGGATACAATACTATCAGAGGTGATATGGACATGATAGCTCACTTAGTTTATTCCACTGGAAAGAGAAGTGAGAGTTGTTCAAGGGTGAACGATTATCTTCTCTTTAGGAGATAGTAAATAGAACATGATTCAGAGGTAATATGGATATAAATCATATTATACTTATTGACTATTGAATAAACATGTAAGATTATTCTCAACCCAAACTGGGGATCAGGAATAGGATATCCTTAAAATAATTGGGCTTTAAGAATGGGATATTTTTTGCTGGAGAGAATCCTTATTTCCAACCCAACTGGGGATCATCTATCAACTGTTGGATTTTCCTTTTTAAGACAAAACAAGCCTTAGTAGGATGATGCACATACTGATGGTATAAGCAGTACATTGGGTCATCTATTTTACCGGCCTCATTTGGTCGTTTGATGTCAGATGTTGAATTTCTTTAGAGTATTCTCTTAGTTAATTAGAAAATAAATTTTTTGTATGTATTTTATATTATTATATTTATTATAGATGTTGAATTTCTTTAGAGTATTCTCTTAGTTAATTTGAAAATAATTTTTTTGATATATTTACTTATATAAATATTTATTTAAAATTATTTTAGGTTATTTTAGATTTTGGAGATTTTCTAGAATTTTTGGTAATTAAAACTTAGAAAACATAAATTTTTAGGACTTCCATAATTTACTATGGGACCATACTTGAATGTTGTTACTACCAAATATTTATTTTAGA
Source organism: Iris macrosiphon (assembly GCA_036927795.1). NCBI lineage: Eukaryota > Viridiplantae > Streptophyta > Magnoliopsida > Asparagales > Iridaceae > Iris > Iris macrosiphon. Next base: position 124,562,769 of record JAYESA010000013.1, read on the forward strand.
GTTAAAATATTTAAATATATTTTTTTTGTAATTTATTTAGAATTTTAAGTAATTATTGGATTTTTGGAATTATTGAGGATTTATTTGGATATATAAAGTCTTAATATTAGATAGATGCTAATTTAGTATTAATAGATATTAATAAGATTATATATAAATTATTTGTATTATTTTTAATTCTATTTAAAATTATAAATTATTGAGATGAACTCAAACTCTATTTTAAATTAATTCAAATCCTGAGCCTATTAGGAAAACAACTTCATGCATATCCTATCATTATTTAAACTGATCTTAATCATATCCAAATTAGCCAATCCTAGTCTTATTCAATTAAACAATCTTCACCATTATAAATACCTATTAGACTTATGGAATAAACTCATCTTTCATATTTTTTATCCCCAAACTCCTCTCTTTTTCGTCCAAAAATAGTCAAAATTCGTCATAAATTCAGCCTCATTTTCTAGTAGTTATGACGACTTAAAAAGACTATCTCCTAGCTCCGGACTCCAAACGCGCTCTACTTTTTTTTGTTAGAATCATATCAAGGTTAGTTTTCTGAATATATAAATTATTTTAGTAATTTTAGAACCTATTTTTCCAGAATATTCCGAAAGTGCCAGCTGTCCAAAATCAGACGCATTTTCGTATTTTTGAGATTTTGGGAGATCCCGAACTTGGAAATATGAACAGTTTAAAGTTTCGGAAAGCTAACATGATAAAATTCCAGAAAAGTATTTTTCCAAAATTTAAAATATAATTTTATTCTACTGTAAAATTCGTGCAACGTAGACGTAAATAGGAAACCACCGAAAACTGTCATTTGTGCGCCCTTGTGGCCATAACTCTTTACCGACTTATAATTTTATGAAACTGTCGATTCCAACATTCATGTAGCATTGAAATCTATAGGATTCCACATACAAATCCAAGATTTGAGTTGGTTGACTTTTTGGTCAACAGATTGCCTTAATTTGCGTACCATGGATCATAAATCCGTAAAGTTGACTTTCTTTGGACCAAAATTAGGGTTTAACAATAAAATCAGATTATAATAAGATTAAATACTATTTTAGGTTATTTATTCAGAGTTAAAAATTAATTAAAATGGAGGAACCTATTCACCCGTTTTTGTAACCTAACTTGTTTAATTTATGTGACGGGTAGATCGGACGACGCCTTGAGTTGTGACTTCATCCTTTTTCAGAGAAGACAAGTATACCTTGCCATTGTACTGTTATTTATATTCTGTATGTTGCATGCATCTTTATTTCCTGTCTTTAGTTGATTTATTTTAACTGTTATGTAAAATGCGCGCGACGGTGTCGTCATGGTATATTTTTATTTATGTATTTGCATTGACCTTGTTGATGAGACTACCCCATTATCATGTAGCATCTTTAGGTTCATTGGCCGTGACACAATTTTTACACGAGTTGTGAGTCTCATATAGATCACGAACTGGCGTGCAGGGTTTGGCCTCCTGTACGTGTGGGTCGTGAGCTAGGAATAACTGTTGTTAGAAACTTTGCATGCTAGTAGACTTAGCAGTTATTAGAGGTCTAGGAACATAGCTTATTGTAGTACGGTGGTCCCATCCTTGTCCTTGTTGGGTTGCAGGATTGGGCTAGGGTACTAAGAATAGGCTATGAACCAAATTGTGTCATGGATGTGACATGCTTAGAGCATGGGGTGGGGAGAACCACAAGTACCGCGTTTGAGCTCCTTTGCACTTTTCTCCTATGCGCCCGGATTCTCCGTTGGAGATACGGGTGGTGATAACCACTATATATTATATTATTATCAGGCGGACCTCCGGCGTTCGAAAGATGACGTGCCTTTTTTGGCCCCTGGATCCCCAAAAGGGAATTATGTCAAATCCCAGTTTTCAGCCAGATAGCTCACTTGTGGGAAAAGTTATTCTTAACTACATTCACTTAGATGGTTAGGCGACCCCATTGGATATTTATTTCAGTACTTTATTGGCATGTATTTTATGTATCTTGTTACGTCCCTCTGAGGACCTGGTCCCCTGCCAGGTGTATCTGTTCTTGAGTATTTGCAGGAACACAGATTTGGATGGTTATATATTTCGTGGATGTCTTCTCTTCGAGCCCGTGATTGTTAACTGGTAATCTTATATTGTGTTTGTTGTGTTGTCCTCATATTGTATTTGTCCTTATATTCCAGTTGGTAGTGGATTTGTTTCCATCTAATTATTATCTCCAGATACTTTGTGTCTAGATCTAGTTTATAGATATTGGTTATTTATTTATATTTGATTTTCGTGGATAAGATTTATATTATACCCTGTGACTTATGACATATGTTATACCACTGTGGATTTGATATTCATATTACAGCGTACGTATGGGTTTGGTTTCCATATATTGGAGTTGCCATATCCATGCGGCTGGCATGCTTACGTGTCCTAGTCCTACGTATTTTTGGGACTGGGGCGTGACATGTTTTTGTGGTAGCCTATGCAGGTCGAGAGCATATTGTCTAGGTTACGTTACTGTACCGAGCAAGCCTGCAAATAGGATTAGAGTATATGATCTCATCCATAATTGACTATGACTCGTATTTCTTCTGATCTATTTTATTTGAATAATTGCATCCTACTTGATTCATGTGCTTCCCTAATAGTTCCTTGAGTATAGCCCCCTCCTAGAATATAAAAGTCCCTGTTGTTAGATGATAAGTAGGGTAACCTTCCTATTAAGAGTACAACTAGTGTGTTGACACACCACTAAGTTTAGAATATCTAGTGAACCCTAGAATTCCTTATCTATAGATTGGTTTACCATTACCCCTTGATGTATTATGAGGACTTGAGAGTAGTATAGACACTATTAGAGTTAGTTAGAAGTTTTACCATAATGTTTGACCCTAGTATTGAGGAACCAATAGAAAACCAAAATTGAATATTAGGACTGAACCTAACCTTCATAGTTAGATAGTATTGGAGAACTACAAACTTAGATCATTGTCTTATTATTAGTAGATAGCACCTTAGGAAGCCTAGAGGAATATAATTAACATTTTTTCTTGATCATACCTCGAACATAGCAACTAGCATACCACTCTCCCTTAGAAAACCATGATGCTATCTAGAGCCCTCTATTTTAATTTTATATGTTGTTCCTCTGCGACCTTAACATTCGTTAATTGTGCGACGACTAAATTATGTTCTTCTTTTCTTCATCTTTCAACTCGTGCCACCTGACACCTCTGATTATAGACCAAGTGATTTTATTCTACGTTAGGATATATAGCTTGCTAGGATTTTGGTTGTTACTCTTGAATTTTGAATTATGTGATTGGTAATTAGAACTTGACAGTTTAAGTTATTCTTGTAGATTACAACCTGATGATTATCCCTTAATTTTTAAATTACGTAATATGTACCCTCACCTCGATACGAGTTATATTCTCTTTCCCTTGAAACTAGTAACCTTTCCATTCTCGCTATTGACACATGTTCTATGAGCACTATGATTAAGACTTGAGGTGACCCTTACCTATATAATGCAATAGGAGACCCTAATAAGTACCAAGATCTTTCCTCGTATACCCTAATAAGAGTTTCTGTTTTATTTATATGTGCAAAGTTATTTTGTAGGATCCTCTTAAGACTGTCATAGTATTAGTTTAATTCTTTTAATTTGGGTACTATACCTCACCACCTAGTATCATATAGTCCACTTGACTCATCGAGGTAGTGTAATTGAATGACATTAATTGTATGCTAGCATAAGACGACAGTGGTTATTCAGACGATAGAATTTAGAGGTCCATGCCCCTATTTGGTCGACTAGCAACTTAGACAAGGAGGTTGTATGATAACTGTAGAGATTGTAGAGTCTTTTATTATTATTGCTTATTTTGTTTTTGTTCTTGTGAACTGAAATATTTTGTGACTTCTTTCTTCATGATCTAGCGCATTTATATTTTATATACTACCTTGACTTATGCTGCTATATTATAGCCTAGTTTTGCAAGCTTACTCTTCTATCAAGCTTGATTATGATATATGTATTAGTGGGTTAATACACTAATACATTTCAGAATTAGTGTACTACGGTCTGATCAACCATAGTGTGCTTGGTTTGCCCCTTCGCATAACTACCGTACGTGGATTGAGATATATAGTGATTAGTAGATGAATTTACTTGCCCTCTAAATATGTCTGAGTATATCGTATCTGTTACATAACTGTACCGATGCGAGAAAGTGAATAGGAATTACCAAAATATGATTTCAATCTACAACTGCCTTGACAATTCTTTTTTGAATTCTCTAATCGCCTTGAACCCCATACGTGTATTCTATTACCTCCCCCTTGAACTCTTTATTATTGTTTTCAGTCTTTCCCTATTTCGGAAAGACGAATCTTGTGCTTGGTATGAGTTGATACATAGAGAGTACTAGATATACCCATAGGCCAATCACATTACTATATGGCTATCTTTATAATTGATTAAGGGCATATCATATGTGATATACTTGGTGTTAAAGTTTTCAGGATTGAATAACATGATTAAATAATTTGAGGAATATCTTTCTTAAACGTATAGCCTTATGTGATAGATGGATAAATTCTAAGTTGGATAGAAGTTGCATTATCAACTTGAGAGGAATTTCTTTTAGATTGTGATCAAGTAAAATTAGATTGGGAGATTTAAGTCATTTTAATTTTGAGAAATTTTAAAAGAAGGATTAAGATAATGATGATTTAACGAATTTTAAAATCTTGATATTGCGGACCAAATATTTATACTTTGAGCACATGATTTAAATTTTGAATATTGAAGGTTGAATCATCGATTTAAATTTTGAGGATAAATATAGAATTTTAGACTTGAACAATTGGTGAATTAGATTTAAATTTTATAATTTGATTTGAATTAAAAGTTCAATTTTGATTGTTGGGTCAGCTATTTGAAATATTGAGGATGTAAATTGAGTTTAAATATTTGAAGAGTACAAAATTCTTAAGTTGAGAATAGCAATAAGATTTGAATAGAATTGTTTATTGATCAAAGTCTAGAGGAGATTATGATAGTTGGAAATTGTGATATAAATTTTGATGTGGGATGTCATATAGATTTGAGTTATATTTTGATGTTGATTATTTAAAAATCGAGAAGCAATTACGACATGTTGAATTTTGATTTAAACAGTGGTTATTTTAATTTTGAAGTGATTGTGATGGATTTGAATATATTTCGTTATTTAAATTTTTGGAAGAGATTGCGATTGATTTGCCTTATGTACGAATGTGAATGATTTATCAAACCATGCCTTATTTTTAATTTTGAGGACGAAATTCTTTTAAGTTGGGTAGATTGTAAACCCACTCACCCAAAATAGGTATTTTGTGTGTATTTTATATTATTATATTTATTATAGATGTTGAATTTCTTTAGAGTATTCTCTTAGTTAATTAGAAAATAAATTTCTTGATATATTTAATTATATAAATATTTATTTAGAATTATTTTAGGTTATTTTAGATTTTGGAGATTATCTAGAATTTTTGGTAATTAAAACTTAGGAAACATAAATTTTTAGGACTTCCATGATTTACTATGAGACCATACTTGAATGTTGTTACTACCAAATATTTATTTTAGAGGTAAAATATTTAAATATATTTTTCTATAATTTATTTAGAATTTTAAGTAATTTTTGGATTTTTGGAATTATTGAGGATTTATTTGGATATATAAAGTCTTAATATTATATAGATGCTAATTTAGTGTTAATAGATATTAATAAGAATATATATAAATTATTTGTATTATCTTTAATTCTATTTAAAATTATAAATTATTGAGTTAAACTCAAACTCTATTTTAAATTAATTCAAATCCTGAGTCTACTAGGAAAACAACTTCATGCATATCCTATCCTTATTTAAACTGATCCTAATCATATCCAAATTAGCCAATCCTAGTCTTATTCAATTAAACAATCTTTACCATTATAAATACCTATTAGACTTATGGAATAAACTCATCTTTCATATTTTTTATCCCCAAACTCCTCTCTTTTTCGTCCAAAAATAGTCAAAATTCGTCATAAATTCAGCCTCATTTTCTAGTAGTTATGACGACTTAAAAAGATGATATCTCCTAGCTCCGGACTCCAAACGCGCTCCACTTTTTTTTGTTAGAATCATATCAAGATTAGTTTTCTGAATATATAAATTATTTTAGTAATTTCAGAACCTATTTTTCCAGAATATTCCGAAAGTGTCAGCTGTCCGAAATCAGACGCATTTTCGTATTTTTGAGATTTTGGGAGATCCCGAACTTGGAATTATAAAAAGTTTAAAGTTTCAGAAAGCTGATATGATGAACTTCTAGAAAAGTATTTTTCTAGAATTTAAAATAAAATTTTATTCTACTGTAAAATTCGTGCAACGTAGACGTAAATAAGAAATCACCGAAAATTGTTATTTGTGCGCCCTTGTGGCCATAACTCTTTACCGACTTATGATTTTATAAAAATGTCGATTTCAGCGTTCATGTAGCATTAAAATCTATAGGATTCAATACGCAAATCCAGAATTTGAGTTGGTTGACTTTTTGGTCAATAGATTGCCTCGATTTGCGTACCATGGATCATAAATCGGTAAAGTTGACATTCTTTGGACCAAAATTAGTGTTTAAAAAAAATCAGATTATAATAAGATTAAAATAATATTTTAGGTTATTTATTTAGAATTAAAAATTAATTAAAATTGAGGAACCTATTCACCCACTTTTGTAACCTAACTTGTTTAATTTATGTGACGGGTAGATCGGACGACGCCTTGAGTTGTGACTTCATCCTTTTTCAGAGCAGGCAAGTATACCTTGCCATTGTACTATTATTTATATTCCATATGTTGCATGCATCTTTATTTCCTGTCTTTAGTTTATTTATTTTAACTGTTATATAAAATGCGCGCGACGGTATCGTCGCGGTATATTTTTATTTATGTATTTGCATTGACCTTGTTGATGAGACTATCCCATTATCATGTAGCATCTTTAGGTTCATTGGCCATGATACAGTTGTTACACGAGTTGTGAGTCTCATATAGATCACGGACTGGCGTGCAGGATTTGGCCTCATGTACGTGTGGGTCGTGCGCTAGGAATAACTGTTGTTAGAAACTTTGTATGCTAGTAGACTAAGCAGTTATTAGAGGTCTAGAGACATAGCTTATTATAGTACGGTGGTCCCATCCTTGTCCTTGTTTGGTTGTAGGATTGGGCTAGGATACTAAGAATAGGCTATGAACCAAATTGTGTGATGGATGTGACATGCTTAGAGCATGGGGTGAAAAGAACAACAAGTACCGCGTTTGAGCTCCTTTGCACTTTTCTCCTGTGCGCCCGTATTCTCCGCTGGAGATACGGGTGGTGATGACCACTATATATTATATTATTATCAGACGGGCCTTCGGCTTTCGAAAGACGACGTGCCTTTTTAGGCCCCTGGATCCCCAAAAGGGAATTATGCCAAATCCCAGTTTTCAGCCAGATAGCTCACTTGTGGGGAAAGTTGTTCTTAACTGCATTCACTTAGATGGTTAGGCGACCCCATTGGATATTTATTTTAGTACTTTATTGGCATGTGTTTTATGTATCTTGTTACGTCCCTCTAAGGACCTGGTCCCCTGCCAGGTGTATCTGTTCTTGATTATTTGCAGGAGCGCAGATTTGGATGGTTATATGTTTCGTGAAAGTCTTCTCTTCGAGCCTATGATTGTTAACTGGCAATCTTATATTGTGTTTGTTGTGTTGTCCTCATATTGTATTTGTCCTTATATTCCAGTTGGTAGTGGATTTGTTTCCATCTAATTATTATCTCCAGATACTTTGTGTCTAGATCTAGTTCATAGATATTGGTTATTTATTTATATTTGATTTTCGTGGATGAGATTTAGATTATATCCTGTGACTTGTGACATATATTATACCACTGTGGATTTGATATTCATATTACAGCATACGTATGGGTTTGGTTTCTATATATTGAAGTTGCCAGATCCATGCGGCTGGCATGCTTACGTGTCCTAGTCCTACGTATTTTTGGGACTGGGGCGTGACAGGTGCTGACTTGATTGGCGTACGATCTGTCGTATCTCTCTTTTTTGTTCTTTATAGAGGAGGAGAAATTATTCTGAATGTTCTTCACATGTTCACGCACACAAACAGCACGACGTGAGGACGTTAGTCCTGTTAGGCGCACATTCTGTGGCGTATAAAGAGTTGATACAGTTTGCCTACATGAATTTATTTTTGATCACAGGTCTTGGCCTGGCACACCAATAGCAGGTTCATAATAAGTGGTGCATAACTCCCATCAATCGAATGCATGATCATGATGTTAGTGGGATAATTTTTCCTGACAAACTTTTTATTAGCGCCCTTTGAGAGATTGGTTTGGACAACAGTATCCATAACTTGTTTGCCCCATATATTACCAAAAATATATGTAGTCTTAGAAGCTTGGGTGTGGATCATCCTTCGCTTGACATTGTGCAAGTTGTACGATTTGTATCCCTTGTTTAACATAAGGAAATCAGAAGCTTGGGTATGGATCACCCTTTGCTTTAAATTGCATGAGTTGCATGAATTATATCCCTTGTTTAACTCAAGAAAATTGTCCACCAAGTCATTGATCTGAACAGAACTGACAGGGGAACTCTCGTTAATCAGAATATTCTTTTTCTTGTTGGCAGCATCTTCGGGATATGCATAATGTGGCTTGGGTACCCACACTTTGTGAGTTTTTCTCGACTTCAGCAAGGATGAGGGGCGAGCACTACCCCCAAAATGGAGCATTTATTCGTATGTTTGTGGTCGAACTTCACGACCAAGGTCTTTTGTATCGAGCCAACGACGCAGCATCGAGTTGAGCTATCACCTTCTCGTTAGAGAAAAAAGTAGTCCTCAGTAGAGTCGCCATCTTGTTTGCGAGAAAAAGTTTATACGAAATATTTGTATTACAAACTATTGAAAAGAAAGAAAAGTACAACAAGATCCTAAACAGGAATCTATGTACAGTTAATTCTGGTAAAGTATAGCTGTGAAGATCTGATCTTTGGACGATCACTTTACTTTATAGACCACTCGACGAAGAAGAAATGCAGGGACTGCTATAAACAACTTAGAGAGTTGAACAATAAGAAAGCTTTGGCAACAACGACACGAGAAGTTTCTATCTCTCTCATTCTGTTCTTGAATTTCAAAGACTAGAAAATTTTCCCTTTCTCTCTCTGTGTCCCCCGTAATGGATATACTGATCCTATATTTATAGAGTTTAGGAGCGGTTATAAGAGTGTGCGTGCACTTTGGACAATCTGTACTGTTTTACCATTGTACGTATATTTTTGGTGGAATAACACCCTACGTTCTGAATGAGTGGATGCATAACTTACTTCCTGCTTGCCACGTAGCTTCCTATACGAGAAAAGTATAGGTCGTGGGCAAAGTTATTTGTACAGTTTTCTCGAGAAGCATGGCTTGTAAGACACGCACTCATAACTGCTCGCTGTCAGTTAGAATAGTATGCCCACTTTAGAAATGGTCTGGAGACTAGAGCACTTATGAAGACATTGGCACAATGGTGCACTTCTGAAGAAATTGGCACAATGACGCACATCTAAAAAAATGGCAAAGCAGTGCACTTCTGAAGAAAATGGCACAACGACACACTTCGGAATAAGTTGGCACAGCGGCACACTTTTGATAAAATTTTCACAACGACGGGGTCACAAAACGACAACCAGGGTCTTCGTGCCGCAGCACAACTGTAATAGTAACTTCTAACTCTTCGGTTTCTGCATTAGTCAGCTGTCATTCAGTTACATTAAATGCTGAAAAAGAATGCACGTCTTTGAGCGTTTATGAGCCAACTTTCGTAACATTAAGAAAGCGCGCCACAATAAGAAAGTGCGCCATCTTCTGAAGTTTCAAGAAAGTGCTTGTCACTACCACATCCTGAAAATAGGGATATTTTTGTTATTTTATATATATTATGTATTGTGTGTATTTATTTTAAATAATTGCATGATTATATATAGTGTTCATTAATGAATGAGGTAGTAGACTAGACCTAGATGCCCACTAGATGGAGCCCTGACCGAAATATAGTGTAATGGATTTAATTTATAATTTTTGGGATTTACTATTTAAGGTTACAATTAATTACAGTAATTTTATTTCATTGTTGCGCCTTACCGTTGCTTCGATATTTGGAGCGCTACCCTAACTTTTGCCTTCCAACAAATTTTACAACCTTGTCCTAGATGTGTGCATCTTCCAATTGGACCCTTGTGTAACTCATAATTATGCTCTCTTGTGCTTTATTTTAGTCGCACAATATTCGTCGCAGACGTTATTACTTTAATTCCAATAAATCTAACTTTGTATTGTTGTGCATTCCAATCAAAATTGGAGACACAATCTCGACCCATTTTGTGCAACTCAAATTAGGGTAATATTCTATTCTGAGCCTTCTATACCCATGACACTTGTGTCCCACCAAATTTTAGCCCCATGTACTTTTAATTAATTTTAGAACACCACTTATATTTATTTTTAATTAAATTAGGGATACCAACTTTGACTAATCCTATTTTAACCCCAATTTAATCCAAATACCCCATTAATTAAGCCCATGCAAAACACACAACACTCCCTCACCCTACAAAACACCAAACACCAAATCGCCCACCAATTTTTCATCATTTCCTGTATCCGTGCAAATATCCAAATTTAAGGGGCTTATTTTTAAATGTTGCATTAGGTGACATCACCCCATTGGTTCAAACCAAATGGAGAAACCCTAACTCATTGACTAGTCAACCTCACTCCTCTCTCCCTCTTTTGTATTTATAATTCATCATGTTAAATCTGAGCCACCCATTCAAATGGGGACTCATCATCACCACACACTCTATATCACCCTCCCCTATATAATATCTCTTCATGCACACATTTCCCCAAGCAGGCCCTAATCCCTAAACTTGGGAAACCCCCCATATTCTCTCTCCTCCCTCCTCACAAACCCACAACCATAGGTTTCTTCCCTTTCTCTTCTTCTTCTTCATCTCTTCTTCTTCCTCCTCTTCACTTCACCTTCCTTGAGAACCCGATCCTGGATTTCCCTCCTTCGGCCAACCCCTCCAGCCACTCCTTCTTCCCCACGAGCCCGCAGCCTCCTTCCCCGGCTGCTACTGCCACGTCCCTCCCGCCATCTTCAGCTCCACCCTTCACCACCGTCGGACCCACCTCGAACCGGCCACTTCTTCTCCTCCAGTCTCCAGCAACCACCCGCTCCTCCTCCAGTCGACCACGACCTGATCTCCTCCCCTCTTTCCTGTCTTCCTCCCCCGCCTGAACTCCTCCAACCACCACCATCGTCGACATCATTTCCTCACCACCGCTCACAGTCACCTTCCCCACGCTGAGCCCCCCGCTGATAGCCAACTCCGGTCATCCTTCTCCCCGCCATTAATACTTTTTCTCATCCTCCTCCACCACCTCTCCTCCCTGAACCCGTCGATCCCCTGCCAGCCTCCCCTCGACCTCATATGTGTTCCTCAACCACCCCGTACCACCAGCACCACCACCCCACACCACCAGCACCACCACTCTTCACTATCATCGCCATCGTCGTCATCATCATCATCACCTTCGTCGTCGTCATCGTCGTCATCAACATTGTGGACACCGTCGTCATCGCCGATCTCGTGCATGTACACAGGTTCGCGTTCTTCCCTTTGCGTACACATACGCGTATACGTATTTTGATGGGTGTATATATAATTGGTATGTATATACTACTTATTAGTATATGTTTAGTATATACGTATTTGATATATATATATATGTATGTAGCATATGTATTCAATAGTATATGTTAGTATGTATGTATTGGTGTATATATATACATATATGCATGTATATAGTATATGTATTCAATTGGTACATATATATATATATATATATATATATATATATATAGTATATGTATATTATTCACATGGTATATGTATATATATATTCAGTATATGTATTCTTTGGTATACATATAATTATTGGTTGTTATATATATACAAATATATGGTATATATATATATATATATATATATATATATATATATATATATATATATATATATATATATATATATATATATATATTATAAGTAATTAATATATTGTTAATTATGATCGCAATATGTACATGTTGTATGACCCCTAGGTGTAGCTGTGGATATCCCGTAGTTACACATGATCCTGTGACCCTGTGAATTATTAGCAGACTACCATGTACACTGACGTACTGGCGAGACCTGTGATATTTGACTATTTGTTTTGTACAGCAATTACAGACGCAACATCCGCACAATTAGATGCACACTTAACCCTAGTTGACCAGTGTCATACCTAGCGTAGCCCTGAGTTCAATGTATTTTTGATTGTGTGTTAGTGTAATGTCTGATGCAATATTGTATTATATGATGTCTATAAGATTGTTGGATTGTTTAGACAAGACCTTGGAAACTGGACATTATTATTGCCAGCAGCAGGACCCCCAGGCGAGTACATTCTCTGAAAATTTTTATTATGTTGATTATCTCTATAATTCTAATTGTATAGCGTACATGATTCCGACACTGTTGTTTATACGAGTTGGCATTATCGAGACCTGTCACGAGGAGTCGTGATTTGGAATCCATCGTGCTAGCTGAGGAAAAAATGGAGAAATATTAGTAGCTTATGTGATCATAACCAACTCTACATGCATCATAGCTCACCCACACCTCACGTTGGTGCAGCCTAACTATTACATGCCTCATAGCCTGTTACATATGATTAGCCTGACTATTGCTCGCATTATAGCTATCTGGATGGTTAGCTTGACCTTACATGAATCATAGCTAATCATATGTAACAAGCCTGATCAGTCCCAAGCAGATCACATGATATGTTGATGTTTCACACACTTAGCTAGATGTTCTTGACATGTATCTCTAGTATATCGATCTAGCATCTCTAAATATTCTAGTTATTATTCTAGTGTTTACTTATATTCTAGTTCATTGTTCTAGCATGCACTTGTATTTCTATTCATTGCTATATGTACATTGATGATATATGCTCCAGTATTCCTTTATTCCAGTACTTTATTATTTTAGTATTTTATATTGCCAGTATTTATATTTATCTTATATTTCTTTACACTATATTATAGTTTTTGTCAATATATGTGATACTGCTGTTAGTGCTTGTACTTCGTTCCAATCCTGACTGGATAATTTTTCCAAACTGTGACATAGAGGACTTATTTCCAGCATACTTGGAGGCTTGGATATTATTGATTGCAGGTTAGATTATTTTATTATTTTAGACTTGTCTTGTATTTTATTTATTTATTCGATATCTCATCGTGCTTTAGTTTCTATGATTGAGTATTCCATATTATATTATGATATCTGTGTCTCCTTATGGAGTTGGATATTCGTGAAAGATTGATTAGATAGTATCATGACCTAGACAGCATTCTACCGCCGATGCTGCGGCGTAGGCTGGACGTACCTACGTACTTGTGCCCCAAATTCTGGATGTGGGTCGTGACACATTTTTAGTGGTGGCCCATGCAGGTCGTACTTCGCAAGTTGTGCGATATCGTGGTAGTACGACGTCTTGGTTGTACTACTGCGTGCCTGCGATAGGATATAGAATATAGGATATTAAGATGAGAGAGGATACTCAATCATAAATTCTTGAGAGATTCCTGGAACGACCCTTGAGAATATTATTATAATTTCTAATTTAAATCTTTTCCCCTGTTTTTGTCCGTCCTCACTTGTTGATATTTAGTTCGATTCTTGTTGAAAAGTTTTTAATTCTTGGTATTTTTGTTGAGTTTATTTCTTATCGAGATATATTTTACGAACTAAACTTTACGGTATCATCTGATGACATATACTGATGAGGATAGTGAGAAAGGTAAAACGTCTACTTTGGTTATGGAACCTAGAGTTTATCGCAGCTACGTTAGCTGTGGTGACGAGAACGTAGGAACATAACTTGGATGTATATACTTTAGTTATAAAATTTAGAGTTTTTAGCAGCCATACCGATTGGCGTATCGAGGATCCTAGACGACATGATTATAGAGTTGCATACCTTAGTTACGGAACCTGTCGTTTATCGCATCTATGCTTACTAGCATGGCAAGGATTCTGAGTGTCATAATTTTTGACAGACGTGTATGATTATCAGGTTGTATCTTAAACTGGTTCTTAAAGTCTCATCTCAATACTTATCTATTTTCGTTATTATAGGACTTGTTCCATCGCTTCTTTTCTTTACTAGTAGTAGAAATACCTTCAGTCCTTAATCCAGTTCCTTTTTGAGCTTCTTTTCTTTGAGGATTCCTTGTTAGTATGATAATTAGTGACTTTCAATTATGTCTGTGTCTTGTATTAGTGTTGACTGAGTGTGACTTATGAGTTTGTAAGTGTTTCTTGGTTGAACATGTGAGAAGTAAGCATTAATCTAGAGATACCCATAACATAGTACCTTGTAGCAATAGTTCTATGATAGGTGTTATTATAGTTAGTATTGGTACTATAAGTAGAAGGAGAGTAAGAGTATCAGTAATGGTTCCAGGAGTTAGTATCAGAGTCAGCATGCCAGTCCTGGATAGTCATAAATTTATGTAATTGGATGATCTATGTAAACAATTAAGTATCGAGGAATTATATTAAAAATTAATGGAGCATGATATTCAATTTGACGATTGATTACTTGGGTGTGTCAAGAGTAAAGAAATGTATATGCATAAAGGGTATTAATGAGTGTGCCATGGGTTAAGAAATATCAAGATTGGTAATGAAAGTTATAAAGTGTATTACAGATTAGTATAACAGTCTGTAAAAGATTTAAGAGAAGATATGTATACATCAATCGAGATATGGAACCATATGCCTGCCTTTGAGAGTGAAGTGAAATATGGGTGTTATAACTAGTGCGAATAATCGTGAGTTCTGATAAGTTTGATGAGATAATCTGATAATGAAGTTAGTGTTACCATGCCAAGATTACTAATGTTTCTATATCAAGGATTAGTCGAGAATGATGCTAATAACAGTAAGTACTTCGTGAGATGATAATTAGGTTGGTATATCAATTAATATAGATAGAAAATTATTGAAGAAAATACGTATGATGATAACTTTAATCATTTGGAAGTAATAGTGCAAGTAATCCGGGCAGTGCAAAATTTTAGTACACAGTTGAGGGTTGTAGACAATTGGTGTATTTGTGTGTACCTTGAGTATTAGAGATTATAAGTATTTATATGTATACTTAGATAGATGTGGATTTAAATTTATAATTTGAATAGTGGAAATGAATTGCAACTTTTAAGAATTTTGAGGAGTTGAGATTTTATGTTATTAAATTTTTTAAGGATTCAAATTCAATTCAATAAACATAGTCAAAGCTATAAAGATTTTTGGAAGTGATTAAAATTTTATTTCAATATTTAAGTGTTTGACTTTTGAGGAAAGTATATACATTTTATTTTAAATTGTTCAAGAAGTTAAATTTTGAGGATAAAATTTTATGGTGGGTAAAAAATATGTACCAGTATGTGAGTGGATGAAGTGTATGTGTATGGATCTGTTGGCTTAAGCATGCTAGAGGTGTCACTGCAAACTAACTTGGGTGTCCATCTAGAGTTGTATTAGAATGAGTAGAACTTAGTATGGTGTGTTGCACTTGGTGTGCACTTGAGTGATAAGAACAAATAGTATAAACAATTACAGTAGGTAAGAGAGTTAGTAGTGTGTGTGCTTGTAGTAGAAACTGTGGTACCTAAAGAGATAGAGGTATAAAACTTTGGATGCATCATTTGACCTATGATTGTGTTATAGGTCCTTGGTATCAGATTTTGGTATTAATCGACAGGTGTGTGGAATATGGATGTATACATGGATATCTTGGATTTGTGATTAGTTTATATGGGTATTAGTGTGTAAGGATAGGAATTAGTGAGTGAATATACCATAGTTAAGTATATGTTAGAAGTTGAAGATGTCCAGGTGATGTGTTAGCAGGTTCTGTTCTGTTCTTTCCTTTTGTTCCTTTTTCGCCTATTTGATTGATTGATTGATTCTTTAGTACTATAGCTTGTATCAATGATCTTTTTGCTAGAATGTAGTTAGTAGTACACCCTGACAGAGACTATAATACTATGACAAAAGAGACAATAACCATGTATATTTTCTCTAGATTGCATGTTGTGTGACTATAAGTAGGATTTTCTTAGACTTAATCGTTGGGGATTTGACTGTAGTGAAGAACTAACGAAGAGGTTATGACTTGGCAAAGAGAGACAATGTGCCATAAATTTCGAGGATAAATATTAATTTAAATAAAGAGTTGAGAACTTAATATGACAGAATTGGCGATTTTTATTAAATCATTAATTTTATGAAGATTAAGATATGATTGAAATTATCATTAAAATTCGAGAAAATTAAGGAGATTATCATTATATTTATTTGATTGCAAGATATAAAATTAAAAGTTATATTATGAATGTTGCATTTGAAGATTTTATAAGTATCGCATTGTTTGAGTATTTTGTGGAAAAAGAAATCAAGGAATAAGAACACAAATGGATTAGTGTTGAATTCAAATTTTAGGATGAGATTCAATTTTATAATATACATTGATTGAATTTAAATTAGAGGATTGGATATTAAATTTTGTATTTAGTTACTAGCTTCAAACTTTGGAGGAGATTATGATAAGAATGGAAATTAATTTTTAAATTTAAAGATTTTCCGGAATATAATATTTTGAAGATTTGTGTAAAAAAAATATGAATTTACTTCATAATTATTTTGTGAGGAATATAAATTTTGATGGTAAAATAAATAAATAAATACGACTATGAGGATCTTAAATTTTGAGGACAAAATTCTTTTAAGGAGGGTAGACTTGTCACAATCACATCCTGAAAATAGGGATATTTTTGTCATTTTATATATATTAGGTATTGTGTATTTATTTTAAATAATTGCATTATATGTGTATATATATATATATATATATATATATATATATATATATATATGTGTGTGTGTGTGTATTATATATAGTGTTCATTAATGCATGAGTTAGTAGACTAGACCTAGATGCCCACTAGATGGAGCCCTGACCGAAATATAGTGCAATGGATTTAATTTGTAATTTTGGGATTTATTATTTAAGGTTACAATTAATTACCGTAATTTTATTTCATTGTTGCGCCTTACCGTTGCTTCGATATTTGGAGCGCTACCCTAGATTTTGCCTTCCAATAAATTTCACAACCTTGTCCTAGACGTGCCCGCATTCCATTCGGACCCTTATGTAACTCATAATTATGCTCTCTTGTGCTTCATTTTAGTCGCACAATATTCGTCACAGACGTTATTATTTTAATTTTAATAAATCCAACTTTGTATCATTGTGCGTTCCAATCAAAATTGGAGACACAATCTCGACCTATTTTGTGCAACTCAAATTAGGGTAATATTCTATTCTGAGCCTTCTATGCACATGACACTTGTGTCCTACCTAATTTTAGCCCCATGTACTTTCAATTAGTTTTAGAACACCAATTATATTTATTTTTTAATTAAATTGGGGATACCAACTTTGACTAATCCCATTTTAATCCCAATTTAATCCAAATACCCCATTAATTAAGCCCATGCAAAACACACATCACCCCCTCACCCTATAAAATACCAAACACCAAATCGCCAACCAATTTTTTATTATTTCATGTGTCTGTGCAAATACCCAAATTTAAGGGGCTTATTTGTAAATATTGCATTAGGTGTCATCACCCCATTGATTCAAACCAAATGGAGAAACCCATTCAAATGGGGACTCATTGACTAGTCAACCTTACTCCTATCTCCCTCCTTTGTATGTATAATTCATCATGTTAAATCTGAGCCACCCATTCAAATGGGGACTCATCATCACCACACACTATACATCACCCTCTCTTATATAATCTCACTTCATGCACACATTTTCCCAAGCAGGCCCTAATCCCCAAACTTGGGAAACCTCCCATCTTCTCTCTCCTCCCTCCTCACAAACCCACAACCGTAGGTTTCTTTCCTTTCTCTTCTTCTTCTACTCTTCTTCTTCTTCTTCCTCTTCACTTCTCCTTCCTTGAGAACCCGATCCCGGATTTTCCACCTTCGGCCAACCCCTTCGGCCACTCCTTCTTTCCTACGAGCACGCAGCCACCTTCCCCGGCTACTACTGCCACGTCCCTCTCGCCATCATCAGCTCCACCATCCACCACCGTCGGACCCACCTCGAACCGGCCACTTCTTCTCCTCCAGTCTCCAGCAACCACCCGCTCCTTCTCCAGTCGACAATGACCTGCTCTCCTCCCCTCTTCCCTGTCTTCCTCCCCCGCCTGAACTCCTTCAACCACCACCATCGTCGACATCATTTTCCTCACCACCGCTCACAGTCACCTTCCCCACGCCGAGCCCCCCGCTGATAGCCAACTCCGGTCATCCTTCTTCCCGCCATTAATACTTCTTCTCATCCTCCTCCACCACCTCTCCTTCCTGAACCCGTCAATCCTCTGCCAACCTCCCCTCGACCTCGCCTGAGTTCCTCCACCACCCCGTACCACCAGCACCACCACCCCACACCACCAGCACCACCACCCCACACCATCATCGTCATCGTCATCATCTTCGTCATCATCATCGTCACCTTCGTTGTCGTCATCATCATCATCAACATCGTGGACACCGTCATCATCGCCGATCTCGTGCATGTACACAGGTTTGCGTTCTTCCCCTTGCGTACACGTACGTGTATACGTATTTTGATAGGTGTATATATAATTGGTATATATATACTACATATTAGTATATGTTTAGTATATACGTATTTGATATATATATATATATATATATATATATATATATAGCATATGTATTCAATAGTATATGTTAGTATGTATGTATTGGTATACATATATACATATATATAGTATATGTATTGAATTGGTAAATATATATATATATATATATATATATATATATATATATATATATATATATATATATATATATATATACACATATATATATATATATATATATATAGTATATGTTTATTATTCACTTGGTATATGTATATATATATTCAGTATATGTATTCTTTGATATACATATAATTATTGGTTGTTATATATATACAAATATATCGTATGTATATATATATATTATAGGTAATTAAATATATTGTTAATTATGACCGCAATATGTACATGCTTTATGAGCCCTAGGTACAGCTGCGGATATCCCGTAGTTACACACGACCCTGTGACCCTGTGAATTGTTAGCAAACTGCCATGTACACTGACGTACTGGCGAGACCCGTGATATTTGACTGTCTGTTTTGTACAGCAATTACAGATGCGACATCCGCGCAATTAGACGCACACTTGACCCTAGTTGACCAGTGTCATACCTAGTGTAGCCATGAGTTTAATGTATTTATGATTGTGTGTTAGTGTAATGTCTGATATAATATTGTATTATATAATGTCTATAGAATTGTTGGATTGTTCAGACAAGACCTCAGAAATCGTATATTGTTATTGCCAGCAGCAGGACCCCTAGGCGAGTACATTCTCTGACAGTTTCCATTATATTGATTATCTCTATAATTTTAGTTGTATAGCGTACATGATTCCGACACTGTTGTTTACATGAGTTGGCATTATCAAGACCTGTCACGATGAGTCATGATTTGGAATCCATCGTGCTAGCTGGGGGGGAAATAGGGAAATATTAGTAGCTTATGTGATCATACCCAACTCTATATGCATCATAGCTCACCCACACCTCACGTCGGTGTAGCCTGACCATTACATGCCTCATAGCGTGTTACCTGAGATTAGCCTGACTATTGTTCGCATCATAGCTGTCCGGATGGTTAGCCTGACCTTACATGAATCATAGCTAATCATATGTAACAAGCCTGATCAGTCCCAAGCCGATCACCTGATATGCTGATGTTTCACACACTTAGCTAGATGTTCTTTACATGTATCTCTAGTATATCGATCTAGCATCTCTACATGTTCTAGTTATTATTCTAGTATTTACTTATATTCCAGTTTATTGTTCTAGCATGCACTTGTATTCCTATTCATTACTAGATGTACATTGATGACATATGCTCCAGTATTCCTTTATTCCAGTACTTCATTATTCCAGTATTTCTTATTGCCAGTATTCATATCTATCTTGTAATTCTTTATACTGTATTATAGTTTTTGTCAATATATGTAGAACTGCTATTAGTGCTTGTACTTTGTTCCAATCCTGACTGGATATTTTTTCCAGACTGCGACATAGAGGACTTATTTCCAGCATACTTGGAGACTTGGATGTTATTGATTGCAGGTTAGATTATTTTATTGTTTTAGACTTGTCTTGTATTTCTTTTATTTATTCGATATCTCATCGTGCTTTAGTTTCTGTGATTGAGGATTCCATATTATATTATGATATATGTGTCTCCTTATGGAGTTGGATATTCGTGAGAGATTGATTAGATAGTATCATGATCTAGACAGCGTTCTACTGCCGATGCTGCGGCGTAGGATGGACGTACCTACGTACTCGTGCACCAAATTCCGGGTGCGAATCGTGACAGTGCGCCATCCTCTAAATAGAGAGAATGTGCGCAATACTTCCTCTGTTGGACTTATTTGTAGAAAATTGTGCCATAACTTTGAGGCACACTTTTATGCTTCTATATCTCCTCTCACGCATTTGCACCTCTCATGGTCAAGCTTTGCAAAAAGTCTCCTGAGCCTTTGGTAGTCAAACTCTGGAGGCAGGGTCGTCCATCAAACAAAGATCCTCCTACAATAAAAAATCCAGAACCTCTGTTAGTCAAACTCCACAGGAAAGCTCCAGCGCTGTCAGCATTAGTAAATGAAACTGAAGGAGATGAACTGGAAGAGTACATCGTAGCTTCCACTGACGTACCTTCCTACGATGATATAATTTTATCGCAAAAGATACTGTATTTTCTCAATAAAGGACTGTCTTTGAACTAAAAAATAGTAATGAATTTATACTGTTTATATTTCTTCTCCGGCATGTAATTCAGCCTACCTCCGCCAAACGTGACAAAAATCTATTACATGTACTCGGGATTCCCGAATACGCAATGGGTAATAGATCCTCAAAGATTCTCCAAGGAAAGTAGTTTATGTCCACATCACCTCCAAACTATAAGCTATTCATCCAACCTAGTAGAGTGGAAGAAAACAGTTATGTCCATATTACCTCTGACTCATTATCTTTTATCTCCATAATATAGCTCGCCTTGTTCGCACTCATCATCTACAAGCAAACTCTTTTACCTACCGATTTAGCACCAAAATATCCCAACCATCGCAGATGGTATCTCCATTAAATATTTTCTCGAAGAACCGCTCTAACCAATCATATCCATATTACCTCTGATAGGGCCTGCTTATCACAAGTTATGATACTATACTACGTTCTTATTACCTCTAGTATAATATTTGTGTCACTACCATATTTCTAGATAAGAGTATTTTGGTCATTTAGTATAATTATTATTTAATAATTAATATCTATTTCTATTGTGCTATTTATTTATGTGTTAGTGGGCTAGCCTATGTTTATTGGACTTGACACTAGTGGACCCACATTAGTTAGTCATGACAATATTTTGAGCCAACATGAGACCAAGCCCATTAGACCATGTTCCTTAGTTAATTAAGGAGATTAGTTTAATTTTCATTAGCTTAGAGCCTTTCCAATATAGTCCTTCTTAATTATCCCTCATAACTAACTAGTGGAGGTACATTAGACAAATGTTGTTGCTTGGAGAAGAAGGAAGGAGGTCGGCCATATGAGGCTCTTCATTCTCACTCATCTTTATTAGTTTATTTTATTTAGATCCCCAATTGTATTTTTTGCCAAATTGACTCATCCCTCCACCAAATTTAATCAAATTCACACCCATTCTCTCTCAATTTTACCATCTAAGAAGCATTGGAGCTTGGATTGCAAGAAGCACTTGAAGGAGGAAGAATTGACAAGGAGATTGTATCCTAGTTGTGTCCATTGAGTATTTCATTGAAAATTTATCTCCTAATAGGTAAATTCTGAATTCACCCCTTAATTTAGACTCTAATTCATGTATTTAACCATTAGAAATTATCATTTGGCTTAGAGATAGCCATAGGATCAAGAATTAGGTCCATATGACTTGTATTGTGAAAGTTACATAGTAATTTGTGTCCAATTAGGAAAAATTATGAGATTGACACATCAAGTGTGTGTCATGAGATAAATTAGATCTAATTAGACTTAGATTGGGGTTGTGAGGCTAGATACGTATCCATAATTGGATATGAGTAGGGTATATCATGATGCGGTGTGATACGTTATGATATGGGACTCATTTTGGGGGTTTTGTGTATGATGGTATAATTACTCTTTAATTTATATTGTAACTAATTATCTTAGATATTATATATCATAATTTATGTTATATATATATATATATATATATATTGGGGGTTTTGGTATCTTGGTTGAGGTATATCATGGTGTGATACATTGATACCTACTAGGTGTTTGCTAGAATGTGGTGTTGTGTCTGTGAGTGAGGGAGGAGAATACTTGGGTCTGTATATGCTGTGAAGGGAGTGTATTGGGACTTTGCAAGGTGAGATGGGTGTGTGTGGGTTGTATGTGACATTCAGAGATGGACATATGAGAGTGTGTAGATTTCATGATTTGTGAGGACTTGGTTCAGATAGAGGGGGATTAGTTATGTCCATGTGTGTAGCGGAAGTGAGTTATGCTTGAGAGTGTATTGTATAATTTTGAGAGTAAGTGTTATGTTAGTTTTCTTTGTAGCTATGTTGTGTGTGTTGTTAGTAATACTAGTTAGTATGAGTGTGCAATTGTGCACAACTGTGAAGAAGAAGAGTGTGTAGTATCAGGAAGGCCAAAGGAAGGTTGGGGAGTTCTGTTCTGTGACAGTAGTATGGTGGCAGTAGGCCTATGCACTCATGTGCACAGGTAGAAGGGGAGGAAGTTGATTATGTGTGTGTGTATGCATATATGTTTGGAGAGATAGGCATATCGCAGAACTGGAGATTTTTGGATCTGTGCACATCTGTGCTTGGGATGCACAGGTGTATCAAAGATTAAATTAGAGGGGATCCATTCTTAGATGCACCAAGTATCAATAGTAGCAACTAAGGGAATGTCAGTGGTTTACTACCTGAACTGTGCAAGTGGAGATGAGATATTTTGTACCTCAGTTAACTGAGGTAGGTTAAGTGGAGTAGAGTCTTGGTGCAATGTGAGCAGGATATATTAGTTAGTGAGACTGATACAGAGTATCACTTCATGAATAGGAGTACTCGGGTTGTGCAGGAAGGTTAGGGAGTGCTTATATTAGAACGTGGGATATTGAGGGTTCAGTTGACAGGGTATTTGGGGTATAGTTGAGGATCAGATCTGAGAGTGAGAAGTTTATGTGTTAAGTTATGGGTTGAGTAGTATAGCATGTATTGGTGAGCATTAAGTGTCTCAAATATATTAGGGTGTTGTCAGCAGTACACATGTTACAGTGGGTTAGTATGGTGTGAATGAGTGTATATTAAGATATTAGTGTTAGTTAAGTAAGAGTATAGATACTAAGATACTCTAATATAGATGATAATTAGTGTTCATGAGTAGGTATGTAAATACCTTAGTATTAATGACTAGTATAGCTAATACCCCAAGGTATTAACTAGTATAACTAATATTGGCTAATGTAAGCTAGTGATAACTAGTATAAGACTAGTATGAGCTAGTATACTTAGTATGACCACTAAACTAGTTAGTATAAGAATAATATTGACTCGATGGACCTAGTATGACTTTGAAAACCTAGTGTAGCAAAGTAATGACCTAGTTTTTTTCTTTAAGTTCAACAGACCTACGCTTGCTGCAATTTTGACTAGATGAGCTGAAAGATGTGAAAGGTCAATTAAGCACTCTGCAAGAACAAGTTCATATGTTGTTAAACAATACCCAAAATTCTGAACATAGTGCAAGGCAATCACCATATGTGGTATGTAGCTTTCTTTATAATTTTAAAAGTTATAAGTTGAGTTTATTTCTTTATTTTATTTAAATAACATGAATCTTTATTAATTTTCTTTGTTTTAATAGGATAATATTGGAAGTAATGGTTCAGATGCTAATCTTAGCGATGACTTTGAAGAATAATTCAACAAGCTTCAGTTTCATAAAAATATTTTGACTTTGGTATACGTAGACTTGGAAAATTCTTTTAGATTTGATATTACAAGTTTATTGTACTTAAAATATATTAGTTTCTGTATGTCACATTATTTTTATACAAATGATATTTACAACATTATATTTTACTTCAGTTGTCAATGTATTCCTTCTTTACTATTAATTTAACACCTTTTGAGATAACTGATACTATTTTACGATAATTAGTTCCATCATAATTAGTAATTGTCGTGACATGTAACCATTTTGACAAAATTTTGGACAAACATAGACATCATAACATAATTTTGATGTTATTTGTTCTATTTCCAATTGCTATAGTGATCAAAAAAATAAAATTATGACAACCCTCATTCATCGAAAATGATGATTATAGAATTTAATTCTTATTTCCGACAAGTAATTTGACATGACATATTCTTGTAAAAATATAATTTCGATAATAGAAATTTTAAATTTTGACTGCTTTAGCAATCGCAAAATATATTTTTTGACAATTTTCTTTAATCGAAAATAATCCATAACATTTTTGAGGATCTCCTTTCATCGGAAATAATCTTATAATCTTTTTTGCCGAGAGGCTAAATTATTTCGTGGAATTTATTATTGAAAATTTCTATTCCCGATAAACAAAATATAGTCACAAATAAATTGTCTATCGTAAATAGTATTTCTGAGAAATATTGACTATCGAAAATCCATCATCGAAAAAGAAATTGTCGTGTTTGTAAACATTTGTGACATACATATTTTCCTTTTCATTCTCTCTCTTAGGTTTTCTCTCTCCCTCCATAGGTAAGTACATCTTTCATGAAAAGGAGAGAGAGTGTGTTTTGGTTTATATAGGGAGAGTTTGGGTTCACTTGACCAAGGGTTCAAGTCATGACCAAGCGATGATCTCAAAATAAACCAAGAACCAAACTCTACCAAAAAATAGTCTAGCCTCCAACCATCCTAACAACCATGCCAGCAAGCAAGAATACGTTCCAAATACGTATATCGGGAACGGGGAGTAACACTTGTGTTCATACCTTAGTATGTGAGAGTGGTACCAGTATAGGGCAAGTCTAGTATAGCAATTACTAGGAGCAAATTAAGTAATATCTAGTATCCTAGTCTAGTGAGCTTAGTGTAGTATGAGTTAAGTGTTAGTGTCATGACATACTTGTATTTAAGGTATGGGATGTGGGTTAATATACTAGGACATATGTAATAGTTAGGATGTGGTTGTGGTTCCATGTACCAAGTATTAGTATGATGAGATGTTAGTAAGATACTTATATAGCTAATATATATACCAATAAGTTGAGGTAAAGGGAATAATTAAGGTATTAGCTAAGATATGGTATTGACTAAGATATTACCTAGATATGAGGGTATAAGCTAGGTATTAGTATATATATATATATATATATATATATATATATATATATATATATATATAGTAAAGCCTAATATTGACTAGAATACCTAGAATACCCTAGTATAAACCCGGTATGGACCTAATAGTAGCTAGTATCACACCATAGGCCAATATAGTAACCCAATTAAAACCTAAAAATAGTTAATTATTAGTTTTGACCCAATTAACCTAGAAATGACCTTGAAGTCTAAAATTACTTTTGTTAAGGATATTTATGCTTCCAAATCACCTGTTACATTATAATTTATATATAGGTCACTTGGACTTCAGTTCAGACACTGTTTGATATTTATTGCTCTGGACCTCAATGTAAACATCCTCACCCAAAAATAGAAATTTTGTGCGTATTTTATATTTATTGTATTTTTTTAGATTATTAAATCAATTAAAACTTAATTATTTTATTAGGATACTTTATCGTAGTTTAGATATTAATGATATAGGACGACCCCAAAATCTATATCGTCCTTCGTAGAAAGTAGCCTACATTGGAGACACTACACATAGGATTTTTGCGTGACACAAAATTCGACCATTCAATATTAGTGTGGTACTAGTGTAACAACTATAGATTCTTGTATTTAATATTTAGATATTTTTATATATACAATTTATTTATGGTTATTTTCTAATCCAAACTTTCTTTAATTAGCAACACATAATTAAATTTTTACCATGATAATCCCATGACAAACAAATCTAGAAAATTTCCTTTTTGAAAGATTTGTATATTATTTGCTATTATCTTACCCCTTTAGAATCCAAATCAAATCTTAGTTATTAATATCTATTATTAATATCTATTAGGATTAGTTATTTATCATAGATTTCTACCAACCAAAGTAGGAAACTTGCAATCATACTCCTACCCACCTCATACCAGCGGCCCCCTCCATAACCATGCGCACCCCCTCTCAAATCCGTGATATATATATATATATATATATATTAAACTCTAACCCTAACCTAACTTCCCTTCACTCTCTCCTCCTTGCCGCCGACCCAATAGCAGCGCCCCCCCCCCCACGTGGACAACCCTAGGCCCCCTCTTCCTCCCCCTCCATTGGTGATCTCCCCGAAGCTTTTGCATCAAGTAAGGTTCGTCTCTCTCTTCTCTAACCTCTCTAATGTATACAAATGCATAAATAAATGTTTATATATATAAATAAATGATTATATTATATGTTTTTAATCCATTGACATGTTCTTCATTGTAGGATTTTATTTGTAGAGTTTTGAACCCATGAATGCATGTATGCTCCCATAGGTAGAAACCTTAATTAAAATATGTTAATAATAGAGAAATATATTGATTAAATTATTTTATCCATATTTTACTGTTTTATTCAGAATAGTAGTTTAATAAAACTTTTTTTTGAAATAATTGCATGTACAATCTGTAGGGTGACCTAGTTTAATGTTCTATCCAAAACCCCACATCGAACCCTTCTAAAACCTTGTAATAATTAAAATAGGATGTTATTAAACTATATTAAATTCAAAATTTAAAATAAATTTCCAGAAATATTATATTTGACGTTAATGGATTTTATGCACACAAAAAGAACACATAGTTGATCTAGTTTATATGTAAACTTATTGTAACTTGTTCTTTGGCCATATATGAATGTCCTCCTTATTATTTGTGATTAAAACTTTTTTTTAGAATTAAATATGATTTAGGATTTTTATGCAAAGTATAATTGTAGGGTTATAATGGCAAAATTTTGCTGATACTATTGCTAGAAGACTAGTATGTGCCCAATAAAAAGATCAATAAGTAGAATTGATAAATATACATGTAGGAACACATTAAATAATTGTTTTCTAATATTTTATAATTATTTCCAAAATTTAACATTTTTTTATGAATTTATCTTTTAAGAACTTACATGTCGAAAAAACCCTATTTAGCACCCATATTTGCATGACTAGTTGTCAACCTACGTAGAAACCCCTTGTGGGATGAAGACCATTAATTTGCTTATTTTTATAATTAATTTTAGAATTATTATTTTAAATTAACCATGTTATATTGCATGCTATTAAGTATGCAATCATAAAAGATTACTTTCTAGTAACTAGTTCGACGAGTTGTACAAGTTGCATAGCTTTATAAATTCACGTAGTGAATAATTTATGATACGTACGTGAGATTGTTGTCACCTTTGCATGAGAATTTATTAATACCAATGTAACTCAAACCATAGGCAAATAGTATAATATTAGCAACTTAGTATAGCGTCTAATTAGTGTATGATATATACATTTATAGGAGCTTGAGACCATTCAATTGAGCACTCAGGAGCAGGTTTAATTTGTTCGTAGCTTGAGGGTGCAGGCAAGTACACCTTGCTTAATTGTATTTTTCAGTTACATTCTGCCTAGTTGTTATTTGTTAGTTGTGTGCACGCATCTTCGAGTAGTAGACTTAGCTAGTATATTATGAAGGTACGTGGTATCTTCTGACCTGACACTTGCTCAACATGTTCACTGAGTGAGAGAGAGTGCATGGACTAGCGTATTGACTGGCCATTGATACGTGAGTTCGCGTCTTGTGTTAGTAGTTGATGTTAGTTTAGTTTCTAAATTTTTATTGACGTCGTTGCATTATGCCTACACCACATATATGGTTCGGATAGTACATTGGGAGAGAAGAATCTACTAGTGAGCGTATGAGATTTTTGTTTCTTACTGCGTAAATTTTGCAAATGGTGTACCTCCCGAGTTCTGTTGAACACCTGGTGGGATGACTGGTTCTTCTATTTCTTGTCCCTCATGCGCCACTAGATATGTCTTGACTGCATATCATATAGATGGTTTAGTTATTTTATTTATTGTTTACTATTTTACTTTTATGTATGTCAAATTTTTTTACTTGTTATGTCCCTATGATGACCTAGCACCTTATTTAGATCTAGATGAGCACTTATGCCCTACGGACTACGGAGTTGGAGGTTTTGTTGACGACGACCTTGAGGTGGAGCACATGAGTTTTCCTGAGCATTATGGATGGTAGTTACTTATTGTCTTGGGTGTCCATGTCTAGTTAACTGACACCCAGACTATTTTATTATTTTCTAGTCCGTATACCTGGTCCTACGTATTTTAGGTTTATATACTTGTTCGTACAGTTGGAATAAGTACGTATACTTGGTCCTACGGATTTTGAGACTTGGTGTAAAACCCCTAATTTTTATAAACCGTATTAATTATTTAATTAGTTATTTAATTAATTTATAGTATTTATTAGCTAATTAGGAGAAATAGAATTTATTGAATTTTTATGCTAGGTGTTTGGTGCTTTAGAGGATTTACGGAGCAATTATAATTATTTTTCTAAATTATTTTTATGTAGAAGACCTAGTGGACAGTTGATAGATTAATGGTATACACTAATATAATTTCTAGAATTTTATTTTTATATAAATATATATATATATATATATATATATATATATATATATATATATATATATATAAAGTTTATTAAATAAAAATAGATAAGAAATAAAAAGAAAATAATAGAAGAAAGAAAAGAAATTAGAAAAGAAATGAAAAGAAATAGAAAAAAAAAAGAATAAAGAAAGAAAAAGAAAGATAGAATGAATCAAACCCTACCCATTATTCCCTATACCTACTGGCCCACACACCCATTTAAATCCCAAATAGCAGCAGTTGATTCCAACCCCCCCCCCTCCGCGCTGTATAAACCCGACCCCCCCCCCCCCGCTGTTATAGGTATATATACCAT
Source organism: Iris macrosiphon (assembly GCA_036927795.1). Lineage (NCBI taxonomy): Eukaryota > Viridiplantae > Streptophyta > Magnoliopsida > Asparagales > Iridaceae > Iris > Iris macrosiphon. The sequence goes on from JAYESA010000013.1 coordinate 124,592,385, forward strand.
CATTAACCAACCCTAACCCTAAATCTACTCCATTACCATCTCAACCTAGCCACCGGAGAAGCTCCGACGTCGACCGCCGCCTCCAGCCCAAAGCCGCCGCAGAGCCACCATCGCCCGCGCGTCCACCATCCGCGACCACGCCATGCGCTTACACTGCAGATTTTGACTACAGCGAAGGCCTGTTCATGACTCATTTTTTGTGCCATCGCTCGACCAAACTCGATCCCGTCTTCACCGGTATGTTCACGACCTATCCCCCTTCCATATATGTGTATTAGTTTACCTCGAACAATGCATAATCCTAGGTGAAAACAATGACCAAGTTGGCAAAAAATGACAACTTTTGGATCGCAGAAAACTTCGGTAACCATCAATGTTCACAGACTCGTATCTCCCACAGAGATCCGAATCTAGTTTTTTTTTTGGTATGCGAAGACCACCTAACCTAGATTATTTTCTGTCAAATACAATAATTTATTAGTTGTTGTATGTTGAATTAAATTAGATAGAAAATCTCAAATACCTGTTTTTCCAATTTTTAAAAATTGCGATACGGAGCGCACCCCCAAACGGGACCGCCCCGTCGCATACCAAGTGCACCGAAAGGCACACACGGTATACCCAGATGTGTGGACTTTTACGAGAACTGATTTGGACGCGTGTGCCCATCAGAATCAGCCCGTATCCACGTAAATTCCTCGTATCATGAGTTTTGCAAATCATCGCACCATTTAGTGTACGCTCGTCGGAATACGACGAAACTTGCGCCATTGGACTCGTGGTATCGCGCTGGTCCTGTGACCCAAGTTTCACGCAATTCTGAGACAGTTGACAAGTCACCTATTGGCGGGCCCCACGCTTGACTTTTTGGGCAAAATTGTGTTCGGCTTACCGGAATCCAAAATTGGACATACAGATAAGTTTGTACTAACTTTTAGAGTTTGTTTGACCTATAACTTGTCCCATTTAGAGACCTTTACCTTTGGCACACTTTTCGGTGTAAAGTGGCCCACATGTGGAGCCCGCTTTGACCTGAAATTATTGTTTTGCTCCTGTATCCAAATTGGACAAAAGGGTAGTATTTTCTAGCTATCTCGCTTATTCTGGGAACGTTGGTAATGTTTATTTCAGTATCCGAAGACCTTCATTCTGAGGCCGTAGTTTCTGACTCTTGATGTTTGACATCTGGACGTTATATTTTGCAGCTCTCTTGCCAGGCAAGATACCTTGCCAAATTGTTACTATACTTTGCATGCTTATTATATTTTTGTATATTTATTGCATTCTGTATATTCATTGCATGTGTAGTTTCTTTCAGTCATTACTATGTATTAGATATGTTCACACACACACATGGCACTTAGTATTATGAGAGGACAATCAGTAGGCGTATGGGCTTTAACCACTCTGGTAAACCATAGTATCTAGCTCGCACTACGGGAGTGTGTCACGCTGGTCGCTACCCCTGAGGTATGTCGATTTCTGTAGAGTCGCGTTGGTCGCTACCCCGAGGTATGTCGATTTCTGATGCTCTAGACGGGTGTGTGAGTTGTGAGGCTTAGATCGAGTAGCCTACCCTTGCCCATACGTCAAAAAGTTGTCCTCATTTGCATTCATATAGATTGTCTTGTACAGCATATTTATATATTTTCAAACATTATGCATGTTTACTGTATTCAATTGGCATGCTTCTATATGTCTTGTTACGTCCCTCTGAGGACCTGGTCCCTTTCTATGTGTAGATGTTCATGAGTATTCGCAGGAGCGCAGATTCGGACTGGTTGCTTATATTTGAGGAGGTATTCCCTTCAAGCCTCGTGATTATTGGTAATGTACCTATATTGTGTTTGCCTTTATATTCTAGCTCGGCAGTGGATTTGTTTCCATCCGACTGTCATCTTAGATACTTTATATTGAGATATAGTTATGTAGATATTGGTTATTTATTTATTTATGTTTTCTGTGGATGAGATTTAGATTATACCCTATGACTTGTGATAGATTTATACCAGTTGTGGATTTGATATTCATAATATATCGTACGTATGCGTTATGGTTTCCATATATTGGAGTTGCTATATCCATGCGGCTGGCATGCTTACATGTCCTAGTCCTACATATTTGGAGACTGGGGCAACACATATTTTTAGTGGTGGCCCATGCAGGTCGAGAACATATTGTCTCGGTTACGTTACTGTACCGAGCCAGCTTGCACCTAGGATTAGAGTATAGGATCTCATCCATAATTGACTATGATTCACTTTTTCTCCAATCTGTCCTATCTAAATAATCGAATCCTGCTTGATTCCTGTACTTCCTAACAGTTCCTTGAGTATAGCCTCCTCCTAGAACATAGGAACCCTTGTTGTTAGATGATAGGAGGGTAACCTTCCTATTAAGAGTACAACTAGGATATTGATACATCACTAAGATGAGAATCCCTAATGAACCCTAGCATGCCACCTTCCCTTAAGAAACCATGATGTTATCTAGCTCTATTTTAATTTCCTATCTAGTTCCACTGAAAACCATAGCGCTCGCTATTTGTGCGACGACTAATTTTGCTTTTCTTTTCTTCATCTTTCAACTCGTGCTACCTGACACTTCTGATTTTAGACCGAATAAGTTCTTTTATGGTAGGATATATAGCTTGCTAGAATTATAGTGTAATATTGAATTTTTAATTTCTGTGCTTGGTAGTTAGAACTTGATAAGTTTAAGTTGTTCTTGTAGATTGTGACCTGATGATTATCCTTTAGTTTTAAATCGCGTAATTTGTAACCACACCTCGATACAAGTTATATTCCCTTTTCTGTTGAAGGCCAGTAACTTTTCCATTCTTACTATTGACACTTGTTCTATAAGCACTATGATTAAGACATAAGATGACCATTACCTATATAATACAATAGGGTACCCTAATAAGTGCCAAGACCTTTTCTCGTAAACCTTAATATGAGTTTCTACTTTATCCTTAAGGCAGTACAATATTAGTTAATTCTTTTAAGTTGGTTAGTATGCCGCACAACCTAGTAACACATAGTCCTCTTGACCCACTAATGAGGTGTAATGGAATGACACCAACTATAGACTTGCATAAAACGATAGTGTTTGTTCAGACTGTAGAACTTAGAGGCCCATACCCCTATTTGGTCGACTAGCGACTTAGACACGGAGTTTGTATGACAACTGTAGAGATTGTAGAGTCTTATCTTCTTTGTGAATTTGAATTATTTTGTAATTTCTCTCATCAAAATCTAGCGTACTTATATTTTTTGAACTACCTCGACTTATGCCGCTATTATAGCCTAGTTTTGCAAGCTTAGTCTTTTATCGAGCTTGATCATGATATATGTATTATTGGATGCATACACTAATACATTTCAGAATTAGTGTATTACGGTCTGATCAACCTTAGTGCGCTTGGTTCGCCCTTCGCATAACTACTTTACGTGGATTGAGATATATAGTAATTAGTAGACGAATGTACTTGCCCTCTAGATATGTCTGAGCATATCATATCAGTTATATAATTGTACTGATATGAGCATGTGAATAGAAATTTACCAAAATAGGATTTTAATCCACAACTGCCTTGACAATTCCCATTTGAATTCTTTACACGCCTTGATCCCCATACTTCTATTATATTACCTCCCCCTTGAACTCTTTATTATTGTTTTCCGTCTTCCCTTATTTCGGAAAGACAAAACCTCATGCTTGGTATAAGTTGATACACAAATATTATAAGATATACCCCAAAGGCCAATCACATTACTTGATGATTACTTTTCGTAATAAAGGGTATATCATAGGTGATATATTTTGTGTAAACTTTGAGGATTGAATAACACGATTAGATAATTTGAGGAATATTTTCTTAGATGTATAGCCTATTGTGATATCTGGATAAATTCTAAGTTGGGTAAAAATTGCATCGTTAAACTTGAGGTGAATTCTTTTTTGATTGTGACCAAGTAAGATTAGATAGAGAGAACCCTACCCTGTTTTAATTTCGAGGACGAAATTATTTTATGTTGGGTAGAATGTAAAACCCCTAATTTTTATAAACCGTATTAATTATTTAATTAATTATTTAATTGATTTATAGTATTTATTAGCTAATTAAGAGAAATAGAATTTATTGAATTTTTATGCTAGGTGTTTGGTGCTTTAGAGGATTTACGGAGCAATTATAATTTTTTTCTAAATTATTTTCATGTAGAAGACCTAGTGGACAATTGATAGATTAATGGTATGCACTAATATAATTTTTAGAATTTTATGTATATATATAAATATATATATATATATATATAAAGTTTATTAAATAAAAATAGATAAGAAATAAAAAGAAAATAATAGAAGAAAGAAAAGAAATTAGAAAAGAAATGAAAAGAAATTAGAAAAGAAATAAAAAGAAATAGAAAAAAAGAATAAAGAAAGAAAAAGAAAGATATAATGAATCACACCCTACCCGTTATTCCCTATACCTACCCGGCCCGCACACCCGTTTAAATCCCAAACAGCAGCAGTTGATTCCACCCCCCCCGCGCTGTATAAACCCGACCCCCCCCCCCGCTGTTATAGGTATATATACCATCATTAACCAACCCTAACCCTAAATCTACTCCATTACCATCTCAACCTAGCCGCCGGAGCAGCCCCGACGTCGACCGTCGCCTCCAGCCCAGAGCCGTCGCAGAGCCACCGCCGCCCGCGCGTCCGCCGTCCGCGACCACGCCACGTGCGTATACTGCAGATTTTGACTACAGCGAAGGCCTGTTCACGACTCATTTTTTGTGCCATCGCTCGACCAAACTCGACTCCATCTTTACCGGTATGTTCATGACCTATCCCCCTTCCATATATGTGCATTACTTTACCTCGAACAACGCGTAATCCTAGACAAAAACAGCGACCAAGTTGGCAAAAAATGATAACTTTTGGATCGCAAAAAACTGCGGTAACCATCCATGTTCACAGACTCGTATCTCCTACCACAGAGATCCGAATCTAGTTTTTCTTTTTGGTATGCGAAGCCCACCTAACCTAGATTATTTCCTGTTAAATAAAATAATTTATTAGTTGCTGTATGTTGAATTAAATCAGATAGAAAATCCCGAAAACCTGTTTTTTTAATTTTTAGAAATTGCGATACGGAGCGCGCCACGCCAAACAGGACCGTCCCGTCGTATACCAAGTGCACTGAAAGGTGCACACGGTATATCCAGACGTATGGGCTTTCGCGAAAACTAATTTGGATGCGTGTGCGCGTCAGAATCAGCCCGTATCCGCAAAAATTCTCCGTATCACGACTTTTACAAAATATAGCACCATTTAGTGTACGCTCGTCGGAATACGACAAAACTTGCATCATTAGACTCATAGTATCACGCTGGTCCTGTGACCCAAGTTTCATGCAATTCTGAGACAGTTGACCAAGTTGCCTATTGGCGGGCCACACGGTTGACTTTTTGAGCAAAATTGTGGTACAAAGTGGCCCACATGTGGAGCCCGCTTTGACTCAAAATTACCGTTTTGCCCCTGTGTCCAAATTGGACGAAAGAGTAGTGTTTTCTAGCTATCTCGCTTATTTTGGGAACGTTGGTAATATTTATTTCAGCATCCGAAGACGTTCATTCTGAGGCCGTAGTTTCTGACTCTTGGTGTTTGACATCTGGACGTTATATTTTGTAACTCTCTTGCCAGGCAAGATACCTTGCCTAATTATTATAGTACTTTGCATTCTTATTATATTTTTGTATATTCATTGCATTCTATATATTCATTGCATGTGTAGTTTCTTTTAGTCATTACTATGTACTAGATATGTTGACACACACACGGCACTTAGTATCATGAGAGGACAATCAGTAGGCGTATGGGCTTTAACCACTCTGGTAAACCGTAGTATTTAGCTCGCACTATGGGAGTGTATCGTGCTGGTAGCTACCCCCGAGGTATGTCGATTTTGGTAGAGTCGCGCTGGTCGCTACCCCCGAGGTATGTCGATTTCTAATATTCTAGACGGGTGTGTGAGTTGTGAGGCTTAGATCGAGTAGCCTACCCTTGCCCATACGTCGAAAAGTTGTCCTCATTTGCATTCATATAGATTGTCTTGTACAGCGTACTTTTATATTTTCAAACATTATGCATGTTTACTGTATTCAATTGGCATGCTTCTATGTATCTTGTTACGTCCCTCTGAGGATCTGGTCCCTTTCCAGGTGTAGATGTTCATGACTATTCGCAGGAGCGCAGATCCGGACTGGTTGCTTATATTTGAGGAGGTCTTCCCTTCAAGCCTCGTAATTATTGGTGATGTACCTATATTGTGTTTGCCTTTATATTCTTGCTCGGCAGTGGATTTGTTTCCATCCGACTGTCATCTTAGATACTTTATATTGAGATCTAGTTATGTAGATATTGGTTATTTATTTATTTATGTTTTCTGTGGATGAGATTTAGATTATACCCTGTGACTTATGATAGATTTATACCACTTGTGGATTTGATATTCATAATACAGCGTACGTATGCGTTATGGAGTTTTCATATATTAGAGTTGCCATATCCATGCGTTATGTCGAATTAGCTATTTCGGTTACGTAACTGTACAAAGCGGGCCTGCACCTAGGATTAGAGTTTTAGGTCTCATTCACACTTGACTATAACTCACCTTTCTTCCAATATGTTATATTTGAATAAATGTTTGCATCCTTCTTGATTTATGTACTTTTCCTAAACCTTCGTCCATCTCTTGCAGAGAGATGAATTTGCATAACAGACGTGTCGTTATCGGGGGCAACACGTCTCCAGGGGTCAATGGTCAATCATCTTGAGAGGCCTCGATGACTCTCTGACTTCTAGGACCGGATGGACAGACTAACATTTCGGTTCCACCAGCTCCTTCAACGGCGCCTAATGGAGCTTTCCTAGCTCTAGTAGCACCACAGGATGGCCAGACACATATGTTCTAATTCTTCCAGATGATAATGCAGGAACAGAGACAGCAGGCTACGGAGCAGAGATAGCAGGCCGCCATACTGGCTGCCGAGCAGAGGTAGCAAGTGGCAAAGCAGAGGATGGAACCTGCCAAGATTCGACAGGGATTCCTGACAACACTTGAGAGGTTGGTTATACCAGCATAGGCACTAGCTCCAGTGCCACAAGCGCGAGTTGGGTCAGTCAAGGATTTTGTACAAATGAAGCCCAAGCCATATAAAGGCAATAAGAGCCCAGAGATGACGACAACTTGGATAACCAGCATCCAGAAGCTTTTGGAGGCATCACAGCTGCCTATGAATTTATGAATGATAGGCATGAGGACTCGATTAGAAGGGAACGCTCATCACTGGTGGAAATTGATAGAGCGCTAATTGGGTACAAACAGTCATAACCTGCACCCGGTGTAGGGGCACGAGTAGTGAACAACGCCCAGCCTATGTCGCAGCATCGACTGTAGAATAATCTTTGGGTAAACTATCTATCTAACAATCAAGATATAATAATGCCACCAATAAAATATGAATACTCAATCACAGATCTATAAGATGGAACAATTGCATGAATATGATAAAATAACTGAAGAGACAATACAACTCATAAGACAAGATAATATCTAATGAGTCATATAAAATAATAAGAATACTAATAACAAAATGCTGGAGACAAATCCAATACAAAAAGATCTATCTGCTGAGCTACGAGTCCTGGGTCGTCTGTCTCAATCGGGATGAGACCCTCATAAGCCAAAGTCATTGGCTCTATGCCAACTACGTCCTGAGGCCCATAGTGAGTGGGGTACCACTTCTCAGTATCATCTGAAAAAAATATATCCAGTCAGGAAAGTAGCAAAGTACATCTCTAACAGCAGTTCCAATAAATGATATAAACTATGTAATAGTAAAAAGAGCGAATATACAAGATACACTATATAGGTACAAGAGATATGCAATATAGGAATACTGGAAATAAATACAAGAATGAGCATCATAAGAATGAACAAAAAATACTACTACTAAGTGAGTGAGTACCAGCTTCAACATGTGATCAAATTGGGAACTTGCACAAGGCCTAGTTAATCATATGTGCAATGTAAGATTAACACTATTCAAGGAACAAGACATGCACAAGAAGGGTATGATCATATATCTACACTAAATACTTCCTACCCCCGACTGGTATAGTGGATCCAACAATGGTATATTATGACATAGGATTCTCTGGGTAGGTAGCAAGTCTCCCTAAGAATTAATGTCTGTACATATACAAGAAGAACAAGGAACAAGGGTTGCACAAGATACAACATAAATACCAAGGAATAACATCTCATGAAGAGATCCGGATATACCAATCCGTGTAACCATCGGGTCAAAAAATTAAGGATATCTACACTAAATACAAGAGACATAGAGGATATCATAAAAAAAACTATTAGAGAATGTACTTGCCTGAAATCCGGTGAACAGTATCAAAGATGTCCGATACAGTACCTCATAGACCTAAATATGGAATATTATATCAATACAAGGTTTTGGAATAAAAATAAGTTAAAGTAGTTAAATTCTAGGTCATAAAGCCATTTCTAAGTCAAAACAATCAAACTAGGTCAACTCTAGGTCAAACTAGTCAAACTTGGTCAAACTAGCTATTTCTAGGTGGTATGAGTCCATCTCCAGGATATTGGTTCCATACACTACGTATCTAGGCTATACTATCTATACTAGGATACTAGGATACCAACAAATACCGTATCATAAGATACATAAGTAATTAGATATGAAAATACTATAATATATATATACAAGACAAAATATGTAGTACTATGAACTAAAATAATGCTAAGTGGTTACCTTGACTTTGAACCAAATGCGGTATCATACCACCTACACACACATATTGATACACAAACCCAATACCTTTAGTATAAACCAATATCTAGATATTATCTTGGTATCACAAGGTAATACAATATCTAACATTAGCTAACTAACCAACATACCCCACTATATACTAACAGGCATTTATACTTATAACAATACTATACTAAACTACATGCTAACATACCCCTTCGGATATTCAATACCCATACCCAAGATACCTCAACTCTCATTACCTTGGTGTAACTCACGGTAATCTAGAAATAATACTAACCAATGCCAACTAGTGCTTATATATATATATATATATATATATATATATATATATATATATATATATATATATATACTTAACTTACTAACAATATATACATAACTAACTATCAGTATAAACTAACTTAGCTTATTAACTAGCTTAGCTTAACTTAACTTATCTACAACTTAATTTCTAAGAATTCAAACTATTGTTGCTTCTTCTTATCGATGCTGCTGCTTATTGATTCTACTGCTGATGTAGCTTCTCACTGCTGCTGCTACTGCTTGCTTCTGCTTATCCAGCTGCTGCTGCCGCTTATGCTCACTGCTTATGCTTATAACTTCCCCCCTCTAGCTCATATGCACACACATATACACACACACGCGCATACACACACACACACACACACACACACACACATATATATATATAACCACACTAGTGATGCACATGCACTTTCCTATTCTCCCATGACCACCAACACATCAAAATAAAATATAGAACATTCACATAACTATATATATATATATTATATATATATAGTGCATCACTATTGTGGTTATATATATATATATATATATATATATATATCATATAACAACTATAATTACAATACTCAAATAGCTATAACCAAGGCAAATTAATTTGTAAAGCAAAGAATCAAACACGTGGATTGTACCGCACCCGTATCACACTCAATCTATGATACGCTTGCGATACGGCTCCATCACACCACTAAACATACCCCGAAGGACACGATCAAGTCTAAAATCACAATTAGAAGCAACACAAAGTGTTAGCTACTCATCTACGTGTCCGTGTCAAAATGTGACAAGCTCAACCCCCGTGTCGGAAGAAAAACTCCCAAATCAACCGTTGTAGAAGCATGAAAAATATGCTGAAGAGTTATACGCAGCATTTTAGTGCTGGGCAGCGTAAAATATAACTTCAGAGCCATCGGCGTACAACAGAGCCTTTTCGCTAAGTACAACGTAAAATATAAGCTCAAGGACAACCCGCGCAGGGCAGTATGTCAAGGTTGCTTCAGCATAAAAAGGGTGCTATATCGCCTTTATGGCGTAAAACTCATCCGCTTTTAAAGCAGCATAGAAGTGTACGAGGAATGCTTCGTGTTCCTCGAATAAACCAGTCAAATCATGCAGTGAACCTGACGTCTGACTCCTGACAAAGAGTATTGCACGACTATCAGACGACGGCTATAATGATGGCGCGGCACAGCGACCCAAACTGTCGTTTAGTGATATTTTCTTGGCATAAACCATTTTTACGCATACAAGAGAATACGCTGCCTAGTTTTACACAGGTAGACGTGAGCTTTTTACGCTCCACAGAAGACAAACAAGCTGCCACGTCAAAAGCTACTCTTCGTACAGGGCTCGAGGCACGTCTTTGCATTTAATGTGCAGAATGGTAGCAGATCTTTGAGGCATGTCTCTGCATTTAATGCGCAGAATAGTGGCAGATCTTCGAGACACGTCTCTGCATTTAATGTGCAGGATGGGGGCAAATCTCTGTATTTAATACAAGAGATTTGATTAAATCTCCAAAAGCCATGATTTCGGCTAAAACGTTTGCATCATCACTTTTGCACATTACGCCATCAGGCTATTTTCAGCTATGGGAGCACGCTGTACGCTATCTCCTTGGGATACGCCACCGGGCTATTTTCAACTATAAGGAGCACGCTGTACGCTATCTCCTTGAAATATGCCAACTCAGGCTACATTTGCATTGGTGCATATTAAAGCTATTCGGTCTAGAATTCGCTCAAAGGCTCAGTCAAGGAAGGAGGATCAGCTATCTTCTACGCTATCTAACCTGTCTATGCAGCATCAGGCTTCTACGCCCACTCGGCTTCTATGCCTACTCGGCTTCTATGCCTGCTCGACTTCTACGCATACCTGGCCTCTACACCGGTTTGATAACTCTTTGGCTTCTACGCCATGGTGACAGTTATTGGCTTCTACGCCAACCTTTTCTATGTGAGGGATAACTACCTACGTGGCTTTTATGCCGTGATCTTCACAGCAGTTATACGCATTATCTCTTAATGGGACACGCGTCATATGCTCATTCAGGAGATTATTTATACGTGGGCAACGATTATTATAACCGTCGCATAAAAAGTGCCATACTCTCCACTACCCGGCTTCTACGCCGATTGGATGGTTACTGTCACTAAAACCCTATAAATAGAGACCTCTATTGACAAAGGTCCAGGGTGGAGAAATTATGGAATTAAGGTCGAAGAACTAAGAGTCGAAGAGTCTTTGAGAGAGAAGAATCCAGAGCTCAGACAAAGAGTAGTGATCGACGACTTTGGCATCAAGCATCCACTCTCGTTTGCAACCTTCGAAGCTTTTTCTATCTTCTACAACACTTCTTCATCATCGTGTGGTCCAAGGGACAAAGTGATCGACTGCATATCAGACTCCTATAGCAATATTTATCCAGATTAAAAATTTGTACTTGACATCCTCGTATAGGATTAATTGTACTTCTTGTTTGTAAACCAAAGAGCGGGTTTCGTATAAACCTCATTTTATTTCTTTTATTTATTATCAAACATAAGATGGCGACTCTACTGGGGACAAATTTCTCTTCTGACGAGAAAGCAATTACTCAACACGATGCGGTATCCGTGGGATCCATGAAGAAGACCCTGGTCGTCCAGTTCGACCAGTCTGCCTACGAAGATATGCTTCGAGCAGGGGATAGCTCTCGCACTCTCTCTCTGTCCAAGACAACAGGAAGCTGCGTAAGGTTTGGATGCCCAGGATATCCCCTACCATTCCTGCCGACTCTCCGATCTCTCCGACCAGCCAGGTTGTAGCTGCACAACCTTTGAGCTCTGCACATAAAACTCTGTCTCCCGTCCGTGACGTGGTAGACAAAACTTCTGACAATGCCTCAGCGCTAGTCCAGAAGCCTACTTCGCGCTCTGTGCGTAAAACTCTGTCTCCCGTCCGTGACGTGGCAGACAAAACTTCTGACGATGCCTCAGCGCTAGTCCAGAAGTCTACTCCGCACTCTGCGCGTAAAATTCAGTCTCCCGTTGATGACGTGGCAGACAGAATTTCTGACAATGCCTTAGCGCCAAATCAGAAATTCCAAACGCGCTCCATGCGTAAAAATGCATCTGCCCTCCGCGGAAAAGCAGATGATCCCTGCAATCTACGCAAAGGAAAGCAAGTGGCGGACTGCTCAACTTCTCGGCCTTTACGCTAGCAAGGGAAGAATCTGCCCGCCCTCCGGATTATGCGAGAAGCTGATGGCCGACTGAGGACCTCCTCAGCTTTACGCCAACCTGAGCAGTGCTCCAAATTACGCCAGGTGAAGCCCCTCAGCGTAAAGAAGGCTCAGTTTACAGAAAGACACACTCCTCGGGGATCATCCGCTACCCAGATGGCCAACCTGTTGTATACGGGTGGCACAGGGAGAACTATGGTTCCCAACATCCGCATGCCCACTGAGGTGAACAGAAGGAACAAGCCATCTTCTTCTTCTTCTTCTGTAAATCCTCCTGACCTGCGTGAGTATCTGATCCAGAAAAGCAAGGATAGGGGATCTTCCATCATGTCTATTACGCCTCCTAAGAGCACTATTGTAATAGTCATAGGATTGTAGTTAATTATTGCTGTTCTGAAGCCAAATGATCAATTTTTGACCGGTTGAGCTACTCTCCGTCTTTCCAGGAAGAAGAGCCCACACATGCATTAGTGAACATGGCTTCACACATACCTAGAGGAAGGTCGAACTCAAGACATCATCCCTCTAGAACTCCGAGCCGAAGGAGATTCAACAAGCTCCTTAGGAACACTGAAGCTGGGGTGTTCCGAAATACCCGTTCGAGGTCACGACAACCGGCTTCGTACTCTTCTGATTCTGATACTGGGGGTCGCCAGTTTCCCGAATCAGATGTTGAAAGTATAGAGTCAACTTCTACAGAGACCTATACTAATCCTTCAATGACACCCAGGGAGATGGGAGTCTATGCCATTAGAGATGAACGCGAGGAAGCTTCCCCGTCAGGTAATATTGAGCAACGTATTGCTGTACTGGAGACGTCTCTGAAAGAGATGCAATCCATGATGGAGAACATACACCAGATGATGCTGATTCAACACACAGCTGCTATGGCTCAAGCATCGGTCCCTCCAACTCAGATACGTGTGGGGGTGGACTTACCACCATCCAATGCGAATCAGGAGCCTGCTCTAGATCAAGAGTCAGCAGCGCCCCCGCTTCCCCACTCGGAGAATATACTGCCTACTATTGGAGTTATAGTACAACCGATCTCTTATCACTCCGTGGTCCCGCTACCGGCTGAAAATCCGATGCAGGCAGTACGGGAGTTGAAAGCCCAATTTGATGCTTTGAAGCACAAAGATCAGCTCAAGAATTTGGAAATCAACCAGCCTTACCCCGCTATCTGGGATGAGATGCCTTTTCCTCCCAAATACAAACCACAGAGTATGGCTTTGTTTGAAGGAAAAACATCACCGAGTCAGTACATGAACTGCTTCAGTATGATGACGGTGTTATTACAGGAGAATGATGCCCTCCTCACTCGGGTGTTCAAAGGCTGTCTCTCGGGAGTGTTTTATCAGTGGTACCGTAGTCTTGCGAACAACTGCATTACTTCCTTTGAAGACTTCAAGACTTTATTCTTCGCATGATTCTATGAGGGAGGGATGGACATGTCTATGTCCTCTCTCATCGAAGTGAAGCAGAAGGAAAAAAAGGACGTTCGCACTTTCATCGAACATTTTTGTCAAACCACTTTGCAAATGCCTCCCGGAGTTCCAGACTAGACATTGGTGGATATTTGCAGAAAGAACCTTCTCTCCGTGATCTCGGTGTTCACAGGACCATATCAGTTCCATGATTGTCCCTCATTCATCATCTCAGCGGTAGCCGCTGAGGATAACAGTCGAAAGGCGCGTGATAATGGTATCCTGATCTCTGCCTCCGATAAAGGCAAGAAGTCATCCTCCAACAGCAACCATCCTCGTGATGCCAAAGGAAAAGAAGCTCTGGCGATCAATACGTCCAGGCAAAAGACTGCGGCAACCACACAGACGAGACCTGGGACTTCCAGGCCCATTAAAGTGTACTCTTTCGGCGACGACGATATTCCGAGCATATTCGAGTGTCTCGTCAAAAGCGGCAAGATTACCCTCCCTGAGGTAAAGCGGCCCAATGAAGTCGGCAGTACCAATAACCCCAAGTACTGCATCTTCCATAGATACATACACCACCCTATAAAAGTGTATTATGTACTGAAAAGAAAGATCCAGGAGTTGATCGATGCTAAGGCCATCACTCTGCGCAACAGCGAGAAGACGGTCACAGCCAACATAATCTCTCTATAATTTGGCAATCTGCCTCCCCAAGAAGTCCCGGACGGTGTTACACCTATTTCCCGAACAACGATGAACATCGTTAATCTCCCTCCAACTAGGGGTCAAAATCATGACCTGGTACCCCTAACAACCCAGCGGGGCAAGATTATGTGGGTTCATCCAGATTTGGTGTCAGAAATCGAGGAAGAGACTCAAGCTGCTAAGGCTAAGTCTAAGAAGAACTCGAAGCATAAACCATGTCACATGGTTAAGGTACACTCGGCATCAGAAGATGAGGTCTTGGCTACTGGAACCCGTTCAAGGAAAGCTTGCCTCAAGGATTATGGAGCAAGTCAGGAAGATGCACCGGCAGACGCTTCAGTTGCCAAACCTTCAGAACCGGAACCCGCCATACCAGAGGCCGGTCCTTCGAGCCCAACTTCGACGGACAAAGGGAAGCAAAAAGAAGTGTGCTTCGATAAACCTTTAAAAAATATTCAAAACAAAGGTTTAGAGAAGCCATACAACTTCGATATCCTGGCCTAATTGGCTAATACACCAGCCAGGTTGTCCATCTTTGAACTACTCAGGCTCTCTCAAGACACTCGTTAAGCCCTGAGTGAAGCATTAATGCAGGCGGATGCATACTTGACCCAGCTCAAGTCCCCTGACGAAGAACCCGTGGCATGTCCTCAATGCCATTGTGTGATGGAGGTGGTCCCGAATATCACTTTCACTCAAGATGACATGCAGTTAAAACATAACAGGCATGACAGACCCCTCTATTACACTGGGTACGTCGGTTCCATGGAGGTCGACCGAATTCACATAGATCCGGGATCATTAATCAGCATCATTCCTCATAGTCTGCTCAGACCACTGAGGATTCCTACCAGCGAATTGGCTTACACCACCACTACAATCATGGGTTTCAATGCCAGAAAAAGTAAGTCGTTGGGGAAAATTCGCCTGAGGATCCAGATTGGCGACCTCAGATCAGTGGCTACATGTTATGTTATTGATTCAGAGGTGTCCTATAACATTCTGCTGGGCAGAGCTTGGATCCACGACCACAACATCGTTCCTTCGACTCTACATCAATGCTTTAAATATGTAGATGCCCAAGGAACAGTACAAACGGAGTTTGCTGACCGGAACCCGTTTAAAGGAGTAGAATCCTACTACTCTGATGCCATGTTGTACACTCAATACTACATAGAGGAGGTGTTAGGCGAAGCATAGATGGAATCCCACCGGGAGCCAGAAGAACCCTCTGCCAAGCAACCTCTGTCAATCAAAGTAAAAGGGTGAACTACTCATCCAAAAGCCATGGAGCCTATGGCTATCCACCTGAACAAAACCAGGTCAGGAAAAGGAGGTGATCCTCTAGTGATCACTTTGAACCAGAAGCCTCCACCCTTGGTCATCAACCTTCGGCGCAACAGACAGCCGATTGATGTAAATACAACCAGGAACGTAGTTTCTGATGATAATAAAGATCCTCTTTTCCAGTATATTGACGCTCAAATTCCAAATCAGGAATCCTCTCCCCATGACGATATAGAACCTATAGCACAAAAATTCTTGGAAGCTATAGATTCCTATCATCCGTATATGTGGGAAATAGTATCATCATCCAATGTCATCACGACATATGGACCACACGAGGATTCTATCTTTACTGTCCCGCCTACTTGCAGCAGTCAGCGTTCAATAGTCTTCGGCCGCATGCGCAATGAACCGACTGTACAAGAAGATTCTTTCGATGACGATGCTGGTAAAATGCAAGTTCATAGATACAGCCCGCAAGCTTTGAAGATCATGCAAAGTATGGGTTATGACTTGAAGCTGGAACCAGGTCTCAACTACGGGAAAGGCAGACGAATGCCGCTGCACGGCAATCCCTACTGTCAACGAACTCATTTCGGGTTAGGGTACACCACCTCCCTTGTAAATTCTGAGTCAAACGAGGATATCTTTTCCTTTTTTCAAAATGGCTCGTCGCCCTCCGACTCACCTGATGCTCTCGAACGAACATTATCAGTAAATACGGTAGTGGCAGATTCCTTCGAAGCAGACGAACAAGAATCTGAACCATTTGAGAATGACTCTTGGGCTCAATAAATGGATACACAATGGAAACTCCGGTTCGAGCAGAGAGAACCTTCCACTGAAGATAAAGTTATCCAGATTGATGTTAGGGATAAACTTTCGCCAAAGCCAATATTTATCAGTAACAATCTTTCCGAAGAAGAAAGGGAAGAAATTATCCAGCTGATAAAAGAATATATCGACGTCTTTGCGTAGAATTATGAGGATATGCCAGGTCTTGATCCAAAGGTGGCTACTCATAAACTCAATATATTGCCCGATTCAAAGCCTGTGAAGCAGCAACAACGTCGGTTCCGCCCGGATATGATGGACACCATTGAAGCTGAAATTAAGAAGTTGATAGCCTGCGGTTTCATCCGAAAAAAACAACATCCCGACTGGGTCGCCAATGTTGTCCCAGTCATGAAGAAAAATAGGAAAGTACGTGTCTGCATCGATTACCGAGATCTGAATGCAGCCTGCCCCAAGGATGAGTTTCCTCTTCCCATTACAGACGTCATGATTGACAATACATGCGGTTTTGAATGTATGTCTTTTATGGACGGATTCTCAGGATACAATCAAATCAAGATACATCCTGAAGACGAGAAGCATACTGCCTTCCGGACACCATTGGGGGTATATTGCTATACGGTCATGCCCTTCGGATTAAAAAATACCGGAGCTACGTACCAACAGGCTATGAGTAACATATTCCATGAGCATTTACGCAAAACAGTAGAATGTTACTGGACGATGTAGCTGTCAAAAGCCGCCTCAAGGATAATCACATCCAAGACTTGAAGACAGTATTAGAGTTGATGCGCCAACATCAACTCAAAATGAATCCTACAAAGTCCTTTCTAGGTGTATCTAGTGGCAAATTCCTGAGATTTGTCATTACCGCTAAAGGCATTCAAGTGGACCCTGATAAAGTCAAGGCCATCTTAGAAATGCGACCGCCCCGTAATCTGAGAGAACTCAGGGGATTGCAAGGTCGTCTGGCTTATATCCAGATATTCATATCCAACCTCTCTAGAAAATGTTAGCCTTTTCTCGTCTCATGAAGAAAGGTGTATCCTTCGTATGGGACGAAGCCTGTCAGCAAGCGTTTAATGACATCAAACGCTACCTTACTAATCCTCCAGTTTTGGTGCCTCCCGTCATAGGAAGACCATTCTTGTTGTATGTTCGAGCGATGGATCATTCTCTGGGAGCTCTTCTCGCACAAAAGAACGATGTGGGTCACGAACTGGCTATCTACTACCTAAGCAGGATGATGGTCGGAGCTGAACACCGGTACAGTCGAGTGGAAAAAGAATGCTTGGCTCTGATGTTCGCTATTCAGAAAATATGACACTATGTCACAGGCCAGACTATTCATATCATCTCCAGGATCAATCCTCTTCGGGTATTGATGAACAAACCAAGTGTTCTTAATTCCTGACTCGCGACTTGGGCGATGTTATTAACACCGTATGACATCGTGTACGTCCCTCAGAAGTCCATTAAAGGCCAAGCGTTGGCTGATTTCCTGGCTGCTCATCCGATCCCGGAGACCTCCAAACTATACGAGGAGATTTCCGACGAAGTTGCAGAATATAATTCCTTAATGGAAAATGATGCATGGCAACTATTCTTCGATGGTGCCTCCAGGACTGGTCCCAGGGGAAACGTGATTTCGGGAGTAGGAATTGTCCTGGTTACTCCTGATAAACTCGTCATCTATCGAACATACTCTCTTAGCGAGCCCTGTTCCAATAATGTGGCGGAGTATAACGCTCTACTAATCGGGCTCCAAGTCGCTAAAGAATTGGGCGTCGAATCTCTGGAAGCTTTCGGTGATTCTCTGCTGATCGTCAATCAAGTCAGAGGAATATATGAAGTCCGGAATCCAGACCTCATCCCCTATCACCGAGCAACGGTCGAGATAGCCATGACATTCAAAGGGTTCATCCTAGAGCATGTACCTCGATCTCAGAATCTGGAAGCTGATGCCCTAACCAGTCTAGCTGCAGATTTAGCTATTCCTATAAGAAGACAGAATTCGGTGATCCTTCTTAACAAAGATTTATTCTATGTAAAAAATAACTTTCACATAGAACGCAGCTACGCTGTGAACATAGATCCTCCCAAGAGATACTGGAGAAGTCCCTTTATAGATTTCGTGGCGTACGGAAATTTTGTCAGAGGACCCTAAAGAGGCAGTATCCGTCAAAAGACGATCATTACGCTTCTATTTTGATGCGTCTTCACAGTATCTATATCGCTGGACCTACGACGGACTGCAATTGAGATATCTCTCCGATGACGAGGCACAGCGGATTATCCGTGAAGCTCACGACGACGTATGCGGAGCGCATCAACCCGGTCCTAAGCTACATGATCGTATCAGGAGGATGGGCTATTACTGGCCTACTATGATCACAGATGCAATAAGGTATGCAAAATAATGCAAAGCCTGTCAGGTTTATGCAGACTTTATACATCAACCTTCTGAACATCTATATCCTACGGTTGCATCCTGACCTTTTGAAGCATGGGCTATGAATATCATTGGTCCTATTCATCCGTCTTCTTTCAGAGATCATCGGTTCATATTGGCCATCACGGATTATTTCTCCAAATGGGCAGAGGCGATCCCTCTTGCTGAGGTGAAGACATCTAATGTGATCACCTTCATCAAGCATCATATCGTTTATCGCTTTGGGATACCCCGAAGGATAATTCATGACAATGGGCCTCAATTCATCAGCCAAGCATTTCATCGATTTTGCGATAAAAATCGGATACAAAATATGGCCTCTACGGCATATAATCCTGCTGCTACTGGTTTGGCGGAAGCTTTCAACAAAACCATTAACAAACTCTTAAAAAAGTTCGTCTCTTCGAACAAGAGAGATTGGAATGAGAATCTAGAAGAATGTCTCTAGGCATACCGCACAACGGTACGGGCACCGAAAGGTTGTACCCCATTCTCATTGGTTTACGGAAGTGAAGCAGTTCTCCCCATCGAAGTCCAAATTCTATCACTAAGGATAGCAGTGGATAATGAGTTGACTCAAGAAAAGAATGACCTATTAAGGCTTCAAGAGCTAGAAGGATTAGACGAGAAATGCCTCCAAGCCCAACAGGACATCGCATTCTACCAGGCACGCATTTCCAGATCTTTTAATCAAAAAGTAAAGGAAAGAGTGTTCAAAGTTGGCGAGCTAGTTTTAACTGTGAGAAGGCCAATGATTATTACTCACAAGAGTAAGGGTACATTCCAGCCCAAATGGGAAGGCCCTTTTGTGATCGAGACGACGTTCTCAAACGGCACTTCCAGGTTAGCTAAGCCTACTGAAGACTTGTTAATGGCTCCTATCAACGGCAAATTACTTAAGAGGTACTATGCTTAACCTCCTTTGCTCAAATGGAGTATGGTGAAGATCTCATTCTGACAATACTACTTCCAAAACGAAACTAGTTGGATCATATTCTATCATGTCCATATAACCTCTGAATAGATATGTTTAACTAATTTGGAACTTCAAGACCTATCACGTTCATATTACCTCTGATAGTGTTTTGTGTACAAATTTTAGTTGGAGCATATTTTATCATGTCCATATAACCTCTGAATAGATATGTCCTGCTGAAGCTTACCGAGAGTATATCACGTACATATTACCTCTGATATCACTTCCACCCTAACCCGTCATTTATATTCCAAAATGATGGGTCCACAAAGTCAGATAAAAGCCTCTTTATTATTCCCAGAAAGAGCAAAATTACATTGAAAAGCAAGTAAGTACATCATTTGGGGGGAGCGGTTAGGTCGCGAATCTGCTGCGCCAGAGCAACCATTCTCTCATCCCTGGAGTTCAAGACATCAGTGCGAGCCAGCTCCAACCTTGCCGCCACATCGTTCAAAGCAGATAGCTCGAACCGAGCATGTATAAATCCTGCGTGGATGACACCCACATGCGTCAGGTTCTGTTGAGCGGTCTCCATTCGATGCTTTAGCACATCTCGAGATGCCGACAAAGAGAGAGCCTTCTCCTCCGCTTGAGCGAGTTCATCTCTCAATCTGCGGACCCTCGCTGTCTCTTTCTCATATTCGACTTTGCACTGAGTCAGCTGAGGAATGACATACTCCAGTTAGGCGCGCTCCTGATCCATCTCCTGCTATTGTTCCTGGACGGATTTGTCCAGAGCTTCCATTTGCCCAGCAAGCTCTGCAGTCAGGGAGTCATACCTAGCTTGAACGAGACCGTCAATGCTGCCTCGAGATAGCTGCAAATATTCGTTAATAGGTTGCTCCAAACCATTAACTATCTGCTCCAGCGTGTCAGCCCTTCCAGTGTCGTTGAAGTCTCTGATCGGCACTATCGCAAACTGAGAGGACCTCCTCAGCGCCTCGAAGCCTAGATTCTTCTCCAGCACCATTGATATCAGCATTTTCAAAGTGGTATAGAAGATACTGGTATACTGCTCAGTCAGCATGGCTAGATCCGAATGGACGCTGGGAGTGGTTGCAATATTGGCGAACCTCCCTCCAGGAATGACTGCAGACGATGTTGCCATAATCATCGCCTCAACAGAGGGTGTGACAAAAGAAGATGCACCAACAACGGACGAAGTGACTGGCGTACTCAAAGTAGACATTGTCGTAGTGACAGGCTCATCCTCCTCTCGAGATATCGGAATCGTTTCGGGCGAGCCGGCACCCGAAAATGTTTCCTCTTCTAAGTCGGGCACCTCCATGTCATCGCCAGGGGCTGGAACAGAGCCAAAAGGCGCGTCAACACTGCCCTCCCCGTAGATGTCTTCCCCTGAAAAGAAGACAAAAGAAAGTTAATATCAAAATGATGTTAATTTTTCTAAAAAGAGGCGTAAAGACGACATTTACCCATGGTCGATGGTATATATGTCGCGTCTGCGGCCAGTACAGCTAAATCATTTCTTAATGATGCTAAGCGAACTATCATACCTGGAGAAGGGGGCGTGCTAACTGACATCGGCAGGTATTCTTCCGAATCTTCACCCAGATCCAATCGAGGTTCATCAGGTAGAATCTCGCTGGGTATACTTACAGACACGGCAGGAGTTTCTCCCGTTGCTAGTCTGGATAAAGATATCCTTATTTGGCTCGGCCTCGTAGGCGATCTCGTACCACTACCTGAAGCGATAGCAGTGACAGCAGCCTCAAGTAGGGATTCTCTGGCACCGCCAGCCGAAACTGTGGAGGTTCCCTCTCTAAAAAGTGAGGAACCTCTAGTCAAAGAATCATCCCCGACAAGGGAAACAACATGTTCACTTCTAGGAACCTCATGGTGGAAAGTCCTGACAGGATGACTAACCGTCTTCTTCTTCTTTGGAGGGGAAGTCTCCTTCGGAACATGAGCCCTTCACTTACCAGAGATGACCAGAGGCCCTGCAGGCGGAGGTATTTTACCCCTCGGTACTGCCAACAAAGGTTCATCTGGATTGACGGAATCTTCACCCTCGTCAGAGGAGACCGAGGGGATTTTGTCTCTTCCCGCGGACTTGGAGGAGGACATCCTAAAACTTCCACGTATATCAAAATTGTGATGGAAGGTGTTGGTTGCCACATAAAACTGGGCATACGAGTGGAGGATGCGTAGCTCCATGGAGAGTGAAGTGGCGGGCACAATAAAAATTGCTTCAGTGCAACCCATGATGAAGTATCGCCATTCTCTCGCTCCATCAATGAGTCCACCCCTAGACTTGAAGCTGGTGACGGTATTGTCCACATGCAATTGGTCATACCCAAACTGCCTGGCAAACCGACTAGGCAGGTAGGGTTCCAAGAAGCATTGGTCTTCACTTCTGTACAGTAAATGGGAAGGTCTAATACAGACCAACCAATTAAAAGCTTCAGGAGAAAGAACGGTCTTCCCGTCGCCTAAATCCTGAAGTCTTTGCCCCTGGTGATTGAGATGTACAGAGGGGACAGTGCAGAAGAGCTTCCAGCTGTGACTGAAATTTAGTGCCCGCCGACAGTCTAAAACTGTGGTCACGTTCCAGGAGAAATTCTTGTAATTCAGCAAGAAATTACTTCCCGAACTACTGCCAGATCCGGGAGACATCACCCTGGGGTTATGGAGAATTAACCATCCCATCAAATACAGGTACGATAATTCTACCCTAGGAAAGCTATCACGCCGAGTTTCATCGGCAAGCAGCCCATCAGTAATGGCCCTCAGGCCAGCTTGTATGCGGCATACCATGGCAAGGAGCAAGCCCAGTCTTGCCTCGAACACCAGACGCACTGCAGGCCATAAGGTGTTGCGGTAAATACGATCCGCAGATGCAATACCGGGTACTACCAGTCGGCGCAGCCATATAGAGAGGAAGCCAGCCAGTTGAGCTTCCTTGGACAGAGGCCTACGACAATGCCTCAAATAACTGTAGGCCTTAGTGCCTGCAGGATATTTCCCTATCCCTTCGTCGAGAATCTGATCTGGAGCCCCAGCGTCTTCCATAAGATCATCGACTACCTGAGCACTAAGCATGCTCAAAAAACTCAGAGGCTGATCCTTGCTATCCAAGACTTTATCTGGCTTAGCAGCCTTGGCCCGGTGAAAGAAGAGGTAGGACGCCCATTTATTGGTATGAGCCAAATCTGAAGGCTCATTATAAAAGGCGGTGCAAGCAAGGTAGTGGCACATCAGCTCCTGGTACACTGCCACTACCCGAGGGTCTGAATCCTCCATCTCCCGGTTTGTGGGAACATACTCTTCATAAGGAGTATCCCCCATTGGCAGTCTTGAAATCTCTGTCATCTCATGGAGGGCCAATCCCAACTCCCCCAGTGGAGTGGCGAAAGTCCCAGTGAGCGAGATATATCGCTCCATCAAAGCCAGAAATAGGTTGGGGTTGAGAGGTAACCCAACACTGGTAACACTCACAGCTGCGTACAAACCAATGCTCTCCAGCTTGGTCTGAAAATGCTTCAGGGCCCAGTCAGCTAAACGAGCCCATCGAAGATTTGTAGGGGTGATCCACCCATTGGTCCGAGGATTAACCTTTGGGTATACTCCTCCATGCCCCATAAAATTATTACAGAAATTCGGTAATTGGACCGGTTGGAGCAGTGAAGTATCTTCACTCGGGATACTGCCCGAATACAATCCCCTGAACGGTATCACAGAGCCGGAAGGGCGGCTGACAAATGACCCTTGGTCAGATCCTTTCTGGTAAAATATCTTCCCCGGCTGGCCATGAAGATTGGGAGTCAGGGTCCACGACATCCTCCTGGGATGTGTGGCATGGAAGAATGCCGAGATAGGGTAGTCTCTCAGCATCTTGGGCAGATACATGACCAAGCCCCGGGCAGGGAAAACCCAGAGTTCTTTCTTGGGCTTCGTCTGGGACTGTTTGTCAATCATGTCCCCGAAGAAAAAAGTTGGCTTTATATATTGGGCCCCGTCTATGTACGTCAGGGGCTCTCCGTTGATCATGCTCAATAGCATTCGCTCGCCTTGAGACGATATCAGGATTCCCCTTCCTTCAGGATACTGTGGTCCGGAGATAGGAAATGTCACGTGGGACAAATCCTCCAGGTAGTTGGAATACAGCATCCCGGCAACAGAATCCATCACCTCAGCCAATGGAGACAAATGCAAGTTAACTACAAAGTGCAAAAAAAATGCGTCAGTTTCTATACTAGACCTCACAATCTTACAGCATATGCCAAAATTCAACAGTCTGTGCTTTACGCCAAGACTGTAAAAACTTGATCTTTTACGCTGGAATCTTATTCCAAGGCGTAAAATTCAAGACTGGCAGTATACAAAAAAAAACCTGACAGTCTGTGTTTTACGCCAGACTGCCAAAGTTTGAGTTATTACGCCAATATTTTTATCTAGAAGCGTAACACTCAAATTTTATAGTTTACGCCAAGTTTTGACAGTCAAATCTTTTACGCCAGACTGCGAAAATATGAAGTTTTTACGCTGACACATTAGAAATGTGGGTGTAAAAGATGAAATATCTCTGTGCATCATCTTCCTCGAAGAGGCTATCAGCACAGAAGACGACCTAGCACGTTCACCTACAACGTGTGCGAAGAATTTTCTTCGTTCTTGTCGTCCCAAAAGCTTTACCTTTAACGCCTGGAGCACAACTCGTCGGTGGGACACTTCGTTCAGAATGAAGATCGCCTTGCCCGACGAAAGTCGCTCTTGCTTGGGCAGAGGAGCGAGAAAAAGAGTCAACCTTCTTTCCCTTAGAGGAAGAGATTGGTTTCGGGGCCATTGCTGAAAACTCAGAATGCTCAGAGAGGAAACGAAGGAGAAAACTCGAAGAGTCGAAGGCTTTCTTTTGTAAAAAGACAGATGAAAAGTTTTTCTCTGAAAGCCTTGGAGTATATATAGAGTTCGGATGGACTCCTCGAATCCCTAACCAAATCCGATAACTAATATTCGGTTATGATTGGGGACTACGTCAGCCTATTACTCAGGGAAGGCGGACAGTCAGCGAATTCAAAAAGTTTTCGTGCAAAGCAGATTCGTGGTTTTACGCCAAGGAGCTTTTTACGCTCGGCAGCTACAAATCTACGGTTTTACGCTAAGAGGCTATAAGTCTATGGTTTTATGCCCGGATGCTTTTATGCTCGGTAGCTTTTACGCTCGAGAGGCTACAAACCTACGACTTCACGCTCAGAAGCTACAAATCTATGATTTCACGCTCGGTGGCTTTTTACGCTCAGAGGCAACAAATTCACAACTTCACGCTCGAAAGATTTTCTTTTCAGAGGCTACAAATCTACAGTTTCTATGCCCTGATGCTTTTATGCTCAGCAGCTTTTACGCTCGAGAGGCTATAAACTTATGATTTTACGCTCATCCACATTTACATATCTATGACTCTCTGCATATCTGAAAATACATAGGCCAGAGTATGCGTACGTATATGAACAAATCCCAAGGCGGTCAATTGCAAGGGTTCACGCAGAGGATACTCCTTCTTGGCCTTAAAATATCCCAAGTACCCAAAGCATACGGAGTTCAGCTTTGAAAATTACTCTTCTTCTTGGGTCGATTGGAAGTTTATCCAGAATCCAGTCTGAATATTTTCTCTACAGTTCACGATGGCGACTCAGTTTGACAGCCGTTTCTCGCCCTATTTCAAGAGATTTTTGGGAAATCATTCTTGAAGATGATGGTCTGAGCAAAAATTCTTTTTATCAGAAGTGACAGTTCAGAATTCTACGCAGCTCTCCATTTCTAACAGCAGGACAGTTCGAATACTCGACTTAAATGCTAAGCGGCTTTCTGCGCATCCTTAGTTATGCGTAAAAGACATGATGGGACCTAATACTCTTTCTATCAGAGTCGGCGTAAAGTTACCAGACGTGTTGAAGCTACACATATTCAGACTTCATCACAGCAAAATATATGGCAAGATAATCATATGCACAGAAGAAGACAATTTTATTAAATCATGATTACATATGAGGGAAATCCAGTCTACAAAGGGTTTTTCTTCATCTTCATGATTACATATAAAGGTAATCTCTTCTAAAAAGGATTTTCTCATCTTCATCGGAAGGTCACCCCCAGAATCTATTCTGTCAGGTTCTCGTATTGGTGGAGATCTTCTTCCGTCTTCTTCAGCAGTTAGTCGGTTTTCGCGACCGATTAACAAGAAAATAATTAATGGCGGGAGGATACAAAACTGGGCCTGCCTAAATTATTCAGAGCCCATCCTCCATACGCCATGACAGATTAAGTTAAGGTTTTAGACCCAACTCAATACTCGAGGAAAGAGCTAGTTTGTCTGCTCTCGTCAACGAACGATAGGGGAAAATACAGCTTGCAAGCTGTGTGGTCGAATGTGACCCTTCCTCTCTCCTGGACGGACCGCCATATGAAGTTGCTGATTATCCCGAGCAAAGAAAGCTATGATATCCTTCCATGATCCATCGTTGCAGAGGACATTTGCTCGAAGATGCCTTCTTTTTCGGCTCCTTACATGCTGGAAGAACATGGTCTTCTTCTTTCTCAAGTCGACCCGACAAACTCCGACAATCATCTCTGTGTGGTAAAGAAAATATGGGAAGAACAGGTTAACTCCTCAGCCTTTATATAGGCAAAAGAGAACACACCGAATCCCAATAAATCCCCAATAATCTGCCAAGAAATCAGCCTTGAAGAACGAGTCAGACTTGACCGTTTCATGCTTCATTCAAAGTGTTTCAAATTACTAAAAATTTGAAAACTTTGAAGGGGGTCTTGTAAAAGCATAAAAAATACGCTGAAGAGTTATACGCAACATTTTAGTGCTGGGCAGCGTAAAATATAACTTCAGAGCCATCGTCGTACAACAAAGCCTTTCCGCTAAGTACAACGTAAAATATAAGCTCAAGGACAACCAGCATAGGGCAGTATGTACAGGCTGCTTCAGCGTAAAAAGGGTGCTATATCGCCTTTATGGCATAAAACTCATCCTTTTTTAATGCAGCATAGAAGTGTACGAGGAATGCTTCGTATTCCTCGAATGAACCAGTCAAATCATGCAGTGAACCTAACGTCTGACTCTTGACAAAGAGTACTGCACGACCATCCAGACGACGGCTGTAATGATGGCGAGGCACAATGACCCAAACTGTCGTTTAATGACTTTTCCTTGACATAAACCGCTTTTACGCATACAAGGAAATACGCTGCCTAGTTTTACACAGGCAGACATGAGCTTTTTACGCTCCACAAAAGACAAACGGGCTGCCACGTCAAAAGCTGCTCTTCGTATAGGGCTCGAGGCACATCTCTGCATTTAATGTGCAGAATGGTGGCAGATCTTTGAGGCACGTCTCTACATTTAATGCGCAGAATGGTGGCAGATCTTCGAGGCACATCTCTGTATTTAATGCGCAGAACGGTGGCAGATCTTCGAGACACGCCTCTGCATTTAATACGCAGGATGGGGACAGATCTCTGCATTTAATGTAAGAGATTTGATTAAATCTCCAAAAGCCATGATTTCGGCTAAAACGTCCACATTATCACTTTTGCACATTACGCCATCAGGCTATTTTCAGCTATGGGAGAACGCTGTACGCTATCTCCTTGGGATACGCCACCGGGCTATTTTCAGCTATAAGGAGCACGTTGTACGCTATCTCCTTAAAATACGCCAACTCAGGCTACATTTGTATTGGTGCGTATTAAAGCTATTTGGTCCAGAATTCGCTCAAAACCTCAGTCAAGGAAGGAGGATCAGCTATCTTCTATGCTAGCTAACCTGTCTATGCAGCATCAGGCTTCTACGCCCACTCGGCTTCTATGCCTACTCGGCTGTAGAAGCATAAAAAATATGCTGGATAGCTATATGCAGCATGTTGATGTAGGACAGCATAAACAGAGGACCTCAGAGCCATCAAAAGTGCAAACAAAGCTTTTTCGATGAGCACAGCGTAAAAATATAGGCTCAAGGACCATCCGTGTAATGTAGTATGTCTAGGCCGCTTCAGCGTAAACAGGGTGCTTCATCGCCTTTATGGCGTAAAACTCATCCGCTTTCAATGCAGCATTGAAGTGTACGAGGAACGCTTCGTATTCTTCGAAATGAACCTGTTAGATCATGCATTGAACCTGACGTTTGGACTCCTGACAAAGAGTACTGCACAACAACCCAGGCGACGGGTATAATGATGGAGCGGCACTGCAACCCAGGCTGTCATTTACTGTCATTTCCTTTGCGTAAACCACTTTTACACATACGAAAGAATATGCTACCTAGTTTTACACAGGCAGATGTGAGCTGTTTACGCTCCGCAGAAGACAAATAGCCTGCCACGTCAAAAGCTGCACTTTGTACAGGCTCGAGGCACGTCTCTGCATTTAATGCGCAGAGCGGTGACAGTTTCTCGAGGCACGTCTCTGCACTTAAAGCACCAAATACTGACAGATGCCCGAGGCACGTCTCTGCACTTGATGCACAGAAGGGTGGCAGGCCTTCAAAATACGCCTCTGCATTTAATGAGCAGGATAATGGTAGATCTCCTCATTTAATGCAGGAGATTTAATTAAATATCACTGAACCGTCGTTTAGTGACATCCCCTTTGCGTAAACTACTCTTACGCATATAAGGAAATACGCTGCCTAGTTTTACACAGGCAGACGTGAGCTTATTACGCTCCGTAGAAGGCGAACAGACCGTCACATCAGCAGTTACTCTTCGTACAGAATTCGAGGCACGTATCTGCATTTAATGCGCAGAATAATGGCAAATCTTAAAGACAAGCCTCTGCATTTAATGCGCATGATGGGGGCAGATCTCTGCATTTAATGCAAGAGATTTGATTATATCTCCAAGAGCCATAATTCTGGCTAAAATGTCCATATCACTCGGCTTCTACGCCCGCTCGGCTTCTATGCCCACTCGGCCTCTATGACCACTCGACTTCTACGCCTACTCGGCTTCTATGCCTACTTGGCTTCTATGCCCACTTGGCTTCTACGCCTACTCGGCTTCTATGCCTACTTGGCTTTTATGCCATGGTGACAGTTATTGGCTTCTACGCCAACCTCTTCTACACAAGGGATAACTACCTACGTGGCTTCTATGCCGTGATCTTCGTAGCAGATATACGCGTTTGTCCCCTAGTTGGACATGCGTCACATGCTCACTCAAAAGGTCATCTATATGCAGGCATTGGTTATTTTAAACCATCGTATAAAAGGGTGTTGTATTTCCTACTACTCGGTTTCTACGCCGACTGAGTGGTCACTATCACTAAAACTCTATAAATAGAGACCTCTATCAACAGAGGAAAATGGGAAAATTGATCAAGAAATCCAGTATCAGATCCAACGGTTGCAAAAATCGAAGGTCAAAAGGTCAAGAGAGAGAGAAGAATCCAGAGCTCAGGCAAAGAGAAGGGATCGGCGACTTTGGCATCGGGCATCCACCCTCTTTAGCAACCTATGAAGCTGCTTTCTGTCTTCCACGACAATTCTTCAATATCGTGTGGTCCAAGGGCTAAAGTGATCGACTGCAGATCAGACACCTTTAGCAATATTTACCCAGATTAAATAAATTGTACTTAGTCATCCTCATATAGGATTAAATTATACAATCTTATTTGTAAACATAAAAGAAGGACGGGTTTTCGTATAAGACCTCATTTTCCACATATCATCTTTTCTCGTTTATTATCCGAAATAAGATGGGCCTCTGCTGGGGACATCTTTCTCTTCTGATGAGGAAGCTATTACTCAACACGATGCGGTATCCGTGGGATCCGTGAAGAAGACACTGGTCGTCTAGTTCGACTAGTCTACCTACGAAGACATGCTTCGAACAGGGGTAGCTCTCACTCCCTCTCCGTCCAAAATAACAGGAAGCTGCGTCTCTCCGATCTTTCCGACCAATGAGGTTGTAGCAATGCTCCCTCCGCACCTTGTGCGTAAAATTCAGTCGTCTGTCTCTGGCAGGGCCGACAAAACTTCTGGCAATGCCTCAGCACTAACCCAGAAGTATAATCCATGCCTTGCGCGTAAAATTCAGTCGCCTGTCTCTGACAGGGCCGACAAAACTTCTGGCAATGCCTCAGCGCTAACCCAGAAGTATAATCCGTGCCTTGCGCATAAAATTCAGTCGCCTGTCTCTAATAGGGCCGACAAAACTTCTGGCAATACCTCAGCGCTAACCCAGAAGTATAATCTGCGCTCTGCGCATAAAATTCAGTCTCCCGTCCCTGGCGGAATAGACAAAATTTTTGATAATGCCTCAGCGCCAAATCAGGAATCCCAAACGCGCTCCGTGCGAAAAAATATATTTGCCTTCTGTGGAAAAGCAGATGATCCCTGCAATCTACGCAAGGAAAAGCAAGCGGTGGACTACTGAACTTCTCGGCCTTTACGCCAACAAGGGAACAATATGTCTGCCCTCCGGATTACGCGAGAAGCTGATGGCCGACTTAGCACATCCTCAGCTTCACGCCAACCAGAGCAGAGCTCCAAATTATGCCAGGAGAAGCCCCTCAGCATAAAGAAGGCTCAATTTGCGGGAAGACACCCTCCTCGGGGATTATCCGCCACCCAGATGGCCAACCTGTTGTATATAGGTGGCATAGGGAAAACTATGGTTTCGAACATCCGCATGCCCACTGATGTCATCTTCTTCTTCTGTAACTCCTCCTGACATGCACAATTATCTGATCCAGAAACACAAGGAGAGGGGATCTTCCAGCATGTCTATTACGCCTCCTAGCGAGCACTGTTGTAATAGTCATAGGATTGTAATTAATTATTGCTGTTCTGAAGCAAAATAGTCGGTTTTCGACCGGTTGAGCTACTCTCCATCTTTCCAGGAAGAAGAGCCCACACATGCATCTGTGAACATGGCTTCACACATACCTAGAGGAGGGTCGGGCTCAAGACGTCATCCCTCTAGAACTTCGAGCCGAAGGAGATTCAACATGCTCCTTAGGAACACCGAAGCTGGAATGTTCCAAAACACCCGTTCGAGGTCGCGACAATCGGCTTCGTACTCTTCTAATTCCGATGCTGGGGGCCGCCAGTCTCCCGAATCAGATGCCGAAAGTATAGAGTCAACTTCTACAGAGACCTATACTAATCTTTCAATGACACCCAGGGAGATGGGATTTTATGCCATTGGATATGAACACGAGGAAGCTTTCCCGTCCGGGAGCGCTGAGCAACGCATCACTATACTAGAGACGTCTCTGAAGGAAATACAATCCATGATGGAGAATATGCACCAGATGATGCTAACTCAACACGCAGCTGCCATGGCTCCAGCATCGGCCCCTCCAACTCAGATACGCGTGGGGGTGGACTTACCACCATCCAACACGATCCAAGAGCCTGCTCTAGATCAGGAGTCAGCAGTTCCTCCGCTTCCTCACTCGGAGAATTTATTACCTCCCGTCGGAGTCGTGATGCATTCGATTCCTCACCACTCCGTGGTCCTGCTACCAGCTGAAGATCCGATGCAAGCAGTACGGGAGTTGAAAGCCCAATTTGATGCCCTGAAGCACAAAGATCAGCTCAAGCAATTGGAAATCAACCAACCTTACCCAGCTATCTGGGAAGAGATCCCTTTCCCTTCTAGATACAAACCACAGACTATGGCTTTGTTCGAGGGAAAAACATCACCAAGTCATTACATGAACTATTTCAGCATGATGACTGTGTTGTTACAAGGAAACGACGCCCTCCTCACTCGGGTGTTCAAAGGCTGTCTCTCGGGGGTAGCTTATCAGTGGTACCGAAGTCTGGCAGACAACTGCATTACTTCCTTTGAAGACTTCAAAGCTTTGTTCTTCACGCGATTCTATGAGGGAGGGATGGACATGTCTATGTCCTCTCTCATCGAAGTCAGGCAGAAGAAAAAAGAGAATGTTCGCACTTTCATCGAATATTTTCGTCAAGCCACTCTGCAAATGCCTCCAGGAGTCCCAGACTCGGTATTGGTCGACATCTGTAGGAAGAACCTTCTCCCCGTGATCTTGGTGTTCACAGGACCATATCAGTTCCATGATTGGCCCTCGTTCATCATCTTGGCAGTAGCCATGGAGGACAATAGTCAGAAGGCGCACGATAATGGCTTCATGATCTCGGCCTCCGATAAAGGCAAGAGGTCGTCCTCCAACATCGACCATCCTCGTGGTACTAAGGGTAAAGAAGCTCTGGCGATCAACACGTTCAGGCAAAAGATGGTGGCCACCACGCAGACAAAACCTGGGACTTCCAGGCCCATTGAAGTGTACTCTTTCGACGACGACGATATTCCGAGCATATTCGAATATCTCGTCAAAAGGGGCAAGATTACCCTTTCTGAGGTGAGACGGCCCAATGAGGCCGGCAGTACCAACAATCCCAAGTACTGCATCTTCCATAGGTACATGCACCACCCCACAAAGGCGTGCTATATACTGAAAAGGAAGATCTAGGAGCTGATCGATGCTAAGGCCATCACTCTGCGCAACAGCGAGAAGACGGTCACGGCCAACATGATCTCCCTGCAATTTGGCAATCTGCCTCCCCAAGAAATCTCGGACGGTGTTACGCCTATTTCTCGGACGACGATGAACATCGTTAATCTCCCTCCAGCTAGAGGTCAAAATCATGACCTACTACCACTAACTACCCAGCGAGACGAGACTATGTGGGTTCATCCAGATCTGGTGCCAGAAATCGAGAAAGAGACTCAAGCTGCTAAGGCTAAGTCTAAAAAGAACTCAAAGCACAAATTGTGTCACATGATTATGGTACACTCGGCATCAGAAGATGAGGTCTTGGCTACTGGAACCCACTCAGGGAAAGCCTACCTCCAGGACTATGGAGCCAGCCAGGAAGATGCATCGGCAGACGCTTCAGCTGCCAAGCCTTCAGAACCGGAATCCGTCGTACCAGAGGCCGGTCCTTCGAGACCAACTTCGACGGACAAAGGGAAGCAAAAAGAAGTGCGCTTCGATAAACCTGTGAAAAATATTCAAAACAAAGGTTTAGAGAAGCCATACAACTTCAAAATCCTGGCCCAACTGGCTAATACACCAGCCAGGTTGTCCATCTTCGAGCTAATCAGGCTCTCTCAAGACACTCGTCTAGCCCTGAGCGAAGCACTGATGCAGGCAGAGGCATACTTGACCCAGCTCAAGTCCCCCGACGAAGAACCCGTGGCGTGTCCTCAATGCCACAGCGTGATGGAGGTGGTCCCAAACATCACTTTTACTCAAGATGACATGTTGTTAAAACATAACAGGCATGACAGACCCCTCTATTACACCGGGTACATCGATTCCAAGGAGGTCGACCGGATTCACATAGATCTGGGATCATCAATCAGCATTATTCCCCATAGTCTTCTCAGACCGCTGAGGATTCCTACCAGCGAATTGGCTTACACCACCACTACGATCGTGGGTTTCAACGCCGAAAGAAGTAAGCCGTTGGGGAAAATTCGCCTGAGGATCCAAATTGGCAACCTCAGATCAGTGGCTATGTATTACGTCATTGATTCAGAGGTGTCCTACAATATCCTGCTGGGTAGACCTTGGATCCATGACCACAATATCGTTCCTTCGACTCTACATCAATGCTTCAAATATGTAGATGCCCGAGGAGCAGTACAAACGGAGATTGCTGACCTGAACCCGTTCAAAGGAGTAGAATCCTACTACTCTGATGTAGTATTGTACTCTCTAGACTGCACGAAAGAGGCATCAACCAAATCAGAGAAGGAATCCCACCGGGAGCCAGAAGAATCCTCTGCCAAGCAACCTCTGGCAATCAAGGTGAAAGGATGGACTACTCTTCCAAAAGCCATAAAACCTATGGCTATCCACCTGAACGAGACCAGGTCAGGAAAAGGGGGTGATCCTCTAGTGATCACTTTGAACCAGAAGCATCCACCCTTGGTCATCAACCTCCGGCACAATAGGCAGCCGAGTGATGTAAATGCAACCGGAAACAGAGTTTCAGATGATAATAAACATCCTCTTTTCCAGTATATAGATGCCCAAATTCCAAATCAGGAATCCTCCCCCTACGACGATATAGAACCTATAGCGCAAAAATTCTTGGAAGCTATAGATTCCTATCATCCGTATATATGGGAAGTGGCATCATCATCCAATGTCACCACGATATATGGACCGCATGAGGATTCTATCTTCATTGTCCTGCCTACTTGCAGCAGTCAGCATTCAATAGTCTTTGGCCGCATACGCAATGAGCCGACTGTGCAAGAGGATTCCGACGATGATGCCGGTAAAAGCAGGTTCACAGATACAGCCCGCAAGCTCTGAAGATTATTCAAAATATGGGTTATAACTTGAAGCTGGAGCCGGGTCTCAACTACGAGAAAGGCAGACGGATGCCGTTGCACGGCGATCCCTACTATCAACGAACTCGTTTCGGGTTAGGGTATACCACCTCCCTCGCAACTCCTGAGTCAAACGAGGATATCTTTTCCTCCTCTCAAAATGGCTCAACACCCTCCGACTCATCTCATGCTCTCGAGCGAACATTACCAGTAAATATGGTAGTGACAGATTCCTTCGAATCAGACGAACAAGAATCTGAACTGTTTGAGAATGACGCTTGGGCTCAGCAAATGGATACACAATGGGAGTTCCGCTTCGAGCAGAGAGAACCTCTCACTGAAGACAAAGTTATCCAGATTGACGTTGGGGATGAACTTTCGCCAAAGCCGATATTTATCAGTAACAATCTTTCCGAAGCAGCAAGGGAAGAAGTTATCCAGCTGATAAAAGAATATATCGGCGTCTTTGCGTGGAATTATAAGGATATGCCAGGCCTTGATCCAAAGGTGGCTACTCATATTGCCCGATTCGAAGCCTGTGAAGATTACCAATGTCGGTTCCACCCAGATATGATGGACGCCATTGAAGCTGAAATCAAGAAGTTGATAGCCTGCGGCTTCATCCGTGAAG
Organism: Iris macrosiphon; assembly: GCA_036927795.1. NCBI lineage: Eukaryota > Viridiplantae > Streptophyta > Magnoliopsida > Asparagales > Iridaceae > Iris > Iris macrosiphon. The sequence continues at coordinate 124,627,420 of JAYESA010000013.1, forward strand.
AACAATATCCCGACTGGGTCGCCAATGTTGTCCCGGTCATGAAAAAAATAGGAAAGTACGAGTCTGTATCGATTACCGAGATCTGAATGCAGCCTGCCCCAAGGATGAGTTTTCTCTTCCCATCATAGACGTCATGATTGACAATATATGCGATTTTGAACGTATGTCTTTCATGGACGGATTTTCAAGATATAATCAAATCAAGATGCATCCTGAAGACGAGAAGCATACTGCCTTCCGGACACTATTGGGGGTATATTGCTATACGGTCATGCCCTTCGAATTGAAGAATGCCGGGGCTACGTACCAACGGGCTATGAGTAACATATTCCATGAGCATTTATGCAAGACATTGGAGTGTTACGTGGACGATGTAGCTATCAAAAGCTGCCTCAAGGATAATCACATCCAAGACTTGAAGACAGTATTTGAATTGATGCGCCAACATCAACTCAAAATGAATCCTACAAAGTCTTTTCTGGGGGTATCTAGTGGCAAATTTCTGGGATTTTTCATAACCGCCAAAGGCATTCAAGTGGACCCTGATAAAGTCAAGGCCATCTTAGAAATGCGACCGCCCAGCAATCTGAGAGAACTCAGGGGATTTCAAGGTCGGTTGGCTTATATCCGGAGATTCATATCCAACCTCTCGGGGAAATGTCAGCCCTTTTCTCGTCTCATGAAGAAAGGTGTATCCTTCGTATGGGACAAAGCCTGTCAGCAAGCGTTCGGTGATATCAAGCGCTACCTCACTAGTCCTCCAGTTCTGGTGCCCCCTGTCATAGGAAGACCAATCGTGCTGTATGTTCGAGCGATGGATCATTCTCTGGGAGCTCTACTCGCACAAAAGAATGAGATGGGTCACGAGCAGGCTATCTACTACCTCAGCAGGATGATGGTCAGAGCCGAACACCGGTACAATCCAGTGGAGAAAGAATGCTTAGCTCTGATGTTCGCTATTCAGAAAATGCGACACTATGTCACAGGCCAAACCATTCACATCATCTCTAGGATCAATCCTCTTCGGGTACTGATGAACAAGCCAAGTTTTCTTAATTCCTGACTCGCGACTTGGGCGATGTTATTAACACCGTATGACATGGTATACGTCCCTCAGAAGTCCGTCAAGGGCCAGGCGTTAGCTGACTTCCTAGCTGCTCATCCGATCCCGGAGGCCTCCAAACTGTACGAGGACATTCTCGACGAAGTTGTCGAATATAATTCTGCAATGAAAAGTGATGCATGGCAACTGTTCTTCGATGGTGCCTCCAGAACTGGTCCCAGGAGAAACGTGGTTTCGGGAGTAGGAATTATCCTGGCTACTCCTGATAAGCTCGTCATCTACCGAGCATATTCTCTTAGCGAGCCCTGTTCCAACAATGTGGCAGAGTACAACGCTCTACTAATCGGCCTCCAAGTCGCTAAAGAATTGGGCGTCGAATCTCTGGAAGCTTTCGGTGATTCTCTGCTGATCGTCAATCAAGTCAGAGGAATATATGAAGTCCAAAATCCAGACCTCATCCCCTATCACCAAGCAACGGTCGAGATAGCCATGACATTCAAGGGATTCTTCCTGGAACATGTGCCTCGATCTCAGAATCTGGAAGCAGATGCCCTAGCCAGTCTAGCTGCAGATTTAGCTACCCCTATAAGAAGGCAGAATTCGGTAATCCTTCTTAACAGAGATTTATTCTGTATGAAAAATAACTTTCACATAGAATGCAGCTACATGGTGGACACAGACCCTCCCAAGAGAGACTAGAGAAGTCCCTTTATAGATTTTGTAGCATATAAAATCTTTCCAGAAGATCCTAAAGAAGCAGTATCCGTCAAAAGACGATCATTGTGCTTCTATTTTGACGCATCTTCACAATGTCTATATCGCCGGTCTTATGACGGACTATTATTACGATGTCTTTTTGGTGATGAAGCACAGCGGATTATCCGTGAAACCCACGACGGTGTATGCGGAGCGCATCAACCTGCTCCTAAGCTACAGGATCGTATCAGAAGAATGGGCTATTACTGGCCTACTATGATCACAGATGCGATAAAGTATGCAAGATAATGCAGAGCCTGTCAGGTCCATGCAGACTTTATCCATCAACCTCCTGAATATCTATATCCTACGGTTGCATCCTGGCCTTTCGAAGCATGTGGTATGGATATCATTGGTCCTATTCACCAGTCTTCTTCCAGAGTTTACCGATTCATACTGGCCATCACGGATTACTTCTCCAGATGGGAAGAGGCTATCCCTCTTGCTGAGGTAAAGGCATCTAATGTGATCAACTTCATTAAGCATCACGTCATTTACTGCTTCGAGATACCCCGAAGGATAATCCATGACAATGGGCCTCAATTTATCAGTCAAGCATTTTATCGATTTTGCGATAAAAATCGAATACAAAATATCGCCTCTACGGCATATAATCCCGCTGCTAATGGTTTGGCGGAAGCTTTCAACAAAACCATTATCAAGCTCTTGAAGAAGTTCGTCTCTTCGAACAAAAGGGATTGGAATGAGAAGCTGGGAGAATGTCTCTGGGCATACCGCACAACGGTACGGGCACTAACAAGTTGCACACCATTCTCATTAGTCTACGGGAGCGAAGCCGTTCTCCCCATCGAGATCCAAATTTCGTCACTCAGGATAGCCGTGGCTAATGAGTTGACTCAAGAAAAGAATGACCTGTTAAGGCTTCAAGAGCTGGAAGGATTAGACGAGAAATGCCTCCAAGCTCAACAGCGTATTGCGCTCTACCAAGCATGCATTTCCAGAGCTTTTAATCAAAAAGTAAAAGAAAGAGTGTTCAAAGTCGGCGAGCTAGTTTTAGCCGTAAGAAGGCCGATGATTCTTACTCACAGAAGTAAGGGCAAATTCCAGTCCAAATGGGAAGGCCCTTATGTGATCGAGACGACGTTCTCAAATGGTGCTTACAGGTTAGCCCAGCCTAATGGAGACCTGTTAATGGCTCCTATCAATGGCAAATTCCTGAAAAGGTACTATGCTTAACCTCCTTTGCTCAAGTGGAATATGGCAAAAACCTCATTCTGACAAAACTACTTCCAAAACGAAACTAGTTGGATCGTATTCTATCATGTCCATATAACCTCTGAATATATATGTTTAACTAATTTGGAACTTCAAGACCTATCACGTCCATACTACCTCTGATAGTGTCTTGTGTACAAATTTTAGCTAAAAAGCATATTTCTATCATGTCCATATAACCTCTGAATAGATATATCCTGCTAAAACTTACCTAGAGTATATCACGTCCATATTACCTCTGATATCACTCTCACCCAAACCTGTCATTTACATTCCGAAATGATGGATCCACAAAGTCAGATGAAAGCCTCTTTATTATTCACAAAAAAAGAGCAAAAGTACATTGAAAAGCGAAAGCAAAAGTACATCATTTTGGGGGAGTGGTCAGGTTGCGAAGCTGCTGCGCCAATGCGGCCATCCTCTCAGTCCTGGAATCCAAGACATCAGTGCGAGCCCGCTCCAGCCGTGCCTCATCGTTGCTCAGGAGGGACAATTCGGCTCTAGCCCGAAGAAAACCAGCTCGGGCGACTCCTGCACGGGCCAAGTTCTGTTATGCTACGCCCAATCGGCTATCCGCCACAGCTAGAGCTTCTGACGACTGAGAAGCCCACTCCTTTGCCTGAGCAAGTTTCGTTTCCAACCTGCAGACCCTCGCTACATTCCCTTCATGCTCGGCCTGGCACTTCGTTTGAAGAGTAATGACCTCCTCTAGGACGGCTTTTCCTTTATCCATCTCCTGCTGATGTATCTGGATGGATTTATTTACGCCTGTCATCTGTTCAGCAAGCCGCGCAGTCATGGATTCGTATCTAGCCTGAACCAGATCTTCGACATTATCTCAAGCTAGCTGCAAGTATTCATTAATGGGTTTCTCCAAACCATTAACTATCTCCTCCAGCGTTTCAGCTAGCCCAGTGTCATCGAATTCTCGGATCGGCACTATCGCGGACCGGGAGGACCTCTTCAGCGACGCAAAGCTCAGTTTCTTCGCCAACACCCTTGATAGTAACATTTTTAAAGTGGTGTAGAAGATGTCGGTGTACTGCTCAATCAGCACAGCTAAATCCGAATGGACGTCGGAAGTGGCCTCGATATTGGCAAATTCCCCTCCATGAACAACCGCAGACGATGTTGTCACGGCTGTTGCCTCAACAGGTGGTATGACGAAAGAAGAAGCGCCAATACCGGATGATGATACCAGCATACTCACAGGAGGCATTGTCGCAATGACAGGCTCGTCCTCCTCTTGAGATATCGGAACCTCTTCGACAGGCGAGCCGGCACCCGAAGATGTTTCCTCTTCAAAATTAGCTACCTCCGTGTCGCCGCCAGGACCTGACACAGAGTCGAAGGGCGCATCTATACTGCCCTCCCCGAAGAGGTCTTCCCCTGAAAAGAGGACGAAAGAAAGTTAATATCACCATAATGTTAATTTTCCTAAAAGAAGAGCCGTGAAGACGACATTTACCCATGGCCGACGGCATATATATCGCGTCTGCGGCCTGTACAGCTAAATCATTTCTTAATGACGCTAAGCAAGCTGTCATACCTGGAGAAAGGGGTCTTCTAACCGACGCTGGCAAATAGTCTTCCAGGTCCTCGTTAAATTCCAACCGAGGCTCATCGGCAGGAATCTCGCCGGGTGCACTGACAGGCACGACAGGGGTCTCTTCCGATGCCGATCCACATAAAGATATACTCAGCCCCAGAGGCAACCTCGTTCCACTACCTGAAGCAGTAGCAGCGACGGCGGCCTCCAGCAGAGATTCTCCGGCACCACCAGCCGGAACTGTAGAGGGTCCCTCTCTAAAAGGCGAGGAACCTCCAATTAAAGAATCATCCCCAACATGGGGAGATGCAGGCTCACTTCCAGGAGCCTCAATACCAGGAATCCGGAGAGGACGATTAACCATCTTCTTCTTAATCTTGCAAGGGGAAGTCTCCTTCGGAGCAGGAGCCCTTCGCTTCCCGGAGATTACCAAAGGCCCTGCGGGCAGGGGTACTTCACCCCTCGATACCGCCAATAGAGGCTCATCTGGAGTGACGGACTCCTCACCCTTGTCGGAAGAAACTGAGGGGACTTCCACTCTTCCCCCAGACTTGGAAGAGGGCACCCTAAAACTTCCATGTATATCAAAATCGTGATAGAAGGTGTTCTTTGCCACATAGAACTGGGCATACGAGTACAGAATGTGCAGCTCCGTGGAGAGTGTGATGACCGGCACGATAAAAATTACTCCAGTGCAACCCATGAGGAAATATCGCCATCCTCTCGCTCCATCAATGAGTCCACCCCTGGACCGAAAGCTGGTGACGGCGTTGCCCACGTGCAACTGATCATATCCAAACTGCCTGGTAAACCGACTAGGCAGGTAGGGCTCCAAGAAGCAATGGTCTTCACTCCTGTACAGCAAATGGGAAGGTCTAATGTAGACCAACCAATTAAAAGCTTCAGGAGAAAGATTGGTCTTCTCTCTACCTGAATCCTCAAGCCTAATCCCCGATTGATTGTGATGTACAGAGGGGACAGTGCAGAAGAGCTTCCAGCTGTGACTGAAGCCCAGTACCCGCCGATAGTCTAGAACCGTGGCCACATTCCAGGAAGATTTCTGCTAGTTCAACAAGAAACTAACCCCCGAACTACTGCTGGATCCGGAAGACATAACCCCGGGGTTATGAAGAATTAACCATCCCATCAGATACAGGTATGGTAATTCTATCCTGGGAAAGCTATCACGCCGAGTTTCATCGGTGAGCAGCCCGTCAGTCATGGCCCTCGGGCCAGCTTGTATACGGCATACCATGGCAGGGAGCAAGCCCAGTTTTGCCCCAAACACCAGACGCACTGCAGGCCATAGCCTGTTACGGTGAATGCGGTCCGTAGATGCGATGCCGGGTACCACCAGTCGGCGCAGCCATATAGAGAGGAAGCCAGCCAGTTGAGCTTCCCTGGACAGAGGCCTGTGGCAGCGCCTCAAATAACTATAGGCCTTAGTGCCTACAGGATACTGTTCTATCCCTTCGTCGAGGATCGAGTCCGGAGCCACAGCGTCTACCATGAGATCGTCGACTACCTGAGCATTAAGCGCGCTCAGAGGATTCACAGGCTGATCCTTGCCCTCCAATACCTTCTCCGGCTTAGCAGTCCTGGACCGGTGAAAGAAGAGGTAGGACGTCCATTTATTGATGTGAGCCAAATCTGAAGGCTCACCATAAAAAGCGGTGCAAGCGAGGTAGTGGCACATCAGCTCCTGGTACACTTCCACTACCCGAGGGTCTGAATCCCCCAGCTCCCGGTTCGTAGGAACATACTCTTCATACGGAGTATCCCCCATCGGCAGTCTTGAGATCTCTGCCATCTCATGAAGGGTCAATCCCAACTCCCCCAGTGGAGTGGCAAAAGTCCCGGTGAGCGAAATATATCGTTCTATCAGTGCCAGAAACAGGTTGGGGTTAGGAGGTAACCCAACACTGGTGGCACTCACAGCTGCAAACAGACCAATGCTCTCCAACTCGGTCTGAAAAAGTTTCAGGGCCCAATCAACTAAGCGAGCCCATCGAAGGTTTGTAGGGGTGATCCACCCACCGCACCGAGGGTTCACCTTGGGGTATGATCTCCCGTGCCCCATAATATCATTGCAGAAAGTCGGTAATTGGACCGACTGGATCACTAAGCTGTCTTCACTCGGGATACTGCCCGGGTACAGTCCCCTGAACATCATCACAGAGCCGGAAGGACGGCTGACAAACGACCCCTGGTCCGCTCCTTTTAGATAAAATATCTTCCCCGGCCTGCCGTGAAGATCAGGAGTCAGCATCCACGACATCCTCCTGGGATGTGTAGCATGAAAGAACGCCGATATGGGATAGTCTCTCGGTATCTTGGGCAGATATAAAACCAAGCTCCCGGCAGGGAAAACCCAGAGTTCTCTCTTGGGCTTCGTTTGGGACTGCTTGTCAATCATGTCCCCGTAGAGGAAAGTCGGCTTTAGGTACTGGTCCCCATCTATATACGTCAGGGGCTCTCCGTTGATCAAGTTCAGCAGCGTTCGCTCGCCCTGAACCGATATCAAAATTTCCCTTCCCTCGGGATACTGGGGCCCGGAGATAGGAAATGTCACGTGTGACAGATCCTCCAGATAGTTGGAGTGCAACATCCCGGCGGCAGAACCCATCACATCGGCTAGCGGAGACACATGCAAGTTAACTGCAAGAGTGCAAGAAAAATACGTCAGTTCCTATAACTAGACATTACAGATCTTGCAGCATACGCAAAAAATCAACAGTCTGTGCTTTACGCCAAGACCGTAAAAACTTGACCATTACGCTGGAATCCATTTTCTAAAAGCGTAAAAGTTCGAGGCTGGCAGTATACAGTCTGTGCTTTACGCCAGACTGATAAAATTAAGTTATTACGCCAGAATCTTCATCTAGGAGCGTAACACTCGAATTATATACGCCAACTTTCGACAGTCAAAGCTTTTACGCGAGACTGCAAAAATATGGAGTTTTTGCGCTGACACATTAGAAATGTGGACATAAAAGATGAAACGTCTCCTTCCTCAAAGAGGCTATCAGCACAGGAGACGACCTAGCGCGGTTATGTACAATGTGTGCGAAGGATTTTCAGTCTTTCTTCTTTGTCCCAAAAGCTCTACCATTAAGGCCGGGTGTACTGCTCGTCGGCGGGATACTTCGCTCAGAATGAAGTTCGCCTTGCCCGACCGAAGACGCTCTCTCTTGAGCAAAAGAACGAGAAGAAGAATTAACCTTCTTTTCCTTAGTGGAGGGGACTTATTTTGGGGCCATTACTGGAAACTTTGAAATCTTGGAGAAGAAACGAAGGAGAACTCGAACAGTTGAAGGCTTTATTTCGCAGAAGACGGATGAAAAGTTTTTCTCTTAGGAACTTGGGGTATATATAGAGTTCTGATGGACTCCTCGAATGCCGAACCAAATCTCCTAATTAATATCTGGTTATAATTGGGTACTACGTCATCCTATTACTCATAGAAGGCGGACAGTCAACAAATTCAAAAAGTTTTCGCGCAAAGAAGATTCGTGGTTTTTACGCTAAGGAGCTTTCTACGCTCGACAGCTATAGATCTACGGTTTTACGCTCACAGGCTATAAGTCTATGGTTTTACGCCCGGATGCCTTTGTACTCGGTAGCTTTTACGCTCGAGAGGCTACAAACCTACGACTTCACGCTCAATAGCTACAAATCTATGATCTCACGCTCGGTGGCTTTTAATTTACGCTCAGAGACAATAGATCCACAATTTCACGCTCAGAAGATTTCCTTTTTCACAGGCTACAAATCTACAGTTCTGCACCAAGGAGCTTTCTACACTCGACGGCTACAAATCTACGGTTTTACGTTCACAGGCTATAAGTCTATGGTTTTACGCCCGAATGCCTTTGTGCTCAGTAGCTTTTATGCTCGAAAGGCTACAGACCTACGACTTCACGCTCAGGAACTACAAGTCTACGATTTTATGCTCGATGGCGTTTAGTTTACGCTCAGAGGCTGCAAACTTATGATTTCACGCTTTATGACTTTCCGCGCATCTGAAAGATACGCAGGCCAGTACAGTACATCTGAACAAATTCTCAAGACGGTTAATTGCAGGAGTTCACACAGAAGATACTCCTTCTTGACCTCAAGATACCCCAAGTACCCGAAGCATACGGAGTTCAACATTGAAAGCTACTCTTCTTCATGGGTCGATTCGAAGTTCATCCAGAATCTAGTCTGAATATTTCGTCTGCAAATTCAAGATGGCAACTCAGTTCTTGACAGCCATTCCTCGCCCTGTTCTAAGGGATTTTTTGAGAAATCATTCTTGAAGATGACGGTCTGAACAAAAATTTTGTTTATCAGAAGTAAAAAATAGTTCAAAATTCTACGCGGCTCCACAGTCCTAAACAGCAGGACAGTTCGAACACTTGACTGCTAAAAGCGGCTTTTTGCGCATCCTTAGTTATGCGTAAAAGATAGGACAGGACCTAGCGCTCTTTCTATACAGAGTCGGCATAAAGAATCAGACGTGTCGAAGCTACACATATTCAGACTTCACAGCAAAGTATGGTAAGATGATCATATGCGAAGAAGAAAGATAATTTTATTAAAATTAAAAGCATGATTACATGAGGGAAATCCAGTCTACAAGGGTTTTCTTTATTTTTTATGACTACATATAAGGGAAATCTCGTCTACAAAGGACTTCCTCATCGTCGTCTGAAGATCGCGCCCAGAATCTATTCTGCCAGGTTCTCGTATGGGCGGCGTTCTTCATCCATCTTCTCCAGCAATCAGCCAGTAACTGCAAACTGACTGACATATTGGTCAACGGTGGGAGGATACAAAACTGGGCATAGACCCATCCTCCAAAAGAAGAAAAGCAGAGTAAATCAGCTTTCCTACAGACAATGCCGTGACAGATTGAGTTGAGATATTTCACCCAACTCAATCTCGGACAGAGCTAGTCTATCTGCTCTCGTCCATGGAGGTAATGGGAGAAGGTACCGCTTACAAGCGGCATGGCAAAATATGACCCTTCCTCTCTCCCGAAGAACCACCATACAAAGTTGCTGATTATCCCGAGCAAAGGAGGCTATGATATCCTTCAATGATCCATCATTGTAGAGGACATTTGCTCGAAGATGCCATCTTTTTTGGCTCCTTATATGCTGGAAGAACATGGTCTCCTTCTTCCTCAAGTCGACCCGACGAACTCCGGCCATCATCTCTGTGTGGTGAAGGAAGTGTGGCGAAAGAGATCACACCGATCCCCAATAACTCTGCCATAAAGTCAGCCATAAAAGAACGTGTCAGGCTTGACCGTTTTGGGCTCCATTCAGAGCGTTTTGAGTTACGAGGAACGGTTCATGCTTCATTCAAAGCGTTTTAAATTACGAAGAATTTAAAAGCTTTGAAGGGGGTCTTGTAGAAGCATGAAAAATATGCTGGATAGCTATACGCAGTATGTTGATGTAGGACAGCATAAACAGAGGACCTCAGAGCCATCAAAAGTGCAAACAGAGCTTTTTCGCTGAGCACAGCATAAAAATATAGGCTCAAGGACCATCCGCGTAATGCAGTATGTCCAGGCCGCTTCATCGTAACTTCATCGCCTTTATGGCGTAAAACTCATCTACTTTCAATGCAGCATTGAAGTGTACGAGGAACGCTTCGTATTCTTTGAAATAAATCTATCAGATCATGCAATGAACCTGACGTCTGGACTCCAGACAAAGAGTACTGCACGATAACCCAGGCGACGGGTATAATGATGGCGCGGCACTACAACCCAGGCTGTCATTTACTGCCGTTTCTTTTGCGTAAACCACTTTTACACATACGAAGGAATACGCTGCCTAGTTTTACACAGGCAGATGTGAGCTGTTTATGCTCCGCAGAAGATAAACAGCCTGCCACGTCAAAAGTTATACTTCGTACAGGGCTCGAGGCACGTTTCTGCATTTAATGCGCAGAGAGGTGACAGTTTCTTGAGGCACGTCTCTGCACTTAAGCGCCGAATACTGACAGATGCCCGAGGCACATCTCTACACTTGATGCACAGAAGGGTGACAGGCTTTTAAAATACGCCTCTGTATTTAATGAGCAGGATAATGGCGGATCTCCGCATTTAATACAGGAGATTTGATTAAATGTCACCGAACCGTCGTTTAGTGACATCCCCTTTGCGTAAACTACTCTTACGTATATATGGGAATACTCTGCCTAGTTTTACACAGGCAGACGTGAGCTTCTTAAGCTCCGCAGAAGGCGAACAGACCGCCACATCAGCAGTTACTCTTCATACAGAATTTGAGGCGCGTATCTTTATTTAATGCACAGAATAATGGCAAATCTTAAAGACAAGCCTCTGTATTTAATGTACAGGATGGGGGCAGATCTCTGCATTTAATGCAAGAGATTTGATTATATCTCCATGAGCCATAATTCCAGCTAAAACGTCCACATCACTCGGCTTCTACGCCCGCTCGACTTCTATGCCCACTCGGCCTCTATGAACACTCAGCTTCTACACCTACTTGGCTTCTATGCCTACTTGGCTTCTATGCCCACTTGGCTTCTACGCCTACTTGGCTTCTATGCCATGGTGACAGTTATTGGCTTCTACGCCAACCTCTTCTACACAAGGGATAACTACCTACGTGGCTTCTACGCCGTGATCTTCACAGCAGATATACGCGTTTGTCCCTTAGTTGGACACGCGTCACATGCTCACTCAAAAGGTCATCTATACGCAGGCATTAGTTATTTTAAACCATCGTGTAAAAGGGTGATGTATTTTCCACTACTCGATTTCTACGCCGACTGAGTGGTCACTGTCACTAAAACTCTATAAATAGAGACCTCTATCAACAGAAGAAAATGAGAAAATTGATCAAGAAATCCAGTATCAAATCTAACGGTTGCAAAAATCGAAGGTCAAAAGGTCAAGAGAGAGAAGAATCCAGAGCTCAGGCAAAGAGAAGGGATCGACGACTTTGGCATCGGGCATCCACCCTCTTTAGCAACCTGCGAAGCTGCTTTCTGTCTTCCACAGCACTTCTTCAACATCGTGTGGTCCAAGGGCTAAAGTGATCGACTGCAGATCAGACACCTATAGCAATATTTACCCAGATTAAATAAATTGTACTTAGTCATCCTCGTATAGGATTAAATTGTACAATCTTGTTTGTAAACATAAAATAAGGACGGGTTTTCGTATAAGACCTCGTTTTCCATATATCATCTATTCTCGTTTATTATCCTTCTATGCCTACTCGGCTTCTATGCCTGGTCGGCTTCTACGCCTACCTGGCCTCTACGTCGGTTTGATAACTCTTTGGCTTCTACGCCATGGTGACAGTTATTGGCTTCTACGCCAACCTTTTCTACGTGAGGGATAACTACCTACGTGACTTTTATGCTGTCACTACCACATTTTAGGAAAAATGATATTTTGGTAATTTCCTATTTAAATAAATATTGTGCATGGTAAATAATTTTTGTTGTATTATTTAATTGTTGTTGGATGTTATTTAATTATTTTGGACTTATTTTAGTGGACCCAACTAGTGTAGTTTGGACCCATGGACCAACATGAATTAAATAGTTAGATTTGGCCCATTTAGAAAGCCCATAGTTAAGGAGATGGATTAAATTAATTAAGTGATTAGACTAGAAGCTTCCTTCCTTAATTATTTCTTCATGAGAGGCCCCAAGGGGTACATTGGACATTTTACAATTGCTTGGGAGAGGGGCAAGGCCGGCCTATTAAAAGAGGGGGGAAATTTCTCTCTCCTCTTATTCTCATTCCAAATCTAGATCTAGAATTTCCCACTCCCAAAATCCCTCCATTCCCATTCCAATTCCCTACCAAATTCATTCCAAATTCTTCCCAATTCACCATTAGAGAAGGAGGAAGCAAGGATCTAGAAGAAGGAAGCAAGGATCTACAAAGAGGAGCAAGGATCTACAATTTGGAAGTAAGTTCTTCTCAATTGGAGGTTTCATTGGGAATCCATCTCCCAATAGGTATAATTCAGATTTTCCCATTTAAATAGCTTCTAAATCTGATATTTAATCATGTAAAATCAACCTATATGTATGTACTACCCATAGGACTTTATTTTGTGTTCATAGGAGACCCATGGAGAAAGTTATGGTGCTTTTGTGTTAATTTTGTTGGAATTCCGAATTTATATTTTATTGTGTGTATCAATTGATCCTATAGATCAATTGGACATGAGATTATGTGTTTGGGGCTAGTATCGTGTCCATAATTTGGTACATGTGGTTCGTATCCCAACTATTTGGTGATACGTGTCATTTTGGGGGTTTTTCCTCCGACACGGGGCTTTGAACATGTCGTATTTTGACACGGACACATAGATCTACTTTTGACACTTTGATTTATTCATAAATATTATTTGTGATTTATTTGTATCCTTCGGGGTGCAATTGGTTGTGTGTTGGACTCGTGTCACATGCGTATCCTAGATCTAGTGGGATACGGTGTGATACTCTCCAATTGTGTGGATTTTTGAATAGATCTAATTATGTATGGTTTAAATTCTTCAATTATAATTAGTAAATATATATAGATATTATATATTTATTTTGTGTATTTATTATAGTAATTATTGTAGCATAGATCTATATATTTTTGTGTGTGCTAATATGATGTACAAATATAATATGTAGCTTTCTTGCATGTAATTATATATGTACTTATATTAATAGTATAAATTATACATAAATGTTTTATAAAATATATTTATGTGTTTAATTGTGTAATTATATTATTTATAATTATTATGTAATTATTTGTATATTAATGTATATATTTTAGGTGTGCTTCTAGCCATGTAAAATATGAACATTAATATGTGCATGTGTTGTAACTATTAGTATTTAATTATAAGTTTATATGTGCATATATATATAAGTATACAATTATTTATTTATATATATGTATTGTGATTATTATTGCATATATATATTTATATATATATATATATATATATATATTTTTTTTTATTTGTTTTGGTGACAGTGGTTTCTATGACAGTGAAACTGTCATTATTTGGTCTGAACAGCAGCCGCTGTACAGTGGTCAGCATTAATGACAGATCTGTCATTAATGCTGCGGCAGTTTTGAGCGGCAACCTTTCAGCGACATTTTTTTTTGACAGTTTGAAACTGTCAGCAAACTGTGACAGTAGCGGTTTTGTATATGGAGTTTCTGCGACGAATTTTCAGTGACAGTCAAGACTGTCACTATTAAACCTGTTTTTATTTTATCTTATTTTGTTCACTGTTTTCAGTGACGCTTTGACAGTTTTAAATTATATTTTATATATTATTATTGTATATATATATATGTGTATATATATGTATTTTGTATAATATTTGTAATAATATATTATGTTATTTGTATACATATTGGTTTGTATATATATTATTTTAGGGTATATATTATTTGTATTAGTAGTATACTTTGTGTGAGTATGATTTGGGATCTAATTTTTATTCCTAAATTGTTGTATTTTATTTCTATATTATTTATATAGATTTCTTGTGAGGTTGACCTTGGTTTGACTTTAGTTGACTTTAGAGTTGACCATAGTTGACTTTTGACTTAGAATTTATTTATTGACCTAGGAGTTGACTAGTTTGACTTGTTCTCTTTCCGGGATCTTATTTTAATGTGGTATTCCATATCTAGGTTTTCGAGACACCGAGTCAGACATCTGTGAGACTGTTCTTTGGATTTCAGGCGAGTACATTCTCTGATAGTTTCTTATTTATGATATCCTCTATGTACGTTGTATCTAGTGTAGATATACATGTTTCTCTTGACACTATGGTTGCACGGATTGGTATATCCGGATCTCGTCATGAGATATTATTCCTTGGTATATGGTGTATATGGTGCAAGTATTATTTCATTGGTTATCTTGTACATGTACAGACACCGATTTTCGGGAGGAGTCGCTCTCTTCTTGGGGAATCTAGTGCCATAGCATACCGTGGTTGGATCTATTATACCAATTGGGGGTGGGGAGTATTAGTATAGATATGTGATCAAATCCCTATTGAATAAAGTATTGGTAAGCGAATAGTGTTGATCATGCACCGCACGTATGATTAGCCAGGCCGCATTGTATCTTGCCCAAGCCGGTCACATGTTAAGCTAGTACTCACACACTTAGTCATTAGTATTATTGTTTCATTGGCATATTGTTCATTATTGTATTTCTTTCCAGTATTTCCTTATTGTCTATATATCTCTTGTATCTATTTTGTGCATCTTGTTTATCCACAGCTATTTACTGTTACATAGTTTTTATCATGGATTAGAACTGCTGTTAGAGATGTACTCTGCTCCTTTCCTGACTGGATATATTTTTCCAGATGACACTGAGGAGTACCCTACCTATTATGGACCCCAGGATGTTGTGGGTTTAGATTCGGAGACCCTGGCTCAAGAGGGACTTATCCCAACTGAGACAGTTGACCCTGGAGTGTAGCTTGTAGTATGATAGTATTCTTTTATACTGGATTTGTCTCCAGCTTATTTTTGTTACTCTTCAGACTCATTGATGTATTATTTTAAACTCATGAGTTGATGACTATTCTATTCTTATCTGATCCGTGTTCATTCTATCTTAGTTTTGTGATTGAGTACACTATCTTTTGGTGGTTCATTATATTAGATAGACTTTCTAGACAGCGTTCTACCGCCGATTCTGCGGTGTAGGCTGGGCGTTGTTTCCGACTAGTACCCTTACCCCGGGTGCGGGTCGTGACACATTTTTGGTGGTGGCCCATGCAGGTCAAGCTTCACAAGTATGTGATGTCATTGTAGTGCGACAACTTAGTTGTACTACTGCGAGCCTGCGATAGGATATAGGATATAGGCTGAGATACTCAATCACATCTAGGAAAATTCTTTTGATTCAATTATTCTCCTTTGACATTGATACTTGAACCCTTAAACTGTCCTTTCCTTGATGTCTTACATCATGTGCCATATTGATCCTTATTCCGTCTTTTTATGAGACATACTCGAAGATACTTGCGGAGGCACGCAAGGTTGAGCGGGATCTGGGTTTGAAGACCAAGAGAGACCGTGATTCTTTTTTGGGGGCCAACGACAGTGCAGTATCTGCCAAACGTCCTCATTTCCAGTCCAGACCTTTCCAGCAGCCACAGCAGAACCAGACTCCAGCTAGAGAGCCTTTTCACCAGGCACCTCAGCAGCAGAGACAGTTACAGCAAGCTCCATGCAACTTCTGCAAGAAGCCCGACCACATCTGGGAAGTTTGCAGGAGGAGGTTAGGAGTTTGTTTGTATTGTGGTACTGAAGGACATCAATCAAGGGAGTGTCCTCGTCGTGCAGTTCAGGGAGCAGCTCCAGCTCCGAGGACACAGACGAGACCACCTGCAGCACAGCCGAGGGGACCGCTTCCGACACAGCAGCAGCGTTTTGTCCAGCATCAACAACAGGAAGGTGTTCGACAGGGACGAGCGTTTGCTATGACCGTCGAAGAGGAGGAACCTACCGGAGATGTCATCGCAGGTTCTATTCTTCTTGATTCCATTCCAGCTTTAGCTTTGTTTGATAGTGGTGCTTCCCATAGTTTTGTATCTGTTTCTTTTGCTCTGAAGCATAGTTTGGTAGCTGAGTCTTTGCTTAGGACTTGCAAGATCATGACCGGGGGAGGCATTATCCTGGTTAATAATATTTGCAAGGATCGGAGAGTTACTCTGGGAGGCCGGAAGTTGAGTGCGTGTCTACTTGTGTCACTACCACTTTTCCAAATAAGGGCATTTGTGTAATTTTACTATTTTGAATAATTATGTATTAATTAAATTGCTGAGATTTATAAACTAAATATATATTGTGAGTGATATTTGTTTTTAGGTCAAACCCTAGAACGCATCAGGACAAACCCTAATGAGTAAACCCTAATTTGTAAACCAAATTCTAGAGAACCCTAGAATTCAAATTTTAGGTTGGAAACCCCAGCCCTAGACTGACTAAACCTTAGTTAATTAGGTTTTGCATGACCTAACCTAGGGGTTTAACCTAAAATAATGCATTAGAAATCCTAGCTAGGTTTAATATAAAAGGGAAGCTTCTCACAAAGCCATCCTTCATGTAGAAAGGAGAAACCCTAGCCTCCATCAAGAGAAACCATCTCCCCACCCAATTTTCGAGATTTAACCCTAGGGCTTCCATCTTCCTCCTCCAAAGCAAGGAAAGCAAGGAACGTGGGTCAGGAAGCCTTGGAGAAGAATAACCTCCATTGAAGAAGCCATCTCCCTAGGTAAAACACTATTTCTATTCATTTTAATTCTATTTTTTGTTGTTCATACCCATTAGAAAACACCCTTGCTGTGTAGTTCAATTTTTAGGGTTTTGGATTGGGTTTTGGTGACCAACATGGGGTTTTCCCCAATTATCAGGAACCCTAACCCTAGGTATTTGTAGGGAGACTGATTTCATCACATATGGGTAGGTTGAACTCGATTCTTAGGGTTTGGATTAGAAATTTATGGGTTTGTATATATATTGGTTTTCTGCACTGCAATATGTTTGATGAAATGTTCATTTAGGAGTTATCCATCTAGGTATTCGAATCTATGCATGTTTTGATTTATAAACCTATATACATCATATATTTGCCTGTGTTTTAACTATTTGTTGGTTTTCCTGTGCACTAGAAGAGAATTCTGTGCACAGTCGGGTTCAGCTGTGTAGAACTCTGAGTATTGGGAGAAAGGGGGGAGAAATTATGTATCAGTGAACCTAGTTGATGACTGTGTGTACAGTGCAGTCGGGCTTGGGAGAGATGTACTGTGTATGTGCAGAATTCTGTGCATTGGAGAGTTCTGGGCAGTGTAGGTTTGGGTTTGTGCTATGTGCACTGTGGAATCCTGAGAAGTCGAGTTGGGAGGGGGGGCATTATGTGTGAACCTGGGTTTAAATGACAGTGACTGTGTGGGTAGGTGATACCTTGACTTGATGACTGTGTTTTGAGTTAGGATATAGGGTGTGCCTCAGTGTTTATGTGTTGTGGGTGTCTCAATATGAGTATCAGATCTTCAGTGAGGAGAGGCAAACCTGTGTGTTCTCAGTAAAGGGTTAACTGTGTGTGTGTTTATTTCAGAACCTGTGAACTAAATTTCTGTGTGTATATGACAGTGCTTGAACCTATGTGTCTCTGTGTATTAGTATTCAACCTGTGTGTGTCTTTGTGTCAATATATACCAGTGCCAGTACATGTCTGTGTCTGTGTGTTGAGGTTGGTAATTAGGGATTCTGTGTTAGATGTGTGAAATTAGTTGAAACCTGTGTAAGTATCTCAGAAATCAGTGTGTGGGTTTTAGTATCAGTGAGTAGGTATTCCCATGTTAAATTCTGTGTATCCCAATATCAAGGAGAGTGTCAGAATGCAGTGAGAAACCTGTGTAGATTCTGTGCAGTGTAGGTAATTAAATTTACTGTGTGTGTGTTTTCAGAATTAGTGCAGTGTCTCCTTGATACAGTGAACCAATGTGAACCTGTGTCCAGACTTGTGTTTATCCTGTGTGTGTGTGTCAACCTGAGGGAACTTGAGAGTCTGTGTGTTCTCAGTTTAAATACCTACGTGTGTAGAAGTTGTGTGAGTGTGTGTCTTAGTGTTTCAGTGTCTGTGAGTAGGTGTGTATAGTAGTGTGTATTCCTACACTGTGCATGTGCCTGAGAGTGTAAACCAGTAGGTATCAGTGGGATTTGGGGGTTTCACTACAGTGGGTTGGTATTAAATGTTAATGTGTACTAGGCTAGAGTGTAGTGGGGATGTCAAGTTGGGGTTGAATATGGGTAAATGTTAAGATATAAGATATGTTAAGGTATAAATTGGTTAGTGTCAGTAATAATTTTTATAGGTAATATAGTTATGGTATTTATATAATAGTGTTATAGAAGTTCATATAGTGTGTCAAGATGCCTAGTGTAGGTAAGCTGGTGGGTGCTACCAAGGTATTAGTATAATGTAATAGGGTAGGTATTAAGTCCTGGGTGAGATATTAGTTATAGCTTAATACAAGTATATTTATAAGTCATATATATAGTATTACAAGTCACTATATACACTACCAGAATAAGCGGTATTAGCGACGTATTTTAGCGACGTCTAGTTAAAACGTCGCTAAATCAGCGACTCTGTAAAACACGTCGCTAGACGTCGCTAAATGGCGACATTTAGCGACGTTTAGCGACTTTTATTAAGATTTTAAAAGGATAGTCGCTATAAGTTCAATTAAGGTCGCTAAACGTCGCTAATATATCTGATTTAGCGACGTTTAGCGTCGTAATTAGCGACGTATATATCAAAAAAATTTAGCAACGTATTTAGCGACTTCATTTGCGTCGCTAATTTTAATTTTAGCGACGTAATTATGTGACGTCGCTAAACGTCGCTAATTTTTGTTTAATTAGGGCTCGGTTTTCTTTTCTCCGTCTGTCGAAAATTTCGTCGAAAATTTCGAAACCTTTCGAATTCCCCCGCCCCCCCCCCTCTCCGGCGACCGGATTTCCACGGCTGCGTCTACTCCGGCTTCCCCCTCCTCCTCCTCGAGCTCTAGGTAATCTCTCTCTCTCTCTCTCTCTCTCTCTCTCTCTCTCTCATGTGACACTGACACAAGACACTTGACAGACACGACACACGCACACAGACACGACACACGCACACAGACACACACGACACACACACACACAGACGCAGACACACACACACGACACACATAGACGACACACACACAGACACACACACAAACACGACACACACACGACACACAGACACAGACGCAGGGGTTAGGTTTAGGGTTGGGGTTAGGGTTAGGGTTAGGGATAGGGTTAGGTTTTTTGACCTGGGGTTAGGATTAGGGTTAGGGTTTGCTTTGCTTGTAAGTGTTTTTTTAGGTTACTTTTTGTTGTTGATTTTTAAGGGGCTTTAGGATTTTGGGCTTCTCAATGGATGTGTATCATAATTTTCTAGTTATACACTTTAAGTGTTTGTTTAAATGCTAGTGTGTGTGTTATATTGGAGGCTATGATATATGTATTTGTGTAGATGTCATATATATATATATATATATATGTGTGTGTGTGTGTGTGTGTGAGTGTGTGTGTGTGTGTATTTTCGTGGTTGTGTGTGTGTGTCCCTTAACTAATGAGGTGCCTGTGTGACTAATGGTGTGTATGTGGCAGTGGGGGAATAAGTGGTGTGTTGGTTAGCTTATAGAAGCTGTGATAGCAGTGTAGAGTGATATGCACATATCAGTACACATCATTTGGTGCTTACACAACAGGGTTGGGCAGCACTGTGCTGTGGTCGGGCTATGAAGTATCAGTAACAGCTGCAACTTATGTTGCACTGCTAGAGAGAGAGCAACACCGCAAGAGATAGGGGAAGTATTGGTAGTTGGTACTGCTGTTGTATCTGTGTGAGGGAGCCAATTGGTGCTCGAGTTGTACTAAGGGGAGGAGAGTCACTGCTCAATAGCAGTGACTTAAGTGTTGTAAGGATGATGAGATACTTGTGCCTGTGGGTGTGTGAGTGTATGAATGTAATATCGTGTTTGAGTATGGATTATACACAGGTTGTACAAGCATGGAGAAATGAGCCTGGGGAGGGAGTGAAGGTCAGTTGCTCAAGCACATACATGGTGCTCTGTGCAATCTGATAATTAGAAGAGCAGAAGTTCAGTGATGAAATTTTAACAAAAATGTTAGCAGTGGCAGTAGTAAATGACAAGTGAGAAAGTTTGAGGGTGTGTATCTTGATAGCATGTATGTGGTGGTAATATTGAACTATGAAGTGACTAAAGGGGGGGGGCCTGGATGATGCGATGTTCAGTTGAAAGTTAAGTAATTAGTGTAAGTTGGGTAATGCAGTGTCAGTGGGTGTATTGGTTAGTGTCACCCCCACATTTTTAGATGAGGATAATTTTGTCATTTTGTATAGTTATTTTATTTTTAGTGATTTAATATTAATTGGTGTGCTATTTAATTAAATTATGCTTCCGTTCCAATAGCTAATTCTTTGTTTTCATCTATCTTACTTTAGAATGATACATAAAGCTTTATAATCTACTTTAGAATGATCTATACTGCTACATAGTCAATTTGCTAATTCTTTGTTTTCATCTATCTTACCAGATGGCACCCAAGAGAGCGACACCTCCTACTGTTAAGGAGGAAGTTATGCCTCCTACTGTTAAGGCGGAAGTGATGCCGACTACTGTTAGGGAGGAAGAGATACCACCTGCGGGGAGTTCCAGTCACCCAGCACCTATCGCGGCGGTATCTCAGACGGGGAGTTCCAGTCACCCAGCACCCATAGCGGAGCTTGATAACATTAACGCTGCTTATGCGCAGTATTTGAGGGACTGGTATCTGCCCCATTTTGGAAATCCTCGAGATTGATACTATAATGTTTCATATACTTATATATTATGCATTTTGTGTTACTGTGATACTCTGATACTTATATATTATGTGATGCTGTTTATGTCCATTTTGTGTGAGTGTGATGCTGTTTATGCCCTTTTTGTGTTACTGTGATGCTGTTTATGCCCATTTTGTGTGACTGTAAAACTTTTATTGTCTGTCTATAATATTTGTGTGTATTAATTGTATGACTGTGATACTTTTATTCATATTCAATATTGTTAATCCGGTGTTGAGTGTTCCACCGAAGGGGTCGACGAACCCATAGAATTCAACGGAGGGTTGCTCCGGGTATATTTTAAATTAGAAATTTATAAATTGCAGGAATAATAGTTTGGAAAAATTCAGGTTTTTTTTTAATTTTTTTGTAACTTTAGCGACGTATTTAGCGACGTTTAGCGACGTCTAGCGACGTTACTATAAGTCGCTAAAAAAGTCGCTAATTAGCGACGTGAATTTAGCCGTCGCTAAATACGTCGCTAAACGTCGCTAAATATGTCGCTGTACGTCGCAAATTGCTGACATGGCAGTACTGCCAGGTCATTAAATACGTCGCTGTTACGTCGCTATATAAGTCGCTAATTAGCGACGTTTAGCGACTTTAATAAACGTCGCTATTTAGTGACTAGGAGTCGCTAAACGTCGCTAAATTTAGCGACACAAAAAAGTCGCTAAAATACGTCGGCATAGCGACGTTTAGCGACGTTTTTCCTTTCGGCGACTTGGTTTTTCCCGACTGCGTGAAAACGTCGCTAAATACGTCGCTAAAATTTTTTAGCGACGTTTTTTTGTTATTTAGCGACGTTTTTGGGCGTCGCTATTTTGACTTATTCTGGTAGTGATAGTCTATATAGCTATATGATACCTAGTAACTAGATACTCATGAGATGGACCTAGAAACCTAGTCACAACCTAGTATCAACTAGTATAGCCTGGAAATCAACCTAGAAACCTAGGTGTAGACTGATACTACCAAGAATTTACTATTTAGACCTAGTTAGACCTAGAAAACACTTACTTACATTTTTACCTAATTATCATTCAAGGACATTATTTGACATTGATATCTTATTTAGGTCTTTGTGATCCCACTTTGGACATCGATCCTCACACCTTGCTCAGGACCCCAGGCGAGTACATTCTCTGACAGTTTTCATTGTTGATTATTTCTATAATGCAGTTGTATTACATACTCGATTCCGACACTATGGATACACGGGTTAGCACCCTAGATCCCCATCATGAGGAGTCGTGATTGGAATCCATCGTGCTAGCTGGGGGATGGGGAACTATTAGTAGATTATGTGATCATATCCAAATCCTTTACATGCATCATAGCTCACCCCACTTCTCACGTTGGGTGCGGCCTGACCATCTTACATGCATCATAGCTGTTATATATGATTAACCTGACCACTACATGCATCATAGCTAATCATATGGTTAGCCTGACCTACAAGAATCATAGTTAATCATATATAACCAGCCTGATCAAGTCCCAAGCCGATCACATAATAAACTAATATTTCAAACACTTAGCTAGATGTCTATTTTATTCAGATTCACCTGTTCCAGCATTCACTACTTATTGTCTAGCATTCACTATTTAGTGTTTATTGCTAGATGCTCTATTGCCTATTTCCATTTTTCTCCAGTATTTATATTTCCAGCATTTATTTCCATCTTGTATTTCTTACACTGTTTATAGATTTTGTCAATTTAATGAAACTGCTGTTAGTGCTTGTGCTTCGCTCCAATCCTGACTGGATAACATTTTTCAGAGGACCTGGAGAGCTTGTGTCCCACTCATTATGGCCCAGGATTAGAGGGAGATTTCACCCCGAAAATTCTAGAGGAGTTGCCAATTCTAGAGGAGAACGTACCTGGCTGCTCTTAGACTACTTTTTCTACATTCATTGTTTTAGACTGAGACTGAGATATGTTTATTATTTTGTGACTTTGTGAGGTCATTTAGACCCAGGATTTGAGTTGGATTATTGTGGTTGGTTTTATTAGAACTCTTTTCTATTCCCATCGTGCCATTATTTTTTATAGCTTGTGATTGAGTATATTATAAAACTGTGGATTTTTATCATTGTCCTCCGTACGGAGTTGAGTCTATTGACAGGATATTATATATTGAGATCTAGACAGTGTTCTACCGCCGATGCTGCGACGTAGGCTGGACGTACCCACGACTCATGCCCAAATTCCGGGTGCAGGTCGTGACACGTTTTTAGTGGTGGCCCATGCAGGTCAGTAGTCGAGTCCTAGAACCGTATTAGAGCGATATCGTAGTGGTGCTCGCTTAGAGTATTACTACGAGCCTGTTTTAGGAAATAGGAATTAGGTCGAGGATATGCTCAATCACAATTAGGAAATTATGATTCTTATGACATTACTCTTAATGATTTTCCTTTAGAAATTTACTGTCCTTCCTTGATGATATCGTATCTATTGCTTTAATTGATTCTTTCGATCTGTCTTCAGGATGCCGCCAAGAAGGTCCCAGAGACTCGGAGCAGCAGATTCAGATAGGTCTGCCACCTCTCGCCCTGCCGTACAGACATCCACAGCACCTCCTACATCTCCAGTACATGTGGGAGTGTCTGCAGCATTCGGGGGTCCTCCACCACCTGTTCAGAGGGTCCCCACAGCTACGACGGGGCATCTACCACCACCACCACCAGTTCAGTATCCAGGAGGTGTGCCCGTCGATGGGGCACAGATGTTCGCCTTGATTCAGGGCATGGTCGATGCCCAGAGGACGTCGACAGAGGCCCAGAGAGTGCAGGCTGAGGCACATCAGGCCCAGACAGAGATGATGAGGGTGAACATGGAAAATGCTCACCAAGTGGCTCTCCAGGCTGTGGAGAGGGTCACTCAGCAGCAGCATCCTGGTCAGCAATATCAGAGGTCGGGCACCATTGTGGACTTCAAGAGGATGATGCCTCGGGAGTTCAAGGGAACAGAAGGGATACTCTACGCCGATGATTGGCTAGAGGACATCGAGAGGAACTTGTGCTTGGCGCAGCTTCCAGAGGCCCTCCAGATCGAGGCCGCTGGCAGCCAGATGTTCGACATTGCCTTGACGTGGTTTCGCACGGAGCCGAGACTCTTGCGCAGGGGACTCACTTGGAAAGCTTTCAAGGAGCTCTTCAAAGAAAAGTTCTTTCCTGATGTCGCCCTGGGAGCTTTGGAGAGTCAGTTCCATGACTTAGCCCAGGGGAGCTCGTCCGTCGACGAGTATGCTGCGGAGTTTTCCCGCCTGAGCCGCTTCACGCCGTCGATGATTAGAGATCCGGGGGACAGGGCTCGGAAGTTCAGAAAGGGGCTGGCAAGGGAGATGAAGTCTCGCACGTCGGGATGTCGCACCGCTACCTACGAGGGCATATTGATGGATGCCCAGATAGCCGAGGACGACTTGGACCTCAGGCCCAAGAGGGGACGCGATGTTTCCGGAGGAGCAAACAGTAGTGCGGGACCAGGCAAGCGTCCACACTATCAGCAGCAGCAGAGACCCTTTCAGCAGCAGCACCAGCAGCACCAGGCACCAGCCCGAGGGCAGGTCCAGCAGCAGCAACAGAGACAGACTCAGCCCGCCATCCAGTGTGCGTACTGCGGGAAGATGGGACATACTAGAGATATCTGCAGGAAGAGATTGGGCTCATGTCTATCCTGCGGATTGACGACACACCAGCTGAAGGATTGCCCTACCATTCGTTCAGGTCAGGGTGGAGCAGCCGCCCAGAGAGGACCAGACAGGGTACCAGCCGTACCAGGAGGCCAACAACAGAGGGGGCCACTTCCACCGCAACATCAGAAGTTCGCCCAGCATCAGCAGCAGAAAGGTGCACCCTAGGGGTGAGCATACGCCATGGCAGTCGAGGAGATCGAGCCAGCAGGAGACTTGATCACAGGTTCGGTTCTTCTCGATTGTATTCCCGTATTTACCTTATTCGACTCTGGCGCTTCCCATAGTTTTGTGTCTGTATCTTATGCACTTCGACATCATTTAGACACAGAACCATTAGCTAGAACTTGCAAGATCATGACTGGTGGAGGTATTATCTTAGTCCGTGATCACTGCAAGGACCGGAGAGTGTCAGTAGGAGGCCGAGACTTGAGCGTGAGCTTACTCGTCATGCCACTTCCGGGGTACGATATTGTACTCGGAATGGACTGGTTGAGCAGGCATCATGCTACTATAGATTGTTATAGAGGCAGAGTATTATTTAGACCACCAGGAGAGCCAAAGTTTGAGGTCGTCAGAGGAATAGCGGAACAGAGCAGGGGCACATTTTGCGGAGCCAGAGCAGAAGAAGAGGAGTTGCCACATCCTCTAATAGCGGAGTTCCTGGATGTATTTCCAGAGGAGTTGCCAGGCTTGCCGCCAGACAGAGATGTTGAATTCTCTATAGACTTGGTTCCAGGAGCGGAGCCCATTTCACAACATGTCTATAGAGTCAACAACAGCGAGATGGCAGAACTGAAGAAGCAAGTTGAGGAGCTGCAGGACAAAGGCTTTATCAAATCCAGTTCATCACCATGGGGAGCTCCGGTATTGTTCGTACCAAAGAAGGACGGCACGGTGCGCATGTGCATTGATTATAGAGCTATGAACAATATCACTATCAAGAACAAGTACCCGTTGCCGAGGATAGATGATCTTTTCGATCAGTTGAGCTGGGCGAGGGTGTTTTCAAAGATCGATTTGAGGTCAGGCTATCACCAGGTGAAGGTGAAGAAAGAAGACACGCCGAAGACAGCCTTTCGGACCAGATACGGCCAGTTTGAGTTCCTGGTGATGCCATTTGGTTTAACCAATGCATCGGCAGTATTCATGAACCTGATGAACAAGGTGTTCCACCAATATCTTGACAAGTTCGTGGTGGTATTCATTGACGATATTCTTGTGTATTCCAAGACCCCGGAGAAGCACGAAGAGCACCTAAGGTTGGTCTTAGAGACTCTCAGGAGGGAGAAGCTGTATGGGAAACTCTCTAAGTGTGAATTCTTCCTTGACAAGGTCGAATTTCTTGGGCATGTGGTATCGGGTGACGGAATCTCGGTTAACCCACAGAAGATCGAGGCAGTAGAGTCGTGAGCTACCCCCAGTTCGGTAGCTGAGATCAGGAGTTTTCTCGGGCTAGCAGGATACTACAGGAGGTTTGTACAAGACTTCTCCAAGATTGCAGCGCCGATGACCAGACTGACTAGGAAGGATGTGGATTTTGTGTGGACGGAGGAGTGCCAGGCTGCATTTGATGAGCTGAAGAAGAGGTTGACGATAGCTCCCATTTTGACGTTGCCAGCAGGGACAGGTGGTTTCACCATCTACAGTGATGCTTCAAGGAAGGGTCTGGGATGTGTTCTTCAACAGCACGGGAAGGTAATTGCCTATGCTTCCAGGCAGTTACGCCCTCATGAAAAGAATTACCCCACTCACGATTTAGAGTTGGCAGCAGTTATCTTCGCTCTAAAACTGTGGAAACATTACCTGTACGGAGAGCGTGTGGAGATCTTCACAGACCACAAGAGCTTGAAGTACGTGTTCACACAGAAGGAGCTAAACATGAGGCAGAGAAGGTGGTTGGAGTTGATGAAGGACTTCGATATCTCATTGCAGTACCATCCAGGAAAGGCCAACGTAGTCGCCGATGCCTTGAGCAGGTATCCGATGGCTATGTACTTGACGACTGACAGACATTTGTTGGCTGATCTGGAAAGCTTGGAAATTGAGGTATTAGTTCCCGGTACCGAGATTCAGATGTGGAGATTACAGATACAGTCCGAACTGATGGACAGGATCAGAGCTACGTAATACGAGGATGAGGCTCTGAGGAGTATCAGGGCACAGGTTCAGACAGGATTGTCGGACGACTTTACTATCGCAGAGGATGGTTCCTTACGGCACGGCACGAGGATGTGTGTGCCGAGCGGGGAGCTGCGCGAGGAGGTTTTGCAGGAGGCACACCGCTCTCAGTACTCGAGGCATCCCGGTGCCAACAAGATGTATCGAGACTTGAGAGAGCACGTATGGTGGTATGGAATGAAGCGCGAGGTAGCACGCTTCGTATCTCGGTGTCTAGTGTGCCAGCAGGTAAAGGCAGACCGGCAGAGGCCAGGAGGGTTGCTTCAACCTTTACCAATTCCAGAATGGAAATGGGAGCACGTGACCATGGATTTCGTTTCAGGGCTTCCACGTTCTCCAGGAGGGAAAGACGCGATTTGGGTCATCGTGGACAGGTTGACCAAATCAGCCCATTTCTTACCTTTCAAGGTGGGCACGTCGACAGAGAGGCTAGCAGAGATGTACGTGCGTCAGATCGTTAGGCTTCATGGAGTTCCGGTGAGCATCGTCTCGGATCGGGATAGTCGTTTCACTTCCCACTTCTGGAGGAGTCTGCAGGCTAGCTTGGGCACTCAGCTCAAGTTCAGTTCCGCATATCACCCCCAGACAGACGGGCAGTCTGAACGGACTATTCAGACTCTCGAGGATATGCTACGCACTTGCGTTCTAGATCTCGGAGGTTCTTGGGAGGATCATCTGTACCTGGTAGAGTTCGCTTACAACAACAGCTATCAGGCCAGCATCGAGATATCACCATTTGAGGCTCTTTATGGACGAAGGTGTCGTACACCGTTATCTTGGGACGACGTTGGAGAGAGGGCCTTGTTAGGACCAGAAATGGTCGTGGATGCAGCAGAAAAGGTAAAACTCATCATTGACAGACTGCGAGTGGCGCAGGACAGACAGCGGCATTGGGCCGATAGCCACCGTAGACCCCTTGAGTTTTAGGTATAGATTGTTACTTTCTGGTTTGTGTGTTGTTTAGACTGCGTGTTAAGACTGTTTTGTTTTAGGTTGGCGATCTAGTATTCCTACGGATTTCTCTGACGCGTGGCACGATTCGTTTTGGTAGAAGCGGGAAGCTTAGCCCACGCTACATCGGACCCTTCGGTATTCTTGCGAGGGTAGGTGCAGTGGCGTATAGACTGGACTTGCCGCCTGCATTGGAGGGAGTGCATGATGTGTTCCACGTGTCGCAGCTGAGACGGTACGTGGCAGACCCTAGTCACGTACTGGATCACTCGGATATTGAGGTTGGTCCGACGCTCAGCTACCCCGAGCAGCCCGTAGAGATCTTGGACCGCAGAGAGAAGGTGTTGCGGAACCAAACTATTCCTTTGGTTCGTGTTGCATGGAGACATCACTCTCCAGGGGAGTCAACCTGGGAGAGAGAGGACGAGATGCGCGAGCTATACCCGTATCTCTTCTAGACTTGAGGTATATTTCCTTTTCTGATTTATTCCTGTTCTGTTCAGTCCAAATTTCGAGGACGAAATTTCTTTTAGGAGGGTAGACTTGTCACTACCACTTTTCCAAATAAGGGCATTTGTGTAATTTCACTATTTTGAATAATTATGTATTAATTAAATTGCTGAGTTTTATAAACTAAATATATATTGTGAGTGATATTTGTTTTTAGGTCAAACCCTAGAACGCATCAGGACAAACCCTAATGAGTAAACCCTAATTTGTAAACCAAATTTTAGAGAACCCTAGAATTCAAATTTTAGGTTGGAAACCCCAGCCCTAGACTGACTAAACCTTAGTTAATTAGGTTTTACATGACCTAACCTAGGGGTTTAACCTAAAACAATGCATTAGAAACCCTAGCTAGGTTTAATATAAAAGGGAAGCTTCTCACAAAGCCATCCTTCATGTAGAAAGGAGAAACCCTAGCCTCCATTAAGAGAAACCATCTCCCCACCCAATTTTCGAGATTTAACCCTAGGGCTTCCATCTTCCTCCTCCAAAGCAAGGAAAGCAAAGAACGTGGGTCAGGAAGCCTTGGAGAAGAAGAACCTCCATTGAAGAAGCCATCTCCCAAGGTAAAACCCTATTTCTATTCATTTTAATTCTGTTTTCTGTTGTTCATACCCATTAGGAAACACCCTTGCTGTGTAGTTCAATTTTTAGGGTTTTGGATTGGGTTTTGGTGACCAACATGGGGTTTTCCCCAATTATCAGGAACCCTAACCCTAGGTAATTGTAGGAAGACTGATTTCATCACATATGGGTAGGTTGAACTCGATTCTTAGGGTTTGGATTGGGAATTTATGGGTTTGTATGTATATTGGTTTTCTGCACTGCAATGTGTTTGATGAAATATTTATTTAGGAGTTATCCATCTAGGTATTCGAATTTATGCATGTTTTGATTTATAAACCTATATACATCATATATTTGCCTGTGTTTTAACTATTTGTTGGTTTTCCTGTGCACTAGAAGAGAATTTTGTGCACAGTCGGGTTCAGCTGTGTAGAACTCTGAGTATTGGGAGAAAGGGGGGAGAAATTATGTATTAGTGAACCTAGTTGATGACTGTGTGTACAGTACAGTCGGGCTTGGGAGAGATGTACTGTGTATGTGCAGAATTCTGTGCATTGGGGAGTTCTGGGTAGTGTAGGTTCGGGTTTGTGCTATGTGCACTGTGGAATCCTGAGCAGTCGAGTTGGGGGGGGGCATTATGTGTGAACCTGGGTTTAAATGACAGTGACTGTGTGGGTAGGTGATACCTTGAGTTGATGACTGTGTTTTGAGTTAGGATATAGGGTGTGCCTCAGTGTTTATGTGTTGTGGGTGTCTCAATATGAGTATCAGATCTTCAGTGAGGAGAGGCAAACCTGTGTGTTCTCAGTAAAGGGTTAACTGTGTGTGTGTTTATTTCAGAACCTGTGAACTAAATTTCTGTGTGTATATGACAGTGCTTGAACCTATGTGTCTCTGTGTATTAGTATTCAACCTGTGTGTGTCTTTGTGTCAATGTATACCAGTGCCAGTACATGTCTGTGTCTGTGTGTTGAGGTTGGTAATTAGGGATTCTGTGTTAGATGTGTGAAATTAGTTAAAACCTGTGTAAGTATCTCAGAAATCAGTGTGTGGGTTTTAGTATCAGTGAGTAGGTATTCCCATGTTAAATTCTATGTATCCCAATATCAAGGAGAGTGTCAGAATGCAGTGAGGAACCTGTGTAGATTCTGTGCAGTGTAGGTAATTAAATTTACTGTGTGTGTGTTTTCAGAATTAGTGCAGTGTCTCCTTGATACAGTGAACCAATGTGAACCTGTGTCCAGACTTGTGTTTATCCTGTGTGTGTGTGTCAACCTGAGGGAACTTGAGAGTCTGTGTGTTCTCAGTTTAAATACCTACGTGTGTAGAAGTTGTGTGAGTGTGTGTCTTAGTGTTTCAGTGTCTGTGAGTAGGTGTGTATAGTAGTGTGTATTCCTACACTGTGCATGTGCCTGAGAGTGTAAACCAGTAGGTATCAGTGGGATTTGGGGGTTTCACTACAGTGGGTTGGTATTAAATGTTAATGTGTACTAGGCTAGAGTGTAGTGGGGATGTCAAGTTGGGGTTGAATATGGGTAAATGTTAAGATATAAGATATGTTAAGGTATAAATTGGTTAGTGTCAGTAATAATTTTTATAGGTAATATAGTTATGGTATTTATATAATAGTGTTATAGAAGTTCATATAGTGTATCAAGATGCCTAGTGTAGGTAAGCTGGTGGGTGCTACCAAGGTATTAGTATAATGTAATAGGGTAGGTATTAAGTCCTGGGTGAGATATTAGTTATAGCTTAATACAAGTATATTTATAAGTCATATATATAGTATTACGAGTCACTATATAGTCTATATAGCTATATGATACCTAGTAACTAGATACTCATGAGATGGACCTAGAAACCTAGTCACAACCTAGTATCAACTAGTATAGCCTGGAAATCAACCTAGAAACCTAGGTGTAGACTGATACTACCAAGAATTTACTATTTAGACCTAGTTAGACCTAGAAAACACTTACTTACATTTTTACCTAATTGTCATTCAAGAACATTATTTGACATTGATATCTTATTTAGGTCTTTGTGATCCCACTTTGGACATCGATCCTCACACCTTGCTCAGGACCCCAGGCGAGTACATTCTCTGACAGTTTTCATTGTTGATTATTTCTATAATGCAGTTGTATTACATACTCGATTCCGACACTATGGATACACGGGTTAGCACCCTAGATCCCCATCATGAGGAGTCGTGATTGGAATCCATCGTGCTAGCTAGGGGATGGGGAACTATTAGTAGATTATGTGATCATATCCAAATCCTTTACATGCATCATAGCTCACCCCACTTCTCACGTTGGGTGCGGCCTGACCATCTTACATGCATCATAGCTGTTATATATGATTAACCTGACCACTACATGCATCATAGCTAATCATATGGTTAGCCTGACCTACAAGAATCATAGTTAATCATATATAACCAGCCTGATCAAGTCCCAAGCCGATCACATAATAAACTAATATTTCAAACACTTAGCTAGATGTCTATTTTATTCAGATTCACCTGTTCCAGCATTCACTACTTATTGTCTAGCATTCATTATTTAATGTTCATTGCTAGATGCTCTATTGCCTATTTCCATTTTTCTCCAGTATTTACATTTCCAACATTTATTTCCATCTTGTATTTCTTACACTGTTTATAGATTTTGTCAATTTAATGAAACTGCTGTTAGTGCTTGTGCTTCGCTCCAATCCTGACTGGATAACATTTTTCAGAGGACCTGGAGAGCTTGTGTCCCACTCATTATGGCCCAGAATTAGAGGGAGATTTTACCCCGGAAATCCCAGAGGAGTTGCCTATTCTAGAGGAGAACGTACCTGGCTGCTCTTAGACTACTTTTTCTACATTCATTGTTTTAGACTGAGACTGAGATGTGTTTATTATTTTATGACTTTGTGAGGTCATTTAGACCCAGGATTTGAGTTGGATTATTGTGGTTGGTTTTATTAGAACTCTTTTCTATTCCCATCGTGCCATTATTTTTTATAGCTTGTGATTGAGTATATTATAGAACTGTGGATTTTTATCATTGTCCACCGTACGAAGTTGAGTCTATTGACAGGATATTATATGTTGAGACCTAGACAGCGTTCTACCGCCGATGCTGCGGCGTAGGCTGGACGTACCCACGACTCATGCCCAAATTCCGGGTGCGGGTCGTGACAACTTGTAATGCCACTTCCGAGCTACGACATTGTACTTGGGATGGATTGGTTGAGTAGGCACCGTGCTAGCATAGAATGTAGAGGAGATAGAGTTTTGTTTGGTTCGCCAGGAGAGCCAGAGTTCGAGTTTGCTAGAGGAGCTGCGGAGCAGGGAGAAGGCATTATTTGTGGAGCTATGGTGGAAGACAAGGAGTTGCCGCATCCGTTGATAGCAGAATTCTTGGATGTATTTCCTGAGGAATTGCCAGGATTGCCACCAGATCGAGATATTGAATTTTCTATAGACTTGGTGCTAGGTGCAGAACCAATTTAGCAGCATGTCTATAGAGTAAACAACAGCGAGCTGGTCGAGTTGAAAAAGCAGGTGGACGAATT
Organism: Iris macrosiphon; assembly: GCA_036927795.1. Taxonomy (NCBI): domain Eukaryota; kingdom Viridiplantae; phylum Streptophyta; class Magnoliopsida; order Asparagales; family Iridaceae; genus Iris; species Iris macrosiphon. The sequence continues at coordinate 124,659,965 of JAYESA010000013.1, forward strand.
GCAGGATAAGGGGTTTATCAGATTGAGTTCTTCACCATGGGGAGCCCCGGTATTGTTTGTACCGAAGAAGGATGGATCGGTGCGTATGTGCATTGATTACAGGGCTTTGAATAATCTCACTATCAAGAATAAGTATCATTGATGATCTGTTTGATCAGTTGAGTGGTGCGAAGGTATTTTCTAAGATAGACTTGAGATCAGGCTACCATCAGGTAAAGGTGAAGCCGGAGGACATACCGAAGACTGCTTTTAGAACTCGGTATAGTTAGTATGAGTTTATGGTGATGCCGTTTGGTTTGACTAATGTACCGCCTGTATTTATGAACTTGATGAACAAGGTGTTCCACCAGTACCTTGACAAGTTCGTGGTGGTATTCATCGACGACATAATCATATACTCGAGGACACCGGAGGAGCATGAGAAGCATTTGAGGATTGTGTTGGATGTGCTGAGGAAGGAGAAGTTGTATGGAAAGTTGTCAAAATGTGAGTTTTTCTTGGACAAGGTAGAATTCTTGGGGCATGTTGTGACTGGTGATGGTATTTCAGTGGATCCGAAGAAGATTTCAGCAGTGGAATCTTGGAAGACTCCAAGTTCGGTAGCAGAGATCAGGAGTTTCTTGGGATTGGCAGGCTATTACAGGAAGTTTGTGCAAGATTTTTCGAGGATTGCCGAGCCGATGACCAGACTCACAAGGAAGGATGTGGAGTTTGTTTGGACGGAGGATTGCCAGATTGCTTTTGAAGAGTTGAAGAAGAGGTTGACGTCTGCTCCTATTTTGACGTTGCCATCAGGGTCCGAAGGTTTCACTATTTATAGTGATGCATCGGGAAAGGGTTTAGGTTGTGTTCTTCAGCAGCATGGGAAAGTGATTGCCTATGCATCCAGGCAATTGCGTCCTCATGAAAAGAACTATCCTACCCATGATTTGGAGTTGGCAGCTGTCATATTCGCCCTGAAGTTGTGGAAATATTATTTGTACGGAGAGCGTGTGGAGATCTTCACAGACCACAAAAGCTTGAAGTACGTTTTCACGCAGAAGGAGTTGAACATGAGGCAGTGTCGGTGGTTAGAACTGATAAAGGATTTTGATATCTCTTTGCAATATCATCCTGGGAAAGCCAATGTAGTTGCCGATGCTTTGAGCAGGTATCCGGTAGCTATGTTCTTAACACAGGATCGATATTTATTGGAAGACTTGGAGAGCTTGGACATTGAGGTGATTGTTCCTGGGTGTGCTATACAGATGTGGGGATTACAGATACACTCAGATTTGATGGACAGGATCAAGACAGCACAGTATGATGATGTATCTTTGAGGAGTATCAGAGCTCAGGTGAGAGCAGGATTGGAGGATAATTTTACTATTGCAGAGGATGGATCCTTGAGGCATGGAGTTAGATTATGTGTGCCTAGTGGGGAGTTGCGAGAGGAGGTATTACAGAAAGCGCATCGCTCTCAGTATTCCATACATCTAGGTGCTAACAAGATGTATCGGGATATACGAGAGTGTGTGTGGTGGTATGGCATGAAGAGGGAAGTGGCACAGTTTGTATCCAGATGCTTAGTGTGCCAGCAGGTGAAAGCCAAGAGGCAGAGGCCAGGAGGTTTACTTCAGCCATTACCCATTCCAGAGTGGAAGTGGAAACACATTACTATGGATTTTGTGTCCGGACTTCCACGATCTCCAGGAGGAAAAGACGCGATTTGGGTCATTGTTGATAGGTTGACCAAGTCAGCCCACTTTTTGCCTTTCAAGGTGGGTTTGTCTACGGAGAAGCTGGTAGAGATGTATGTGAGGCAGATCGTTAGGATACATGGAGTTCCCGTCAGCATAGTCTCAGATCGAGATAGTCGTTTCATTTCTCATTTCTGGAGGAGTTTGCAAGAGAGTTTGGGCACTCAGCTCAAGTTCAGTACTGCATATCATCCCCAGACAGATGGGCAGTCTGAGCGGACTATCCAGACTCTCGAGGATATGTTGCGCACTTGTGTACTAGATTTTGGAGGTTCTTGGGAGGACCATCTCCATTTGGTAGAGTTTGCTTACAACAACAGTTACCAAGCCAGTATAGAGATGTCACCTTTTGAAGCTCTATATGGTCGAAGGTGTCGTACTCCTTTGTCTTGGGACGATATTGGAGAGAGAGTTTTGCTTGGACCAGAGATGGTTGTGGATGCAGCGGAGAAGGTTCAGTTGATCAGAGACAGACTTCGAGTGGCGCAGGACAGACAACGGCATTGGGCTGATAGCCATCGGAGACCTTTGGAGTTCGAGGTATAGTTTAGATTTTGTTTGTGCTTGTTCTTGTTTGTTATAGATTAAGTTCTTAAGATGGTGTTTTATTCTAGGTGGGTGGTTTGGTGTTTCTGAGGATTTCTCCGACACGAGGCACGATTCGCTTCGGTGGAGGCGGAAAGCTTAGTCCGCGATTCATCGGACCTTTCACTATTCTAGAGAGGGTCGGTGCAGTTGCTTATAGACTAGACTTGCCACCTGCATTGGAGGGAGTGCAGAACGTATTTCATGTATCGCAATTGAGATGATACATGGCAGATCCTAGTCATGTATTGGATCACTCAGAGATAGAGGTGGGCCCTACTCTTAGCTATCCAGAGCAGCCAGTTGAGATTCTGGATCGGAGAGAGAAGGTGTTGAGGAACCAGACTATTCCTTTGGTACGCGTCGCATGGAGGTATCACTCTCCGGGGGAGTCTACCTGGGAGAGAGAGGATGACATGAGAGAGCGTTATCCATATTTGTTTGTACCTTAAGGTATGTTAATTCTCTAGCTATGTTCTATTCATTGTTATGTTTTGTTCATTAGTTAGTTGTGATTCTTTAGTTCTGTTCTGTGATTTTCTGGGGGTAGTTTTCATCTTTAAATTTCGAGGACGAAATTATTTTAAGGAGGGTAGACTTGTCACTACCACATTTTAGGAAAAAGGGTATTTTGGTAATTTCCTATTTAAATAAATATTGTGCATGGTAAATAATTTTTGTTGTATTATTTAATTGTTGTTGGATGTTATTTAATTATTTTGGACTTATTTTAGTGGACCCAACTAGTGTAGTTTGGACCCATGGACCAACATGAATTAAATAGTTAGATTTGGCCCATTTAGAAAGCCCATAGTTAAGGAGATGGATTAAATTAATTAAGTGATTAGACTAGAAGCTTCCTTCCTTAATTATTTCTTCATGAGAGGCCCCAAGGGGTACATTGGATATTTTACAATTGCTTGGGAGAGGGGCAAGGCCGGCCTATTAAAAGAGGGGGGAAATTTCTCTCTCCTCTTATTCTCATTCCAAATCTAGATCTAGAATTTTCCACTCCCAAATTCCCTCCATTCCCATTCCAATTCCCTACCAAATTCATTCCAAATTCTTTCCAATTCACCATTAGAGAAGGAGAAAGCAAGGATCTAGAAGAAGGAAGCAAGGATCTACAAAGAGGAGCAAGGATCTACAATTTGGAAGCAAGTTTTTCTCAATTGGATGTTTCATTGGGAATCCATCTCCCAATAGGTATAATTCAGATTTTCCCATTTAAATAGCTTCTAAATCTGAGATTTAATCATGTAAAATCAACCTATATGTATGTACTACCCATAGGACTTTGTTTTGTGTTCATAGGAGACCCATGGAGAAAGTTATGATGCTTTTTGTGTTAATTTTATTGGAATTCCGAATTTACATTTTGTTTTGTGTATCAATTGATCCTATAGATCAATTGGACATGAGCTTATGTGTTTGGGGCTAGTGTCGTGTCCATAATTTGGTACATGTGGTTCGTATCCCAACTATTTGGTGATACGTGTCATTTTGGGGGTTTTTCCTCCGACACGGGGCTTTGAACATGTCTTATTTTGACACGGACACATAGATCTACTTTTGACACTTTGATTTATTCATAAATATTATTTGTGATTTATTTGTATCCTTCGGGGTACAATTGGTTGTGTGTTGGACTCGTGTCACATGCGTATCCTAGATCTAGTGGGATACGGTGTGATACTCTCCAATTGTGTGGATTTTTGAATAGATCTAATTATGTATGGTTTAAATTCTTCAATTATAATTAGTAAATATATATAGATATTATATATTTATTTTGTGTATTTATTATAGTAATTATTGTAGCATAGATCTATATATTTTTGTGTGTGCTAATATGATGTACAAATATAATATGTAGCTTTCTTGCATGTAATTATATATGTACTTATGTTAATAGTATAAATTATACATAAATGTTTTATAAAATATATTTATGTGTTTAATTGTGTAATTATATTATTTATAATTATTATGTAATTATTTGTATATTAATGTATATATTTTAGGTGTGCTTCTAGCCATGTAAAATATGAACATTAATATGTGCATGTGTTGTAACTATTAGTATTTAATTATAAGTTTATATGTGCATATATATAATTATATAATTATTTATTTATATATATGTATTGTGATTATTATTGCATATATATATTTATATATATATATATATATATATTTTTTATTTGTTTTGGTGACAGTGGTTTCTATGACAGTGAAACTATCATTATTTGGTCTGAACAGCAGCCGCTGTACAGTGGTCAGCATTAATGACAGATCTGTCATTAATGCTGCGGCAGTTTTGAGCGGCAACCTTTCAGCGACGTTTTTTTTTGACAGTTTGAAACTGTCAGCAAACTGTGACAGTAGCGGTTTTGTATATGGAGTTTCTGCGACGAATTTTCAGTGACAGTCAAGACTGTCACTATTAAACCTGTTTTTATTTTATCTTATTTTGTTCACTGTTTTCAGTGACGCTTTGACAGTTTTAAATTATATTTTATATATTATTATTGTATATATATATATATGTGTATATATATGTGTTTTGTATAATATTTGTAATAATATATTATGTTATTTGTATACATATTGGTTTGTATATATATTATTTTAGGGTATATATTATTTGTATTAGTAGTATACTTTGTGTGAGTATGATTTGGGATCTAATTTTTATTCCTAAATTGTTGTATTTTATTTCTATATTATTTATATAGATTTCTTGTGAGGTTGACCTTGGTTTGACTTTAGTTGACTTTAGAGTTGACCATAGTTGACTTTTGACTTAGAATTTATTTATTGACCTAGGAGTTGACTAGTTTGACTTGTTCTCTTTTCGGGACCTTGTTTTAATGTGGTATTCCATATCTAGGTCGTTGAGGCACCGAGTCAGACATCTGTGAGACTGTTCTTTGGATTTCAAGCGAGTACATTCTCTGATAGTTTCTCATTTATGATATCCTCTATGTTCGTTGTATCTAGTGTAGATATACATGTTTCTCTTGACACTATGGTTACACGGATTGGTATATTCGGATCTCGTCATGAGATGTTATTCCTTGGTATATGGTGTATATGGTGCAAGTATTGTTTCATTGCTTATCTTGTACATGTACAGACACCAATTTTCGGGAGGAGTCACTCTCTTCTTGGGGAATCTAGTGCCATAGCATACCGTGGTTGGATCTATTATACCAATTGGGGGTGGGGAGTATTAGTATAGATATGTGATCAAATCCCTATTGAATAAAGTATTGGTAAGCGAATAGTGTTGATCATGCACCGCACGTATGATTAGCCAGGCCGCATTGTATCTTGCCCAAGCCGGTCACATGTTAAGCTAGTACTCACACACTTAGTCATTAGTATTATTATTTCATTGGCATATTGTTCATTATTGTATTTCTTTCCAGTATTTCCTTATTGTCTATATATCTCTTGTATCTATTTTGTGCATCTTGTTTATCCACAGCTATTTACTGTTACATAGTTTTTATCATGGATTAGAACTGCTGTTAGAGATGTACTCTGCTCCTTTCCTGACTGGATATATTTTTCCAAATGACACTGAGGAGTACCCTACCTATTATGGATCCCAGGATGTTGTGGGTTTAGATTCGGAGACCCTGGCTCAAGAGGGACTTATCCCAACTGAGACAGTTGACCCTGGAGTGTAGCTTGTAGTATGATAGTATTCTTTTGTACTGGATTTGTCTCCAGCTTATTTTTGTTACTCTTCAGACTCATTGATGTATTATTTTAAACTCATGAGTTGATGACTATTCTATTCTTATCTGATCCGTGTTCATTCTATCTTAGTTCTGTGATTGAGTACACTATCTTTTGGTGGTTCATTATATTAGATAGACTTTCTAGACAGCGTTCTACCGCCGATTCTGCGGCGTAGGCTGGGCGTTGTTTCCGACTAGTACCCTTACCCCGGGTGTGGGTCGTGACATATGCCATGATCTTCGCAGTAGTTATATGCATTATCTCTTAATGGGACACGCGTCACATGCTTATTCAGGAGATTATTTATACGTGGGCAACGGTTATTGTAACCATCGCGTAAAAAATGCCATACTCTCCACTACCCGGCTTCTACGCCGACTGGATGGTTATTGTCACTAAAACCCTATAAATAGAGACCTCTATTGACAGAGGTCCAGATTGGAGAAATTAAGGAATTAAGGTTGAAGAACTAAGAGTTGAAGAGTCTTTGAGAGAGAAGAATCCAGAGCTCAGACAAAGAGTAGTGATCGACGACTTTGGCATCGAGCATCCACTCTCTTTTGCAACCTTCGAAGCTTTTTCTGTCTTCTACAGCACTTCTTCATCATCGTGTTGTCCAAGGGACAAAGTGATCGACTACAGATCAGACTCCTATAGCAATATTTACCCAGATTAAAAAATTATACTTAACATCCTCGTATAGGATTAATTGTACTTCTTGTTTGTAAACCAAAGAGCGGGTTTCGTATAAACCTTGTTTTATTTCTTTCGTTTATTATCAAACAACCGTATCACCAAATTATCGAGATACGGCCTATACGTATCCATTGTGCACACGACACTAGTCACACACAACCAAACACATGTTAACTTGGTCTAATTGATCTATTGACAAACACAAGATGTGCCAATCTCGTAATTTCTTCAAAATTGACACAAAATACCACGTAACTTTTTCCATAGGCCTCCTATGAACCTAATTCCACTTCCTATGGGTAGTCTTAGTACATAGGAGGGTTCCTAATAATTAAATTACATATTTATAGTCTAATTATAGAGGAAAAACTGAATTATACCTATTGGGTGATAAATTTCCAATAAAATCTCCAAATTGAGTGTCAAGAGCCTTCAACTTGTAGATCCTTGCTCCTCCTTGTAGATCATTGCTTTCTCCTTGTAGATCCTTATTTTTTTTCTTGTTCTAATAGTCTCCAATGATGAGTAGAAAAGGAATTAGGAAGAAATTTGGGTAGAAATTGGTTTAGGGATGAAAGAATTTGGAAGAGGAAAATTTTAGATCTATATTTGGAATAAAAAATAAAGAGAAAAAGTCTCTCTCCACTCCCCCTATGGCCGGCCACTAATCCCTCCTCCAATCTACTATTAAATATCCACATGAAGGAATTAATTAAGGAAGGAAGATTATAATCCAATTGGTTTAACTAATTAATTCATCCTCCTAATGAATGGGCTTACTTTTGGGCTCAATTCTAACTAGAAATAAACGTTGGTCCATGGATCTAATCTAAACTAGTTAGGTCCACTAACACAAGTCCAAAATCAAATTTAACATCTAACAATAAATAAATAATATAGTAAATAAATAAATATTTAATATGTATAATATTTAATTAATTATGAACTGACCAAAATATCTTTTCCTAGGAAATATGGTAGTGACAAGTCTATCACCCTTAAAATAATTTTGTCCTTGAAATTCAATGGCGAAACTACCCCCAGAAATTAAAACAGAACAGAATCAGGAAAGAACATACCTCAAGGTACAAACAAATATGGGTAACGCTCTCGCATTTCATCCTCTCTCTTCCAGGTAGACTCACCTGGAGAGTGATTCCTCCATGTGACGCATACCAAGATAATGGTCTGGTTTCTCAGCACCTTCTTTCTCCAATCCAGAATCTTAACTGGCTGCTCTGGATAGCTAAGAGTAGGGCCCACATATATCTCCGAGTAATCCAACACGTGACTAGGATCCACCATGTACCATCTCAACTGTGATACGTCACTACTAGAATAAGTGGGATTAGCAATATTTTTTAGCGACGTCAACAGAAAATGTCGCTAATATAATATAAATTAGCGACTCCATGTAAAAACGTCGCTAGACGTCGCTAATTGACGATATTTAGCGACGTTTAGCAACTTTTATTCAGTTTTTAAAAGATTAGTCGATATAAGTTCAATTAAGGTCGCTAAACGTCGCTAATATGTTTTATTTAGGGACGTTTAGTGACGTATTTAGCGGCGTATATCTTTTATACATTTAGCAATGTTAAAGACGTCGCTAAATTAGCGACGTCATTATTGGCGTCGCTAAAACGTCGCTAAATTTGTTTCATTTAGGGTTGATTGCCCACATTTCCTTCGATCTCTCCCTCTCCCTCTCCCAAATTTGAAATCCCCCCTCCGGCTCCTCCTTCCTTCGGCTCCCCTCCTCCCTCCGGCGACCCCTCTCCAGCCGCGTCCTCCCCCTTCGGCTCCCCTCCTCCCTCCGGCGTCCCCTCCTCCCTCTCGACGACCCCCCTCCGGCCGCGTCCTCCCCCCTCTGCCGTCAGCTCCTCCTTCCTCCGGCTCCCCTTCTCCCTCCGGCGTCCTTCCTCCGGCTCCCCTCCTCGATGAGCTCCTCTCTCTGTATCCTTTCTCTGTCTCTCTCTTTCTCTCTAACACGACACAACACAACACAACACGACACGACATGACACGATATGACACACACTAACCCTAACCCTAACTTGAACACACACACATACACGCACGCGGACACACACTAAACCTAACCCTAACCCTGCTTGCTGTGCATTGCAGCTGCAGTTGCTCTTCTTGCTGCTGCAGTTGCTCTCCTTGCTGCTTCTGTGCATCCCTTCCCTTGTTGCTGCTGCTCTTCACTGCAGTGCACAAGAGTGCACTGTGACTCCCTCTTTGCCTACACAACACTTCCACATCTTAGACTCAAATTCTGGCATGCCCAATACTCCAACACTGTAGTGCACAACCTGTGCATACTATGCACTTATACATGGGGAAGATATTATAGGTGATGTAGGAAAACTAGGGTTTGGTGCAGTGATATTTGGATTGAGCATGAGTTGCTTGAAATCCTGGAGTTGTTCTCTGGTTATGGGGAAATTGGTAATATATTGCAGTTTGGCAAGGGTTTTGATGAAAAAATATTGTACTGGGGTTGTTTGATTTATTTGAGGAATGGATTGAGCTACTCCAGTTGGGATTATACCAAATTGTGGTATATTTGGTATGTTTAGAGGGGACAGTAGGGATTATACCAAATTGTGGTATATTTGGTATGTTGCCATGGATAGAGCATATGGTGGAAACTCAAACCCGCTTCTTGACATAGCCAATTTCTCTAACAACCTATCAAATTTTTATGGTTCAAGTGATGAATTGTACCTTCCAACGCAAGCATTCTCCTATTTGCATCAGGTAGGTATTGATTCTTTGGAGAGATCCAGCTCTAGAGCCATGGCTGCTCGTGTCGTGCTCTCCACTAGCTTCAAAAGCATGATCCAAAGGCTCTGATACCAATTGATACCAAATTGATGGGTCCTCTTCCCATTTGGTCAGGAATTAGAGGAGAACAATCACACTTAGCCAAGAAAACTGAATAAATTATAAAGAAACAAAGAACTAAATTAGAAAAGAACTAGGGTTTTTATTCAAACCATATGTACACACACAAACACACACATAGGACATTGTGTATCAAGTTAGAGCAGTTCTTACCTTCCTCCAGAGGATCACACTGTATGTATTGATTTATAGGATACATACTGTCATTTTTGCAGAAGTATCTAGAAATGGATATGAATTACTATATGTGTCATCGTTCGTGGATGTACAATCATCATCCTGATGATATGTGCGGTGTGCGGGATAAATTCATTAAGGGTGTACAACAGTTCCTGCAGTTCGCCAAGACGTTCCCTCAGTACATGGACGGTACCAAAATTAAGTGTCCATGTGTGAGATGTCACAACTTAAAATATCATCCAGAAGTGGAAGTCACATATTATTTGTACTCGAAGGGCTTCACGCCGAATTACTATCAGCGGACCACGCACAGAGAACTTTTGTCTCTAGCATTGGAGTCAGAGCCTTACGTGGAGCCGTATATGGATGTCCACGACTATGCTGCTTACGACGACGGGTGGGTGAACATGGTTTTTGATGCGACAGGGCCTAGTTTCAATCTGGACAATTATGATGCAGCTAAGAAGGCACTGAATGTCGATGCTGCAAAGTTTATGGAGTTGCTGGAGAATGCAAGGACTCCACTATATCCTAGTTGTGAGGATCATTCACCGTTTGAGGTGTGTTGAGCATCAAGTTAGATTTTAACATGTCACAAGAATGCTATAATCGACTGATCGGTTTGATTATAGAGATCTTGCTCGAGGGTGCAAAGTGGCCTAAAGACTTTTATCGATCTAAGAGGATGGTGAGATCGCTCTGGATGGGATACGAGAAAATCGATGCATGTCACAATGGGTGCATATTGTACTACAAAGACGACAAGGATAAAGATGCGTGCCAATTCTGTGGTGCTGATCGCTACAAGACCACTGGTAGAGGAAAGTCTGTCGGTACAAGGAAGCCTACCGATTTGGTGCACTACTTGCCTTTGACGTCGCGGTTGCAGCAGTTATTTATGGTTAAGGAGACTGCAGAAAATATGAGTTGGCACAGGCGGAAACAGATCGAATGAGTATTGGATCATCCATTCGATGAAGAAGCATGAAAGCACTTTGATCGAGAGTATCCAAATTTTGCTTCAGATCTGCGTAATGTCAGATTGGGGCTCTCCTCTGATGGTTTTACCCTATTCAGACTTTCGGTCTCCCAGTATTCATGTTGGCCTATGATCGTCACTTCGTACAATCTACCACCTTGGATGTGCATGAAGACTCCGTATATGTTTCTAACCGTTATTATCCCAGGTTCGAATAATCCGAAGAGGAAAATCGATGTATATTTACAGCCTTTGATAGATGAGTTGAATCAGCTGTGGAAAGTAGGTGCCAACAAGTATGATGTTTCTAAAAACCAGAATTTTCAGATGAGGGCAGCACTTATATGGACTATCAACGACTTTTCGGCCTATGGAATGTTATCAAGATGGAGCACCTACGGTCGTCTCTCATGTCCGTATTGCATGGACCGTACTAAGGCTTTCCATTTGAAACATATTGGCAAACCGTGCTTCTTCGATTGTCATCGATAATTTCTGCCGAAGGATCATCCGTACCGGAGGAACAAGAATGCTTTTCGTGCGGGCGTTGTGGAGAAGGCCAATCCACCGCCAAGGTAGCCCGGATACACAATATGGGAAGAGGTAAAAGATTTACCAAGTGCTATCGAAGAGCCTGCTAAGGGGTACAAGTGTGACGGATTTGGTCGCACCCATAACTGGACGAAGAGGAGTATATTCTGGGATCTGCCATATTGGATCACCAACCTAATCAGATATAATATTGATGTCATGCATATCGAGAAGAATATGTTTGATAACATAATTAATATTGTAATGGAGGTAAAGGGGAAGACGAAAGATAATTCGAAGGCCAGGTTGGACTTAGAAGAAATATGTAGACGTCCTGTGTTGCATTTGATAGAGAAGGGGAATGAAAAGTTAAAGCAACCTAAGTCAGTTTTCTCACTGGAGAAAGAGGATAAAGGAAGACTTTGTAGGTGGATTCAGGGTCTAAAGTTTCCAGACGAGTACGTGTCAAACTTGAGAAGATGCGTCGACCTCAAGAAGAACAAACTGGCGGGTATGAAGAGCCACGATTGTCACGTATTCATGGAGAGGTTAATTCTGATTGCATTTCGAGAATTCTTACAGCAGATCATTTGGGATCCATTGACAGAGCTCAGCATATTCTTTAGAGATCTTTGTTCTACTAAGTTGCTCTTCGATCGTCTAGAAAAGCAAGAGAAGGATATTGCGGTAACACTATGTAAGCTCGAGAAGGTGTTTCCTCCTGGATTCTTCGACTCTATGGAGCAATTGCCAATTCATCTTTCCTATGAGGCATGTGTTAGTAGTCTTGTCGGTTATCGGTGGATGTACCCCTTCGAGCGGCATCTGAATCACCTAAAGAGAAAGGTAAAAAACAAGGAATGGGTTGAGGGCTCTATTTATGAAGTTAGTGTTCTCAAAGAGATTACAAACTTTTGCTCGGTGTATTTCAAACCTCATGTTGCTACTAATAGAACGAAAGCTTCGAGAAACGATAATGGATATCAGGAATCTAATGATGAAATACTCAAAGTATTTAATGCGTCCGAAAAACCTTCGAAGAAAATGAAGAAGAGATATTTGAATGACGAAGAGCTAAGGGCTGCTCAGTTGTATATATTACTCGATTGCGACGAGGATGAAGTGGAGAAGCTAGAGAGGTAAGTAATTAATACGTCCACGTTTACATTATCTCAATGTAATAGTATAAGCTACTATTATGCTACTAATCAGCAGTTGCTTTATTGTTTTTCAGCACATATAATGATGAGTTGAGGTCGGTTAGACCCTACATAACCGATAAAGAAGTAGAACAAGAAATGAGATGCCATTTTCCTTCTTGGTTGAGCGCATATGTAAGGTGCTTGGTAATTACTTTTTATTTTTTTACTTGTAAAATAAATAACTTACTATCGCTAATTTGGTATTTAGGTCGATCGTCTAATAACACCCGATACTGAATCTATTAGAACTCTAGCCAAGGGACCAATTACTGTCGTTAAAATATGGCCAAGTTTCTGTGTGAATAGGTTTAGGTTCAAGTCAACAAATGCTCCTATCAGAGACAGCTTTCTGGATCTTGATTCCACGAAAAATAGTTGTTTGTGTATCAAATCTTTGAAATACAAAGACGTCGATCCAGGCAATGATTTCTTTGGCATCTTACGAGAGATTGTGGAGTTGATATATAATTATGGCACAGAACCTGCTAATATTGTGCTATTCAAGTGTGAATGGTTCGATCTGATTCAAGATCAAGGTTAGAAAATTGACAAGCATGGCCTTGTGGATATAAACTACAAGCGTAGATATCAAGGCTACGAACCATTTGTCCTATCAATTCAGGCTCAGCTCATGTACTTCTTAATTTATCCTAGACGGGGGACAGCGAGGTCGGATTAGTGGGCAGTATGCAAGACTAAAGCTAGAAATACCTTTGACATTAACGAAATAGCTTATTAGTAGGACGATCTACCTCTTATAACAAATATTATAGATGTGGACTCAACGGAAGTTACTCATTACATGAGTAATAATGTAGAAGATGTAGAATTATCTGAAGACAAAGACGAAGACGAAGACAAAGTAGATGAAAGTAAAGATGAGAAGGAGGAAGAGGAAGAGGAAGAGGAGGACGAGGAAGGTGAACAAGATAAATTTTCTGAAGATGATTGAAAATAAAATATTTTGCCTGTAGAATATAACTATATTTTGACTGTAGAATGTACTATTTTGACGAATATATGTATTATATTTTGATTGTAGAATGTACTATCCATTTAGACTTGTGACACCACTGGTTATTTACTGTATAATTCTATGAATGCTGTGAGATATGCATAACATTTTGACTGTAGAATGTACTATATATTTGTGTATTTCTTTATTCATCATATGTTGTTATCAGGTATGACAGGACGAGGCGGAGGGTTCGGCAGGTCCCGAGGTAGAAAGAGTGCTCCTCCGGTACTGCCTACTGTTGGTTCCGGATCGTCGTCACCCAGTACTCTAGTATATCGATCATTCACATCTCCGACTGCGACGACGTTACGTGGCATCACTCCTGGGACGATTAGTTCCATGCGTGATAGTACTTCCTTGTCCAGCGTTCCTCCTGTCACGACCCGCACCCGGTTTAGGGGCACGAGTGCATGGGTACGTCCAGCCTACGCCGCAGCATCGGCGGTAGAACGCTGTCAAGGTCTTGATACTATCTAACTAATGTCACGCAAGCATCCAATCTCCATTAGGAGGCACGGATGACACAAATAAGATGAACACATACTCAATCACAGGATTACAGCACGATAAGATTTCGAATAGTAAAACTAAAATTAAACACAACACAAGTCCACAAGTAATATTCTAACTCAACAATATCCAAGAATCATCAAAAATGCCGGAGACAAATCCGGTACCAAAATAGTCTACTTAAAGAACTAACAATAAATAATATATTCCGGCTAGACCTTCCAGAATCACAACTAACTACCAAGTCTGCAGCTACTCACCATATGGTCCATAAAGTGTCGGACAGCGGTCCTCTAAGGCATAGTCTGGAAAAATGTTTCCAATCAGGAAGGAGCAAAGCACAATCTCAAATAACAGTTCCATTAATTGATAATGTCTATAATACAATAAAATATGTCATGCTAGCTACTGAGAAGACAGTGAAATAATCGCAATGGCAATTTAAGAGAGACAGGTAATATAAAGAGATAGGCAATAGGCAATTATGAAACAGTCCGTGCATGTATGAAAATGAAAAGAACAAGGAATAATATCATATACGGGTGATGTAGTATATGATTTAAAATAGGAAACTGTAATCTATTCTAAGTGTTTGAAATAGTAGTTCAAAATATGATCGGCTTGGGAACATGTACGATAGCTACAGGGCCTGGCTAATCATGGGTGAAGAGCATGATTAACACTTACAATTTCTATACTACAATAAGAGGTTATGATCACATTTCTTACTAACTACTTCCCCGCCCCCAACTAGTACTGTGGATCCAACCATGACACGTCACGATACACGAGCAAGTCAAGTCTATCATGTACGATGTCTAAATATACATGTCGTGTACAATGTCAATACGATAATCAAGATAACATCTCATGACTGCAGATCCAAGCTATACTAGTCCGTGTAGCACAGTGTCAAGATTCAGTTGTAACATTTCAAGATCATTGAACTTATAGCAATTATCAAGAATTGGAAATTATCAGAGAATGTACTTGCCTCGGGTCCTTAGCTGGTAATTATGGATGTCCTGTTCCAGAGTATTCCCTGGGTAAACCCTAGTCCTAAAACATATCACAATAACACTTGCATCAGGTGCTACCCTAACACACAGTCAAAACACTGGCCTCAGGGCCATGCCAGGTAGGGTACTAGTCAGCTAGGGTCATCTAGTAGGAATACATATTTAAATAAACATCTTATTAATTAATTACATATAATTTCCATCAATTTTAAAAATAGATATATGTATAAATATATACTTTAAAAATAATTAATACTTGCATATAAATATAATAAAATAATACTTGTATGTATATATATAAACATAATTCATGAAATATATCTAAAATATATACCAATATAATTTATACTATATATATATACCAATTAGAAATATTGAGAATATACTAAGTATACCAAGTATGCATATATACATATACCAAAATATGTTTTACAAGTACATATATAGCAATACAGTTTTATATATATACTATATATTTTTACATACCAAAAATATGTTTATACATGTACATATGCATTAATTAAATACATACTTACACAATTATTTAAATAAAAATAATAATATACTTATTCATATTTTAAATACATCCATTACATTATACAGTTAATTATTGATAATATAAATAACATTCATTTACACATTTATACATTTATACCAAAATACATATTTTATTACGTATATTCTATATGAAATATACCAAAACAATTCATGTATGTATATGAATACATATACACTAAGTATTATTCTAATACACACACCAATATACGTATACGTATTTATATACATATATATATATATTTCTACGCATTAGATAAATAGATACTAATACATATACTATTAAACATTAATTAATTAAATGCTATACATATACAAATTAAAATATACTATATACGCTAATACGCAATATTTATACATTAATACATACACTATAATATACATTATTAATTTATGTACACTATACATTATTTACACCATTCATTATTTAACTACTATACTCTATACATCCATACATAAATTAACCATACATATACATATTAATTCCACTAATTATATATATACATGTCAATTGGTGAAGGAGGAAAGAGGGGAAGAGGAGCTTACAGAGGTAGTGGTCGAGCCGCTGATGAGGGTGGTGGAAGGATGGCCGGAGCCGGAGTACACAGGGGGTCGGGGCCGCCGGACTGATGAGGAAGAGCGGGGAGAGGGAGATGAGGAGGAGGTGAATGTGGAGGTGGATAGGAGATCGGGAAGGAGAACTCGGCTGTGCAGCGGGATGGGGAGGAACTCACTGCCGGAGAAGGGACGGACAGCGGAGGGGCTCGGCTGGGTCGGGGAGCTCACGGTGGACGACGGGGATGAGCAGCGGGTTGATGTAGGAGGCCGGAGGAGTCTCTGTTGGTGGTTGGTGAAGATGCAACCGGAGTCGAGGTGGTGATGGATTGAATGGTGATGGTGGTGGAGTGGAGGATCGACAGGATGGAGGAGATGGTGATAGGGTTGCCGGAGTGGGGAACCGTCGGCCGGAGGGATGAACACAGGGAGTCGGGGGACTGATCGGCGGAGGGAGGAGAGCCGGAGGTCGGAGTTTGATCGTGGCCGGCTGTAGGGAGAGGGCCGGAGGTCGGAGTTCCGCGGTGGGGGATGGATGGATGGAGAAGATGGAGGTGGTGGCGGTGTACGGTGCAGATGGGGGTGGTCGAGCAGTCGGCTGGGGAGAACAGCAGCGGGCTGCGGGGGACTCGGCCGCCCGGGGGAGCCGGCCTGGGTGCAGTGGGCCACTCGCCGGACGCGTCGGGCAGCGCCTGCCGGAGCAGGCTCGGCCGGGAGAGTCGGGATTGCCGCCGGGCTGGACAGTAGCCCAGTTTCCCCCCCCCCCCCCCCCCTCTAACTATTTGAAATTTCAAATTCAAAAGTAAAAGAAGAAGAAGAAGGAGAAGAAGAAGAAAGGAAAGAGAAGGAGAAAGAAAAGAGAAGAAGAAAGGAAGGAGTTCACATACGTAGGATGAGAGATGGAGGAGGCTCGTGAGGGTGGTGTTGTTTTCTAGGTTTCTTGGGATTAGGGTTAGGATGTAGACATGATATTAAATAGGGAGAGAGAGGGTGTGATGGAGGGTGAGGATTTGACCCACTTAATTGAGTGGTCCAGATCGAACATGAGGGAAAAATAATTCATGGGGGATTTAGGGTGAGGGATTTAATTTAAAATATTAAGGATTCCTCATTGGTTTAATCAATGGGTGTTGACACCAAAAATGCCAATTTGCAATTTAATCCCCCTTAAATTTGGAAAATTGCACAAACACATAAAATAACAAAAATTTGGCGGGCGTTTTGGGGTCCGGTGTTTTGTAGGGTCAGGGGGCACTGTAAGATGGGTATGGGCTGAATTAACAGGGCACTGGAATTAAATTGGGATTTTAGAATCAGATAAAATGGTATCCTCAATTTAAATAGAAATAAATGCAAGTTGTGTTCAACAATTAATTAGGAGTACTTGGAGCCAAAATCAGGTCAAGTCATCAATACCAATAATGAAGAAGACTCAGAACAGAATATTACCCTAATTTGGGCCGCACAAAAAATAGGTCAAGATGGCCTCCAATTTTCGATTGGAACGCACAACGATACAAAATAGGAATTTTAAAATAAACGTCCGCGACAATTTTTGCGCGGCCAGAAATAATGCACAGGGAGCATAATTATGAGTTGCAAAAATAGCAGAATGGAAGGCGGGCATGTCTAGGGCAAGATGGTGAAATTTGTTGAAAGACAAAAGTCAGGGTAGCGCTTCAAATATCGAAGCAAAGGCAATGCGCAAATGTTAAATAAAATACAGGAATTAATAAAAATCTCCAAAAATTAAATTATAAATAAAATAATTAATTACATAATTCCACAAGTCCTGACAGGTGTTCGTATACTGGCTTCTAGGTCAGTCTGCTAGCTAAAAATAAATGAGCACTGCATCTAATACTATATTTAATTACTCATCACACATAATTATTTAAATTAAAAATATTATCATGCAATTATTTAATTATAACTACCATAATATTAAATATTGTAAAAATTCAAAATTACCCCTGTTTTCAGAATGTGGTAGTGACAAGTCTACCCACCTTAAAAGAATTTCGTCCTCGAAATTTAAAATCCTCATACTAGTGTTTAATCATACACATTATTATTCCCGCAAATTTAAATTTATCATCCATGAAATCTTTTAATAATCCACAATGTCCTTTCGCAATTTCAAAATTCTAAAATTGTTGTATAACCTGAAAAATCCTCAAAGTAAAAAATCAAAGTCCATCAAAATTTCCTTGAAAGTTTTGAGTTAATAATTCAATACCCGGAATTTAATATCCACTCCTCAAAATACTCAACAATATGATATGTAAGGATTCTCCAAATGTTACATCCAATATAAAGTTCTAAAATTCATAACTTGCAATTAAATAAATACATTGATAAATCTTCCAAAATTTTCAAATTAATAACCAACTTAAACATGTTATAATCTTTCCTGGAATTAATTCAAACCACCAATTACGAAATGTTAATTTCTTAACCCTCTATTTAAATCAATGGTCATCCTCGAATTTAATCATCTTGCCTCTCCTGTCAAGTCATAACTCCTTCATGAATCTTCACTACAGTCAACACCAATAATCATGGTCTAAGAAAATTCTACCTATAGTCATACCATATACAATCTAGGGGGAACATACATGGTTATGGTCTCATTTGTTATGGTGTTGCAGTCTATGTATCAGGGGTACTACTAACTATATTATAACAAGAGTCATGCATACGAACTACGGTACTAAGCAATCAATCAATCAATCAAATAGAGAGGAACAGAATGGAGGAAAGAACAGAACCTACAAACACATTACCTGCAATATCGGTCCCTCGACCGTCACCGCAAATGCCCGTCCTGCTGGGGTGGCTCCCTTTGCGGGTGCTGAGCAATATACGATTCCACAGGTAGCCTAACTGGATCTCTATAATCTGAAGCTGCACGCTGGCCGGGGATATAAGGGGCTATAAGACAATCCCTTACTCGATGTCCCGCAGCGCCGCAGTGCAAACAAAGTCCTAGCCTCGTTCTACAGCTCTCCTAAAGGTGACCTGGCTTCTTACAGAAATGACAAGTCTGCTGTGTCTCTCTTGGAGGCTGTTGCTGATCCTGCTGAACATGAATTGGTGCCTGGTACTGCTGTTGATACTGATACTCCCATGGATGTTGCTGGATAGGAACTGGTGCTAGGTACTGCGGTGGATGCTGAAATGTCCATGGTTGTTGCTGATTATGAAATGGTACTTGGTACTGTTGTTGGTGCTGAATACGAGGATGCTTGGCTGGTCCTGGGCTACCATTCGTATCTCCAAACGTATTATGGCTCCTCTTAGGCCTAAGATCCAGATCCTCTTCTGTAATCTGAGCATCCATCAAGATAGCCTCATAGGTAGCGGTACGCCGACCAGAAGTGCGCGACTTAATCTCTCTTGTCAGTCCCTTTCTAAATTTTCGGGCTCGATCTCCTGGGTCTCGAATCATAGACGATGCAAAACGGCTCAATCTACAGAATTCTGCAGCGTACTCGTCGACCGACATGTTTCCTTGAACTAAGTCATGAAATTGACTTTCCAAGGTTCCCAATGCCACGTCGGGAAAGAACTTCTCCTTGAAGAGTTCCTTGAAGGTCTCCCAAGTAAGTCCTTGTGCAGAAATTCTCGGCTCCGTGCGATACCACGTGAGTGCGATATCGAACATCTGACTGCCAGCGGCTTCTATCTGCAAGTTCTTCGGAATCTGGGTCAATCGCAGGCTTCTCTCTATATCCTCTAGCCAGTCGTCAGCGTAGAGTATCCCTTCGGTGCCTTTAAACTCTCGAGGCATCATCCTCTTGAAATCCACTATAGTACCTGATCTCTGCTGCTGCTGGCCAGGAAACTGCTGGTACTGTGCTACTCTCTCCAAAGCTTGGAGAGTCACTTGATGAGCATTCTCCATGTTCTCTCATCAGCTCGGTTTGTGCCTGGTGCGCTTTTGCTTGCACCCTCTGAGCCTAAGCTTGAACTCGCTGAGCATCTGCCGTCACTCTCTGGGCATCTACCATGCCCTGGATCAAGGTAAACATCTGCGTCCCGTCAATTGGCAAACCTCCGGGAATCGGAGTTGGTGGAGCTGGAAGGTTGTCCGTCATAGCTGCGGCAATCCTCTTAACAGGTGGAGGAGGAGGATCACCTACGTGCATCGGAGATGTAGGAGGAACTACGAATGTCTGTCCATCAGGTGGAGAGGTGGCAGACCCCTCTAAAGCTGATGTTCCCGCTCTCATAGACCTTGTCTGCGGCGACATCCTGAAGACAGATCCCAAAGAATTAATTTAGGCAAAAATGCGATATCATCAAGGAAGGACAGTACAGTTCTAAGGAAGCAACATTCAAGATAAATAGATTGGAAAGAAAATCCTAGTCGTGATTGCACAGGTCAAGGTGCATCTAAGGTCTGATACCTCTATCCCCTAGGTATCACAGTTCTATCACAACACACTCACTGCTAGCTTCCTTACCTACTGCAACAGTTGATGCTAGTTATCCTTGTCACTCAAGTGCATATCAAGTGCAACACACCATACTAAGTACTGCTCTCTCCAAAACAATCCTAGATGAACACCTAAGTCAGTTTGCAGTGAAATCTCAATCATGCTCAAGCCAACATCTCTTTACACATGCATCTCATCTACTATATGCTAATATATCTCCCACTATAAGATTTTTATCCTCAAATAAAATTCCTAAAAATAACTCCTCGAATTATTTTTAAAGTAAAAGCATACAAGTTCCTCAAGACCAATTATCTAAATACTGAAGTGAAAGACTTATCAATCCAAAAATCCTTATAACTTGTTTAGGTTCATTGAATCGAATCTGAATCCTCAAAAATAAAATTTTAATAACAATATTTCAACTCCTCAAATTTCAAAATTTTGCAATTCATTGAAATCTTCAAAATAAATTTTAATAACAATCTCAATCTTCTCAAAATTCAAAAATTGAAATTCATTTTCAATCTTCAATTAAAAATTTAAATCCACCTTCTGTAGTCCGATAGCTCTAATGTTAATCACTTTCACTGTCCTCATTGACATGCGTCATCAATAATACCATAAATCAGTCTATAATTTCATCTTAATATGAAATCAACCCCCACAATGAACCCAAGATCCTAATTTAATACCTAATCAACAATAATCAAATCAATATCAACAAATGAAAACGGACGGAACAAGGGAATGATTTAAATTGGAATTTTAACAAGATTCTCAGGGATCATCCCAGGAATCTCTCAAGGAATTATGATTGAGTATTCGCTCTCGTCCTAGTATCCTATGTCCTAGATCCTATTGCAGGCACGCAGTAGTACAACGAAGACGTCGCACTACTACGACATCGCACAACTCGCGAAGTCTGACCTGCATGGGCCACCACTAAAAATGTGTCACGACCCGCACCCGGTTTAGGGGCACGAGTTCGTGGGTACGTCCAGCCTACGCTGCAGCATCGGCGGTAGAACGCTGTCAAGGTCTTGATACTATCTAACTAATGTCACGCAAGCATCCAATCTCCATTAGGAGGCACGGATGACACAAATAAGATGAACACATACTCAATCACAGGATTACAGCACGATAAGATTTCGAATAGTAAAACTAAAATTAAACACAACACAAGTCCACAAGTAATATTCTAACTCAACAATATCCAAGAATTATCAAAAATGCCGGAGACAAATCTGGTACCAAAATAGTCTACTTAAAGAACTAACAATAAATAATAATTTTCGGCTAGACCTTCCAGAATCACAACTAACTACCAAGTCTGCAGCTACTCACCATATGGTCCATAAAGTGTCGGACAGCGGTCCTCTAAGGCATAGTCTGGAAAAATATTTCCAGTCAGGAAGGAGCAAAGCACAATCTCAAATAACAGTTCCATTAATTGATAATGTCTATAATACAATAAAACATGTCATGCTAGCTACTGAGAAGACAGTGAAATAATCGCAATGGCAATTTAAGAGAGACAGGTAATATAAAGAGACAGGCAATAGGCAATTATGAAACAGTCCGTGCATGTATGAAAATGAAAAGAACAAGGAATAATATCATATACGGGTGATGTAGTATATGATTTAAAATAGGAAACTGTAATCTATTCTAAGTGTTTGAAATAGTAGTTCAAAATGTGATCGGCTTGGGAACATGTACGATAGCTACAGGGCCTGGCTAATCATGGGTGAAAAGCATGATTAACACTTACAATTTCTATACTACAATAAGAGGTTATGATCATATTTCTTACTAACTACTTCCCCGCCCCCAACTAGTACTGTGGATCCAACCATGACACGTCACGATACACGAGCAAGTCAAGTCTATCATGTACGATGTCTAAATATACATGTCGTGTATAATGTCAATACGATAATCAAGATAACATCTCATGACTGCAGATCCAAGCTATACTAGTCCGTGTAGCACAGTGTCAAGATTCAGTTGTAACATTTCAAGATCATTGAACTTATAGCAATTATCAAAAATTGGAAATTATCAGAGAATGTACTTGCCTCGGGTCCTTAGCTGGTAATTATGGATGTCCTGTTCCAGAGTATTCTCTGGGTAAACCACAGTCCTAAAACATATCACAATAACACTTGCATCAGGTGCTACCCTAACACACAGTCAAAACACTGGCCTCAGGGCCATGCCAGGCAGGGTACTAGTCAGCTAGGGTCATCTAGTAGGAATACATATTTAAATAAACATCTTATTAATTAATTACATATAATTTCCATCAATTTCAAAAATAGATATATGTATAAATATATACTTTAAAAATAATTAATACTTGCATATAAATATAATAAAATAATACTTGTATGTATATATATAAACATAATTCATGAAATATATCTAAAATATATACCAATATAATTTATACTATATATATATATACCAATTAGAAATATTGAGAATATACTAAGTATACCAAGTATGCATATATACATATACCAAAATATGTTTTACAAGTACATATATAGCAATACAGTTTTATATATATACTATATATTTTTACATACCAAAAATATGTTTATACATGTACATATGCATTAATTAAAGACATACTTACACAATTATTTAAATAAAAATAATAATATACTTGTTCATATTTTAAATACATCCATTACATTATACAGTTAATTATTGATAATATAAATAACATTCATTTACACATTTATACATTTATACCAAAATACGTATTTTATTACGTATATTCTATATGAAATATACCAAAACAATTCATGTATGTATATGAATACATATACACTAAGTATTATTCTAATACACACACCAATATACGTATACGTATTTATATACATATATATATATTTCTACGCATTAGATAAATAGATACTAATACATATACTATTAAACATTAATTAATTAAATGCTATACATATACAAATTAAAATATACTATATACGCTAATACGCAATATTTATACATTAATACATACACTATACTATACATTATTAATTTATGTACACTATACATTATTTACACCATTCATTATTTAACTACTATACTCTATACATCCATACATAAATTAACCATACATATACATATTAATTCCACTAATTATATATATACATGTCAATTGGTGAAGGAGGAAAGAGGGGAAGAGGAGCTTACAGAGGTGGTGGTCGAGCCGCTGATGAGGGTGGTGGAAGGATGGCCGGAGCCGGAGTACACAGGGGGTCGGGGCCGCCGGACTGATGAGGAAGAGCGGGGAGAGGGAGATGAGGAGGAGGTGAATGTGGAGGTGGATAGGAGATCGGGAAGGGGAACTCGGCTGTGCAGCGGGATGGAGAGGAACTCACTGCCGGAGAAGGGACGGACAGCGGAGGGGCTCGGCTGGGTCGGGGAGCTCACGGTGGACGACGGGGATGAGCAGCGGGTTGATGTAGGAGGCCGGAGGAGTCTCTGTTGGTGGTTGGTGAAGATGCAACCGGAGTCGAGGTGGTGATGGATTGAATGGTGATGGTGGTGGAGTGGAGGATCGACAGGATGGAGGAGATGGTGATGGGGTTGCCGGAGTGGGGAACCGCCGGCCGGAGGGATGAACACAGGGAGTCGGGGGACTGATCGGCGGAGGGAGGAGAGCCGGAGGTCGGAGTTTGATCGTGGCCGGCTGTAGGGAGAGGGCCGGAGGTCGGAGTTCCGCGGTGGGGGATGGATGGATGGAGAAGATGGAGGTGGTGGCGGTGTACGGTGCAGATGGGGGTGGTCGAGCAGTCGGCTGGGGAGAACAGCAGCGGGCTGCGGGGGACTCGGCCGCCCGGGGGAGCCGGCCTGGGTGCAGTGGGCCACTCGCCGGACGCGTCGGGCAGCGCCTGTCGGAGCAGGCTCGGCCGGGAGAGTCGAGATTGCCGCCGGGCTGGACAGTAGCCCAGTTTCCCCCCCCCCCTCTAACTATTTGAAATTTCAAATTCAAAAGTAAAAGAAGAAGAAGAAGGAGAAGAAGAAGAAAGGAAAGAGAAGGAGAAAGAAAAGAGAAGAAGAAAGGAAGGAGTTCACATACGTAGGATGAGAGAGGGAGGAGGCTCGTGAGGGTGGTGTTGTTTTCTAGGTTTCTTGGGATTAGGGTTAGGATGTAGACATGATATTAAATAGGGAGAGAGAGGGTGTGATGGAGGGTGAGGATTTGACCTACTTAATTGAGTGGTCCAGATCGAACATGAGGGAAAAATAATTCATGGGGGATTTAGGGTGAGGGATTTAATTTAAAATATTAAGGATTCCTCATTGGTTTAATCAATGGGTGTTGACACCAAAAATGCCAATTTGCAATTTAACCCCCCTTAAATTTGGGAAATTGCACAAACACATAAAATGACAAAAATTTGGCGGGCGTTTTGGGGTCCGGTGTTTTGTAGGATCAGGGGGCACTGTAAGATGGGTATGGGCTGAATTAACAGGGCACTGGAATTAAATTGGGATTTTAGAATCAGATAAAATGGTATCCTCAATTTAAATAGAAATAAATGCAAGTTGTGTTCAACAATTAATTAGGAGTACTTGGAGCCAAAATCAGGTCAAGTCATCAATACCAATAATGAAGAAGACTCAGAACAGAATATTACCCTTATTTGGGCCGCACGAAAAATAGGTCAAGATGGCCTCCAATTTTCGATTGGAACGCACAACGATACAAAATAGGAATTTTAAAATAAACGTCCGCGACGATTTTTGCGCGGCCAGAAATAATGCACAGGGAGCATAATTATGAGTTGCAAAAATAGCAGAATGGAAGGCGGACATGTCTAGGGCAAGATGGTGAAATTTGTTGGAAGACAAAAGTCAGGGTAGCGCTTCAAATATCGAAGCAAAGGCAATGCGCAAATATTAAATAAAATACAGGAATTAATAAAAATCTCCAAAAATTAAATTATAAATAAATTAATTAATTACATAATTCCACAAGTCCTGACAGGTGTTCGTATACTGGCTTCTAGGTCAGTCTGCTAGCTAAAAATAAATGAGCACTGCATCTAATACTATATTTAATTACTCATCACACATAATTATTTAAATTAAAAATATTATCATGCAATTATTTAATTATAACTACCATAATATTAAATATTGTAAAAATTTGAAATTACCCCTGTTTTTAGAATGTGGTAGTGACACCTCCTGCTAACAAAACCATCCAGACAGATGAGCATGTAGAGGAGGTCATGCCGACGTTGTCCTAACATCAACAAGATCCTCCATGCGCACCTCCGGAGGAGATGATGACAGAGATTTGGGCCGGCGGTACAAAGTAAGTCAATTAGATGGTTTAGCATCATATATATCGTGTATTTCTTTACTCATCATATATTGACTTTTTCGATCTAAATAATTATCTCTGTATAGATATCGTCCATCGTCGGGTCAGAGACGCCTGGGCCTATTTCTGAGGAACAACTATGGTGGCCTTTGGATCAACTACTCTGAAGCTCCGGAGGAGAGGAAAGCGTTCTAGTTTGCGCACTAACTTATTCGTGATCCTCACTTACTAAATTATTTATTGTAGCAAACGTATTTCTATCCTCCGCACCTGGCCGAGTTGATCGAGAGGATGTTTCCTGCCGTTGCCGCCAAGCTTATCCGTGATGCTCTGGATGACCAGAAGGCTCGTGATCGTGCTGGAAAATCGACCAAGGTTGGATCACGCCTGAACAGTGGACTGCGATGAGGGCAAGATTCGACGATCCGTGCTACAAAAAAAGATCAGAGAAGGCCAAGGCGGGTAGGCGGAATACTGCAAAGTGGTATGGTGGCTCGATTCCGATGACGGAACATTTCTGTCGTTTGGTATATTTTTTATTTAAGATATATTATTTTAATGTAAGTACGATAAAATGGTAGTAGGAAAAAATATTTAATTTTAGTACTAAATAATATATTTTAACAAGTACAGAGGGGTGAGAATGCAAACATGGTGACCGTCTTCTTGGCCACCCATCGTAAGGACGAAAATCTCATTGATGAGAGGGCCTCGCAGACCTATGTAAGTATTACTTTACTTTGTGTTAATTTTAATATAACTTAGGCAATTATCGAGTATCCAAACTTTTTTAGGCCGAGTATCTTAGGCTTCGTGAGCGGGCGACTGCTAGTGAACCTACAGCTGGAGAGGCTGGTACTTCCTCGCAGCCCGCTCCAGCTCCGTCGGCGGACGACCTGTGGGTGATCGCCGCTGGTGGTCTCTATAGGGGTATGTACTACGGTACAGGATCCTATGGTGCCCTGGTTATGACGCAGTCATCTAGGGCCTCCCCGACAAGTGCGCATTCCTCACAGCCCTCACATTCGTCGACCAGAGTCCAGGAGGCCATTGACCGTCAGATTGCGTCTCTCAATGACGAGTTACTGCGAAGGATGGAGAAGCAGCCCCGGTCCCAGCCACAGGCGGATGATCCGACGCTCATCGCACGATTCGATATGCTCGACCACAGCATCACGGAGCTCCGGGATTTGACAAATGAACTTAGAGCCTTAACAGAGCGCAACGTGACGAAGCTGCAGGCATTATAGCTATCCATGGGCGAGAGGCTGACGATGATGCAGGATTTAATGGTTCATAGTAGTACGAGGCTGTTATCTACCATGGATTCTTACAACCAGTGACTCGTAGAGTTAGAGCGGATACGTCCTCCTGGTGCGCCTACATCGACACAAACTCCACCAACGTCACTGCCTTCTCCATCGACATCGGTGTCGATTTCACGGGAGCAGTATGATCTGTTCTTATCCTTCATGCGCGCCGGTGGTCATCCTCTTGCAGATCCGTAGTAGTATAGATATTTGTATTCTTTGTATTATTTAGGATGAGACTCATTGTATGGATATACATTTATTGTATTCTTTACGACGATATTTGCTGGATGTTTTATTTTCTTCAAATTTTATTATATTATTCATATTAAATATATGTTAATTTACCAGTGTTGAGTGTTCAACCCAAGGGGGTCAGCAAACCCAAAAAATTCAACGGAGGGTTGCTCCGGGTCTATTTGTACAGATTATGAATTAATAAATTGCAGGAATAATAGTTTGGAAATAATTCAGTATTTTTATTTTTTATTTTTTCACTGTATAATTAGCGATATTTTTAGCGATATTTAGCGACGTTTAGCGACATTACTTCATGTCGCTAAATACGTCGCTAAGTTGTGACGTTACTACACGTTGCTAATGACGTCGCTAAAAATGTTGCTAAAAATGTCGATGTACGTCGCAACTTGCTGACATGGCAGTATTGCCAGGTCATTAAATACGTCGCTGTAACGTCGCTATATAAGTCGCTAATTAGCGACGTTAGACGACAGATGAGCACGTCGCTAATTAGCGACGTTGCGTCGCTAAACGTCGCTAATCTAGTGACACATTTACGTCACTAAAAAACATCGGTATAGCGACGTTTAGCGATATTTTTTCTTTCAGCTACTAGCTAAAAGGCGACTTCTGTAAAACGTCGCTAATTACGTCGCTAAAAGTAATTAGCGACGTTTATTGGTTATTTAGCGACGTTTCTTTATGTCGCTAATTTGACTTTTTTGGTAGTGCGTGAAACACGTTGTGCACTCCCTCTAATATAGGTGGCAAGTCTAGTCTGTAAGCAACTGCACCGACCCTCTCAAGAAAATTGAAAGGTCCGATGAATCGTGGACTAAGCTTTCCGCCTCCACCGAAACGAATCGTGTCTCATGTCGGAGAAATCCTCATAAATACCAGACCACCAACCTTGAACAAAATACAACCTTAAGAATTAATCTATAACAAACAACCAATATCAAGTACAAAATAAAATCTAAAACTATACCTCAAACTTCAAAGGTCTCCAGTAGCTTCTCTAGTTGCTATCGGCCCAATGCCGTTGTCTGTCTTGCGCCACTCGAAGTCTATCTCTGATCAACTTAACCTTCTCCGCTGCATCCACAACCATCTCTGGCCCTAGCAAAGCTCTCTCTCCAACATCATCCCATGACAAGGGAGTACGACATCTCCGACCATACAGAGCCTCAAATGGTGACATCTCTATACTAGCCTGGTAGCTGTTGTTGTAAGCAAACTCTACCAAATGAAGATGGTCCTCCCAAGATCTCCTAAAATCTAGTACACAGGTGCACAACATATCCTCAAGACTCTGAATAGTCCTCTCTGACTGCCCATCTGTCTCGGGGTGATATGTAGAACTGAACTCGAGCAGGATACGCAAACTCGCCTGTAAACTCCTCCAGAAATGAGAAGTGAAATAACTATCCCGATCCGCGACTATGCTGATGGGAACCCCATATATCCTGATAATCTGCCTCACATACATTTATGCCAGCTTCTCCATAGATATACCCACATTGAAAGGTAAAAAGTAGGCTGACTTAGTCAACCTATCAACGATGACCCAAATTGCGTCTTTTTCTTCTGGAGATCGTGGAAGTCCAGATACAAAATCTATAGTAATGTGCTCCCACTTCCACTCTGGAATGGGTAATGGCTGAAGTAATTCACCTAGACTCTGCCTCTCGACTTTCACCTGCTGGCACACTAAGCATCTGGATATAAACTGTGCCACATCTCTCTTCATGCCATACCACCACATACTATCTCGCATATCCAGATACATCTTGTTGGCACCTGGATGCATAAAATACTGAGAGCGATACTCTTCCTGTAATACCTCCTCACACAGCTCCCTACTAGGCACACATAATCTAACACCATGCCGTAAAAAACCATCATCAGCAATAGTAAAACCATCCTCCAATCCTGCTCTCACCTGAGCTCTGATGCTCCTTAGAGATACATTCTCATACTGGGCTGCCTTGATATTGTCTATTAACTCTGAGTATATCTACAACCCCCACATCTGTATGGCAAAACTAGGTACTATCACCTCAATGCCCAAGCTTTCCAGATCCTCTAAAAAATATCTATTCTGCGTCAACCACATAGCTACCCGATACCTGCTCAAGTCATCGGCAACTACATTGGCTTTCCCAGGATGATACTGCAAATATATATCAAAATCCTTCAACAGTTCCATCCACCGATGTTGCCTCATGTTTAACTCCTTCTGAGTGAAAATGTACTTCAAGCTTTTGTGGTCTGTGAAGATCTCCATACGCTCTCCGTATAAATAGTATTTCTACAACTTCAAGGCAAAAATGACAGCTGCCAACTCCAAATCGTGGGTAGGATAGTTCTTCTCATAAGAACACAATTTTTTGGATGCATAGGCAATTACTTTTCCATTCTGCTGAAGAACATAACCCAGCCATTTCCCTGATACATCACTATAAATAGTGAAACCTCCAAACCCTGAAGGAAACGTCAAAATAGGAACAGACATGAACCTCATCTTTAATTCCTCAAAAGCAACATGGCACTCCTCTTTCCAAACAAACTTTGCATCCTTCCTAGTGAGTCTAGTCATCGTCTCAGCAATCCTTGAAAAATCTTGCACAAACTTTCTGTAGTAGTCGGCCAAACCCAAGAAACTTCTGATCTCTGCCACTGAACTCGGGGTCTTCCAAGATTCCACAGCTGCGATCTTCTGCGGATCCACTGAAATTCCATCACCAGTCACAATATGTCCTAAGAACTCCACCTTGTCCAGAAAGAACTCACACTTGGACACCTTCCTATACAACTTTTTCTTCCTCAGCACATCCAACATAATTCGTAAATACTCCTCGTGCTCCTTTGGTGTCTTCGAGTATATGAGTGTGCCATCGATGAACACCACCACAAATATGTTAAGGTACTTGTGGAACACCTTGTTCATCAAATTTATAAATACTGATAGGGCATTAGTCAACCCAAACGGCATCACTATGAACTCATACTGGCCATACCGAGTCCTAAAAGCAGCCTTCGGAATGTCCTCTGGCTTCACTTTTACCTGGTGGTAGCCTGATCTCAAGTCTATCTTGGAAAATACCTTAGCGCCACTCAACTAATCGAATAGGTCATCAATCTGTGGCAACGAATATTTATTGTTGATAGTGAGATTATTCAATACCCTGTAATTGATGCACATAAGCACCGATCCATCCTTCTTCGGTACAAACAATATTGGGGCTCCCCACTGTTAAGAACTGGATCTGATAAACCCCTTATCCTGTAATTCATCCACTTGCTTCTTCAGCTCGACCAGCTCGCTGTTGTTCACACTATAGACATGCTATGAAATTATTTCTACACTTGGTACTAAGTCTATACAAAATTCAACATCTCGATCTGGCGACAATCCTGGCAGAAAACACATCCAAGAACTCTACTATCAAAGGATGTGGCAACTCTTTGTCTTCCACCATAGCTCTACAGATAATGCCCTCTCTCTGCTGTGTAGCTCCTCTAGCAAAATCAAACATTGGCTCTCCTGGCGGGCTAAACAAAACTCTATCTCCTCTGTAATCTATACTAACATGGTGCCTACTCAACCAATCCATCCCGAGTACAATATCGTAGCTCAAAAGTGGCATTACAAGTAGACACTCACTCAGCTCTCGACCTCCCAGAGTAACTCTCTGATCCTTGCAAATATCACTAACCAGGATAATGCCTCCCCCGGTCATGATCTTGCAAGTCCTAAGCAAAGACTCAGCTACCAAATGATGCTTTAAAGCAAAAGAAATAAATACAAAACTATGGGAAGCTCCACTATCAAACAAAGCTAAAACTGGAATAAAATAAAGAAGAACAGAATATGCAATAACATCTCTGGTGGGCTCGAACTCCTCGACCGTCATAGCAAACGCTCATCCCTGATGTGCACCTCCCTGATGCTGGTGCTAGGCATAAATATGCTGCTGGGTCAAAAGTGGCAGTCTCCTCGGCTGTACTGTAGGTGGCCTCACCTATGTCCTTGGAGCTGGAGCTTCTTCCTGAACTGCACGACGAGGGTTGGAAGGATAATCCCTCAGCTGATGTCCCTCGGTACCACAATACAGACAAACTTTTAACCTCTTCCTGCAAACTTCTCAGATGTGGCCGGGCTTCTTGCAGTAGTGGGAGGAAGCTTGCTGTGACTGTCTCTGTTGCTGCTGTTCCTGGTAAAATGGTGCCCTAGCTGGAGTCTGGTGCTGTTGCGGCTGCTAAAAAAGCCTAGACTAGAAATGAGGACGCTTAGCAGTTACTGTGCTGCTACTAGCACCCATAAAAGAATCACGATCCCTCTTGGGTTTCAAGCCCAACTCCCACTCAACCTTGCATGCCTCCGCAAGTATCTTTGAATACGTCTCATAGAAAATGGAATAAGGATCTTCACTTTCCAGTTCAGACCCTCGCAGAAGCGGATAGCTCGAACCTCTGGCTCCCTCACTAAATACTCCGTAAATTAGCTTAGCCTACCAAACTCTGTGGCATACTCCTCCACGGGCATGCTCCCCTGAGTAAGGCTCTCAAACTGCCTCCCCAAGTCCAATCTATCTGCCCGAGCAAAGAACTTTTTTTTGAAGAGGTCCTTGAATACCTTCCAAGACTGCCCTACATCAGCAATAAGTAGCTCATTCCTGAACCAAGTGTGGGCGATATCGAACAGTTAAAGTTCGTCTACCTTAACCTTTAGATCCTCAGCAAGACGAGACACCCTCATGAGACGCTCAATATCCTTGAGCCAATCATCAGCGTAGACGATGCCCTCGATCCCCTTGAAGACCCGATCGAGGTTCCAACTTCTTGAAGTCCTGGATATTACCTGGCCGAAGCTGGGCAAGCTGCGAAGCAACCTGATGCTGGACCGAAGCTCCTCTCTCTAATATAGTAAGGGCAAGATGATGAGCACGCACAATACCCTGCTATAACACATCGATCTGCCTATGGTGAGCCTCTGACTGGACCCTATGAGCCTCTAACATCTCGTAAAATAATACGAACACCTGAGTTGCATCTGTCGGCACAGAAGGTAGAGGTAAAACTCCCTCAAACACAGCCGGAACAGTCCTCTGAGCTGGAGGTAAACCTTCGAACCTAGCTGATACGCCAATCACCAAAGAAATAATTGGTACAGGCCCTCGAGAAGTCGCAGATCTCTCAGAAACTGCTCCTATCTGCTGTGATCGAGTCTTAGGCGGCATCCTGAGGCAAAGCGAAAGGAAAGAATCAATATGGCACATGATATAATGCATTCAAAGAAGTATAGTTAATGATCAAATATCAATATCAAGGAAGAATAGTTGAAATGAATAATAGAGTTTTTTCTAGATGTGATTAAGTATTCTAAGCCTATAGCATATATCCTATATCCAGAAACAGGCTCGTAATAACACTCAATCAGAGCACCACTATGAATCGCACTACTTGCGACCTCAAAGACCTGCATGGGCCACTACTAAAAATGTGTCACGACCCGCACCTGGTGTAGGGGCACGAGTAGTGAACAACGCCCAGCTTACACCGCAACATCGACGGTAGAACATCGTTTGGATAATGTATCTATCTAACAATCAAGATATAATAATGCCACCAATAAAATATGAATACTCAATCACAGATTTATTAGATGGAACAATCACACGAATATGATAAAATAACTGAAGAGATAATACAACTAACAAGACAAGATAATATCCAATAAGTCATATAAAATAAAAAGAATACTAATAAAAAAATGCTGGAGACAAATCCAGTACAAAATATCTATCTACTGCGCTATGAGTCATGGGTCGTCTGTCTCAATCGGGATGAGACCCTCCTGAGCCAAAGTCTCTGGCTCTAAGCCAACTACGTCCTGAGGCCCGTAGTGATTGGGATACAACTCCTCAGTGTCATCTGAGAAAAATATATCCAGTCAGAAAAGGAGAAAAGTATATTTCTAACAGCAGTTCCAATAAATAATATAAACTATGTAACAGTAAATAGAGCGAATATACAAGATGCAATATATAGGTACAAAAGATATGCAATATAGGAATATTGGAAATAAATACAAGAATGAGCATCATAGGAATGAACAAGAAATACTACTACTAAGTGAGTGAGTACCAGCTTCAACATGTGATCGGCTTGGAAACTTGCACAAGGATTATGGCTTGGTTAATCATACGTGCGGTATACGATTAACACTAATCAACGAACAAGACATGCACAAGAAGGGTATGATCACATATCTACACTAAATACTCTCCGTCCCTGACTGGTAAAGTGGATCCAACCATGGTACGTTATCACACGAGAATCTTTAGGTAGGTAGCAAGTCTTCCCAAGAATAAATGTCTATACATGTACAAGAAGAACAAGGAACAATACTTGCATAAGATACACCATAAATACCAAGGAATAACATTCCATGATGAGATCCGGATATACCAATCCGTGTAACTATCATGTCAAGAAATCAAGGATATATACACTAAATATAAGAGACATAGAGGATATCATAAATGAGAAACTATCAGAGAATGTACTTGCTTGAAATCCGGTGAATAGTATCAAAGATTTCTGGTACGGTACCTCGGAGACCTAAATATGAAATATTACATCAATACAAAATTTTGGAATAAAAATAAGTTAAACTAGTCAAATTCTAGGTCATAAAGGCATTTCTAAGTCAAAATAGTCAAACTAGGTCAAATCTAGGTCAAACTAGTCAAACTTGGTCAAACTAGCTATTTTTATGTGGTATGAGTCCATCTCTAGGATATTGGGTCCATAGACTGTGTATCTAGGCTATACTAGCTATACTAGGATGCCAACAAGATACCTTATATAAGATACGTAAGTTATTATATATAAAAATACTATAATATATATATATACAAGACAAAATATGTAGTACTCCTAGCTAAACTAATGCTAAGTGGATACGTTGACTTTGAGCCAAATGCGGTATCACACCACCTATACACCCATCTTGATACACAAACCCAATACCTTGAGTATAAACCAATATCTAGACATTATCTTGGTATCACAAGGTAATACAATATCTAACATTAGCTAACTAACCAAGATACCCCACTATATACTAACATGCATTTATACTTATAGCAATACTATATTAAACTATATGCTAACATACCCCTTCGGATATTCAATACCCATATCCAAGATACCTCAACTCTCATTACCTTGGTGTAACTCAAGGTAATCTAAAAATAATAATAACCAATGCTAACTAGTACTTTTATATATATATATATATATATATATATATATATATATATATATATATATATATATATATATATATATATATACTTAACTTACTAATAATATATACATAACTAACTATCAATATAAACTAACTTAGCTTATTAACTAGCTTAACTTAACTTATCTACAACTTAATTTTTAAGCACTCAAACTACAGCTGCTTATTTCTGCTGCTTATGCTACTGCTTATTGATTATGCTGCTACTGCAGCTTCTCGCTATTGCTGCTTGCTTCTGCTTATCCGGCTGCTGCTGTTGCTTACGCTCACTGCTTATGATTATAACTTCTCCCCTCTAGCTTACATGCACATATCTACACACACACACACACACACACACACACACACACACATATATATATATATATATATAGTTATGTGCATGTTCTATATTTTATTTTGATGTGTTGGTGGTCATGGGAGAATAGGAGAGTGCATGTGCATCACTAATATGGTTATATGTTAGCATATATATATATATATATATATATATATATATATATATCATATAACAACTATAATGACAATACTCTAATAGCTATAACTAAGGTAAATTAATTGTTAAAGCAAAGAATCAAATACGTGGAGTGCACCGCACCCGTATCACACTCAATCTATTATATGCTTGCGATACGGCTCCACCACACCACTAAACGTACCCTAAAGGACACAAGAAAGTCTAAAGTCACAATTAGAAGCAACACGAAGTGTTAGCTACTCATCTACGTGTCCGTATCAAAATATGACATTCTCAAACCCTCGTATCGGAAAAATAACTCCCAAATCAACCTGTATGGCCAAATTATCGGGATACGGCCTACACGTATCCAATTGCGGATATGACACTAATCACACACAATCAAACATATGTCAATTTGGTCTAATTGACCTATTGACAAACACAAGATGTGCCAATCTTGAAATTCCCACAAAATTGACTCAAATTACCACATAACTTTCTCCAAAGGCCTCCTATGAACCTAATTCTACTTTCTATGGATAGCCTTAGTTCATGGGAGAGTTTCTAATAATTAAATAATAAATTTAGAGTCTAATTAGAGAGGTAAAACTGAATTATACCTGTTGGGAGATAGATTTCCAATAAAATCTCCAAATTGAGTGTCAGGAGCCTTCAACTTGTAGATCGTTGCTCCTCCTTGTAGATCATTGCTTTCTTCTTGTAGATTATTGGTTTCTCCTTGTTCTAATAGCCTCCAATAATGAGTAGAAAAGGAATTAGGAAGAAATTTGGATAGGAATTGGTGTAGGGATAAAGAAATTTGGAAGAGGGAAATTATAGATCTAGATTTGGAATAAAAAATGAAGAGAGAGAGTCTCTCTCCACCCCTATGGCCGGCCACTAACCCCTCCTCCAAGCTACTATAAAATGTCTACAATACCCTTTGGGGCTTGTCATGAAGTAATTAATTAAGGAAGGAAAGTTCTAATCTAATTGGTTTAACTAATTTATTTATCCTCCTAATGAATGGGCTTACTATTGGGCTCAATTCTAACTAAAAATAAATATTGGTCCATGGATCTAATCTAAACTAGTTAGATCCACTAACACAAGTTCAAAATTAAATCTAACATCTAACAATAAATAAATAATACAATAAATAAATATTCAACATGCATAATATTTAATTAATTATGAAATAACCAAAATATCTTTTTCTAGAAAATATGGTAGTGACACAAGCCAAACATGGAAGCAATTCTTGGAGTACTTTAAGAATAAATACTTTATGGCTACTGTGAAGGATGCACAGTATAACCAGTTCCTCCATCTAGAGTAGGGGAACAAGATAGTTGATGAGTATGATTCGGAGTTCAGCCGCCTTAGTAGATATGGCATCGTTCCGATACCCAATGATAAGAGATTTTATCATGGGCTGACTCAAGAGCTTTAGCACTATACCAGCTCACAGTCCAGGATCTCTTTTGCTGAAGTATTGACAGAAGCCAGGATTCAGGAGACTATCAGCAAGGGGAAAGGGAACCAACAGAAAATTCAGCAAGGACCAACAAAGACGCAACAAGGAGGGCCTATCAGACGACTTATGGGACAACAGCAGCAACAGAGGATAGGGCCCTACCAGCTCATAGAGCCTTCGACTTGCCATTTCTTTGGCAAGAAGGGGCACATGCAAAAGGAGTATAGAAAGAAATTAGGAACTTGCTTGATCTACAGATCAGGACAGCATCAGGCTCAGCATTTTCTACAGCATAAAGCTATTATCAATTTGGAGGGCCGAAGCCAGCAGTACCTAGACCAGGAGCAACCAACCAAGGAGGAGGAGTAGTGTTTTATCTACCAGCACCAGGAGGCCAGTAGAGAGGACCACCGTTGGCACCACAGGAAGTGCAGTTCGAGAGATCCAAACAGCAGACAGGAGCTCAGAGGCAAGGACAGGTATTTTTACTGACCCAGGGAGGAGAAGAGACTGAATGAGAGGCTATTAAAGGTATTATTCTACTTGGATCAGTACCTTCTACTAATTTATTTGATTCTGGGGCCACCATTTCATTCATATCATCTAGATTTGTAGCAATGCACAGAATAGATATTTCACCCTTGCCTAAGAGTTGGAGGATTCTTACCAGGGGAAGAATAGTGTCAGTAACTAGTACATGTAGGACTTGTTCAGTTATTGTTTGTGGCCGGAAGATGAAAGCTCAAGTTTTGGTATTTCTAATACCAAATTTTAACGTAGTATTTGGGATGGATTGGCTTAGTCAATATCACGCAGTATTAGATTGCCATAGAGGTTGTGTTATCTTTAAGCCGCCAGGTCAGCCAGAGTTTGAGTTCATGAGAGAAACTACATAGAAGGGAGTAGGCCAGTACAATAGAGTTTGCATGATAATAGAAGTTGTGCCGCCACCAATCATTAAGGAGTTTGTAGATATCTTTCCATACGAGTTGCCAGGTCTGCCATCGGACAGAGAAGTCGAGTTCACTATTGAGTTAGTGTCGGAAGCAGCGTCGATATCTTCTAATGTGTATCGGCTAAAAAAGAAGGAGTTATATGAGCTGAAGGTGCAGCTGCAAGAGTTACAAGATGAGGGATTCATTAGGCCATGTGCATTGAATACAGAGCCCTTAATAAACTGACCATCAAGAATAAGTACCCTCTGCCGCGGATTGACGACTTGTTCGACCAACGGACAGGAGAACGATTGTTTTCTAAGATTGATCTAAGATCGGGATACCATCAAGTGAAGGTGAGGCACAAGAATATTTAGAAGATGGTTTTCAGGACTCGCTATGGTCACTACGGGTTATTGATAATGCCCTTTGGATTGACAAATGCACCAACTGTGTTTATGAATTTATTAAACTGAGTATTCCATCAGTACTTGGACTAGTTTGTAGTCCTATTCATCGACGATATTTTGGTGTACTCGAATAGCCATGAGAAGCACGAGGAATATTTGAGGAAGGTGCTAGAATTATTGAGACATCAGAAGTTATATGCTAAGCTGAGCAAGTGCGAGTTTATCCTAGATTATGTCTCTTTTCTTGGATATGTTATCTCGGGAGAAGGTATATCAGTGGATCCAGCTAAGATATCAGCAGTAGAGATGTGGTCGACCCCAACCGATGTCTCAGAGGTACAAAAAAATTTAGAACTTGCTGGAGGTTCAGGGAGAATTTTGCGAGGATTACAGAGCCTATGACAAGGTTGACCTGCAAGGACCAGGAGTTTATTTGGAAGGAGAAGTGTCAGATGGCGTTTGATAAGTTGAAGAAGAGGATTTGTTATTTATATTGATGCTTCCAAAAAAGGATTAGGATGCGTCTTGATGCAGCACGGTAAGGTGATAGTGTATGGTTCTCGACAGTTGAGGATCCATGAAAAGAACTACCCACTCATGACTTGGAGCTTGTAGTAGTAATCTTTGCTTTAAAGCTTTAGAGGCTATCTATACGGAGAGACTGTGGAGATTTATACAGATCATAAGAGCCTAAAGTATGTCTATACTTAGAAGGACCTGAACCTGAGGCAGAGGCGATGGCTCGAGTTGATGGCAGATTTTGACATTGAGCTACAGTACCATCCGGGTAAGACTATTGTAGTAGCAGATGTGTTGAGTAGGACATCGATGGCGTACTTCTTGACAACACAAAAGGAATTGTTATATGATTTGGAGTAGATGGGCATAGAGGTGGTTATGCCAGGAGAAGTCACAAAGTTGATGAACCTTCAAGTACAATCTTTATTGGTGGAGCGTATCAAGGCAGTTCTGCCAACCGATATGAGATTTCAGCGACTTCAACAAAGGACTGAGGCTGGATAGCAGACTGGACTAAGGATACACGAAGATGAGAATTTAAGGTGTGGGGATCACCTATATGTTCCTAATAGAGAGCTTAGGCAGGAACAAAAGATGGAGGCTCACAGTTCAGCATACTCTATTCATCCGGGAGGTACGAAGATATACAGAGACTTGAGACAACATTACTTGTGGCACGGGATAAAGCGGGAGAGAGCACGGTTTATGGCAAAGTGCTTGATGTGTCAGCAAGTTAAGGCTGAACATCAGAGATTAGCAGGACTACTTCAACCGCTTCTCATCCTAAAGTAGAAATGGGAGCACATCACCATAGAATTTGTTACTGGTTTTTCGAGGAGTCCAGCTGGCCGAGATACAGTTTTGGTGATTGTAGATTGATTAACTAAGGCAGCACACTTCTTACCCTTCAGAGTTGGACAATCTACAGAAGTTCTGGCAGAGATGTACTTGAAAAAGATTTTATGCCTACATGGAGTACCAGTCAGCATAGTTTCAGACAGAGATTCGTGGTTCACATCACAATTTTGGAGAAGCATGCATGAGAGCCTAAGAACTAAATTAAAGTTTAGCACTTCCTATTACCCACAAATAGATGGACAGTTAGAGCATACTATTCAGACGTTGGAAGACATGTTGAGAGCGTGAATGCTTGACTTTAGAGGATCTTAAGAGAATCACTTACACTTGGTGGAGTTCTCTTACAATAATAGCTACCAAGCAAGCATTCAGATGGCTCCTTTTGAAGCATTATACGGAAGGAAGTATCGATCGCCAGTTGTTGGAGTGATGTGGTTGAGAGACGGATACTTGGACTAGAGTTAGTAACTTGTACAGTGGAGAAGGTCAAGCAGATTCAAGGTCATCTTCGAGCAGCACAAAATAGATAGAAGCAATGGGCAGATGCTCAACGTCGACCCGTAGAGTTCAAGTTGGGGGATCATGTGTTCTTAAGGATCTTCCATACTAGAGGAACCATCAGATTTGGAGGTAGAGGGATGCTTAGTCTGAGGTACATCAGACCATTCGAGGGTGTCCATGATGTGTTTCATGTTTCACAGTTGAGAAGATATATGGCGGATCCTAGCCATGTACTGGATTATTCAAAGATCTCCGTGGGGCCGAGTTTGTCTTATGAGGAGCAGCCGATGGAGATTCTCGACCCAGAGAGAATGTGCTAAAGGGAAAGACCATTCGACTAGTCTGTGTTGCTTGAAAGCATCATTCACCGGGCGAATCGACTTAGAAGCGGGAGAATTCTATCTTAGAGCATTTTTCCCACTTACGTGAGGCTTCAGGTATGGATTGATATACCACATTCTTGTTTTTCTAGATCATGCCATATTCTTAATTTCGATGACAAAATTTTCTAAGATGGGTAGGTTATAAATCCCCTCACCCAAAAATAGATATTTTGTGCGTATTTTATATTTATTATTTTTTTTAGATTATTAAAATCAATTAAAATTTAATTTTTTTTATTAGGATACTTTACCGTAGTTTAGATATTAATGATATAGGATGACCCCAAAATCTACATTGCCCTTTGTAGGAAGCAGCCTACACTGGAGACACTACTCGTAGGATCTTTCCATGACACAAATTTGACCATTCAACATTAGTGTGGCACTAGTGTAGCAACCGTAGATTCTTGTATTTAATATTTAGATATTTTTATACATACACTTTATTTATGGTTATTTTTTAATCCGAACTTTATTTAATTAGAAATCCATAATTAAATTGCCTCCATAATAATCCCATGCCAAACAAATATATGAAATTCTATTTTTGAAATATTTGCATATTATTTGTTATTATCTTATCCCTTTAGAATCTAAATCAAATCTTAGTTATTAATATCTACTAGGATTAGTGATTTATCATAGATTGCTACCAACCAAATTAGGAAACTTCCAATCATATTTCTACCCCACCGCATACCCGCGGCCCCCTCCATAACCGTGTGCACCCCTTCTCAAATCCACTACCCCCCCCCCCCCCCTCTCCTTATATATATATATATATATATATATATATATATATATATATATATATATATATATATATATATATATATATATATATATATATATATATATATATATATATATATATATATATATATATATCATCTTAAACCCAAACCCTAACCTAACTTCCCTTCAACCTCTCCTCCTTGCCGTCGACCCCATACCAGCCCCCCCCCCCCCACTTGGACAGCCCTAGGCTGCCACTTCCTCACCCTCCATTGGTGATCTCCCTGAAGCTTTTGCATCAAGTAAGCTTCATCTCTCTCTTCTCCAACCTCTCTAAAATGCATAA
The DNA here is from genome assembly GCA_036927795.1 of Iris macrosiphon. Taxonomy (NCBI): domain Eukaryota; kingdom Viridiplantae; phylum Streptophyta; class Magnoliopsida; order Asparagales; family Iridaceae; genus Iris; species Iris macrosiphon. The sequence goes on from JAYESA010000013.1 coordinate 124,701,487, forward strand.
ATAAATATTTATTTATTTATTTATTTATTTATATATATATATATATAAATGATTCTATATGTGTTTACAACCTATTACCATGTTCTTCATTGTAGGTTTTTATTTTAGAGTTTACATGTAGAGTTTTGAACCCATGAATGCATGTATACACCCATAGGTAGAAACCTTGATTAAACTATGTTAATAATAGAGAAATATATTGATTAAATTTTTTATCCATATTTTACTATTTTATTCAAAATATTACTTTAATAAAACTTTTTTTTTGGAATAAATTGCATGTACAATGTGTAGGGTGACCTAGTTTAATGTTCTATCCAAAATTTTGCATCAAACCCTTATAAAACGTTGTAAATAATTAAAATATGATGTTATTAACCTATATTAAATTAATTTTTTAAAATAAATTTCTAAATATATTACTTTTGAGTTAAATGGATTTTATGCACAAACAAAATGACACATAGTTGACCTAGTTTACATGTAAACTTATTGTAACTTGTTCTTTGGCCATATATGAATGTCCTCCTTATTATTTGTGTTAAAACTTAATTTTTTAGAATTAAATATGATTTAGTATTTTTATGCAAAGCATAATAGTAGGGTTATAATGGCAAAATTTTACCGATACTATTGCTAGAAGACTAGTATGTGCCCAACGGAAAGACCAATAAGTAGAATTAATAAATATACATGTAGGAACACATTAAATAATTATTTTATAATTAGTTTTAGAATTTACCATTTTTTTATGAATTTATATTTTGAGAACTTGCATGTCGGGGAAATCCTATTTAGCATCCATATTTGCATGACTAGTTGCCAACCTACGTAGAAACCCTTGTGGGATAAAAATAATTAATTTTCTTATTTTTATAATTAATTCTAGAATTATTATTATAAATTAACCATGTTATATTTCATGCTATTATGTATGTAATCATAAAAGTGTACTTTCTAATAACTAGTTCGACGAGTTGTACAAGTTGCATAGCTTTGTGAATTCACGTAGTGAATAATTTACGATACGTACGTGAGATTGTTGTCACCTTTGCATGAGAAATTATTAATACCAACTACCTAATTATTAACCCATCAACGTAGCTCAAACCATAAGGCTAATAGTATAATATTAGCAACTTAGTATAGCGTCTAATTAGTGTGTGATATATACATTTATAAGAGCTCGAGACCATCCGGTTGAGGGCTCAGGAGCAGGTTTACTTTGTTTGCAGCATGAGGGTGCATGCAAGTACACCTTTCTTAATTGTATTGTTCAGTTACATTATGCCTAGTTGTTAGTTGTGTGCACGCGTCTTCGAGTAGTAGACTTACCTGGTATATTTTGAAGGTACGTGGTATCTTCTGACCTGAAGAGAGAGTGCATGGACTAGCGTATTAACTGGCCATTGATACGTGAGTTCGCGTCTTGTGTTAGCAGTTGATGTTAGTTTAGTTTCTAGATTTTTATTGACATCGTTGCATTATGCCTGCACTGCGTATACGGTTCGGATAGTATATTGGGAGGAGAGAATCTACTAGTGAGCATATGGAATTTCTATTTCTTACTGTGTAAATGGTGTAAATGGTGTACCCCCAAGTTATGTTGAACGCCTGGTGGGATGACTGGTTCTTCTATTTCTTCTCCCTCATGCGCCACTAGAGATGTCTCGAGTGCATATCACATAGATGGTTTAGTTATCCTATTTATTGTTTACTATTTTACTTTTATGCATGTCAAATTCTTGTATACTTGTTATGTCCTTTTGAGAACTTGGTACATTTTCTAGATCCAGATAAGTACTTGTACCCTACGGACTATGGAGTTGGATATTTTGCTGACGAGAACTTTGAGGTAGAGCCACATGAGTTTTCTTGAGCGTTATGGATAATAGTTGCTTAGTATCTTGGGTGTCCATATCTAGTTAGCTGGCACTCGGACTATTTCATTAGTTTCTAATTGTATTTTCTCTCAGTATTCTTTCATACTTTATTATCGTGGATTATTCTCCACTAGACTTTATTTGTAGTGGGTTCTAATACTTTATATATTCATTCAGTTATCTTTTCTGTGATATTTGTGGATGAGACTAGAATATTACCTGCCGAAGATATTGTGTCTTAGTTATATTCTATAGCGTACTACGAATGGTTAGGTCCATTAAATTGGGTTTCTATACTTGTTCGTACAGCTGGCATGTGTACGTATACCTGGTCCTACGTATTTTAAGAATAGGGTGTGACACTCAGGCGAGAACATTCTCTGATAGTTTCCATTATTTGATATTTACTATGATTCTTGTACTTAGTGGTATTATATTTAATTTCTGACACGATGGTACACGGACTAGTCCACATATTGGATCTCCAGTCATGAGATGTTACGTCGTACATTGTATTATTATTAGACATCGTACATGGTACTAATAGTAGACATCATACATGGTATTGTTATTGGATATTGATCGTTATATCGTGATGTGTCATGGTTGGATCCATTGTAATAGTCGGGACGAGAGAAATGCTAGCTAGATATGTGATCGCATACCTGCTGTTATCGTGTAGACATTGTCAATGTTAATCATATACCTCACGTATGATTATCCAGGCCATTTGGCTATCGTACAAGTTTTTAAGTCGATCACATATCGAAACTAGTATTTTAAAACACACAGTTAGTTATAGTTCTTCTAGTCTATTTCATACCTATTTAATTATACCTTGCTTGCTCTGTCTACTTACTTTACATTACCTGTATACCTTATGTTCAGTGTATACTCTCATTCCTCAAATTGCCATTGCCAAGATATATTGATAGTTCTTCTTTTACTCATCTTTTATTTTATTCACTATTACTGTTTTATAGTTTTTGTCAATTAATTGGAACTGCTATTAGGTTGTACTCGTTCTATCCTAACTGGATAACATTTTTAGGTGTTGACTTGGAGGATTGGTGTCCGACTTATTACGGACGCCGGGAGGGTGTAGTAGTAGCATTATATCCGATTAATCAAGAGTAAAATCTTGGAGTGATTATCGGAAGGTCTAGTCAGTGTCACTAGTTACCTTAGCTATCTCTATTTAGTATTTTTTTGTACCAGATTTGTTTTTGACAACTTATATTACTTTGGATGTTATATGATGGATTTATACTGATCTTTGGATTTGTTAGACTTATCTAGACTTGTGATTTGGATCTCTTTCCTTATTATCATATCATTTTATTATCTTCTTTCTAGATTTTTTTGATTGAATATTATCATTATATATTGTCATCTTGTCCTCCTTATGGAGTTGAGTTATTATTGACAGGTTATAATCATATTATTGTATGAGATTGATAGTTAGTATTATTGACCTAGACAACGTTCTACCGTCGATGCTATGGCATAGGCTGAACATACTATGTTATCGTGTCCGATCATCCGATTATGGGACGTGACACGTCGGGACTTTGATCCATTAGTACTATTCGGAGGGAAATACTTTAGTAGACATGTAAACATTCCCAAAATAAGAACCACTCTTCTAGGTCAAATCAGGAATGATAGCACTCACACATTTCACGTGCGAGATGTCGTACATTATTCCTAGCTGTTTACATGTCGAAAGTGGTATTTCAACACACTTAAATAGGTACAGTCTTACTTGTTCCATTTTATACTTGCTGGTTACATGTCATGCATGTTTATATTATTAGTTTCACTCTATACTCGTTTGTTACATACTTATATTGTTATGTTTACTTGATTTTACTTATTTGACTTGTCTTTAATGTCATACTTATCTTATTCTTTTACTTTACCATGAATCTATGTTTATCTGTTCATCATGTATTTTATTTCTATTTACTGTTTTATACTCTTTATCATAAATTGGAACTGTTGTTAGAGTTTTACTCATTCCATCCTGACTGGATAATATTTTTAAGAGTTGTTGTATCCCACGTTCATGTACTTCGGAGTAATACTATAGTCGAGACTGCTCTTGCACTATGAATCATGAGGTGATATCTGTAGAGATCTAGACTAGTATTTCTTATTTCCTTATCATGCTCTAGTTTTACTTCACTTTGCTAGTTGTTTGGATAACTTTCCTTTTTATATCTTCCTTAGTAAACTGCGATTAAGACATGATGATATGATTTGTACTTGTGATTGTTGAGATTATTTCCATCGAGGTCTGGACAACGTTCTGTCGTCGATGTTGCGGCATAGGCTGGACGTACCCACGTACCCGTTCCCGAATATCCGGGTACGGATTGTGACAAATATCTTAGTAAAAAATACATACCATCCCAACTACATGTTGATAAAATCTACGAAAACTAGAATCATCTAAAGCCCGATGTTGAAATCGAAACTCTCCATATCTATAGGATATGTTACTGATAAGAGGAGCTCCCTACCAAGATCTATATGCAATATCATCTAATGCTACACTATTTAAAAAAAAATAAGCATATGATTTTGTATAATTTTTGAAATAAATTTTATTAAACTATTAAAATAACTTATCATCTGACATAGAGGACATCATTTGAGAAAACGGTGCCACGTTATGTGTCTCAAATCTAGAATTCCATCCGGGAATCAATTTGTGTGCTCTTACGGTGCATTACCTCTACTACGGTTTAAACATGGTGGCTTGTCGGGAATGTGTTATTTCATCCAGAATTATCGCATAATACGATCAGCTATATGGATACAAGATGTCATCGTAGAATATTATGAAAATCCTTTGGAGACTAAGGTCATATGCTATTCTTTGTATCTCAGAATGATACTGCTCAAGACGGTATAGTAGAAATATTACCTATTTGATGTAAAAAATGATAAGATAATAAAAATATTGACTGTATAAAATAATAATAAAGATATTTTACCTCGTTATACTTTAGTGAATCAAATTGGCCCTGATATATAGAGACAACCGAGTGAACATAGTGTATTGGATCTGCTGTATCCATAGTCCACCGTAAAGCTGACGGAAAGATGATATCATCGATATTAATGCGGGAGACTGACCTACCGATATAAAATTGCTCGTAGGACCAAACCTAGAAAATATAATCATATGATATAAGTGTGTATATTGTAACTATAAATATAATTAAATAAAGATTGTATACCTGTATTAATCTCGCGTATCATTTTAAATTTTTCTTCCTTTTATCCACTGAGAGAAATTATACAAAATCTTATATTGAACTATATAAATATATCAACACTGATGCTCCCCATGCATGACAGGTAGGTTCTATCAGATATACCAAATAAGGTAAAAAAAACATAAATCTACCTTATCTAATGAGTCTGGAAAATTAGGCCTAGCAAGTAGGATCTAGTGCAAGAAATAACCTGAATAGATGATAAAGAAATAATATTCGTTAAACTAAATTACAAAATATAATACATAAATAATAAAAATAAATGTTATACAAACTCGATCCTCATCTACTAAGATCTCTTTGTCACCAATACGATATAGGTACAAAAAGTTACGACGGATCCACCTACTAAGTTTTTACCATGTAATTTCAGCAACTCCACACCTAGGTTCTCTATAATCATAGTCTCAGCGAAAAATGACTCATCAAATATTATATGTTTACCCGTAATAGGTAATCCTAAAATATTTACCACTCTGCTAGAATAATAGTCATTTCTCTGAATGGTACCTGAAAGGTATTTCGTCCGGGTCACCAACGCTCAACTAGACTGAGGATCAAGTCTCTATAGTTGCAAAGAAAATATATCTGGTCAATGTACTAAAAGTCAAATATGTGCACTAATGCCTCATGGTCGCTAGTCAACTTCCAAAACCCAATGTCGCTCTCATAATGCTATATGGCATGCACTGAAGTGATAAGTGTTTTAGTTTTTCCCTTCTCAATCGACGAAGCCTCACATCTGGGACCATTAGCCGCTTCGGTAGTTAGGAGAGCACTCATCTTGGGGTGGGCTTACTACTTAGATGCTTTCAGCAGTTATTCGCTCCCTTTTTTTCCAAGGCGAAGACTCAATCATTTACCCAACATCAAGGAACTATTGGTACATTGTTAAATCGAAATAAGGAATGTCAGTCTTTGATAATTTTGTAATCACCCTTAACCCAGCCACTGTCTATAATTCGCCGGCTCATTCTTCAATATGCATGCGGTTATAGATCACATTCTTCTCCCACTGCTTGGGTGATCGTACATCAGCAATATAATTGTATATCTATATATAAAATATATAACGATGTTAATACTAGACATGTAAAAAATATAAATTATATTGACTAACATAATTAAATTTTAATATACCTGTCTAAAAAATACCAAGCTAGATATGTGTGACGCACGCTGGTGGATTATCAAATATGTAATAGGTCCCCCTTGAATACGTTTATTATTTTGGCTAGCCATTGGTAATATGATGGTGGTCAAAACACATATTTTTAGGGTCAAGATTACGATTTAGATTCTAATTAGCATTAAGGTTAGGATTATGGTTAAGATTAGGTTTAGGGTTAAAATTATAATGATGGTTTAGTTTAGGGTTAGCATTAATATTAGGGTTATGGTTAGGATAAAGGTTAGTGAAAATGGTAAGGATTATGGTTATGATTAGAGTTATGATTAATACTAATAATCAAAATTACTAAATTACTAAAAATTGAATTTATTTTTAAAGTAAAATGAACTTAAAAGATACCTGGTGCTCTTCTTATATCTTCTTCTCTCTCGACTTCACTACTACTACTTCTTCCTTTCTCTTCAGCCTCTTCATCTATATCACTTCTCATTTCTTCTTTGTCTCACTTCTTTTCTCACCACTTCTGTTGTGTGGAGCTCTTCCTCGTCATCTCTTCATATAACCTATAATTTCTAATAACACTCCCCACCCACCCCTAAAGTTCACACCTTTAATTCTCCATGCCACTCCCTCTAGCCTATACGAACCCATCCCTCTCTCTGCGATGCATTTTCTTAACCCCTCCTCCCTGCCACTTATACGAGACCCCCCCTGCCATGCACTGATTCAACTATGTTGCCAACCCCTGCTGCCAACCCTACCAATGATGTCATGCAGAACCGACATTATACCATCTCACCCAACTGACCCACCCAGCTGGAATTCCGCCAGAGGCTCTGGCTGGATTTGGGAGCGTTCTTTATTCTGCTAGAGACACTGGCAAAATTTTGCCCATGTCATTTTTCCGCCACAAGCCTTGGCTAATTTTGCCCATATCCATTTTTCAACCACTAGTCCTCGCAGAATATGTCTCTCCCACTAATTTTTCAAAACTTCTTTCGTTCTATCTATTTTCATTAAAAATATTTTCATCAAAGCAAATTTTCTGAAAAATATTTGACAACATCAACTACTTTCAAAAACCATATCTACTTCTGATTCAGTAAAGTAACATAATACAAAATCCAAAGTATCCAACCTATCAGCTAAATTTTAAGTAGATATCCTCAACTATTTCAGTTTATTAATTTGTTACCCTAAATTTTAAAACTAGACAACTTGATACCATCAACTATTAAATATTTTCAACTTGGTACACTCTGTTAGTTAGTGATTAGTTTATTAGTTAAAAAAAGACCAAAATAATCTTTCCCATGTCCCCCTCCACCATCCCGTTGCGACCCACTGTACTTATGATCCCTCCCTCTCCCGTTGTACCCCCGTCGCCAATGGCATAACCAGAAATTTAAATTGGGATAGACTGGAATGAGTTGGTGTGGCTGTCGTGTAGACCGACTAATATAGGTTTTTTTTTTAAATATATAGAGAAAAAAAATTGTGGGCCAGCCCATGGGTTTTTCCGCCACTGCCCGCCTCCATCGTCGTTGTCGTCTTTTGCGACTAACGTCGCTACTGCCACCGCAGAACGGTGTTGCAGCCGCTGACGGAGGAGGGGACAAATGGAAAATATTTTTGTTATTTATAATTTTCTATTAATACCACTAGGATATTAGGTTGTGCAAGCAGGGGCGGAGCTAGGATTTTGAAGTGGGGTGGGCTAGCTAGTAGTTACTATACGATTCTAAAAATTTATGCCAAAAAATCGACAGACTTTTCTTTGTAAATTCGATGATTCAACAGATTGTTTTTGTAAATTTATGCCTATATTTTGGTAATGTTTACTAATTGATAATTTTCCACCAAATATAATTGCTTCCATCTATTCCAAAGATATACTATGTATTTCAAAAAAGAATACTAGGAAGCAAGAATCTGAAAATAAAAGCCGAAACCTTGAGGAAAAAGTACTCTTGCACTCCAAGTTGTTAGGCACCAAGTAAGGTATAAAAATTTGTATTTTCAGGTGACAACTGAGCAGCTTACTTGAACAACCAAGCAACCTGGAAAGATATATAAGATCAGCTTTTAGAAGATAATACATATAAATCTATCCGGTCCATTTGCAATAGGCTTCAAGAAGATAACTATACAGACTTGATTTCATATAGAAGATTGAAATTATAGAAATAACCAAACAACTTATGTAAAGAAACAACACACTTAAAATATTTTTCTTAGACTATAAAAAAGCCTAGACATATAGGTAAAATGATTCAATTCATTACTAGGAATCATATTCATATTTACAATTTTAAGACTCTAAGACAGTAAAAATAAATGACATACAAATATAATAAAAAATAGAATTAACAGCAGTTAAATTTTGAACAAGTTTTCAAATTCTAATAAACACATGGATTGTTTCTGCATACAACCTCCTTCAAAATCTGAAGTTGTAACTAACAATCCAAACTATATTCCCTTTGTATGTCAATTAAATATAACTACTAAAGATAAGCACATTGAGTAAAATTGGATAAATCTTCCATAGCTTTCACGAAATATCTATGAGTAGATTTGGCTCCTCCCATGTGTGTCAAAAACTTACATCGAGTCCCCTCATTAACCCTCTTCCAATTTTTAAACCCATCGACAGTCAATGTGCAATAGAGAGCATTATCATTTTCAAAAAGATAACGTAAAAAATAAAATGTTGCATCATTTGAAGGAGAGTACTCTAACCAATAAAATTGTTGGAACCAAGAGTATTGAAATCGACGAAACTGTTTTCCGAACTAAGACGGTGGAAATGTTGTCAATTTTGGCTGATATAGACTCATTTTGATATACGTCTGTACGATCTCATTCAAGAGAATTTAATTCACCTATAACCTCATCCCTATGATCAACCCTTGGGGTTGAATCATTAACATTCGAAGGAGGGGGAGACTTTCACTTCCTTATGTTTCACCCCTTGGTTTAAAGAATGAAAAATGGTTTTTTTTTCTCTTGTTTCCTTGATTTTCCATTATATTCCAAAGGCCTATTAAATAGTGAATTAAAATCAAACCAAATACCAAATATTTATGGGTTAGGATTTTACAAAAATTTAATTCAAAGGAGGATGGTGATGATGATAGGGTTTTACCATAGGAGATGAAGAGGGAGACTAGGAGAGCCGAGAGCGGGAGGGCGCTGAGGGGCTGCAGCGTCCTGGTCGCCGGTTGGGCTGGAGTGTGGAGAAGGGGAGCACCCGGAGATGGGGAGCATCCGGAGTATCTCGGTCGTGGGTCGCGACCTCGCGGGTCTCCGGTCATCGGTCGCGGGTCATTGTATAATAAACCCTAAACTATGAGACAGAGAGTGAGAGAGTCGGGATCTGAGGTCTCTAGACTCAAATGATTCACTCTTCACATCTGTTGATTAGTATAATGGGTGAGCTTTATGGAGTATTGGGTGGGCTATAAGTCTATACTAGCATATATATAAAAAATAGTTTGCTATTTTTTTTTTTTTGTACTGGGCTTAGCATATATATGGAAAAAAAAAATTGCTATTTTTTTTTTTGCACTGGACTTGGCATATATATAAAAAAAAGTTTACTATTTTTTTTTGCACTGGGCTACAACCCAGTGCACGGTCAGTGTGCCTCCGCCCCTGTGTGCAAGTATAGTTAAAATATTAAATTCTTTAGTTTTAAAATTTACTTGATGAAGCTAAAATTTAGCCTTTTTCTATGGCTATTAACTCTTGCGTCGCTTCAAAGGTGGTTCTGTACAGGTCTTGCATACTAAGGTGTTTATATGGCTATTATGTCGGTTCGGTAGGCCGAGCCGCCGAGGTTAATGAGGAAACAATTGACGTGCTAGAGATTCGACAGAGATTTTCTTTTTTTTTTTCCAAATTTATATACACCGTAGGTTCTAGTATTGAATAAACTGAACCATGCATGCTTAAATGACCACAACGTGAATAAACGAAAACAATACGCAAAATTTACAACTAATGAATTTGACTCAATTAACAACAGGAATGGAAATTTCTTATGGCGAATCAGAAGTTTCATAGAGGATGCGCGGTTATTGATCGACTGCTCATGTGGTATCTCTTGTACTAATGTTTCTAGGAATATCTACAGTGTTGTTGCACATCAAGTAGTAAATGAGTGATCCGAGATACACCTAGTAGAATCATGGACAATTTCTGTAAAGATATGTACTCAATATATTGTTTATAATCGTAATATATTTTCTTTGGATATAAAAAGAAAAAGAAAAAAAAAACTACTACTACGTCGAAATCAAAGTCAAAGTCTTCCATACTCTTCACCCACTATCGCCTCATTATTCCAAACTCAAAGTCTTCCACACTCTTCGTCCATTATCGCCTCATTATGCCAAAGTCAAAGTCCACGGTTTTGTCACTAACTACAAAATTTTCCATATATATGAGAAGCGCTAGGTAAACCTTGCAAGTAACCTGTCCCTCATTCCGTCCAACCATGGCTGGTCTCCTCCTAAAGCTTCTTCCCTTGCTCTCCATGGTCATAATATCGGCCTCAGCTTTGAGTAAGTAGCTCACTTTCTCTCTCATGCATGCACCACCAGCAATGCATGCTAGCTGTCCTTTTGTTATTGTATTTTATATAATCTTTATACAAATTTTCAGCTAAAATATTAAAGTTATAAGAAATTGTACAAGAAGTAAAAAAAGTTTGTGAGAAGGAGTCAGCATTTCCTTAACAACAACAACAAAAACGAAAAAACGAATCGCAGATATACGTACTTATGAAGGACGTACAATGTGATAAAAATATATTTTTTAAACTACCGGTAAAGTAGTTCACTGTATTTTTAAAATAAAATAAAACAAAAATAAGAAAATGTCCTTATTTAGTTTGCTTGTTACCAAAATGTTCTTATAGTAAGAACTTTTTTAAGATTTTTTTTAAAAACTCTCCTACTGAGGGTGTTTTTGCACGGAAAGCTTCTTTATGATCGGTCCATGCATGGAACAGTGCAAGTGAACATAGACTGCGGAGCCTCGAGCCCCCACACCGACGAGAACGGCATCAAATGGGTCGCGGACACATCGTACATTAACAACGGCGAGAGCCACGTCGTGAGGAACGCCACGACGACGTCGGAGGAGGCGATGAAGACGCTCCGGGCGTTCACGTCGAGGAGGAAGAACTGCTACGACATCGCCATCATGAAAGGGGGCGGGCAGGTCCTGGTGCGGACGAGGTTCAACTACGGGAACTACGACGGGATGTCGTCCCCTCCGACGTTCGACCTGATGTTCGACGCGAACAGCTGCGGGTCGGTCGAGACCTCGCTCGAGGAGGAAGTGTACTACGAGGGCGTGTACTACGTGGCGGCGGACGACGCGATCAGCGTCTGCGTCGGGCAGAGCAGCGCTCTGGGGGGCTATCCGTTCGTGTCGGGGATACAGGTGTGGGAGCTGGATGCGGATATGTATCAGTACTACGACAAGGGTAGTACTGCTTTAAGTCTTATCAAGAGGGTGGCCTTTGGTGCATCAAAGGATTTGAGGTGCGTAAATAACCAAACCATCTCTCTTTCTTTTCTTTTTTCTTTTTTTTTTTTTTCAGTCAGTCGACATCTAAGTTTACTCTAGCCTACTCTAATACACCTAACTTTGAATTTCTGTTTCCGTACGTGTGTGTGTATATATATATATATATATATATATATAGCTAATAGTAATCTTTTGTTTACTTGGAAGCTAATATTTAGGTCACTATGAGAAAAATTAGCTAGGTTAAAGTACCTATCCAAAAATAGATTTCTTGTAGGGTCTGTTTGACAATTGTTGGGATGTAGCGGCTAGAAAAGGTGTTCTTAAAGTACCGTTACGAGCGATTATAAGAAAGTTCGGTTTTGTATGGCTTTAAATAACGACTTTTAAATCAATCTAACGTTGATAATTCATTAACGAGTGATCCATATATTTTTTTTAAATAATAAAATTATCTATATATTCGTATATAAACAATATTTCTTCCAAAAAATATATTATATTATTTTCTTCCAAACAATAGCTTATACAATCATATAGCTTGCAAGTATAAAATGGAATAGCAGGTAGTAAATAATAAATGTTGAGATCAAAATATTAACTACCACATAATAGACAGTAAAAATTTATAACAATAATTCACTACCCCATCAAATGGACTACAATATTAAAAAAAACTCGTCTGGAGGAAGTAGCCGTCAGATGGGACCTCAAGAGTAATTGTAGTTATATTTTTTGATAGGGATATAAATGAAATAAAAATAGAAACCCTCAAAATATTTCAATTTTGGGTGCTCGTAAAAACACTTAAAATGATATTGCACTAGTTTTGAGAGAATTTTGAGCTGACCAAAATTACTAACTCTATTCTGATTTGAGAAAAGAATGAAGGACCACTGCAAAAGTCTTCGCTTTGACAAGAGGTACTTTTGCAAAGATATATACATGCCAAATGCTTAATGCTAACGCAAGTAATTAATTAGTGTGTAAGGATGGAATGGAGAAAGACCAATAGCATTCATGGTTTCGAGTTCTAAATTATCTTGATGTACTATAATAAGTTATTTGAATACTCTTGGGTGTTATGTAATGGAAAGTCCACTATGAAGCTAACATGCAACTCCTCAATTAGTTCAGTACAGGCCAAACAAGTCTGTTAGTCTACGTAACATATATAATTCCTAGAACCTTTATTTTACTTAAATCTATATATGTTATTATTTCAGTTTGTTATCTAACACAACTTGGTTTGTTGATTCAAATTGGAATCGATGTCAATGTTGAGATCTTCCGCCATTTCATGGGAGTTCATTTGACTATCTTCAAACAATAGAAAAGTCACGTGTCACGTGGGACTACTGCTCTGGCACGAGCAAAGGTCGGTTTGTACCAACTAGGGCTAGTTTTGGACTTGGCCTAGGCCTCTGGACTTGGACCTCGACACAAATTATTGAAAATCGAACACGTCCTGCAAGCGATTTGATATCGTGTCTGAGAGTGTCCGTAACAAAATTTTTAGGCTAATCCACATGAGATAACCAACTCCTATCTAACGATCATCAAACACAGATAAAGACAAGTATATGACGATGACTAAATCACCTGTACAAATTCTAACATTTATAACTCAGATGAAATTACAAGATTGACAGAATCAATGTTGAACCATTTGTCCTAATAGATTCAACCATCTCACCACACTTAAGAAGGAAAGAAAGAGACAACAATTGAAATCACTTACCAACCCGTAGAAATCTCTTTGAGCAAAGGCGACGACTACTCGATCAGATCTCTTTTATCCTTCTGTCTTAGATGACGAAATTCTAAGAGCAAAGCATGAACTTTTTCTTAGATTTTATGTGGACGAGTACCCTGAATTTCCAATTTGTGATATTCTTTGTGCCTCCACCCTCCTCCTATATTTATAGGATGATAGGATTTCCTAAATAGAAAACCTTAAAATAAGAATCCTATTCCACCTAAAATAATCCAACACCAATTATGAATGTCTAAATATGTTCAAATTAAATATTTGATACAAATTTGAAGTCTAATCAAATCTTACATTTAATGTAGATTTTTAAATTATATCAAATCAAATCTTTGACAATATTTTGGATCCAAAATTTATCAAATTCAGACTGGACCCCAACAATCTCTCCCTCCAGTCTGATGAGAGGGTGCATGGCTTCTCAATTGGACTCCATGTATGTCGTCCCGTGACAGAGTTCCTGCTCTCCCATGCCACCGATCTCCGATCCCCCGAGTTGCTTTGCATCTTCCTTCGTCTCCAGCTCCTCGACCGTCACGTCGACGCTAGCTGCCATGCGTAGCACCATCTGTACCACTGGGATTCTGCCTGACACGGCTGAGACCAAAGTCCCTGACTATCAGCCTCACCGTGAGTCTTGACTGCATGTTCCCGACTTCCGTCTTCTACCGAAATGTGGTAACGCTCCGACGAGATTCTTCACCCTTGGCTGGCCAACCAAATGGACGGTACAATTCTTCCGAGATTCGAACTCCGGAATCTTTTCATCTTCTTGTCCGAACTTGAAGCTCCCTCATACACATGCGTCATCGCAGAACATCACGCACTATGCATGTCGTCGATGATCCACAGCTCCCTTGGAACTGTGTGAATGGTGACACTCCCGTCTTAGATTGAGTTTGTTGTAAACCTTGATCTCCTCCCTGGCCTCGACTGTTAAAACCAATGTCGCTCCGTGAAGCTTTGGCAAACCACCAGTCTCCAAAATTGGATTCGTGAAGCAACCTCTACCTAGAGACCGACCAGTTGTCATAGGACCGATATACTGACCCTCAATCTTTGGCTCATCACCATTCGTCACTTTGTCTAGACGAACCGAATCCTCCTTAATCCTTAAAGTATCTCGAAGCCCCTCCTCAGCAAGTTTTCGATGATCCAACTCCTGTCGAATACCTCTCGAGCCTCCATCCGATGTATGTGGCTTGCCTGTACAACTCAGCGGTTTAAACCTGTACATGCCATAACATAAATATCCTTGAGCTAGTTGTTGGGAACCCTTCTTAAGGATCCAATCTTTGTCCCCAAACAAACTGCGACAGCCATCATCCGCCAGTCTCCCTACCGAAATCAAGTTGTAGTGCAAACTCGGTATATGTCGCACATCCTTGAGAATGAGCTTCTCACCAAGCTCCGTTGTCAAGTGTACATCACCGATGCCTACAACTACAACCATTCCCTTGTTGCCCATCTTCACACGTCCAACCTGTTAGTGTGGTATGACGTGAAGATCCTCCTATATGGTGTGGCATGAAACAACGTCCCCATGTCCATGATCCCATCACCATCATGAAATATGCCATAAGGTTCTTCTGCGTCGGTTGCTACGATGATGAGATCTTCCATAGCCGTGAGATCCTCCTGATCATCCTTGCCTTTTGCCTTCTCAGCTTTGAGCTTCATGCAGTTCCTCTTGATATGACCCATTTTGCCACAGTGATAGAAGTCCTCCTTGCGGTCCAAAGTCGTAAGATCCCGAGAACTCCTCCATGTCCTCATCTGTGACTTGAGTCTTCCCTTCCCGTAGGAAGCCACCAGAGCGGACTCAGGCGACGATTTTACTTGCTTACGCTGAATCTTCTCTTTCAACAAGCTACTTTTGAATGCCTCCATCATAACAACTCCACCAGACGCGAAGTTGCTCATCGACACCACCAACGTCTTCCAGCTTTCCGGCAGAGAACTCAAAAGCAAAAGGGCATGAAGATTATCATCAATCATCATCTTCATCACAAGCAGCTAATTAATAATACCCTGAACGTCGTTCAGATGTTGAGCCACTGGGGCACCCTCCATGTACTTCGAGTTGGCGAATCAGAAATGCCTTGTTGTCAGCCGTTTTCCTTTCGTATAGTGAATGCAGCTTCTCCCACAATACTTTTGTCAAACTCTCGATGGACACGTGGTGAAACAACGAGTCATCTAGCCATTGGCGGATGAATCCAACGGCCTTCCGATCTAGTCGTTTTTCAGTCTTCAGCAGCTTTGTTCGATGGCTTAGCGTTGTCGTCCTACAACGGGCCATGCAAGACCTTGCACCAGAGTTGATCTCCACCCTTGGCTTCCAAATCTTTCAATTTTTTCTGTGAGGGTGATCATACTAGTGTTCATCTGCTCCGTAGCATAGCTGCAAAAACCAAAACCAGGAGCTCTGATACCAGATTTTGGGAATCATACACGCCCTGCAAGCATTCTGACAGCGTGTCTGAGAGTGCCCGCAGCAAAAACTTTAGGCCAACCCACCTGGGATAATCAACCTCTGTCTAATGAACACCAAGCACAGATAAGACAAGTATATGGTGGTGACTACGTCACCTGAACACATTTTAACCTTTATAACTCAGGTGAAATTACAAGATTGAAAGAATCAATTTTGAACCTTTTGCCCTAATAGATTCAACCCCTCACCACACTCAAAAAGAAAAAAAAATATTACAATTGAAATCACTTACAAATCCGTAGCAATCTCCCTAAGCGGAGACGATGACTCCTCGAACAGATCGCTTTGTTCCTTCTGTCTTGGATAACAAAGTCTTAAGAGCAAAGCACAAACTTTCTATTAGATTTTCTGTGTACGAGTACCCAGAATCTCCAATTTGTGCTATTTTTTGTGCCTCCACCCTCCTCCTATATTTATAGGATAAAAAATCACATTTTAGGTCATAATATGATGTCCTAATTAGAAAAACTTAAAATAAGAATCATATTCCACCTAAAATCATAATATGATGTCCTAATTAGAAAAATTTAAAATAAGAATCATATTCCACCTAAAATAGTCCAACACCAATTATTAAAGTCCAAATATGATCAAATTAAATATTTGATACAAATTTAAAATCTAATCAAAATTTATATTTAATATAAATTTTTAAATTATATCAAATTAAAATTTTAATCATATTTGAATTTTAAAATTTATCAAATTCAGATCGGACCAACACATATATCACTGCTCATTTAAGGAATAAAGTAAGAAGATGCACCTATAGAAAGCAATGAGCACTGGGACAAAATAATATGATGGTAATGTCACGTTATCGAATGCATCCATCCACTTTAAAACAGCAGGAGGGACGTTTGGTATATTAGATAACATCTGGTTTAGATTACAAAATAATAATTCCAAATATTAAAATAATCTGGGAAATAATTTATCCACAAAACATAAAAATTATATCCATTAAAAATATATGAGTATATATTTTGTGTGGGGACAAACATTTTGTTGTTGTTGTTTTTGAAAACAATTTTCTTTTTCTTGTTTATTTTTCATTTTTTTATCCTTTTTTTTTTCTAATTTCTCATTTTTTAAGAATATTTTTTTTTTCATTTCTTAACTTTATAAGAATTTTGTGTTTTTTATTCTTATTTTATTTTTATTTTCAGTTTATTTTTTTCGAAAACATTTATATAGTAATCAAATATGGAATTAATTTTTTTAAAAAATTTAATTAATTTAAATTTAATTTCTTGAAATATAGAATTTTTTACAATTTGATATTTTGCAAATCAAACGTCCCTCTACAATTTATTTGTGATGTTGT
Source organism: Iris macrosiphon (assembly GCA_036927795.1). Taxonomy (NCBI): domain Eukaryota; kingdom Viridiplantae; phylum Streptophyta; class Magnoliopsida; order Asparagales; family Iridaceae; genus Iris; species Iris macrosiphon. The sequence goes on from JAYESA010000013.1 coordinate 124,718,925, forward strand.
CAGTGGTGATTTGTTTATATTCATATCTGTCTAGCTATAGAACCTTCCTAGCGAAAAACAATTTAAGAGGGTATATGATACCTACTGTGCAAACTTTCAAAAATATTATTTTTCTCTCAAATAAAATTTATTTGGATGATGCAATATTCAATTATATGACTTACAACATGACTGTTGATATGACAAAATTTAAAATTAAAATTAAAATTAAAAAATTTTGGATGATTAATTTGTTTGGTTAAAATTTGTTATACCAATTGCTTTGTTAGCTGTCATGTCAAATGTCACCAAATGAAAAATAAAATTATCCAAATTTTTTAGAGGACAAACAGCATAATTGGCAAACTTTTGGATACCATTATAGGGTTGATACTGCTGAAAATTTATACAAAATATGCTTCCATGATCATTAAATTACACTACTAAGAAAGTCTGACCTTGCACCCGCAATCAACCATTAGGTACCCGGACGATGCCTACGATCGAATCTGGGCAGCAGCTAAGGTGCCCGACACGCTCACCGTTCTAACAAGCGACGCCACGACCATCGCTCCAAACAACATCAGCGAGAGGCCCCCGCTGAAGGTGCTGCAGACCGCTGTTGGGACTTCGGACACGTCCACTTTCCTGACCATCTATACCGACCTCCCGACCGCTCCGGTTACGGTCTACATCAACATGTACTTCGCGGAACCGACCAAGCTCGGCTCGGGCGACACCAGATCATTTTCGCTCTTCATCGACGGACAGCAGGTCACGGACCCCCAGACCCTCGAATATGCGAGCGCGTTGGAGGTCTACGTTGTCAACATTACAGCATCTGGAAGCACCCAGTTTTGGTTGAAGGCCGCGCCGGGCTCCACTCTTCCTCCCATCATCAACGCCTTGGAGGTGTTTGGCGTTGTAGACGGACTCAGCAACAGTACCGACCCTGCTGATGGTGAGTTGAGAATAACACTAATAATTTTTTTAAATTGTTCCTCCAAACTATTTCTCTACTTATGTGCAACGACCAACGTAAATGTTAATATAACATGTAACATGATAAATTTAAAATTAACATTTAAATTAAAATTAACAATAATATTAATATTAAAAATATTAACTTTAATATTAATATTAATATTTAAAATATTGATAATTAATTTTTTGGTTTAAAATTTATCAATATCGGAGCATCCTCAGTGGAAGTATTTTCAAGTACTACATTTTTGTTTTAGTCAAAATTTGTAGCACCTTGGGAGCAGCAATGAGCTCTTGTCCACACTTGAAAAATGATAGAAAGCCAAGAGACACTCCAAATTTCAGATGTGCCATAGTGAGTGAATAATAACCCAACTGGGCCCAAAAAAGAAAAAGAAATAAAAGTATTAATTAAGGAAAAAAAAAGGAGAAAAAATAATAGAAAAATGAGAATTAATTTGGAGTATGAATTTTGTATGTTATTTGGAGTGTGTCATTATGTGCCAATAAAACGTGATACTCCAACAACATTAATTTAAACGATTTATGCAAAATTTGGAATATGATATGGAGTGTTGAACTGTGGGTGCCCTCAACTGGCCGGTTAGATGTTATATAATGCTATTTAACATGTTAAGTCAGCTGTCATATAAAGAGTGATAGATTTGAAATACACTTGGGAGGGATTAATATTATTACTGTTTTTATAATTATTAATTTTTTTTTTTGCAAAACAATATCTGATTCTTAGTTACGGTATCTTGGATGTGGCAGCGCCGGGATTGACAGCATTGATGAGCCAGTTTAAGGTACTCCAGGACTGGGGTGGCGATCCTTGCCTGCCCACGTCGTACGCCTGGGACTGGGTGGGATGCAGCTCGGACGACAGTCCTCGAATCACTGCACTGTAACTTGTCCTACACCTACTCCCTACATATATCTAATTTAGAAACCAAGGACTAGTTTAAACGTTTCTTACTTTTTTTTTTCCCACTTACAGGTATCTTAGTGGCTATGGACTTTCCGGAGAACTTCCCGACTTCAGTTCCTTGCAGGCTCTTGAAACTGTGTAAGTAATGGCTAAATGATCAAACAAAGAAGAGAAGAAGAAAAGAAGAAAAAATCAGTCACCTTCACACATTGTACTCTAATTTGGTTCTTTGTTACTCATATGAACTGCAGAGATATGCAAAACAACAGCATAAGTGGAGGCATTCCCAAATTCTTGGGCAGTATGCCCAACTTAAAAGAGCTGTGAGCCCCCAATACTAAGATTTGCTTTCCTATATTTACTTACCACTCACGTATTGACAGAGAAATTATATTCTTCTTGTTCTTGAAGGAACTTGGCTGACAATAGCTTGAGTGGTCCAATACCCTCTTCGATTGCCAACAATGACCGGATCAAGTTGACGTAAGTGAAGTATTGAAATCTACCCATTATCAAACACATGCACCACAATGTAATGTCCTGTTACTTTGTTTTCTGTGCGTACAGAACTTCCGGGAACCCAAAACTATGTGCCGCTGGGCAGTCATGCGAGATGATCAGCACGCCAAGTGCTCCTGGATCGACCACCAGCACGCCAAGTGCTCCTGGATCGACGACCAAAAGACCCCGTATATCATCAGCAAGCAAGAACCGAAACAGCCTCGAGCTAATGCTCGGACTCGTAATTTCACTTGCTTTCTTCACCAATTGGTTCTGAGACTCGGATTCTTGCTGCTCTCCATGATTCTGATGGGTGAAAAGTTGACGAATATTTTTACTTAAATAGCATTTGGGATGTATCTTTGTTCTTGCATTTCATAATTGGATTAAAAATAAATCTACTTGGGGAGTTAGTTGTTGAATTGGCAGTGTCTCTATATGTAAAGATTATGTTAAAGATTTTGTTAACATGTGTCTCAAGGATACATGTTAAGGACAATTAATAAATAGCATTTTATTTTAAAAATTGTTATCCACATCCAATAAACATTAAAAGGAGTAATTTTTGTTTTAAAAAATATCATCAACACCCAATAAAATAATTTTAAAATAATATCTTAAATAATTAATTTTATATTGGATCTAAACTACATTTTTCAAAGCAAAAAAGTTACAACCATAGTCAGCTTCTCCTAACCGTCAACAGATCAATGAAAATGTCAATGTAGCAACATAAGCAGCATCATAAAAGGGGAAAAAAAAATCAAAATCTGCACCGACCTTTTCCTTCTACGATACACAAACTTTTCGTTAGTCCCGAGGCTTAACAAACGATGGTAGAACGATGTCAGGAACAGAGGTTCACGCAAACTTTACAGTATAACATATGTTTGATCCTGAAGTTGTAGTCGAGATCAGAGGTTCACACAAAAGTTCTTTCTCTGACTATCCTCGATTCCAACGAAGAACTATAATATGTATCCCGATTACAACTTCCAGAAACTGATTACAATGAACAGAAATATAAACTTCGTTCTTCCTTACAAACGCAGTTGCAATAAGACAGAACGTAACACAACTAAGCAGAAGAGAAGTAGAAGAAGAAGATCGGATCTCTGCTTGTTGAGGTGATAAAAATCACCGTTGCTCAAAGCAATATTCGTCTCACACGATCTGCTCCTAGGAACCAGCAAGTTCTCGTAGAACTTCTGGAACACTAGCTATCACCTTCTTTCTGAACTCGCACGAACTCCTCTGGACTCCATTGCAACAATAGCAACAACTCTCTTCGTCTCCAATTTTGAAGTAAGTTCTCAAAAGGAAGAGAGTATTTATAAAGAAGGGTGGAAACCCTAACCCTAATTATGGCCGCCAATTTATTACAGAAAGATAGGAACAAATTAAATTCAAATCCCACAAAAATTGGATCTGAATTAATGAGCCAAGGGGGAAGGGGGCCGGGCCTCTCATATAAATAGGGTTGTTGAAAGAGAACCCGGCCACCTATTTTCATTCGACGTTCCGGGGATTCGATCGACGAATTCGGCGCTGCGTTATAGCCGCCCCTTTCTCTCTTTCTTTTGACTGCCTCGTGGACGGACGAAAGAATCTTTCCATAACCGTTCAAATTTCGTAATCAGCAAAATCATGCACCAACTACGGTATCTGCGCATATGCGCCCATTAGCACAATCACCGCTCCTCCTGTGCGTATAAGGCAACATCCCATACGCGCATACACGCATGCGCGCATACGCGTAAATGCGCATAGTCGTGCATAGCCTGCGCCAAGCCTACACAAGCTTCCGCGCATGCAACAACGCAAGAGTGCAAATAATGCGCACAAGCGCCCTGGGCCGATGCTGGCGTGCTATGTGCAAAATGTGACAATAAGGCACCACTTTGCGCCCTTGAGCTTGAGTCAGAGTCGGAGTCGCTAGCTCCTAAGAAATTTTTTTCAAGAGAGTGACAAAACGCATAAATGCTTTCTTTGGGGAGTTAATCTTTTTATCTCCTAGGAAAACACCCCCACATGGCACCCACATGTGCCCTACCATACCCCATGTGCATACCTCAACACAAGCAAAGTATTATATTAAGATACCCAATTGGAGGTGTAGATAATGTGGGACTATTTTTACTAGTCCAAAGAAAATAACTCCAATAGTCCCCCATATATCTCAATATATATGGGTTGAGCGTTCCCCACAGTGTCTGTCCATCATGTATTAGGATAGATTTCGCTTACTACTTGAATCTTCCCGCATGGGTCAAATAATAGTACGATACAAGATTGGACTATGTCTTGAATTCTGAACCATAACTGCAATTCTTTCCACTCACACAATGACATCAGCTGTGCTTCTGGTTGAACATTAATGGCCCTGTGCACGCCTAGTTTCGGTGTATGTATATTGGATGTCTACAAGCTTAACCTAAAGTGACTACTTGTATCTCTTTTCATACACTCTAGATGAGTTCTTTTAAAGAGTCCTGGCATGAAGCCTTGTGCTTCCTTGTAGTGCTACGCCGCTATGACATGGCCCAAAGTTGAGGCTATACCTCATCGTGGTGTCATACCACTGTAGCATGAGGTCACAAGCCTCTTTGTAGTGCCATACTACCCAGCATGAAGTCTTACACTTTCTTGCGGTTTTACGCCACTGTGATATGGTTCGCATAACTGAGGCCTTACATCTTTTACCTCTTGGTAGTGTCAGACCACTCTAACATGAGGTCACCGGTCTCTTTGAAGTGCCGCCTACTACTCTTCATTTTACAACATTAAGCTACCTGCCTATATGCGGTGCTATGCCGCTGTGACATGGCCCAAAGCCGAGGCTTTACCCTTTCGAGAAACCTGATCATGTGGCATCACCCCACTGTAGCATGGAGTACTACGCTCCTTTGTAGTTTTCTTCTTCTCATGCTTCCTATAAAGCACGTCGGACATTCAAAATGCTCGAGAACTCATTAAGGCGTCGAAGCCATCCTCCCACATGACTTGTTCTAGAAATAGAACAAATAGTAGACAATATTGGTTCTGGGTTCGTATTCCCTCAATGTCTCAAAGGACTATCCACTGTTCCTGATTTCTTCCAGTCAATGATCCTTTTTTGAACCAAAAGCTAGATGCCTAGTAGATTTCTCTTTGAACTAATAGCATAAAACTTCAGCTAGAATTACAAAGACAAAATATCAGAATGCCTTCAAGCCTATTTTTGTTGTTGTGTTTTGGACCAGCTGGATCTTAAGGCCTTTAGTGAACGGATCTTCCATATTCTTCTGGTTCCAAACATCAATCACGATAATGACTCCAGTCTTGATAAGATCATTCACTGCCCTGTGCCTCAGTAGCACAATCCTCTTATTACCATTGAAGAGATTGTTTGATGCTACAGCTATAATCGTTTGGTTGTCGAAGTAAATTGGTACCACCAGAATTTACGCACCAACCACTGAAAGATCATACATGAGCTCCCGAAGATATTCTGCTTCATCGGCTGTAGCCGCCAGTGTATAGAACTCAGATTCCATAGAGCAATGAGAGAGCATAGTCTTCTTTTTTGACTTTCACGATATAGCACATTTATCCATGGAGAAGACGTATCCTCCTGTGGACCGTTTGTTCTCTACTTCTCATGAGTACTTGCTTACATCACTGATGCCTTCTAATATTGTCAGATAACTGCTATAGTATAGTGCATACTTCTGAGTCCTTTTGAGATATCTCATTACCCTCTCCATAGTATTTTAGTGCTCAAAACCTGGATTGCTCGTGAACTGACTCAGCATCCCCATGGCAAAAGCTATATTAAGCCTTGTGGTAGTTGTTGCATACATCAAACTTTCGATGACGCTTGAGTACACAAACTGCCTGACTTTTTCTCTTGGATTTGGCTTCAGCTTCTTGTCACACATGTACGGAGTATTGATCACTAGAAGATTCTGGTATCCATAGCGTATGAGAATCCTCTTAATATAATGCGATTGTGATAGCACTACTCTAGTGTCCGTCCGGATGATCTTTATCCTCAAGATAACATCAGCTTCCCCCAAGTCCTTTATACTGAACTTGGATGAGAGAAATTCTTTATCCCCATGACACATTCTAAATTCGTACCCACGATTATCATGTCATCCACGTATAGATAAATGATAACTCCTCTCCTGTCAATAAACTTTTTGTAAACACACTTGCCCATATCGTTGATCTTGTAGATGTTTGATCTTATAATTTTGTCAAACTTCTCATGCCATATCGTGGGAGCTTGCTTCAGACCTTATAATAATTTTACCAACTTACAGACTTTGTCTTCAAGCCCTTTGACGACAAATCCTTCTATTTGTTGCATATAAATCTCTTTGGTCAATTCTCCATTCAGAAGTATTATTTTAACATCCACATGATGTATTACTAAGTCATGAGTTACGCTAAGAGCAATCAATATTCTGATGGTTGCCATCCGTGCTACTGGAGCATATGTGTCAAAGTAGTCGATCACCTACTTATGAGAAAACCCTTTGGCTACTACCCTTGCCTTGAACTTGTCAACAGTTCCATCGGCCTTAATCTTCTTCTTGAATTGGTTTATCTCCTTTAGGTAGATCGAGAATATGTGATATATATACTATCATGTAATATATATGATATATGTACTATCATGTAATGAAAACTAACAAAGAGATGTACTCGCCTGTGGTCCTGAGCAAATGGTATATCTCGGTGTCCGAGCTGGTATTACACAATCTTATATATGAATATCATGTCAATTGGGTGTAAAGAAGTGATTAAAATACTAAATGAGTAAAAATATATTTTCTAGGCCATTTCTAGGTCATACTAGTCAAACTAGGTCAAACTAGTCCAATACCTTAATTTTTGCTCCATACCTAGCTTCTAGGGTGATTAAAAGGCATACTGGTTCATTCTAGGTAATGCTAGGTTTGCCTAGGTGTTTACCTACACATATATATGATTCAAGATACAAATACATATAGGTAAGTCTAATACCCAACCTAAACTTCACTCCTGCAGATGTTGCACCTACTACTATTATTGTAGTTCTCCTACCTGCACTCAATCTTGCAGTGCACCATTGTGTGCACTGCCTCACTTGAATGCCTGAGCTCCCTAACACTTCCACCCAGCACCACATCAACCATAGTCCTGTATTCGAGCCAAGCATTAGGTTGAAGTAGATTGCACCCATGTATATGTCATAATTGATACTTTGAGTACCAGTAACAGAGTTCCCCTATCCACCAAACCTTAATACTCTACTTCCCAACTGAAAGCATTTCCCCACTGAACACACTTCTCCACTGAATATACTCAGGTGTTTCCTTGCCCCATATCCTATCTCTGATATAGAGTTTCAGTCCCCCTCCATGACTGATACACACTGTATCCATTGCCAAGTCTCCAACTCTCCTAACATGTTACTGCCTGCTAAGTTCTAGCCAACACACAATGCCACTCACTACACACACTTAAGCATACTCGAGCCTATATACAGCAAGCTTGAGTGAGTTGCTGCCCTTACTCTTCACTCCCTCCCTTCACTTCACAACACATTCTCACCAACACACAGACACTATATATATATATATATATATATATATATATATATATATATATATATATATATATATATACACAGTATACACATCAACACATACACACTAGTGTGAGGGTCAAAAATGAAGCACCTATTGTGCAATGTCAAGTTACTCTTGATACACCTTCAACTAACTTACCAAAACCTACAATGACTTGCAAATCACCCAAAAAGAATTAGTTACAAAGGAAGTTGAAGAGGAATTACACTAATCATGCACAAATCACCCAAAAGGAAACCCTGTATCATAGCGTATCATAAATTATCATGATACGTCCTATTTGAATCCAATTGTGGACACGTAGCTAGTCTCACACTCTCAATATAAGTCCAATTCGATCTAATTGACCAAGAGACAAACACTTGGTTCACTAATCTCGGATTTTCCACAAATCACAATGTAGAAGTCACAATAAGGGTCAAATAAACCTAGTTCTTCTTCCTATGGGTAGCCATAAGCCATGGAATGGTTCCTAATGGTCAAATACAAAAATTAGAGTCTAAATTGAAAGAAAATTCAGAATTATACCTATTGTGAGATGGATTACTAATAAATTTCTCAAATAGACACAATTAGGACACAAGCTCCTAGCCAAATCCTTCTTCTCCAAGTGCTCCTTGCAATCCAAGCTCTAATACTCCTTATATTATAAAAATGGAAGAGAATGAGAGTGATTTGAGAGGAATTTGGTGGAGAGATGAGTAAAATTCGGGAAGAACACAATTGGGGATAAAAAATGACTAAATTATGAAGATGAGAGAGAGAAACTCCTCTCTTAAATATGGCTGGCCCCTATTCTTCCTCTCCAAGGAACACACAATGTCCTATATGCCCTCATTAATTATTCATTAAGGTTATTTAATTAGGGTATTAATTATGGAAAATTTTAGCCTAATGAAAGTTTAATTTAATCTCCCAATTAATGAAGAGGAATGAGTCTAATTGGCCTAACCCAAATATTGGGTTCATGAGTCATGACTAGTCAAATTAAGTCCACTAGTGTCAAGTCCAAATAAATAGGCTAGTCCACTAACCAATAAATAAATAGCACAATATATAAAATATAAACACTATATATAAATAATATAAAATGACAAAAATACCCTCATCTAGAAATGTGATGGAGACAAGTCTACCCTTTTTAGAAAATTTTTGTCCTCAAAATTTAAGGAAGAACTAGCACTACAACAAACAATCACAACAAGAAAATAAAATACCTCAAGACTAAAAAAGATAAGGGTATCTCTAACGCATCTCGGCTTCCTCTCCCAGGTAGACCCTCCCGGAGAGTGATGCCTCTACACGACACATACCAAGGGAAATATCTGGTTCTGCAACACCTTCTTCCTGTGATCCATAATCTCCTCCGCCTGCTCTGGATAACTGAGAGTTGGACCAACCTCGATCTCCGAGTGATCCAATAGATGACTAGGGTTTTCCATGTACTGTCTCAGCTGTGACACGTGGAACACGTTGTGCACTCCCTCTAGTGCAAGCGGCAAGTCTAGTCTGTAGGCCACTACACCGACCCTCTCAAGCACACCGAATGGTCCGATGTACCATGAACTAAGCTTCATGCCTCCACCAAAGAGAATCGTGCCCCATGTCGGAGCAATTCGCAAGAACACCAGATTGCTAACCTAGAAAAAAATACAGACTTAATACTCAATCTAAACCAAAGCAATCACAAGTAATACAAAAAAAAAACCTATACCTCAAACTCCAAGTGTCTGTGGTGGCTATCGACCCAATGCCACTGTCTGTCCTGCGCCATCCGAAGTCTATCTCTAATGAGCTTCACCTTCTTAGCTGCATCCACAACCATCTTTGGCCCCAACAAGGCTCTCTCACTAATATCATCCCATGATAAAGGAGTACGACATCTTCGTCCATATAAAACCTCAAATGGTGATATCTCAATACTGGCCTGGTAACTGTTATTGTAGGAAAACTTACCAGGTAAAGATGATCCTTCCAAGAGCCTGCGAAATCCAAAACATAAGTGTGAAGTATATCCTCGAGAGTCTGAATAGTCCTTTCCAACTGTCCGTCTATATGGGGGTGATATGCGGTACTGAACTTGGGCTGGTTGCACAAGCTAGCTTGCAAAATCCTTCATAAGTAGGATGTGAAGCGACTATCCTGATCCAAGATAATGCTTGAAGAAACTCCATACAATCCGATAATCTATGGCACATACATATTCGCTAGCTTCTCCATAGACGTACCAACTTTAAATGACAAAAAGTGGTCGATTTGGTCAACCTGTCTACGATGACCCAAATCGTATCTTTTTCTCCTGGAGAACGCGAAAGCCCCAAAACAAAATCTATGGTAACATGCTTCCACTTCCACTCTAGAATGGATAAAGGCTGAAGTAAACTACCTAGCCTCAGCCTCTCTGCCTTTATTTACTGGCACACTAAACACCTGGATACGAAGTGCGCCACCTCCCGCTTCATATCATACCACACCATACATGCTCCCTTAGATCTCTATATATCTTGTTAGCACTTGGATGCATATAGTACTTAGAGCGATGCACCTCCTGTAGAACCTCCTCGTGCAACTTCCCACTCGGCACACATAATCTGGTACAGTACCGCAATGATCTATCCTCTATAATAGTGAACTCCTCCGATAATCCCATCCGAACCTTTGCCCTGATACTCCTTAAAGACTCATCATTATACTGCATAGCCTTGATCCAGTCCATCAACTTAGACTGTATCTGCCCCCTAGCCGAATCTCTCCCCCTCTCTTCTCTCCATATATATATATATATATATATAAACCCCTTCTCTCTTCTAAAAATTCTAACCAAAATTCTTCTTCAAAACCCTAATTTTTTCCCTCCTCCAAGAACCATAGCCACCACCATCACCACCAAGGCCGACCCCCCTTCATGTGGACACCCACAATAATCTCTTCCATCCAAGAACCCTAGCTATTCTCTCCTTCTTCTTCTAGTAAGTTTCTTTAATCCTTCTCTCCTTCCTTCTTCAATATCTTCTTGTTAATATGTTTATATAGATTTGTATATATGTGTGAGGTATTTTGTAAACTCTATTAATTTATGATTGAAGAACCCATACAACCCATGAACCCTAATTTTGAGGCTCAATCCAAAACTTTTGTGCATGCATGAAACCTCCTTCAAAACCCTCTTTAATTCTTGTTAACATATTCATGTAGATGTTATTAATAGAGAAAATAATCAATTTTTATTAATAATTTCAGATTTATTAATTTTTATTAAATTAGAGTTTTGAGCATATTTTATGGATATTTTGACATAGTTTTGATGTATGCATGTTGGAGACCCTTAGACCTTGTTAGGACTTGATCATAGATAGAAAATCCTAAAATTTTCTTGATAAAATATTATTTTTTCAGAAATTATATATTCTTAAATTATATCAAAATTATATTATTTGATGATTATATTGTCACAACACCCATTTACTACCCCTTAGCATGCATACTAGCAAGTTTGGTTGCCAACCCTAATATGATTAACTTGTAGATGGTAAAAACCCTAATTATTTTTATATGGATAAAAGAATTAGTATTTATTATATTTATTACTAATTTTACCATATTTATTTAAATTTTATCTTTATTTATAAAAATTAGAATTCTAGATATTTTATGTAGCAAGTTGACCTAGTTTTGACAAAATTTGACCCCGACAATTTTAAACTTAAACCCCGACAAAAAACCTATATTTTTAGCATTTAAAATTATATTATTATGTTTTAATTATGATTTATGAGTTTTTATTCCAGATTGAATTATTTGTCAAAAATTAATTTTTATTGACTAGTAGGTAACCCTTTATGACCTAGTTTTGGTTTCTACTTAGTTTTGAACTCATAGAATTTATAGGAGATGACCCTATCGCTAAAAATTCTATTTTCTAATAAAATTCTAGAATTAATAATTTTATTAATTAATGATTTAAAAATTGTTTTTGGTAATGTATAATGGTTAGTAATATTTTGGCGTGTAGTAACTTGCATATGCAACCATGTAGGATTAATAACTAGATAATAATTTAATTTGACTAGAGGAATAATAGTTTAATTAGTGTAATAATTAATTGGTTGGTGTTCGAGATGTTCATGTGGATAGCTCCAGACCAGACTTGTTGTGCTTGCAGCTTGGTTTGGAAGGCAAGTACACCTTGCTTGATTGTATTATTCAGTTTATATTATGTCTAGTTGTTATTTGTTTAGTTGTGTGCACGCGTATTAGAAGTAGTTGACTTACTTGGTATATTGTAAAGATACGTGGTATCTTCTGACCTGATACTGTTTCAAACACGTTCACTGTCTGAGTGAGTGAGTGCATGGACTAGCATGTCGACTGATCTTCGGTACAAGAGTTCGAGTCTTGTGTTAGTATTTGGTATTAGTTTAGTTTTTTAGATATTATTTGACATCATTGAATTATGTCTCTACTGCGTGTACGGTTCGGATAGTCCATTAGGAGGGAAGATAGTGAGCGTATAGGATTTTTGTTTCTAATGGTGTAAATGGTGTATATCGTGTAACCCCTGAGTTCTACGGAACGCCTGGTGGGATAACTATTCTTCTATTTCTTCCCCCACATGTGCCATTAGAGATGTCTCGAGGGCATATCACATAGGTGGTTTAGTTACCGTATTTTTTGTTTACTGCTTTACTTTCATGTATGTCAATTTCTTGTGTACTTGTTATGTCCCTCTGAGGACCTGACACCCTTTCCAGGTATAGAAGATCGTAATTATTTGCTGGAGCATGGATCAGGACTGGCTACTTCTTTCTCTTTCGAGGAGGTCTTCCCTTAGAGCTTCTTGATCACTAGATGATGTACTTATTTTGTTGTCTTTCTTATATCCTAGTTGGTAGTAGATTTGTCTCCACCCGACTATTAGTTTCTTTTCGACTATTTCCTACTTGGTACATTGCCATATTGGGTTATATATTTCTATTTGGTTGTGGATGAGATTAGTATTTCCTGTGACTTATAAAATTATATACCACTTGTGAATTATTATTCATAAAATAACGTATGTATGTGTTATGGTTTCCATATATTGGAGTTATCATATATATACGGCTGTCATGCTTATGTATTTCTAGTCCTACATATTTTGGGACTGGGACGTGACATATTTTTAGTGGTGGCCCATGCAGGTCGAGAGTATATTGTCTCGGTTACGTTACTGTACCGAGCAAGCCTACAAATAGGATTAGAGTATAGGATCTCATCTACATACTTGACTTCCCTCTTTATTTTCGTTCTGAATTCTTGAACTCACTTACCTTATTTGACCTTCAAAATTGTATTCGCTTAATTCTCTTGACACTAGTATCCTTGTTTTATTACCTATTCCAATTTAATGTACTTTTCTAATAGTTCCTTGAGTATAGCCTCCTGCCAGAATATAGGAATCCTTGTTGTTAGAAGATAATTATGATAGCATACCTACTAAAAAAATAAATTAGAATATTGACAGCTCCCAAAGTTTAGCATACTTAATAAACCCTAGCATCTAACACCTGTAAATTGATTGACCATTATCCCTTGATATATTTAGGAATGGCTTGAGAGTAGCATAGACACTACTAGGGTTAGTTAGAAATTTGACCATATTGTTTCACCCTAGTATTGAGGAACCAATAGAAATCTAAGGTTGAATATTAGGACTAAACCTAACTTTCATAGTGAGATAATATAAGAGAACTATAAATTTAGCTTGTTGTCTTGATATTAGCAGAGCAGTACCTTAGGAAACTAAGAGGAATGAACCAATACCTTAGTAAGAGCAAGGGTACCCTACCTTCAGCTTAGTAGATCCCTTAGAATCTATGATCATTATTGAGTCATACTTGAGTCTCCATGAGTCAATGACCGTGCCATATCATCCAACTATCTATATACTTTCCCATCTTGAGTTAATCCCTCCCTCTATCATAGATCAATTGAAGTAACTCTTTACCAATTAAAACCTATTGAATGATTAGAACATTTTTCTTGATCATACCTCGAATATAGTGACTATTATACCACGTTCCCTTAGGAAACTAGGATATTATCAAGAGTATTTCTATTTACTTTCATATCTTGTTTCTCTGAAACCTTAACGCTCGCTATTTGTGCAATGGCTAAAATTTTTTCTTCATCTTTCAAATCGTGCTACGTTCGTTGAATCTAATACTATTTAAAAATTTCTTCTTCCAATCATTTTTCTCCTTGAGGCATACTCATTATTCTCCTACGTGTGTCGCAATCTTATTCCATAACCATGACCTTAAACGATGATGAAAATCAGATCGTGCCACCTTACCCTTCTGATTGTAGGCCAAGTGATTCTTTTTATGTAAGGATATATAGTTTGGTAGTGTCATAACCCGCACCTGATATAGGGGCACGAGTACGTGGGTACGTCCAACCAACGCCGCAACATCGACCGTAGAACGCTGTCTAGGTCACAATACTAGCTAATCAATCTCACACAAATATCCAACTCCATAAGGAGATACAGATATCACAATATAATATAGAAACATTCAATCATAGAAACTAAAGCACGATAAGATATCGAAGAAATTAAATGAACACAACACAAGTCTAAACAACAAAAATAGTCTAACCTGCAAACAATAACATCCAAGTCTCCAAGTATGCCGGAAACAAGTCCTCTAAGTCGTAGTCTGGAAAAATATTTCCAGTCAGGATGGAGCAAAGTACAAGCACTAACAGCAGTTCCACATATATTAACAAAAACTATAATACAGTGTAAAGAAATACAAGATGGATATAAATACTGGCAATAAGAAATACTGGAAATAGAAGTACTGGAGCTTATGTCATCAATGGTATAGCTAGCAATGAACAGAAATACAAGTGCATGCTAAAACAATGAACTGGAATATAAGTGAATGCTAGAAAAATAACTAGAATAAAGGAAATGCTAGATCAATAACTAGAATATAAGGAAATGCTAGATCAATGACTAGAAATACATGTATAGACTATCTAGC
Source organism: Iris macrosiphon (assembly GCA_036927795.1). NCBI lineage: Eukaryota > Viridiplantae > Streptophyta > Magnoliopsida > Asparagales > Iridaceae > Iris > Iris macrosiphon. The sequence continues at coordinate 124,733,972 of JAYESA010000013.1, forward strand.
TAAGTGTGTGAAACATCAGTATATCATGTGATCGACTTAGGACTGATCATGCTTGTTACATATGATTAGCTATGATTCATGTAAGGTTAGGCTAACCATCCGGATAGCTATGATGCAAGCAATAGTCAGGCTAATCACATGTAACAGGCTATGAGGCATGTAATGGTCAGGCTGCACCAACGTTGTTTGATGATAAACAAAAGAAATAAAAAGAGGTTTATACGAAACTATTTCTTTGTTTACAAACAAGAAAAAGAGAGTACAATTAATCCTATACGAGGATGTTAAGTACAATAAAAAAATGATTCTGGGGAAAAATTGCTATAGGAGTCTGATCTGCGGTCGATCACTTTGTCCCTTGGACCACACGATGATGAAGAAGTGTTGTAGAAGAAGAAGAATCTTCAAAGGTTGCAGGAGGGAATGAACTCTCGTTGCCAAAGTTGTTAATCAATACTCTCTGTCTATACTCTCTCTCTGATCTCTCATTGTGCCTCTCTCCGCTCACTGATCTCCTTTTCCTCCTATGATCGGAGGTCTCTATTTATAGAGCTCAGTCACAGTAACTGTCCAGTTGGCGTAGAAGCCAAACTGTGAAGAGAGTGGCTCTCTTTACGCGGCGGTTATAATAACTGCTACCCACGTTTGAATGATCTCCTGAATCCGCATATGACGCATGTCCCATTATGAGGTAACGTGTATAATCGCTCATCGAAGATCACGGCATGTAAGCCACATAGGTAATTGCCCCTTGCGTAAAGATGGTTGGCGTAAAAACCAAATAGCTGTCTTGTTGGCGTAAAAGCCAAGTAGCTGTCTTGTTGGTGTAAAAGCCAAGTAGCTGTCTTGTTGGCATAAAAACCAAAGTAGCTGTCTTGTTGGCGTAAAAGCCAAAGTCTGCGTAAAGCTTGATGCTGCATAGGTAACCAGCGTAAACTAGCCAATTATCCTTCCTGACTGAGGTCTTGAGTGTATTCTGGGCCAAATAGCCTTGTCACGTACCTTTACAAATATAGCCTGAGTTGGCGTATTTCGAGGAGATAGCATACGACTTACTCCTATAGTTGAAAATAGCCTGGTTGGCGTAAAAAATGCAAGGATGGTGATGTGAGCGTATTAGTCACAGTTTTAGCTCCCCCAGTCATGGTAAATTTATAAAGGATAGAATCAAATCTCGTACATTTAATACAGAGATATGACTCAATCTCGTGCATTAAATGCCGAGATATGTCTCGAGCTCTGTACGAGAGACAACTTTTGACGTGGCATCCGGATTCGTCTTATCTTGAGCGTAAAAGCTCATTTTTACCCATGTAGAATAGGCAGCATATTCTTTGAATGCGTAAAAATAACTTATATCAAGAATATGCCACTAAACGACAGCCTGGGTCTCTGTGCAAAATCATCATACAGCCGTTCTCTCGATCGTCGTGCAGTACTTTTGTCAGGAGTCAGGTTTACTGTTCTGTCTGACAGATTCATCCGAGGAATACGAAGAGTTCCTCGTACAATTTTATGTTTGCATTAAAGACAAACACATCTTACGCCGGAGGGGATAGTAACCTTTTACGCCCAAAAATCGCCTTGAGCGCTGCTTTACGCGGGCTGTCCTGGAGTCATATTTTTGCACCACAGAGCGTTGAAGCTATGTTTTACGCTTATAGCCCTGAAGTCATATTTTTACGTCATTCAGCGCTGAAGCTATGTTTTACGCGGACTTCATGTATGTTGGGGATTTTACGCGTACAACTCCCCAGCGTATTTTATGCTTCTACAAGACCCCCTTCAAAGTTTTCAAATTCCTCATAATTTGAAATACTTTGAATGAAGCATGAAACGATCAAATCTGACTCGTTCTTCGAGGCTGATTCTTCGGCAATATTTAAGAAGCTGTTGGGATTTGGTGTGTTCTCTTCTGTCTATATAAAGGCAAGCGAGCGAACCTGTTTTCCCATATTCCCTTCACCACAAAGATGGCCGCCGAGATTCATTGGGCTGAACTGAGGAGGAAGAAGATTATGCTCTTCCATCATATAAGGAGCCGTAAAAAGAGGCATCTTCGAGCAAATATCCTCTACAACGATGGATCATGGAAGGATATCATAGCTTCCTTTGCTCGGGATAATTAGCAATTTTATATGGCGATTCATCCAGGAGAGAGGAAGGGTCTCATCGGACCATACAACTTGCTAGCTGTAATCTTCCCTATTATGAAGCTGGACGCAGGTGGGCAGCTTGTCCGTGTCTTCCAATATTGTGTTGGGTTTGAATCCCTAACACAAATCTGAGCATGGCCGCCAACAACGTATGGAGGGGGGCTTGAATAATTTAAACAGGCCCAGTTATGTATTCTCCCGCCATTCACCATTTTCTTGTTCATCAGAAAAAGTCGATGAAGTACCGTAGAAGAAGAATTGAAGATCTCCGTCAGATAAGAACCTAGCGCAATAGATTTCCATCACGATCTTAATAAAAAATCCTTTGTAAAATGGATTTCTATCATATGTAATCATGATCTTGAATATTAATAAAAAATCCTTTGTAAAATAGATTTCTATCATATGTAATCATGATTAAAAAACTTGTCTTCTTTTATGCCTCATTGATTTGCCATATTTGCTGTGAGGAAGTCTGATAATGTGCAGCTTGAACACGTCTGAGTAATTTTTTACGCTGACTCTGATAAATGCTTATCCGATCATGTCTCGACTTTTACACGTAACGGAAGATGCGTAAAAAGCTCTTTAGCATTTGAAGATCCAACTGTCATGCTATTTTTGGACGAGGAGTCGCATAGAATTCTGAACTGTCACTTCTCTGATATGAAGTATTTTTGTTCAGAACATTATCTTCAAGAATGGCTTCCCGAAAGTTTCTCAAAACAGGACAAGAAATGTCCGTCGAATCAGGCCATACTTGATCTTTGGATGTAAAGGATTCTGGCTAGACTTCGAGTAAACTTCTCATGGCCTAAGAGAAAGAGTCATCTTCAACGCTGGCATCTGCATGTTTCAGGCACTTGCATGTTTTGTAACCAAAAAGGAACATTTTTGGCGTAAACTCTTGTAATTTGGCCTTATTGAGTATAAGACCCAAATTATCATGATATACGCGTATCCTGTCCTGCATAATTTTAAGATATGTGAAAAGTCATAGATCCGTAGCATCTGTAGCGTCCGAGCGTAAAATCATAGATCTGTAGCTTCTAAGCGAAAAAGCTTCTGAGCGTAAAAATCATAGATCTATAGCTTCTGAGCATAAAACCATATATTTGTAGCTTTTGAGCGTAAAAGCTTCTGAGCGTAAAATCATAGATCTATAGCTTTTGAGCGTAAAACCGTAGATTTGTAGCTTCTGAGCGTAAAAACTTCTGAGCATAAAATCATAGATCTGTAGCTCTGTGCGTAAAAATCTGGATCCGTTATGCAATAAGAATATCCGTCTTCCTTTTCAAATGATAGGCTGACGTGGTCCCAAATCATAACCGACTTATAAAAAATCGGATTTGGTTAGGGATTCGAAGAGTTATCTGAACTCTATAAATAGCCCCAGGTCGTGAGAGAGAAAAACCCTTCATCTATCTTTTGTAATACCCTTGCTTTCTGAGAACTCTTCGTCTTCGTCTCTTTTCTGAGAACTCTGAGTTTCGCCATGGCACCAAAACAAGCTTCCGTCTCTAAGGGAAAGAAAGTCGCCTCTTCCTCTCGCTCCACTGCTCAAGCACGAGCGACCTCTGTTAGGCCGAGTGAGCCTCGTTCTGAACGAAATGCTCCTCTGTCTAGCTGTGTACCGGGCATCATAGGTAAAGCCTTCGAGAGGAAAAACCCTTCGCACACGTTTTACGTGTACGCGCAAGGTCATCTTTTGTGCTAAGAGTCTCTTCGGGGAAGATGATACATATAGATGTTTTATTATTACGCCCACATTTTTAATGTGTCAGCGTAAAAGTCCATCTTTTGCAATCAGGCATAAACACTCAGATTTTCAAATTTTGGCGTATACTGCAAACTTTGAGTTTTTATGCACTGGATGTAAATTCCAGCATAAAACTCAAATTCTGGCAGTCTGGCGTAAAAAAGCTCAGACTGTTAGATTTTGGCGTATACTGTCAACCTTGAGTTTTATGCACTGGAAATAGATTCCAGCGTAAAACTAAAGTTTTATTGCAGTCCGGCGTAAAAAGCTCAGACTGTTAGGCTTTGGTTTATGCTGCAAGAAACGTCTAGCATAAAACTGACTTATTTTCTTGCTTTTTGCAGTGGACCTGCAGATCCCTCCTTTGGCTGAAGTGATAGGCTCTGCTGCTGGGATGCTGAATTCTAACTATCTGGAGGACTTGTCCCATGTGACATTCCCCATTTCTGGAAACATGTATCCTCAAGAAAGGGAAACTCTGATCTCGTCCCAAGGAGAACGAATGTTGCTGAGTATGATCAGTGGGGAGCCCCTGACATACATAGATGGGACTGAGTATAGGAAACCAGCCTTCTTATTCGGGGATATGATTGATAAGCATTCCCAAATGAAGCCCAAGAAGGAAGATTGAGTGTTTTCTGCTGAGGGCACGATCGTGTACCTACCAAGGATGCCTAGAGGTTACCCTATCTTAGCATTCTTTCATGCCACTCATCCCAGGAAGATGATATAGACTCTGACTCCCGATCTTCACGGCCGACCGGGGAAGATCTTTTATAAAAAAGGATTGAATCGAGGAGATTTTGTAAGCAGTCCTTCAGGCCCTGTTATGCCTTTCAGAGGATTACTGCCGGGCAGTGTCCCGAGTGAAGATACTTCAATGATCCAGCCGCGTCAAATATCGACTTTCTGTAATAACTTTATGGGGCAGGGAGGAGTATACCGTAGGGCTAACCCTCGAACCAGTGGATGGCTTAGCCCTCAGAATCTTCGATGGGCCAGTTTAACTGCATGGGCCCTGAAGCACTTTCAGACGGAGCTAGAAAGTATTGGCTTGTTCGCGGCTGTGAGCGCTACTAGTGTTGGGCTGCCTCTCAACTCCATCTTGTTCTTAGCTTTGATGGAGCGGTATAACTCGCTCACTGGGACTTTTGCCACTCCGCTAGGGGAGTTGGGCCTAGCCCTTCATAAGATGGCAAAAATCTCCAGGCTGCCAATGGGAGACACTCCTTATGAAGAGTACGTTCCCACAAATAGGGAGCTGAAGGATACCGACCCTCGGGTAGTGGCAGTGTATCAAGAGCTGATGAGCCACTATCTCGCATGCACTACCTTCTACGGGGAGCCCTCTGATTTAGCCCATACCAACAAATGGGTATCCTACCTCTTCTTCCATCAGGCCAGAAATGTCAAGCAGGACAAGGTTGTAGATAGCAAAGATAAGCCTTTGAACCTTCTGAGCATGCTTAGTGCCAACACAGTCGATGACCTCATCGAAGATGCGGGGGCCCAAGACAGTGTTCTTGATGAAGAGATAGGGGGTTATCCTGCAGGCACTAAAGCCTACAGTTATATGAGGCATTATCATAAGCCTCTGTCAAGGGAAGCTCAACTGGCTGGCTTTCTCTCTATCTGGCTACGCCGATGGGTAGTGCCTGGCATCGCGTCTGCGGATCGCATTCATCGCAACACCTTATGGCCCGCAACACGTTTGGTGTTTGGAGCAAGATTGGGCATGCTCCCTGCCATGGTATGCAGGATACAAGCTGACCTGAGGGCCATTACTGATGGGCTGCTAGCTGATGATACACAGCGTGAAGGATATCCCAGAGTGGAATTGCCATTCCTATATCTGATGGGATGGTTAATCCTTCACATTATCAGAGTGATGTCTTCCGGATCTGCCAGTGGTTCAGGAAATAACTTCTTGTTGAATTATAAGAATTTTCTCTGGAATGTGACTAGCGTCATTGATTGTCGATTAGCACTCAATTTTGCCCATAGTTGGAAGCTCTTCTGCACCGTCCCCTCTGTGCATCTTAATCAACAGGGGATGAAGCTTTGGGATGCAGGTCAGGGGAGGACTATTCTCTCTCCTGAAGCCTTTTACTGGTTGGTCTACATTAGACCTTCCCATCTGCTATACATAAGTGAGGACCACTGCTACTTGGAGCCTTATCTGCCTAGCCGTTTCGCCAGGCAATTTGGGTATGACCAGTTGCACGTGGGGAATCCCATCACCATCTTCAAGTTCAAAGGTGGACTCATTGATGGAGCTAGAGGATGGCGGTATTTTATCATGGGTTGTACTGGAGCAATCTTTACTGTGCCCGCCACCTCTCTCTCCATGGAGTTGCACATTCTTCATTCGTACGCACAGTTTTATACGTCCATCAATACCTTTCATCATGATTTTGATATACATGGAAGCTTCAGAATGCCATCTCATAGGTCCATTGGAAGAGAGGAGATACCATCTGTCTCCTCTGATGAAGGTGATGACACCACCAGTGCAGATGACTATTTGGTGATTTTACCGAGAGGCGTAATAGCTCCGCCAGCAGAGCCTCTCATGATTTCCCATAAATAGAAGGCTTCTACTCAAAAAGAGCCTTCCCCCCGCAAGAAGAAGCATACTACTGGAGGTCCTAAAAAGACTTCCACCAAGAGGGTCTCTTCTAGGAGTGAGTCTATTCTTTCCCCTGTTGGGGGTGATTCTTTGATTAGGGGTCCTTTGCCTTTTAGAGAGGGAAGCTCTACAGTCCCAGCTGACAGTGCTGAAGATTCTTTGCCTATGATTGCTGCCGCTACCACCGTTACTGGTAGTGTTTCAAGATCGCCTTCAAGGCCTAGCATAATAAGGTTCAATATACCTTTATCCAGACAAATAACGGGTCTAGCCCCTCGTTCGTCTGTAAGTATTTCCAGCGAGATCCCACCCGATGAGCCCCGAGTAGATCTGGGTGATGAATGGGATGACTACCCATTGGCGTCAGTTGGTGCACCATCTTCTCCAGGTATGACAGCTTGCTTAGCATCATTAAGAAATGATTTAGCTGAACAGGCTGCAGACGCAACATACATACCATCGGCCATGGGTAAATGTTATCTTCATGCTTTTTTCAGGAAAATTAACATCAAATCGATATTAACTTTTCCTTATCTTATTTGTAGGTGAAGACATCTCGGGGGAGGGCGAAGCTGAAGCATTTTTTGATTTTGTTGTGGATCCAGCTAATGAAACGGCGGTGCCTGACGATAAAGAAGCACACTTTGAAGCCGCTGATCTTTCATCCGCAACATTCTCAGATGTAATTCCGCCAGTAGTAGTTCAAATATCATTAGGGGAGGACGAACCCACCATCTCGATTGTGCCTCCTTCGTCGAGCATGCCAGCAACTTCAACCGTTGATGGTGTCCCTTCTTTTATCGCGCCATCTATTGAAGCAACGACTGTGGCAACATCGTCTGCCGACGTTCGACAAAAGAGATTTACCGAGATCGCGGCCACTCCCAGCGTACATCCGCTCTTTGCTATGCTAGTGGATCAATACACTAGCATATTCTATCTCACTATGAAAGAATTGATATCCATGGTGCTGGAGAAGAATCTAAGCTTTGATGCTCTGAAGACGTCCTCCAAGCTCACCATAGCGCCGATTAAAAATTTCAATGACGCTGAAACAGCTAATGCGTTAGAGCAAATAGTTAATGGTTTAGAACAACCCATTAACGAATATTTGCAACTATCCCGAGGCAGCATTGATGACCTGGTTCAGGCTGAGTACGACTCCCAACTACGAAACTTGCTCAGCAGATAGAATCTCTGGATAAATCCATCCAGGAACAGCGGCAAGAGATGGATAAAAAGCAAGCTTTCTTGGTGGAGGTTACTCTTCAGCTAGCTAAGTGCCAGGCCGAATGTGAGGAAAATGAAGTAAGGGTTCGAGAATTGGAAGCTGAACTCGCTCAGGTAAGGGAGAGGCTTCTCCAGACATCGGTAGTTCGTGATGTATTTGAGGGCCAAGTGAAGACAGCTCAGCAGAACTTGGCACATGCGGGTGTCATCCACGCAAGTTTTATTGATTCTCGGTCTGAACTATCTCGCTTGAGAAATGACGAGGCAAGGCTGAACGGGCTCGCACTAACATTTTGAACTCCAGGAATGAGAGGATGACTGCTTTGGCGCAACAGATAAGGGAATTAACTTCTCCTCCCCAGTGATGTACCTTTTTGCTCCTTTTGTAATTTGCTATCCCCAGAGATAATAAAGATACATTTCTTCTGACCTTGTGGACCTATCACTTTAGAATGTAAATGATAGGCTAGGATGAAAGTGATATCAGAGGTAATATAGACGTGATATATTTTCGGTAAGTTTCAGCTGGATATATTTATTCAGAGGTTATATTGACATGATAGAATATGATCCAACTAAATTTGCATACAAAATACTATCAGAGGTCATTTGGACGTGATAGGTTTTAGAGTTTCAAATTAGTTAAACATATCTATTCAGAGGTCATAAGAACATGATAGAATATGATCCAACTAATCTTTGTACGTAGTATCGTCAGAAGAAGATCTTCATCATATCCCGTTAAGCAAGGAAAATAAAGCATAGTACTTCTTTAGGAATTTGCCGTTGATAGGAGCCATTATCAAATCTCCATTAGGCTTGGCTAATCTCTAGGCGCCATTTGAAAATGTCGTTTCAATCACATAAGGGCCCTCCCATTTAGGCTGGAATTTGCCCTTACTTTTGTGCGTAATGATCATTGGCCTCTTCACAGCTAAAACTAGCTCACCAACTTTGAACACTCTTTTCTTCACTTTTTAATTAAAAGCTCTGGAGATGCGTGCCTGGTAGAACTCAATGTACTGTTGAGCTTGAAGGCATTTCTCGTCTAATCCTTCTAGCTCTTGAAGTCTTAAATGATCATTATTTTTCTGAGTCAGCTCATTAGCCACTGCTATTCTGAGTGACGGAATTTGAACTTCAATGGGGAGAACTGCTTCAATCCCGTAAACCAATGAAAATAGGGTATAACCTGTTGGTGCTCGTACCGTTGTGTGGTATGCCCACAGGCATTCTCCCAACTTCTCATTCCAATCTCTTTTGTTTGAAGAGGCAAACTTCTTCAAGAGTTTGATAATGATTTTGTTGAAGGCTTCGGCCAAACCAATAGCAGCAGGATTATATGCCGTAGAGGCCATATTTTGTATCCGATTCTTATCGTAAAATTGGTGAAATGCTTGACTAATGAATTGAGGCCCATTGTCATGAATTATCCTTCGGGGTATCCCGAAGCGACAAATTACATGGTGCTTGATAAAGCTGATCACGTTGGATGTCTTTACCTCAGCAAGAGGGATTGCCTCCGCCCATTTGGAGAAATAGTCAGTGATGGTCAATATAAATCGATATCCTCTAGACGACGTAGGATGAATAGGACCAATGATATCCATACCCCAGGCCTCAAAGGGCCATGATGCAATAGTAGGATGTAAATACTCAGAAGGCTGATATATGAAATCTGCATGAACCTGGCAAGCTTTACATTGTCTTGCATATTTTATGGCATCTGCTATCATAGTAGGCCAGTAGTAGCCCATCCTCCTGATATGATCCTGTAATTTAGGGCCGGGTTGATGTGCTCCACATACTCCATTATGAGCTTCTCGGATAACCCGCTTTGCATTATCCTCAGAGAGACATCGTAACAACAGTCTATCATATGCTCGGCGATATAGACTTTGTGAAGAAGCATCAAAATAGAAACGTAATGATCGCCTTTTGATAGATACTGCTTCTTTAGGATCCTCTGGTAAGATTCCGTATGACACGAAGTCTATAAAGAGACTTCTCCAATCTCTCTTAGGAGGAATCGTGTTTATGGTATAGCTGCGTTCTATGTGAAAATTATTTTTCACACAAAATAAATCCCTGTTAAGAAGGATCACCGAATTCTGCCTTCTTATAGGAATGGCTAGATCTGCAGCTAGACTGGCCAATGCATCGGCTTCCAAATTTTGAGATCGAGGAACATGCTCTAAAAAGAATCCTTTAAAAGACATGGCTATCTCGATCGTTGTTTGGTGATAAGGAATGGGGTCTGGATTGCGGACTTCATATATTCCTCTGACCTGATTGACTATCAGCTGAGAATCACCAAAAGCTTCCAGGTATTCAACATCCAATTCTTTAGCGACTTGAAGCCCGATGAGTAGGGCATTATACTCTGCCACATTATTGGAGCAGTGTTCGCTAAGAGAATATGTACGATAGATGACGAGTTTATCAGGAGTCACTAGAACAATTCCTACTCCTGAAACTACGTTTCCCTTGGGACCAGTCCTGGAAGCGCCATCAAAGAATAGCTTCCATGTATCTCCTTCCATTACCGAATTATATTCTGCCACTTCGTCGGGAATGTCCTCATATAATTTGGAGGTTTCTGGAATTGGATGGGCGGCTAAGAAATCAGCCAAGGCTTGACCTTTCATGGACTTCTGAGGGATGTATACCATATCATATGGTGTTAGTAGCATCGCCCAAGTCGCGAGTCAGGAATTAAGAACACTAGGCTTATTCATTAATACCCGAAGAGGATTGATTCTGGAGATGATATGAATAGTTTGGCCCGTCACGTAATGTCGCATCTTCTGAATGGCAAACATTAGCTTTCACTTTGTCAGGGTCAACTTGAACTGTCTACCGTCTGTGATGTGGCAGAATCTCCTGATGTAAGCTAGACGACCTTGAAATCCCCTGAGCTCTCTCAGATTACGGGGCGATCGCATTTTTAGGATAGCTTTCACTTTGTCAGGGTCAACTTGAATGCCTTTAGCAGTGATGACAAATCCCAGAAATTTGCCACTAGATACACCAAGAAAGGACTTTGTAGGGTTCATTTTGAGTTGATGTTGGCGCATCAACTCGAATACAGTCTTCAAGTCTTGGATGTGATTATCCTTGAGATGGCTTTTGACAGCGATATCGTCTACGTAATATTCTACCATTTTGCGTAGATGCTTATGGAATATGTTACTCATAGCTCGCTGATATGTAGCCCCGGTATTCTTTAATCCGAAAGGCATGACTGTGTAGAAATATACCCCCAATGGTGTACGAAAGGCAGTATGCTTCTCATCTTCAGGATTCATCTTAATTTGATTATATCCTGAAAATCCATCCATGAAGGACATGCGCTCAAAACTGCACGTATTGTCGATCATGACGTCTGTGATGGGGAGAGGGAACTCATCCTTAGGGCAAGCTGCATTTAGATCTCGGAAGTCGATGCAAATACGAACTTTCCTATTTTTCTTCATAACCGGGACAACATTAGCGACCCAATCAGGATGTTGTTCTTCCCGGATGAACCCGCAATCTATCAATTTCTTGATTTCAGCTTCAATGGCATCCATCATGTCCGGGCAGAACCGGCGTTGGTGTTATTTTACTGGCTTTAAATTGGGCAATATGTTAAGTTTATGAGTAGCCACCTTAGGATCAAGACCTGGCATATCCTCATAATTCCATGCAAAGACGTTGATATATTCTTTTATCAGCTGGATCATTTCTTCCTTTTCTTCTTCGGAGAGATGGTTGCTGATAAATATCGGCTTTAGTGAAAATTTATCCCCAACATTGACTTGGATAACTTTATCTTCAGTGGGTGGTTCTTTTTGTTCGAACCGGAGTTCCCATTGTGTATCCATTTGCTGTGCCCAGGATTCATTCTCAAATAGTTCAGATTCTTCTTCCTCTGCTTCGAGGGAATCTGTCAACACCATATTTGTTAGTAATGCACGTTCGAGTCCATCATCTAAGCCGGAGGACAAAAAATCATCTTGAGAAGAGTAGATGGTCTCCTCACTTGACTTAGAATTATTCGAAGTTGCAAGAGATATGGTATACCCTAACCCGACAGGAGTTCGTTGATAGTAGGGATCACCATGCAACGCTATTCGTCTGTCTTTTCCATAGTTGAGGCCTGGCTCCAACTTCAAGTTATAACCCATGCTTTGCATAATCTTTAAAGCCTGTGGGCTATATCTGTGAACTTGCATTTTTCCAGCATCAGACTCGTGAGAATCTTCTTGTACAATACGTCTGTTCCACATGCGACCGAAGACTATTGGATGCTGATTGTTACGAGTAGGTGGAACAATAAAGATAGAATCATCATGCGGCCCATATGTCGTAACGATATTAGACGTTGACGCTACTTTCCACACATATGGATGATAGAAGTCTATAGCTTCCAGGAATTTTTGTGCTATAGGTTCTATATCGTTATGAGGAAAAGATTCCTGATTAGGAAATTGAGCGTCAGTATACTGAAAAAGAGAATCTTTATTGTCATCAGAAACCATGTTCCCGGTTGTATTTACATCAGTCGGCTGCTTGTTACGCCTAAGGTTGATGACCAAAGGTGGAGGCTTCTGGTTCAGAGTGATCACTAGAGGATCACTTCCTCCTTCCGATTTGGTTTTGCCCAAGTGGATAGCCATTGGTTCCATGACTTTCGGATGGGTAGTCCACCCTTTCACCTGGATTGACAAAGATTGCTCAGCAGTTGGTTCTCCTGGCTCCTGATGAGATTGCTCTTCCGTCCTGCCTGACACCTCCTTCATGTAGTCTTGGGTGTACAACATGGCATCGGAATAGTAAGATTCAACCCCTTTGAAAGGATTGAGATCAGGGAATTCCGTCTTTACTGTTCCTTGGACGTCTACATATTTGAAGCATTGATGTAGAGTTGAAGGAACAATATTGTGGTCGTGGATCCACGGTCTGCCCAACAGAATGTTGTAAGATACCTCTGAATCAATGACGTAGCATGTAGCCACTGATCTAAGGTCACCAATCTGGATCCTCAAACGGATCTTCCCCAACGGCTTACTTTTCCTGGCATTGAAGCCCACGATTGTAGTGGTAGTATAAGCCAGTTCACTTGTAGGAATCCTCAACGGTCTTAGCAGACTTTGAGGGATAATGTTGATTGACGATCCCGGATCTATGTGAATCCGGTCGACCTCCATGGAGCCGATGTATCCAGTATAATAAAGCGGCCTGTCGTGTTTGTTGTGTTTCAACAACATATCCCCTTGAGTGAAAGTGATGTTAGGGACCACTTCCATCACACTATGGCATTGAGGACATGCCATAGGTTCTTTATCGGGGGACTTGAGCTGAGTCAAGCATACATCTGCCTGCGTCAATGCTTCACTCAAGGCTTGACGAGTGTCTTTGGATAGCCTGAGTAGCTCAAAGATGGATAATCTGGCCGGAGTATTGGCCAACTGAGCCAAGATATCGAAGTTATATGGTTTCTCTAAACCCTTGTTTTGAATATTCTTCAAAGGCTTATCGAAACGAACTTCTCTTTGCTTGCCCTTGTCTACCGAAGTTGATTTGAAAGGACCTGCTTCTGGCATAACAGGTTCAGGTTCTGGATGTTTGGCAGTTGAAATGTCTGCCGTTGTTTCCTCCTGGTTCCTTCCATAGTCTTTGAGGCAGACTTTTCCTGACCGGGTTTCGGTCGCCAAAGCCTCTTCTTCTGATGTCGGGGATATTGCAACCATGTGGCATGGTTTACGTCTTGAGTTCTTTTTAGACTTAGCTTTAGCAGCTTGAGTCTCTTCCTCAATTTCTGACACCAGATCTGGGTGAACCCACATGATCTCCCCATGTTTGGTAGTTAGGGGTACCAGGTCATGATTTTGACCCCTGGTCAGAGGAAGATTAACAATGTTCATTATTGCCCGTGGAATAGGTACCACACCATCCGGGATTTCTTGAGGGGACAGGTTGCCGAACTGGAGTGAGATCATGTTGGCAGTGACCGTCTTCTCACTATTACGCAGATTGATGGCCTTTGCGTCGATCAACTCCTGGATTTTCCTTTTTAGTACGTAATATGCCTTTGTGGGGTGATGTATGTACCTGTGGAAAATACAGTACTTAGGGTTATTGGTACTGCCGACTTTATTTGGGCGCTTTGCCTCAGGGAGAGTAAGCTTGCCACTTTTGACTAGACAATCGAATATGCTCGGAATATCATCGTCATCAAAAGAATATTCTTCTTTAGGCCTGGAAGTCCCAGGATTCGCCTGCGTAGCTACTGGAGTATATTGCCTGGACGTATTGATTGCCAGAGCTTCCTTTCCTTTGAAACTACGAGTATGATCGTTATTGGAGGATGACCGCTTCCCTCTATCAGAGGTAGAGATCATGATTCCGTTGTCGCGAGTCTTCCGATTGTTATCTTCAACGGCTACCGCCGATATGATAAACGAGGGCTAATCATGGAACTGATATGGTCCCGTGAACACTGAGATCAGTGGGAGAAGGTTCTTCCTGCAAATGTCCACCAAAGCCGAATCCGGAACTCCAGGAGGCATCTGCAAAGTAGCTTGATGAAAATGTTCAATAAAAGTACGAACATTTTCTTTCTCCTTCTGCTTTACTTCGATGAGTGATGACATAGACATGTCCCTCCCTCCCTCGTAAAATCGAGCAAAGAATAGGGTCTTGAAATCTTCAAAAGAAGTAATGCAGTTGTCCGCTAGACTACGGTACCATTGGTAGGCCACTCCAGACAGACAACCCTTAAATACCCGAGTGAGAAGGGCGTCATGTCCTTGCAACAACACCGTCATCATGCTGAAGTAGTTCATATACTGGCTCGGTGACGTTTTTCCCTCAAATAAAACCATGGCCTGTGGTTTGTATTTTGGTGGAAAAGGGATTTCGTCCCAGACAACTGGGTATGGTTGGTTGATTCCCAATTTCTTGAGCTGCTCCTTATGCTTCAGGACATCAAATTGGGCTTTTAATTCCCGAACTGCCTGTACCGGATCTTCAGTTGGGAAAGGGACCGCAGAGAGGTGAGAGATCGGTTATATTATAACTCCAGCAGTAGGCAATACATTCTCTGGTTTAAGAGGTTGACGAGCAGCTGACTCTTGATTTGGAACAGGCTCCTGGCTTGCATTGGATGGTGGTATGTCTACCCCCACACGTAGTTGCGTCGGAGGAACTGGAGCTTGAGCTATTGCAGCTGCATGTTGAGCCACCATCTGGCGCATACTCTCCATCATGGAATGCATCTCTTTAAGCGATGCTTCCAATATAGCAATACGTTGCTCTGTACTTCATGATGGAGAAGCCTCTTCATGTTCATCTCCAACGGCATAAACTCCCATTTCTTTGGATGCCACTGAGGGATTAGTATAGATCTCCATAGAGATCGAGTCTATACTTTCAGCATCAAAGTCAGAAAGCTGGCGACCCCCAGTGTCAGAATCAGAAGAATATGAAGCCGTTTGTCGTGACCTCGAGCGAGCGTTCCGAAAAACACCTGCTTCAATATTCTCAAGGAGTTTGTCAAATCTTCTTTGGCTTGAAGTTTTAGAGGGATGACGTTTTGAACTTGACCTTCCTCTAGGAAAGTGTGAAGCCATGTTTACTGATGCGAATGTCGGTTCTTCTTCCTGTAAGGACAAAAAATAGTTCAATCGGTCAAAAATTGACCGTTTTGCCTTAGAACAACAGTAGTTAATTACAACTTTATGACTATTACAACAATGCTCTCTAGGGGGTGTAATAGACATATCAGAAGCTTCCTTGTCTTTTTTGGATCAAAAAATCGCGCAAATCAGTGGGATTAACAGAAGAAGAAGAAGGCTTATTTTGCCTTTTTACATCAGTAGGAACGTGGAGATTGGGAACCATAACCCTTTCTCTGCCATAAGAATATAGCAGTTCACCCATGTAGGTAGCGTACGATCCATCATCCGTCTGAGGAGCATACTTTCCCGTGAAATGGGTCTTCTTTACGCTGACAGATTTATCCTAGCATAATTTGGAGTTCTGCACAGGTTCGCGTAAAGCAGGATAAGTCCTCAAACGGCCTTCAGCATTACGCGTAATCTGAAGAGTGGGCAACTTCTTCTCTTGTGGGCGTACAAGCCTGGAGTTTAAGAGATTCGCCACTCGTTTTCCCTTGATGTGATCCAAGGGTCCACCTGTTCCGTCAGAGACGAGAGATATATTTTTACGCGCGGGGCACGTTTAAAATTTCTGAATTGGCACTGAGGCCTTGTCTGGAATTTTGTCTGCCACATCACAGACGGGAGACAGAGTTTTACGCACAGGACGCGTGTTAGACTTCTGGATTGGCACTGAGGCATTGTCAGAAGTTTTGTCTGCCACGTCATAGACGGAAGACGAGATTTTATACGCAGGGCGCGTTCTAGACTTCTGGATTGGCATTGAGGCATTGCCATAAGCTTTGTCTGCCACGTCACAGACGGGAGACTAATTTTTACGCGCAAGATGCGTTCTAGACTTCTGGGTTGGCACTGGGGAATTGCCAGATGTCATGACCCGCACCCAAAATTTGGGGTACGAGTACGTGGGTACGTCCAGCCTACGCTGCAGCATCGGCGGTAGAACGCTGTCTAGGTCATGATGCTATATAAACAATCTCACACGAGCATACAACTCCATAAGGAGACACAGATACCATAAAATAATATGAACAACATACTCAATCACATAACTACAATACGATAAGATCTCGAAGAACAAGTAAGATGCAACACAAGTCTAGAATAGAAATAGTCTAACTCAACAATATAATCAAAGTCTCAAAGAGTATGCCGGAGACAAATCCGGTACCAAAAATAATCTGCTAAAAGAACTAACTAGATAACTAGTGATTCCGGCTAAACCTCCCAGAATCACAACTGAACTACCAAGTCCAAGTCTGCAGCTACTCACCATGTGGTCCATAAATTTCGGACACTAGTCCTCTAAGGCATAGTCTGGAAAAATATTTTCCAGTCAGGAAGGAGCAAAGTACATCTCAAATAACAGTTCCATTTAATTGATAAGGACTATAAAACAATAACAGATGATGCTATATACTGAGAGAAGATAATGAATAAGTACAATGGCATAATAAAGAGACAGGCAATATAAAGAGACAGGCAATATGATACAGTCAGTGCATATATAAAATAAAGAGAACGAGGTACAATATCATATACGGGTGATGTAGTATATGATCTTTAATAGAGAACTGTAACTATTCTAAGTGTTTGAAATATCAGTCTATCATGTGATCGGCTTGGGACAAGATCAGGCTGGTTACATATGATTAGCTATGATTCATGAAAGGTCAGGCTAACCATTTTGTTAGCTATGATGCTAGTAGTGGTCAGGTTAATCATATATAACAGCTATGAGGCATGTAATGGTCAGGCCACACCCGACGTGAGATGTGGGGTGAGCTATGATGCATGTAGAGTTGGGTATGATCACATAATCTACTAATATTTCCCCCGTCCCCAACTAGTACAGTGGATCCAATCATGACTGTTTGTGGTAGAAAACAAAAAGAATGAAGGATGTATTCAAGACGGGGTTTACACAAGACCCGTGTTCTTTTGTTTACAAAGAAACTTGTACAATGTAATCCTATACGAGGATGTGGGAGTACAATTTATTTAATCTGGGTATAAATTGCTATAGGTGTCTGATCTACAGTCGATCACTTTAGCCCTTAGACCACACGATGGTGAAGAAGTGCCGTAGAAGACAGGAGGTAGCTTCGAAGGTTACAAAAGAGGGTGGATGCACGATGCCAAGGTCGTCGATTCCTACCCCTTACCTGAGCTCCGGATTCCTCTCTCTCTCTCTCTCTCTCTCTCTCTCTCCGGTTCGATCTTCCAATTGGTCCCCTTGGTTCGATCTTTAAATTTTGTCGACCTTGTTCCTCATTGATAGAGGTCTCTATTTATAGAGTTTTAGTGACAGTGACCACTCAGTTGGTATAAAAACCGAGGAGTGGAATCACAGCACCCTTTTACACGACGGTTAAAATAACCAATGCCTACGTATAGATGATCTTTTGAATGAGCGTATAACTCGGGTCCAACTAAGGGATACAACGCGTATTGTTGCTACGAAGATCATGACGTAAAAGTCACGTAGGTAGGTATCCTCCGTGTAGAAGAGGTGGGCGTAAAAGCCAATGTCTGTCACCATGGCATAGAAGCTAAAATAGGCATAGAAGCGAGATAGGCATAGAAGCCTGATGGCATAGAAGCCGAGTGAGCATAGAAGCTGAGGAGGCGTAGAAGCCGAGAGAGCATAAAAGCTGAGGGGGCGTAGAAGCCCTGAGAGCATAGAAGCTGAGGGGGCGTAGAAGCCCTGAGAGCATAACAGCTAAGGAGACGTAGAAGCCCTGAGAGCATAACTGCTGAGGGGGCGTAGAAGCCACTGCGCAATGCTGAGGAGGCGTAGAAGCTGAGAGAGCATAACAGCTGAGGAGGCGTAGAAGCCCTGAGAGCATAACAGCTGAGGGGGCGTAGAAGCCACTGCGCAATGCTGAGTGCTGACGTGGACGTCTTTTAGCCGAAATTACGGCTTTTGAAGATATAATCAAATCTCTCGCATTAAATGCGGAGATCTGCCACCATCCTGTGCATTAATTACGAAGGCGTGTTCTGAAGGCATGCCCCCGTTCTGAGCATCAGGCGAAGAGACGTGCCTCGAGCCTTGTACAAAGCGCAGCTTTTGACGTGGCAGTCTATTTGTCTTTCGCGGTGCATAGACGGTTTCACGTTTGCCTGTGTAGAACAAGGCAGCGTATCCTTTTGTATGCAAAAAAGTAGTTTACGCAAGGGGGGTGTCACCACACGATGGTTCGGTGATTCTTAATCAAATCCCCTGCATTAAATGCAGAGATCCGCCATCATTCTACGCATTAAATACGAAGGCGTATTTTTGAAGGTCTGCAGCTTCTTCTGTGCATTCGTCGCAGAGACGTGCCTCGGGAAGACTGTCACCGTCTTGCGCACCAATCGCAGAGATGTGCCTCGAGCCCTGTATAAAGTGCCACTTTTGACGTGGCAGGCGGTTTGTCTACTGCGGAGCGTAAACAGCTCATGTCTGCCTGTATAAAACAAGGCAGCATATCCCCTCGTTCATGTAAAAGCAGTTTACGCGAGGGAGATAGCGGTAACTGACAGCCTGGGTCGCAGTGCCGTGCTATCATTATGGCCGTCGCCTGGATAGCCGAGCCGTATCCTTTTGTCAGAAGTTTAGATGTCAGGTTCATTGCAGGGTCTGACAGGTTCATCTCGGGGAGCACGAAGCGTTCCTCGTACGCTTTAATACCGCATTTGAAAGCGGATGTGTTTTACGCCATATAGGCGACGAAGCCCTCTGCTTTACGCTCTGAGGCGGCCTGGACATACTGCACTTACGCGGATGGTCCTGAGAAGCTCTTGACTTGCCTGCTTGATGGCTCTGAGGTCATCTCTTTACGCTGCCCCGCACCAATAGGTTGCGTATAGTCATCCGGCGTATTTTTCATGCTTCTACAAGACCCCCTTCAAAGCTTTTAAATTCCTCAGAATTTGAAACACTTTGAATGAAGCATGAACCGTCCCTCGTAACTCGAAACGCCTTCTGAATGGAGCCCGAAATGGTCAAATTTTGACACGTTCTTTCAGGTTGGTCTTTATGGCAGATTTATTGGGGGTAGGTATGACCTCGCTTGCCTATAAAAGGGCTGAGGAGTTAACCTGTTTCTTCCCACATTTCCTTTCACCATGCTGAGATGATCGCCGGAGTTCGTTGGGTCGACCTGAGGAAGAAGAAGACCATGTTCTTCCAACTTGTAAGGAGCCGAAAAAGACGACGTCTTCGAGCAAGTGTCATCTGCAACGATGAATCATGGAAGGATATCTTAGCCTCCCTTGCTCGGGATGATCAGCAACTTCATATGGCTGTTCTTCCAGGAGAAGGGAAGGGTCGTATCAGACCACACAGCCTGCAAGCTGTATATTTCCTCCTGAGACCCCCGCGGACGAGATTAGACAAACCGTAATCTGTCGTCTTCAATCGAGTTGGGTTGAAGAAGCCTCAACTGGATCGGCCATGGCGTATGGAGGATCTTCTTGTTCATGACTGTGATGGTCGATGAACTGCCATGGAAGAGGAGGAAGACCTTTATAGAGGGGATTTCCCTCATATGTAATCACGAAGATGAAGAAAAATCCCTTGTAGACAGGATTTCCCTCATATGTAATCGTGATTTTAACTTTAATAAAGTCATCTTTCTTCTCTGCATATGATCGTCTTTGCCATACGTTGCTGTGAAGTCTGAATATGTGCAGCTTCGACACGTCTGATTCTTTACGCCGACTCTGATAGAAAAGTATTAGGTCCCATCCTGTCTTTTACGTATAACTAGTGATGCGCAGCTGCTTTAGGAATGTAGGAATCGCGTAGAGTTTCTGAACTGTCTTCTGATGAACAAAAATTTTGTTCAGACTTCGTCTTCAAGAGTGACTTCTCGAAAAATCCCTTGGAACAGGGTCGAGGAATAGCTGTCAAACTAAATTGCCATCTTGATAGACGAGATATTCAGATTGGAGTCTGGATGAACCTCCATTTGACCCGAGAAGAGTAATTTCTCAATGTTTGAACTCTGTATGCTTCGGGTACTTGGGATATGTTGAGGCCAAGATGGAGTATCTTCTGTATGAACTCCTGTAATTGACCGCCTTGCTATTTCAGACATGCAAAAAGTCAGAGATCCGTAGTGTAGATGAGCCAAAAATCCTAAGTTCGTAGCCAATTGAGCGTAGAAAGTCACCGAGCGTGAGATCATAGGTTTGGTATCTGCTGAGCGTGAAGTCGTAGGTTTGTAGCCTCTCAAGCGTAAAAGCTACCGAGCACAAAAGGCATCCGAGCATAAAACCATAGACTTATAGCTTGCGAGCGTAAAAACCGTAGATCTGTAGCTGTCGAGCGTAGAAAGCTCCTTTAGCGTAGAACTGTAGATTCGTAGCCTGTGAAAAAAAAGAAATCTTCCGAGCGTGAAATTGTGGATCTGTTGCCTCCGAGCGTAAACTAAACACTACCGAGCGTGAGACTATAGGCTTATATCTGTTAAGCGTGAAGTCATAGGTTTGTAGCCTCTCGAGCGTAAAAGCTACCGAGCACAAAAGGCATCCGGGCGTAAAACCATAGACTTATAGCTTGCGCGCGTAAAACCGTAGATCTGTAGCTGTCGAGCGTAGAAAGCTCCTTAGCGTAGAACCACAAATCTGCTTTGCACGAAAAACTTTTCGAATTTGCTGACTGTCCGTCTTTCGAGAGTAGTGGGCTGCCGTAGTACCTAATCATAACCAAATATTAATTTGCGAGATTTGGTTAGGGTTTCGAGGAGTCCGTCCGAGGATTCGAGGAGTCGATCCGAACCCTATATATATATCCCGAGCTTTTGAGAAAAAAACTTTTTCATCCGTTCTCTGCGAAAGAGAGTCTTCGTCTGTTCGAGTTTTTCCTCCGTTCCTTCTCCGAGCACCCAAGGGTCTTCAGAAATGGCGCCGAAGCAAACCCCCTCCACTAAGGGAAAGAGCATAGGTTCTTCTTCTCATCCTTCCGCCCGAGCGAGAGAGTCTTCGGTCGGGCAAGGCGAACTTCATCCTGAGCAAAGCCTCCCGCCGACGAGCAACGCTCCCGGCCTTAGAGGTAGAGCCCTTTTGGATGACAAAAAATGACAAAAAATCCTTCGCACACGTTGAACGTGACCGCGCTAGGTCGTCTTCTGTGCTGATAGCCTCTTTGAGGAAGATGATGCACGGAGACGTTTTCATCTTTTACGCTCACATTTCTAATGTGCCAGCGTAAGAGTTCCATGTTTCCGCAGTTTCGAGAGTAACAGCTCTGACTGCCGAAAACTTGGTGTATACTATAAAATTTTAGTTTTACGCCTGGGGACGGAATCTCCGGCGTAATAACTAGAATTTTTGGTAGCCCGGCATAAAGCATGGATCGTACGCTGCCAGTTACGTCTCTGGATGAGACTTCCTGCGTAAAATGGCCAAATTTGTACAGTCTTGGCGTAAAGGACAGACTGTGGCTTCTGGGTCCCCATGTTGCAAGATTTTGTAATGACGTGTTTTTTTCGCACTTTTGCAGTTAATTTGGGTGAGTCTCCACTGGCCGAGGTGATGGGTTCCGCTGCCGGGATGCTGCACTCGAACTATCTGGAGGATCTGTCCCACGTGGCATTTCCCATCTCCGGACCCCAGTATCCTGAGGGAAGGGAGCTTTTGATATCAACTCAGGGCGAGCGAGCGCTGCTGAATATGATCAACGGAGAGCCCCTAACGTACATAGACAGGGAGCAGTACGTAAAGCTAGCTTTTCTTTTTGGGGACATGATTGATAAACGGTCCCAGACGAAGCCTAAGAGAGAGCCCTGGGTTTTCCCAGCCGGAAGCTTGGTCTTGTACCTGCCAACGATATCGAGAGATTATCCCATCTCGGCTTTCTTCCATGCGACACATCCTAGGAGGATGTCGTGGACGCTGACGCCTAATCTTCACGGCAAACCGGGGAAGATCTTTCATCTGAAAGGAGCTGACCAGGGGTCGTTCGTCAGCCGTCCTTCCGGCCTTGTGACGTTGTTTAGGGGACTGTGTCCGGGCAGTGTTCCGAGCGAAGATAGTCTAGTGATCCAGCCGGTCCAGTTGCCGACTTTCTGCAATGACTTCATGGGGCGAGGGGGAGTATATCCCAAGGAGAATCCTCGTTGCAACGGGTGGATCACCCCAATAAACCGTCGATGGGCTTGCCTAGTTGATTGGGCCTTGAAGCACTGTCAGAGAGAGCTGGAGGGCATTGGGCTGTATGCCGCTGTGAGTGCGACCAGTATTGGGTTGCCTCCTAACCCTAACCTATTCCTGGCGCTGATGGAGCGATACATTTCGCTCACCGGGACTTTCGCCACTCCACTGGGGGAGTTAGGATTGGCCCTCCATGAGATGGCAGTGATCTCGATGCTGCCGATGGGGGATACCCCATATGAAGAGTACGTCCCCACCAATCGGGAGTTGGGGGATTTGGACTCTCGGGTGGTGGAGGTGTATCAAGAGTTGATGTGCCACTACTTCGCGTGCACCGCTTTTTATGACGAGCCTTCTGATTTGGCTCACACCACCAAGTGGACGTCCTACCTCTTCTTCCACCGGGCCAGGGCCGCCAAGCCGGAGAAAGTTTTGGGGGGCAAGGATGAGTCCGTGAACTGTTTTGGGAGTGCTTAGTGCCCAGGTCGTCGAGGCTCTTATGGATGACGCCAAGGCTCCGGACCAGATTCTTGACGACGGGGTAGGAAAGTATCCCGAAGGCACTAAGGCCTATAGCTACTTGAGGCGTTGCCGCAGGCCTCTGTCTAAGGAAGCCCAGCTGGCCGGTTTCCTCTCCATATGGCTGCGTCGAGTAGTGGTGCCCGGCACTACATCTTCGGACCGCATTCACCGGAATATCCTGTGGCCTGCGGTGCGTCTGGTGTTTGGGGCAAGACTGGGCTTGCTCCCTGCTATGGTGTGCCGTATACAGGCTGGCCTGAGGGCCATGACTGACGGGCTGCTCACCGATGAGACTCGACGTGAAAGCTTTCCCCGGGTGGAATTACCATACCTGTATTTGATGGGATGGTTAATTCTGTACAACCCCCGGGTGATGTCCCCTAGCTCTGGTAGTAGCTCGGGGGGTAGCTTTCTACTGAATTACAAGGACTCTTCCTGGAATGTGAACACAGTTTTAGACTGTCGGTTGACACTGAGCCTCAGTCACAGCTGGAAGCTCCTTTGCATTGTCCCCTCGGTACATCGTAATCAATCGGGGATTAGGCTGGAGGATTCAGGCGGAGAGAAGACCAATCTTTCCCCGGAGGCTTTCAAATGGTTGATATGCATCAAGCCCTCCCATTTGTTGTATAAAAGTGAAGACCATTGCTTCTTCGAGCCTTACTTGCCCAGTCGGTTTGCCAGGCAACTTGGGTACGACCAGTTGCACGTGGGCAACGCCGTCACCAGCTTCAGGTCCAGGGGCGGACTCATTGATGGAGCCAGAGGATGGCGATATTTCATCATGGGATGCACTGGGGCAATTTTTACCGTACCGGTCGTCACACCCTCCACGGAGCTGTGCATCTTACATTCGTATGCCCAGTTCTATGTGGCGGTTAACACCTTCCACCGCGATTTTGACATGCGTGGGAGTTTTAGGGTGCCGTCTTCCACGCCTGGGTGAAGAGTCAAAGTTCCTTCGGTTTCTCCCGACGAGGGTGAGGAGTTTGCTACTCATGATGAGCCGCTGGTGTCGGTGCCGAGGTGTGAAGTGCCTCTGCCCGCGGGGGCCTTGGTAGTCTCTGGGAAGCGAAGGGCTGCTGCTCCTAAGGTGGCTTCTTCTCGCAAGAGAAAGAGGACGGTCAATCGTTCTCTTCGGATTCCTAGTATTGAGGCTCCTAGAGAGGGACCTGCTGTCTCGCCTGTCGAGGATGCTTCCCTGATTGGAGGTTCCCCGACTTCTAGAGAGGGACCCCCAGCTTCGGCTGGCGGTGCTGGAGAATCCTCGTTAGCGGCTTTTGTCGCTGCTACCGCTCCAGGTAGTAGAACGAGATTGCCAGCGTGGCCGAGGCAGATGGGAGAATCTTTCCCTAGACCAGTAACGGAAAAAACCCCTGCCGTGCCTGTGAGCATGCTTGGCGAGGTTCCAGCTAACGAACCTCGACCGCGTCTCGGTGGAGGCTTGGTAGATCTCTTGGCAATGTCGGTTGGCCCACCCCTTCTCCAGGTATGACAGTTCGCATTACGTCATTAAGGTGTAATTTAGCTACATCGGCTGCAGATGCGCCATATATGCCGCTGGCCATGGGTAAATGTCATCTTTATGTCTCCTTTTTAGAAAGAGTACCATTATACTGATGTCAACTCTCTTGTCCTCTTCCCAGGGGATGGCGTCCACGGGGAATACAGCTTTGAAGCGCCTTCTGGCTCTGCTCCGGCTCCTGGTGATGATACAGAGGCGTTTGACTTTGAGGAGGAAATATCTTTGGGGGCCGGTTCGCCTGTTGAAGGGGCTTTGATATCCCAAGAAGAGGGAGAGCCTGCCGTTGCGACCACTTCGGTTGTTGTAGATGCACCTCCTTTGGTCGCACCACCTGTTGAAGCGACGGTTGTGACCACCTCGTCTGCAATCGTTCCTGGAGGGGGACTTGCCAATGCTGCGGCCACTCCTAGCGCCCAATCGGATCTAGCTGCGTTGACTGAGCAATATACCAGCGTCTTCTATGCTACCTTGAAAGCGCTGATACCAATGGTGCTGAAGGGGAACCTGGACCTCGAGCGCCTGAAGAAGTCCTCTCGGATCCCGATAGAGGCGATCCGGGATTTTGACGGCACCGGGATAGCTGATGCCCTGGAGGCGATGGTTAATGGTTTGGAGCAACCCATTAACGAATATCTGCAGCTAACTCGGGACGGCATTGAAGCTGAGGTCCAGTCCAGATACAACTCCATGACTACGCGTTTTACCAAACAGATGGAAAGCTTGGATAAACTCGTTCAAACACGTAAGCTGGAGATGGACGAAAGAACGACCGTCGTGGAGGAGGCCCTTGCTCTTCAACTAAGGTGCCAATCCGAGCATGAAGGGAACGTAGCGAGGGCTCGCAAGTTGAAAGAAAAGCTCGCTCAGGCGGAGGAGTGGGCTTCCCAGTCGTTGGCAGGTCTAGACGTAGCGACTGCTCGATTGAGCGCAGCGCGACGGGATCTGGATCGTGCAGAATCTGCCCGTGCGGGGGTTCGTCGGGCGAGGGCCGAGTTATCCCTTAGGGGAGACAACGAGGCACGGCTGGAGCAGGCCCGCACCGATGCCTTGGTCTCCAGGGATGAGAGGATAGCTGCACTGACGAAGCTGATTTACGATCTGACTGCTCCCCCACCATGATGTACCCTTCCCCCTTTTGTTTGCTTCCCCATGTAATTTTGCTCTTTCTTGGGAATAAATAAAGCGAATTCTTTTCTGACTTTGTAGACCTATCATTTCGGAATGTAAATGACAGGTTTTGGGCGAGGGCGATATCAGAGGTGATATGGACATGATAGGCTTTCAAGAAACTTTAGCAGGACATACTTATTCAGAGGTCATACGGACATGATAGAATATGCTTTGACTAAGGCTTGTAGGCAAGATACTATCAGAGGTGATATGGACATGATAGGTATTGCATTTCCAAATTAGTCGAACGTATCTATTCAGAGGTTATATGATAGAATACGACCCAACTAGTTTTGTTTTGGAAGTAGTTTTGTCAGAATTGAGGTTTTCGCTATATTCCAATTGAGCAGAGGAGGTTAAGCATAGTACCTTTTCAGGAATTTGCCGTTGATAGGAGCCATTAAAAGGTCTCCATTAGGCTGGGCTAACCTGTAAGCGCCATTTGAGAACGTTGTCTCGATCACATAAGGACCCTCCCATTTGGGCTGGAATTTGCCTTTACTTCTGTGAGTAAGAATCATCGGTCTTCTTACGGCTAGAACTAGCTCGCCGATTCTGAACACTCTTTCCTTTACTTTATGATTGAAAGCTTTGGAAATGCGTGCTTGGTAGAGCGCGATGCGCTGTTGATCTTGGAGGCGTTTCTCGTCTAATCCTTCTAGCTCCTGAAGCCTTAAAAGGTCATTCTTTTCTTGAGTCAGTTCGTTAGCCACGGCTATCCTGAGTGACGGGATCTGGATTTCAATGGGGAGAACTACTTCGCTCCCGTAGACCAGTGAGAATGGAGTACAACCTATCGGTGTTCGTATCGTTGTGCGGTATGCCCAGAGACATTCGCCCAGTCTCTCATTCCAATCTCTTTTGTTCGAAGCGACGAACTTCTTCAAGAGTTTGGTAATGGTTTTGTTGAAAGCTTCCGCCAAACCATTAGCAGCTGGATAATATGCCGAAGAGGCAATATTATGTATCTGATTTTTATCGCAAAATTGATGAAATGCTTGACTGATGAACTGAAGCCCATTGTCGTGAATTATCCTACGAGGTACCCCGAAGCGATAGATGACGTGATGCTTGATGAAGCTGATCACATTAGACGCCTTTACCTCAGCAAGAGGGATTGCCTCTGCCCATTTGGAGAAGTAATCCGTGATGGTCAGTATGAACTGGTGACCCCTGGAAGAAGACGGGTGAATAGGACCGATGACCGAGGTACATGCTCCAAGAAGAACCCTTTGAACGTCACGGCTATCTCGACCGTTGCCTGGTGATAGGGGATGAGGTCTGGATTCCGGACTTCATATATTCCTCTGACTTGATTGACGATAAGCAGAGAATCACCAAAAGCTTCCAGGGATTCGACCCCCAGCTCTTTAGCGACTTGGAGCCCGATTAACAGAGCGTTATATTCTGCCACGTTGTTGGAGCAGGGCTCGTTGAGAGAGTATGCTCGGTAGATGACGAGTTTGTCAGGAGTAACCAGGACGATTCCTACTCCTGAGACCACTTTTCCCTTGGGACCAGTCCTGGAGGCACCATCGAAGAATAGTTGCCATGCGTCACTTTCTATCACGGAATTGCATTCTGCAACTTTGTCAGGGATATCCTCGTACAACTTGGAGGTCTCCGGGATCGGATGAGCAGCTAGAAAGTCGGTCAATGCTTGGCCTTTGATGGACTTCTGGGGGACGTACACCATGTGATATGGTGTTAACATCATCGCCCAAGTTGCGAGTCGGGAATTAAGAGCACTTGGCTTGCTCATTAGTACTCGAAGAGGGTTGATCCTGGAGATGATATGGATAGTCTGGCCGGTGACATAGTGCCACATTTTCTGGATAGCGAACATCAGAGCCAAGCATTCTTTCTGTACTGGGTTGTACCGGTGTTCGGCTCCGATCATCATTCTACTTAGATAGTAGATAGCCTGTTCATGCCCTACATCGTTCTTCTGCGCAAGAAGAGCTCCCAAGGCATGGTCCATTGCTCGAACGTATAGGAAGAATGGTCTTCCTATGACGGGAGGCACCAGAACTGGCGGATGAGTGAGGTAGCGTTTGATATCGTCAAACGCTTGTTGACAGGATTCGTCCCATACGAAGGATACACCCTTCTTCATGAGGCGAGAAAAAGGCTGACATCTCCCAGAGAGATTGGATATGAATATCCGGATGTAAGCCAGGCGTCCCTGAAATCCTCTAAGTTCCCTCAGATTGCGGGGCGGTCGTATTCCTACGATGGCCTGGACCTTATCAGGGTCCACTTGTATGCCTTTGGCGGTAATGACAAACCCCAGGAATTTGCCGCTAGATACACCCAGAAAGGACTTCGTAGGATTCATCTTGAGTTGATGTTGGGGCATTAACTCGAACACCGTTCTTAAGTCTCGAACGTGATCATCTTTGAGGCGGCTTTTGACAGCTATGTCGTCCACGTAATATTCCACTATTTTGCGTAAGTGCTCATGGAATATGTTACTCATAGCTCGTTGGTATGTAGCCCCGGCGTTCTTCAACCCGAAGGGCATTACTGTATAGCAATATACCCCCAGTGGTGTTCGGAAGGCGGTATGCTTCTTGTCCCCAGGATGCATCTTGATCTGATTGTACCCTGAGAATCCGTCCATGAAAGACATGCGTTCAAAACCGCAGGTGTTGTCGATCATGATGTCTGTGATGGGAAGAGGAAACTCATCCTTGGGGCAGGCTGTATTCAGATCTCGGTAATCGATGCAGATGCGTATTTTCCCATTTTTCTTCATGACTGGGACAACGTTAGCGACCCAGTCGGGATGTTGTTCTTCCCGGATGAACCCGCAGGCTATCAACTTCTTGACTTCGGCTTCAATAGCGTCCATCATATCCGGGCGAAACCGGCGCTGGTGCTGCTTTACAGGCTTTGAATCGGGCGATATGTTGAGCTTGTGGGTAGCCATCTTTGGATCGAGTCCTGGCATATCCTCGTAATTCCACGCAAAGACGTCGATGTATTCTTTTATCAGTCGAATAACTTCTTCCCTTTCAGCTGGGGAAAGATTGTTACTGATAAATATCGGTCTTGGTGAGAATGTATCCCCAACGTCGATCTGGATAACTTTATCTTCAGTGGGAGGTTCTCTCTGTTCGAAGCGAAACTCCCATTGTGTATCCATTTGTTGAGCCCAAGAGTCATTTTCAAACGGCTCAGGCTCTGGTTCGTCTGCTTCGAAGGGATCTGTCACTACCATATTTACTGATAATGTTTGTTCGAGAGCATCAGATGAGTCAGAGGGCGACGAGTTTTGAGATAACGACCGACATGATAATCGATGGCCAAAACCAAGAAGGTTTGTTCAGAGGTAATATGAACATGACAAACTTCTGGGATACAATTCTATCGGGGATGGAAGTGCATATCTGCTCAGAGGTAATATGGACATGGCAGTCTTTGTGGACCTAACACCACTGGCATACTTAGAGTTAAGTACGGGCGTTAAGTTGGAATGACAACCGATATGATAATCGATAGTCAAAACCAAGAAGGTTTGTTCAGAGGTAATATGAACATGACAAACTTCTGGGATGCAATTCTATCGGGAATGGAAGTGCATATCTGCTCAGAGGTAATATGGACATGGCAGTCTTTGTGGACCTAACACCACTGGCGTACTTAGAGTTAAGTACGGGCGTTAAGTTGTGATGACAACCGATGTGATAATCGATAGTCAAAACCAAAAAGGTTTGTTCAGAGGTAATATGAACATGACAAACTTCTGGGATGTAATTCTATCGGAGATGGAAGTGCATATCTGCTCAGAGGTAATATGGGCATGGCAGTCTTTGTGGACCTAACACCACTGGCGTACTTAGAGTTAAGTATGGGCGTTAAGTTGGGATGACAACCGATGTGATAATCGATAGTCAAAACCAAGAAGGTTTGCTCAGAGGTAATATGAACATGACAAACTTCTGGGATGCAATTCTATCGGGGATGGAAGTGCATATCTGCTCAGAGGTAATATGGACATGGCAGTCTTTGTGGACCTAACACCACTGGCGTACTTAGAGTTAAGTACGGGCGTTAAGTTGGGATGACAACCGATGTGATAATCGATAGTTAAAACCAAGAAGGTTTGCTCAGAGGTAATATGAACATGACAAACTTCTGGGATGCAATTCTATCGGGGATGGAAAGTGCATATCTGCTCAGAGGTAATATGGACATGGCAGTCTTTGTGGACCTAACACCACTGGCGTACTTAGAGTTAAGTACGGGCGTTAAGTTGTGATGACAACCGATATAATAATCGATAGTCAAAACCAAAAAGGTTTGTTCAGAGGTAATATGAACATGACAAACTTCTGGGATGCAATTCTATCGGAGATGGAAGTGCATATCTGCTCAGAGGTAATATGGGCATGGCAGTCTTTGTGGACCTAACACCACTGGCGTACTTAGAGTTAAGTATGGGCGTTAAGTTGGGATGACAACCGATGTGATAATCGATAGTCAAAACCAAGAAGGTTTGCTCAGAGGTAATATGAATATGACAAACTTCTGGGATGCAATTCTATCGGGGATGGAAGTGCATATATGCTCAGAGGTAATATGGATATGGCAGTCTTTGTGGACCTAACACCACTGGCGTACTTAGAGTTAAGTACGGGCGTTAAGTTGGGATGACAACCGATGTGATAATCGATAGTCAAAACCAAGAAGGTTTGCTCAGAGGTAATATGAACATGACAAACTTCTGGGATGCAATTCTATCGGGGATGGAAAGTGCATATCTGCTCAGAGGTAATATGGACAAGGCAGTTTTTGTGGACCTAACACCACTGGCGTACTTAGAGTTAAGTACGGGCGTTAAGTTGGGATGACAACCGATGTGATAATCGATAGTCAAAACCAAGAAGGTTTGCTCAGAGGAAATATGAACATGACAAACTTCTGGGATGCAATTCTATCGGGGATGGAAAGTGCATATCTGTTCAGAGGTAATATGGACATGGCAGTCTTTGTGGACCTAACACCACTGGCGTACTTAGAGTTAAGTACGGGCGTTAAGTTGGGATGACAACCGATGTGATAATCGATAGTCAAAACCAAGAAGGTTTGCTCAGAGGTAATATGAACATGACAAACTTCTGGGATACAATTCTATCGGGGATGGAAGTGCATATCTGCTCAGAGGTAATATGGACATGGCAGTCTTTGTGGTCCTAACACCACTGGCGTACTTAGAGTTAAGTACGGGCGTTAAGTTGGGATGACAAACGATGTGATAATCGATAGTCAAAACCAAGAAGGTTTGCTCAGAGGTAATATGAACATGACAAACTTCTGGGATGCAATTCTATCGGGGATGGAAGTGCATATCTGCTCACAGGTAATATGGACATGGCAGTCTTTGTGGACCTAACACCACTGGCGTACTTAGAGTTAAGTACGGGCGTTAAGTTGGGATGACAACCGATGTGATAATCGATAGTCAAAACCAAGAAGGTTTGCTCAGAGGTAATATGAACATGACAAACTTCTAGGATACAATTCTATCGGGGATGGAAGTGCATATCTGCTCAGAGGTAATATGGACATGGCAGTCTTTGTGGACCTAACACCCCTGGCATACTTAGAGTTAAGTACGGGCGTTAAGTTGGGATGACAATCGATGTGATAATCGATAGTCAAAACCAAGAAGGTTTGTTCAGAGGTAATATGAACATGAGAAACTTCTCGTTTAAGAAATAAAATGCTTGGATGGTGAACATAAGCTTATGTCTGGACAATCCACTGTGGAGTATTTTTCTCGAGTGAGGATAATCCTGAAGAGTCCACTAGAGAGACTTCTTAGGGACTCTTCCTCGAGTACATTTCTTTGAAAAGAGCAAATTGTTATGTAAGAAAAGAATGGAAATCCAATTGGTAAGGACCGTCCTCTTGTTTACAGATTCAAAGTGATGACCTTGGCCTCGATCAACTCCTAAATTTTCCTTTTTAGCTCATAGCACGCCTTTGTGGGGTGATGAGTGTACCGATGGAAGAGACAATAATCTGGGTCATCCACTTTGCCAGCCCTCTCAGGATGTCTGATGTTGGGAAGCTGAAGCTTGCGCTCTTTCATTAACATATTGAAGACTTCAATGATGTCGTCTTCATTGAAGGAGAAAGTTCCTTTTGGTCTTCGGGCTCCTGATGCCTGAATTTTACGGTCTTGCGGGGAGATCGTCGTCGTTGCATCATCTTCGAATCTTGAGGGGATTCTACCCCCAGCCCTGGACGTCACTTTATTCTGTCGAGGTAAGTTACTCCTAGACATGCCGTGGCCTCTGGCCACAGAAACTGATTTATCAGGAACTGCCTCTGGTTGTACAGGATTGGATTCCAGAATTTTGGGTCTCGCGAGAAACGCAGTATATCCCAACCCGAAACGAGCTTTTTGATGGTGAGAGTTACTATGCACCGGCGTTCGTCTTCCTTTCCCATAGTTGAGACCTTGTTTTAGTTTCAAATCATAACCCATGTTTTACATAATATTTAATGCTTGTGGGCTATATCTGTGGGTTTGTATCCTGCCAGTTTTAGACTCGCACGATTCCTCCAGTACGATTGAGGTGTTCCGCCTGCTTCCGAAGATTATCGGACGCTGATCGTCATGGGTTGGTGGAATAATAAAGATGGAGTCTTTCTGTGGTCCACCCGTTATGACGACATTAGACGTTGACGTATCTTCCCATACGATCTTCCCGCGTTTGACTGTTAGGGGAACCGAAGCCCGTTTATGACTCCTGTTTTTGCGTTCCTGGATTAGATAATCCTGCAGGTCAGGAGAGTTTATAGAAGAAGACGAAGGAGACTCTCGTTTCTTCTGTTTCCATCAGTGGGCATACGGAGACTGGGCACCATGGTTTTCCCTATGCCACCTTTGAACAACAGATTGGCCATCTGGGTGGCGGATAATCCTCGGGGAGGGTGCTTCTCCGCATTTTGAGCTTGCTTTACGCCGTGGGACTTCGCCTGGCATAATTTGGAGTTTTGCTCAAACGGGCGTAAAGCTGAAGAGGTCCTCAGCCGGCCATCGGCTTCTCGCGTAATCCGGAGGGTATGCAGATTGTCCCCTCATTGGCGAAAAGGCCAAGGAGTTGAATACTCTGCCGCTTGCTTCCCTTCGCGGAGACCACAATGCTCATCTGGTTCCCCGTAGAGGTCAGATGTCGTCTTGCGTGCGGGGCGTGACTTGTACTTCCGATTTGGTGCTAAGGCATCATCAGAAGTTTTGTCTGTACCGTGCGTAGCGGGAGACTGGTTTCTGCGCGTAGAGCGCAGTGGATACTCCTGGGTCAGCGCTGAGGCTTTGTCCGAAGTTTTGTCTGTACCGCGCGTAGCGGGAGACTGGTTTCTACGCGTAGAGCGCAGTGGATACTTCTGGGTTTGCGCCAAGGCTTTGTCCGAAGTTTTGTTTGTACCGCGCGTAGCGGGAGACTGATTTCTACGCGTAGAGCACAGTGGATACTTCTGGGTTAGCGCTAAGGCTTTGCCCGAAGTTTTGTCTGTACCGTGCGTAGCGGGAGACTGAATTTTACGTGCGGGGCACGGAGGGAGCAATTCTACAACCTCATTGGTCGGAGAGATCGGAGAATCCACAGGAATGGTAGAGGATGTCTTGGGCATCCAGACCTTGCGCAGCTTTCTGTTGTTTTGGACGGAGAGAGGGTGAGAGCTACCCCCGGTTCGAAGCATGTCCTCGTAGGCAGACTGGTCGAATTGGACGACCAGTGTCTTCTTCACGGTCCCTATAGGTACCGCATCGTGTTGAGCAATTACTTCCTCATCAGAAGAGAAAGATGTCCCCAGCAGAGTCGCCATCTTGTTTGTGGTAGAAAACGAAAAGAATGAAAGATGTATTCAAGACGGGGTTTATACAAGACCCGTGTTCTTTTGTTTACAAACAAACTTGTACAATATAATCCTATACGAGGATGTAGGAGTACAATTTATTTAATCTGGGTATAAATTGCTATAGGTGTCTGATCTGCAGTCGATCACTTTAGCCCTTGGACCACATGATGGTGAAGAAGTGCCATAGAAGACAGGAGGTAGCTTCGAAGGTTGCAAAAGAGGGTGGATGCACGATGCCAAGGTCGTCGATCCCTACCCCTTGCTTGAGCTCCGGGTTCCTCTCTCTCTCTCTCTCTCCGGTTCGATCTTCCAATTGGTCCCCTTGGTTCGATCTTCCAATTTTGTCGACCTTGTTCCTCATTGATAGAGGTCTCTATTTATAGAGTTTTAGTGACAGTGACCACTCAATTGGTATAAAAACTGAGGAGTGGAATCACAACAACCTTTTATACGACGGTTAAAATAACCAATGCCTACGTATAGATGATCTTTTGAATTAGCATATAACGTGGGTCCAACTAAGGGACACAACGCGTATTGTTGCTACGAAGATCACGGCGTAAAAGCCACGTAGGTAGGTATCCTCCGTGTAGAAGAGGTGGGCGTAAAAGCCAATGTCTGTCACCATGGCATAGAAGCCAAAATAGGCATAGAAGCCAGATAGGCATAGAAGCCTGATGGCATAGAAGCCGAGTGAGCATAGAAGCTAAGGAGGCGTAGAAGCCGAGAGAGCATAAAAGCTGAGGGGGCGTAGAAGCCCTAAGAGCATAGAAGCTGAGGGGGCGTAGAAGCCCTGAGAGCATAACAGATGAGGAGGCGTAGAAGCCCTGAGAGCATAACAGCTGAGGGGGCGTAGAAGCCACTGCGCAATACTGAGGAGGCGTAGAAGCCGAGAGAGCATAACAGCTGAGGAGGCGTAGAAGCCCTGAGAGCATAACAGCTGAGGTGGCGTAGAAGCCACTGCTCAATGCTGAGTGCTGACGTGGACGTCTTTTAGCCGGAATCACGGCTTTTGAAGATATAATCAAATCTCTCGCATTAAATGCGGAGATCTGCCACCATCCTGTGCATTAATTGCGAAGGCGTGTTCTGAAGGCCTGCCCCCGTTCTGAGCATCAGGCGAAGAGACGTGCCTCGAGCCTTGTACAAGCGCAGCTTTTGACGTGACAGTCTGTTTGTCTTCCGCGGTGCGTAGACGGTTTCATGTTTACCTGTGTAGAACAAGGCAGCGTATCCTTTTGTATGCGAAAAAGCAGTTTACGCAAGGGGGGTGTCACCACACGATGGTTCGGTGATTCTTAATCAAATCCCCTGCTTTAATGCAGAGATCTGCCATCATTCTACGCATTAAATGCGGAGGCGTGTTTTTGAAGGTCTGCAGCTTCTTCTGTGCATTCGTCGCAGAGACGTGCCTTGGGAAGACTGTCACCGTCTTGTGCACCAATCAGAGACGTGCCTCGAGCCCTGTATAAAGTGCTGCTTTTGATGTGGCAGGCGGTTTGTCTACTGCGGAGCGTAAACAGCTCATGTCTGCCTGTATAAAACAAGGCAGCATATCCCCTCGTTCATGTAAAAGCAGTTTACGCGAGGGAGAAGGCGGTAACTGACAGCCTGGGTCGTAGTGCCGTGCTATCATTATGGCCGTCGCCTGGG
Source organism: Iris macrosiphon (assembly GCA_036927795.1). Lineage (NCBI taxonomy): Eukaryota > Viridiplantae > Streptophyta > Magnoliopsida > Asparagales > Iridaceae > Iris > Iris macrosiphon. The sequence continues at coordinate 124,769,298 of JAYESA010000013.1, forward strand.
TAGCCGAGCCGTATCCTTTTGTCAGAAGTTCAGACGTCAGGTTCATTGCAGGGTCTGACAGGTTCATCTCGGGGAGCACGAAGCGTTCCTCGTACGCTTTAATACCGCATTTGAAAGCGGATGTGTTTTACGCCATATAGGCGACGAAGCCCTCTACTTTACGCTCTGAGGCGGCCTGGACATACTGTACTTACGCGGATGGTCCTGAGAAGCTCTTGACTTGCCTGCTTGATGGCTCTGATGTCGTCTCTTTACGCTGGATCCAATCATGACACGTCATGATACACGAACAATATCCAATATCATGTTCAAGGTCTAAATATCAATGTCGTGTACAATATCAATACGATAATCAATGTAACATCTCATGACTGCAGATCTAATCTATATACTAGTCCGTGTAGCACAGTGTCAAGAATCAGATGTAACATTTCTAGATACTGGAATTATAGATATTATCAAATAATTAGAAATTATCAGATAATGTACTCGCCTTGTGCCCTTAGCTGGTAATACCAATGTCCTGTTCCAGAGTATCGTTTAGATGATCCAACAGTCCTATAAACATATTATAAAATAATACAATATTGTATCTGATATTACACTAATCAGACAATCAAAATAAACTGAACTCGGGACTACGCTAGGTATGATACTGGTCAACTAGGGTCAGTGTGCGTCAAGTTGCACGGACGTCACGTCTGTAATTGCTGTGCAATCAGACAGTCGATGATACGGGTCTTGCTAGTACGTAGATGTACATATGGCAGTCTGCTAATAGTTCACAGGGTCACAAGGTCATGTGTAGTTACGGTGTATCCGTATTTACACTCGGGTTATCTAGTAGAGGTATATATTTAAATATACATAGTACACTCATAATATATCACCAATTAATTGCATACATAATATATATATATATACACTTAATGAATTTACACTATTATATATATGTACACATATACATACTAATCAAATTATACTATGTACATATATACATATATTAAAAAGGGTACTAGGGATGCATGTACAATACGTATACATATGTATATATATACCAGTTCGAGAAATACATCATATATATATATATATATATATATATACGAATAAAAATATATATACTATATACTTGTATATATATATATATATATATATATATATATATATATATATCAAAACATACGTATTAACGTATATTATGCTATATATATATGTATAAATATATACCAAAATACATAATAACACATATTATGAATACGTATATACTAATATATATGTTGAATACATATATACTAATAGGGAATACACTATATGCTAATACATACATATATATATATATATTTGAATACATAAATATACTAATAGAGAAATATATATGTACACTCATACATACGTACACGTGTACGTATACGCGAGGAGAGAGTCGAACCTGAGAGCGTCTACGACGACGGCAAAAACGTCGACGATGATGACGAGGACGACGAGGTGGCTGGTGATGAACACGACGATGGTGGTAAAGGTGTTCGCGATGGTGGAGATGGCGACGATGGGATGAGGATGATGGTGATGATTGGGAGGAGGTCGACGGAGTCATGATGGAGGCGCTGCCGGAGTTAGAAGCTTGGCGAGGAGGTAAAGTCTGGACGGAGGGAGCTCGGAGGACGGGAGGGGGACGTCGGCGGGATTCAGGTAGGGTGCTCTCCGACGGGCTTGGGGCAGGAGGAGGATGGGTTCGCCGGATGTGCAGCGGGTCACTGGTCGGCTCGGGGATGCAGGAAGGAGGGAGATGGTAGAGGGTGGTTCAGTGTCGGTGAGACAGAGGGGAGTGGCCGGACCGGTCGGGGAGAGCCAGGGAAGAAGCCGAGCTATGGTGATGGTGGTGGAGTTGATGTTGATGGTGGTGGTGCTGCTTCGGGTTGGCCGTCGGGGGAGGTTGCAGCGGTGGTTGCAAAGGATCTCGTCGGGGAAGACGAAGACGAGGGTGGTGGTATGGGCGCTGTTACTCGTTGTCGGCGGGACGGGATCGAGGCAAGGAGGAGGGTGCAGCGGGTTCCGTCAGGTGGGGAGAGGAGGTCGAGAAGAGGATGAGGTGGTGCTGGTGGTAGACGATGTAATGCTCGGGAGGATGAAGTCAGCACGGAGGCCGGCGGCTGATGGAGGGCCGTGGCTGTCCGGAGCTTGGCCGGGGTTGCTGGATCGGGTGGAGATGGTTTAATTTAAACCTAAAATAAAATAGATGAAGAGGAAGAAGAAGAAAGGAAGAAGTAGAGAAAAAGAGAAGAAGAAGAGAAAGGAAATTTTTTTCCTACGTTGGGAGAAGAGGGAGGAGAGAGAAGATGGGGGCTTCCCTAGGTTTGGGGATTAGGGCTTGCTTGGGAAAGAGGGAGGTGATGTGATATTTTATAGGAAGGGGTGATGGGAGGTGTGTGATGATGATGAGTCCCATTTGAATGAATGGTCAGGATTGATCATGAGGAAATTATTTTTACACGGAGAGGGTTGGGTTGACTAGTCAAATTTTTAGGCTTCTCCATTTGGTTGAACCAATGGGGTGTTGACACCTAATGCAACATTTGCAAATTAGCCCCCTTAAATTTGGGTATTTGCACAGAAACATGAAATGATGAAAAATTGATGGGGAAAATTGGTATTTGGTATTTTTTAGGGTGAGGGGGTGTTGTGTGTTTGGTATGGGCTTAATTAATGGGGCACTTGGATTAAATTGGGTTAAAATGGAATTAGTCAAAGTTGGTATCCCCAATTTGATTTGAAACAAATGCAAGCGGTGTTCTAAAATTAATTAGGAGTACATGGGGCCAAAATTAGGTTGGGACACAAATATCATTAGTGAAGAAGAACAGAATATTACCCTAATTTGGGTTGCACAAAAATGGGTCGAGATTGTCTCCAATTTCGATTGGAACGCACAACGATACAAAGTCAGATTTTATTTAGAAATTAAATAAACGTCCGCAACGAATATTGTGCAGCTAAAATGAAGCACAAGAGAGCATAATTATAAGTTACAAAAAGATCAGAATGGAAGGCGGGCATGTCTAGGGCAAGGTTGTGAAATTTGTTGTAAGGCAAAAGCTAGGGTAGCGCTCCAAATATTGAAGCAACGGCAAGGCACAACACTTAAATAAAATTACGGTAATTAATCACAATCCCAAATAATTAAATTATAATTAATACAAATTAATACATAATCCTATAATTCGGTCAGGTGTTCATCTAGTGGGCTTCTAGGTCAAGTCTACCAGCTCAAACATTAATGAACACTGTACATAATATATATACACATCAAATACAATTATTTAAATTAAATACACGCAATATCAAATATATATAAAAAGTCAAAAATACCCCTATTTTTAGAACATGGTAGTGACAAGTCTACCCTTCTTAAAAGAATTTCGTCCTAGAAATTTAAGATCCTCTATAGTAGTATTTATTCATTATATTTATATTATTTTCCATCAAAAGTTAAATTCATTAACCCACATAATCATAAAATAATCCACCTTGTCATTTCACAATTTTCAAAATTATGAAATTATTGTATTCCTGAAAATCCTCGAAATAAAATCAAATTCTATTTTTATCATAATTCTCTCCAAAAATTTTAATTTAATAATTAAATACTCAAAATTTAACATCCAATCTTCTAATTAAATTCACTCAATGCACATTAAGAAATCCCATCTAAAAACACTAATCCATAAATCCAATCCTTCAATTTAACTCCAATCAACGTATATTTATAAAATTTGAAATGTCATCCAGAAAGTTTGAATTTAAACACTAATCCATTAATCATCTTACTCCTCAAATTTTGAGTAAATCACTAAATACAAAATTTACTATCAAATCCTTTAATTGAAATCCAGTCAACGCATATTTATAAAATTTAGGAAATCTCATCCGAAAATACTATTCCATTAGTGATCTTATTCCTCGACTCCCCTTTTTTTTTCCCACACAATACTCAAATAATATAATTCTCGGAAAATCTTCAATTGTAATATTCAAAATAAATATATTCTTGCAGTCAAATAAATACAATGATAATCTTCTTAAATTTCTCAAAATTTAATGATAAATTCAATCATTTCATAATCTTTATAAAATCAATGATTTAACCAAGTCGTCAATTCTGCCATATCAAGTTCTTAACTTCTTATTTAAATTAATGTTTATCCTCGAATTTTAAGGCACATTGTCTCTCTTTGTCAAATCATAACCTTTTCATTAATCCTTTACTACAGTCAAAACCCCCAAAAATCAAAGTCTAAGAGAATCCTACCTACAGTCATACAACACGCAATACAACACGTATTCTAGATAAATATGCAATCTAGATGAAACATGCATGGTCATAGTCTCTTTTGTCATGGTATTATGGTCTCTATCGTGGTGTACTACTAGCTATATTCTAGCAAGAGAATCATTGATACATGCTACGGTGCTAAGGAATCAAGCAATCAATCAAACAGACGGAAAAAGGAACAGAAAGAAGAACAGAATACAGTCTTCTAACCCATTACTTGGATATCTTTATCCTCTAATATACACTTAACTCTGGCACATTCACTAACTAATTTCTATCCTTGTACACTGGTACCCATATCAACTAATCATTAGTCCACAACATCCATGAATACATCCTCATTGCACAGATCTGTCTATTAATACCAAAATCTGATACCAAGGACCTCTAACATAATCATAGGTCAATGATGCATTCAAAGTTTGATACTCCTATCCCTTTAGGTACCTCTGTTCTACTACAAGTACACCCACTGCTAGTTCTCTTTCCTACTTCAATCGTTCATACTAGTTGTTCTTATCACTCAAGTGCACACCAAGTGCAACACACCATGCTAAGTACTGTTCTCTCTAATACAACTCTAGATGGACACCCAAGTCTGTTTGTAGTGCCATCTCAATCATGCCAAGTCAACAGATCCTTACGTATGTACTTGATCCACTCATATACTAATATATATTTCTTACCCACCATAAAATTTAATCCTCCAAACAAAATTATCAAAATTTTACTTCTCGAACGATTTAGAATACAATGCATATACTTCCTCAAAGTCAAATACTCAATATCGAAATAAATTTTTAATCACTTCTAAAATCTTTATAGCTTTGACTATGTTTATTGAATCAAATTGAATCCTCAAACATTTTAATAACATAAAATCTTAACTCCTTAAAATTCTTAAGAATTTTAATTCATTTCCACTTTTCAAACGATAAAATTAAATCGACAAGTATACATATAAATACTCACAGTCTCTAATACTCAAGGTGCACACTAATACACCAATTATTTACAATCTCAACTGTGTACAGAAATTGTACTGCCCGAATTATTTGCACTATTACTTCCAAATGATCAAAGTTATCATCACACGTATTTTCTCCAATGAGTTTTTATCTATATCAACTGATATACTAATTTAACATTATCATACAAGGCACTTACTATTAGCACCTTGCTCAACTATTCCTCGATATAGAATCATTAGTACCCTTGGTATGATAACACTAGCTTCATTATTGGATCATCTCATCAAACTTATTAGAACTCACGATTACTTGCACCTTCTATAACACCCATGTTTCACTTTACTCTCATGGGCAAGTATATGGTTCCTCATCTCGATTGATGTATATGTATTTCCCTTTAATCTTTTATAGCCTGTTAAACTAATCTGTGATACGCTTCACCACTTTCATTACCAATACTGATATTTCTCTACTCATGACATCTCATTATAACTCTTTATGCGTATACATTTCTTTATTTTTTTAACACGCCCTGTATCAATCATCAAATTGAATATTATGCTCCATTAATCCTTAACATAATTTCTTGATACTTAATTGTTTACATAGATCATCCAATTACATAATCATGATTATCTAGGACGGGTATGCTGGCTCTGATACTAACTCTTGGAATCATCACCGATACTCTTTTTTCCTTCTATCTATAGTGCCAATACTAACTATAACACACCTATCATAGAACTATTTCTACAAGGCACTACGCTATGGGTTAACTCTAGATTAATGCCTACTGCTCACATGTCCAACCAAGAAACACTTACAAGCTCACAAGTCATACTCAGTCAACACTAATACAAGACACAGACATAATTATAAGTCACTAATTATCATACTTAACAAGGAATCCTCAAGGAATAGAAGCTCAAAAAAGGGAACTGGATTGAGGACTGAAGGTATTTCTACTGCTAGCAAACAAAAGAAGCGATGGAATAAAGTCCTGTAATAACAAAAATAGATAAGTGTTGAGATGATACTTTAAGAACCAATTTAAGATACAACTTGATAATCATACACGTCTATCAGAAATCATGACACTTAGAATCCTCGCCACGCCAGTATGCATAGGTGCAATAAACGACAGGTTCCGTAACTAAGGTATGCAACTCTATAATCATGTCATCTAGAATCTTCGCCACGCCAACCGGTATGGCTGCGAGAGACACTAAATTTTATAACTAAAGTATGTACATCCAAGTCAGGTTCCTACGTTCTCGTCACGACAGCTAATATGGCTGTGATAAACTCTAGGTTCCATAACCAAAGTAAACGTTTTACCTTTCTTACTGTCCTCATCAATATATGTCATCAGATGATACCATAAATTTAGCCCATAAAATTCATCTTGATATAAAATCAACTCAACAACGATACCAAGAATAAAATTTAACAACTGGTCAACAAGAATCAAACTCAATATCAACAAGCGAGAACAAACGAAAACAAGGGGAAAGGAATTAAATTGGAATTCATAATGAGATTCTCAAGGGTCGTCCCAGGAATCTCTCAAATAATTCATAATTGAGTATCCTCTCTCATACTAGTATCCTATGTCCTATATTCTATAGCAGGCACGCAGTAGTACAACTATGACGTCGCACTACCACGACATCGCACAACTTGCGAAGTCTGACCTACATGGGCCACCACTAAAAATGTGTCACGACCCGCACCCGAAATTTGGGGCACGAGTATGTTAGTACGTCCAGCCTACGCCATAGCATCGGCGGTAGAACGCTGTCTAGGTCATGATGCTATCTAAACAATCTCACACGAGCATCAAACTCCATAAGGAGACACGGATACCACAATATAATATGAACAACATACTCAATCACATAACTACAGCACGATAAGATCTCGAAGAACAAGTAAGATGCAACACAAGTCTAGAATAGAAATAGTCTAACTCAACAATATAATCCAAGTCTCAAAGAGTATGCCGGAGATAAATTCGGTACCAAAAATAATCTGCTAAAAGAACTAACTAGATAACTAGTGATTCCGACTAAACCTCCCAGAATCACAACTGAACTACCAAGTCCAAGTCTGCAGCTACTCACCATGTGGTCCATAAATGTCGGACACCAGTCCTCTAAGGCATAGTCTAGAAAAATATTTTCCAGTCAGGAAGCAGCAAAGTACATCTCAAATAATAGTTCCATTTAATTTATAAGGACTATAAAACAATAACAGATGATGCTATATACTGAGAGAAGATAATGAATAAGTGCAATGGCATAATAAAGAGACAGGCAATATGATACAGTCCGTGCATATATGAAATGAAGAGAACGAGGTACAATATCATATACGGGTGATGTAGTATATGATCTTTAATAGAGAACTGTAACTATTCTAAGTGTTTGAAATATCAGTCTATCATGTGATTGGCTTGGGACAAGATCAGGCTGGTTACATATGATTAGCTATGATTCATGTAAGGTCAGGCTAACTATTTGGTTAGCTATGATGCTAGTAGTGGTCAGGCTAATCATATATAACAGCTATGAGGCATGTAATGGTCAGGCCGCACCCGACATGAGATGTGGGGTGAGCTATGATGCATGTAGAGTTAGGTATTATCACATAATCTACTAATATTTCCCCCGCCCCCAACTAGTACATTGGATCCAATCATGACTCGTCACGATACACGAGCAATATCCAATATCATGTACAAGGTTTAAATATCAATGTCGTGTACAATGTCAATACGATAATCAATGTAACATCTCATGACTGCAGATCCAATCTATATACTAGTCCGTGTAGCACAATGTCAAGAATCAGATGTAATATTTCTAGATACTGGAATTATAGATATTATCAAATAATTGGAAATTATTAGAGAATGTACTCGCCTTGGGTCCTTAGCTGATAATACCAATGTCCTGTTCCAGAGTATCGTTTGGATGATCCAACAGTCCTATAGACATATCATAAAATAATACAATATTGTATCAGACATTACACTAATCACACAATCAAATTACACTGAACTCGGGACTACGCTAGGTATGATACTGGTCAACTAGGGTCAGTGTGCATCAAGTTGCACGGGTGTCTCGTCTGTAATTGCTGTGCAATCAGACAGTCGATGATACGGGTCTTGCCAGTACGTCGATGTACATATGGCAGTCTGCTAACAGTTCACAGGGTCACAAGGTCATGTGTAGTTATGGGATATCCGTATTTACACTCGGGTTACCTAGTAGAGGTATATATTTAAATATACATAGTACACTCATAATATATCACCAATTAATTGCATACATAATATATATATATACACTTAATGAATTTACACTATTATATATATGTACACATATACATACTAATCAAATTATACTATGTACATATATACATATATTAAAAAGGGTTCTAGGGATGCATGTACAATACGTATACATATGAATATATATACCAGTTCGAGAAATACATCATATATATATATATATACCAATACAAATATATATACTATATACTTGTATATATATATATATATATATATATATATATATATATATATATATATCAAAACATACGTATTAACGTATATTATGCTACATATATATATGTATAAATATATACTATAATACATACTAACACATATTCTGAATACGTATATACTAATATATATGTTGAATACATATATACTAATAGGGAATACACTATATGCTAATACATACATATATATATATTTGAATACATAAATATACTAATAGAGAAATATATACGTATACTCATACATACGTACACGCGTACGTGTACGCGAGAAGAGGGTCGAACCTGAGCGCATCTACGACGACGGCAAAGATGTCGACGATGATGACGATGACGACGAGGTGGCTGGTGATGAACACGACGATGGTGGTGAAGGTGTTCGCGATGGTGGAGATGACGACGATGGGATGAGGATGGAGGTTAAGATCATGGCGAGGCTGGGCTGCCGTCGGGAAGTCGCTGCTCGACGGGGAATGAGGCTGGTGGTAATGGTCATGGTGGAGATGGCGATGAAGATAATGGTGATGATTGGAAGGAGGTCGACGGAGTCATGATGGAGGCGCTGTCGGAGTTGGAGGCTTGGCGAGGAGGTAAAGTCTGGACGGAGGGAGCTCGGAGGTCAGGAGGGGGACGTCGGCAGGATTCAGGCAGGGTGCTCTCTGGCGGGCTTGGGGCAGAAGGTGGATGGGTTCGTCGGATGTGCAGCGGGTCAATGGTCAGCTCGGGGATGCAGGGAGGAGGGAGATGGTGGAGGGTGGTTCAGTGTCATTGAGACGGAGGGGAGTGGCCGGACCGGTCGGGGAGAGCCGGGGAAGAAGCCGAGCTATGGTGATGGTGGTAGAGTTGATGATGATGGTGGTGGTGCTGCTTCGGGTTGGCCGTCGGGGGAGGTTACAACGGTGGTTGCTGGGGATCTCGTCGGGGAAGACGAAGACGAGGGTGGTGGTGTGGGCGCTGTTACTCTTCGTCGGCGGGACGGGATCGAGGCAAGGAGGAGGGTGTAGCGGGTTCTGTCAGGTGGGGAGAGGAGGTCGAGAAGAGGATGAGGTGGTGCTGGTGGTAGACGATGTAATGCTCGGGAGGATGAAGTCAGCACGGAGGCCGGCGGCTGATGGAGGGCCGTGGCTGACCGGAGCTTGGCCGGGGTTGCTGGATCGGGTGGAGATGGTTTAATTTAAACCTAAAATAAAATAGATAAAGAGGAAGAAGAAGAAAGGAAGAAGAAGAGAAAAAGAGAAGAAGAAGAGAAAGGAAAATTTTTTCCTACGTTGGGAGAAGAGGGAGGAGAGAGAAGATGGGGGCTTCCCTAGGTTTGGCGATTAGGGCTTGCTTGGGAAAGAGGGAGGTGATGTGATATTTTATAGGAAGGGGTGATGGGAGGTGTGTGGTGATGATGAGTCCCATTTGAATGAATGGTCAGGATTGATCATGAGTAAATCATTTTTACACGGAGAGGGTTGGGTTGACTAGTCAAATTTTTGGACTTCTCCATTTGGTTGAACCAATGGGGTGTTGACACCTAATGCAACATTTGCAAATTAGTCCCCTTAAATTTGGGTATTTACACAGACACATGAAATGATGAAAAATTGATGGGGAAAATTGGTGTTTGGTGTTTTATAGGGCGAGGGGGTGTTGTGTGTTTGGTATGGGCTTAATTAATGGGGTACTTGGATTAAATTAGGTTAAAATGGAATTAGTCAAAGTTGGTATCCCCAATTTAATTTAAATCAAATGCAAGCGGTGTTCTAAAATTAATTAGGAGTACATGGGGCCAAAATTAGGTTGGGACACAAATATCATTAGTGAAGAAAACTCAGAACAGAATATTACCCTAATTTGGGTTGCACAAAAATGGGTCGAGATTGTCTCCAATTTTGATTGGAACGCACAATGATACAAAGTCAGATTTTATTTAGAAATTAAATAAATGTTTGCGATGAATATTGTGCGACTAAAATGAATCACAAGAGAGCATAATTATGAGTTACAAAAAGGTCAGAATAGAAGGCGGGCATGTCTAGGACAAGGTTGTAAAATTTGTTGAAAGGCAAAAGCTAGGGTAGCGCTCCAAATATCGAAGCAACGGTAAGGCACAACAATTAAATAAAATTACGGTAATTAATCACAATCCTAAATAATTAAATTCTAATTAATACATAATCCTATAATTTGGTCAGGTGTTCATCTAGTAGGCTTCTAGGTCAAGTCTACCAGCTCAAACATTAATGAACACTGTACATAATATATATACACATCCCATACAATTATTTAAATTAAATACATGCAATATCAAATATATATAAAAAGTCAAAAATACCCCGATTTTTAGAACGTGGTAGTGACACCAGAAGCTTTGTCTGCCACATCACAGACGGGAGATAGAGTTTTACGCTCTAGGCGTATAGGCTGTGTTGTCACAACCTTATTGATCAAAGAAGAAGAGTTCGCAGGAAGGGTAGAGGATGTCTTGGGCATCCACACTTTACGCAGCTTTCTGTTGTCCTGGACAGAGAGGGAATGAGAACTACCCCCTGCACGAAGCATGTCTTCATAGGCAGATTGGTCGAATTGGATGACCAAAGTTTTCTTCGTTGCTCCGACGGATATAATATCGTGTTGAGCAATGGCTTTCTCTTCAGATGAGAAAGTAGTCCCTAGCAGACTCGCCATCTTGTGTTTGATGATAAACAAAAGAAATGAAAAGAGGTTTATACGAAACCCTTTCTTTGTTTACAAACAAGAAAAAGAGAGTACAATTAATCCTATACGAGGATGTTAAGTACAATAAAAAAATGATTCTGGGGAAAAAATGCTATAGGAGTCTGATCTGCGGTTGATCACTTTGTCCCTTGGACCACACGATGATGAAGAAGTGCTGTAGAAGAAGAAGAAGCTTCAAAGGTTACATGAGGGATTGAACTCTAGTTGCCAAAGTTGTCAATCAACACTCTCTGTCTATACTCTCTCTCTGATCTCTCATTGTGCCTCTCTCCGCTCACTGATCTTCTTTTCCTCCTATGACCGGAGGTCTCTATTTATAGAGCTCAGTCACAGTAACTGCCCAGTTGGTGTAGAAGCCAAACTGTGAAGAGAGTGGCACTCTTTACGCGGCGGTTATAATAACTGCTACCCACGTCTGAATGATCTCCTGAATCCGCGTATGACGCGTGTCCCATTATGAGGTAACGTGTATAATCGCTCATCGAAGATCACGACATGCAAGCCACGTAGGTAACTGCCCCTTGCGTAAAGATGGTTGGCGTAAAAACCAAATAGCTGTCTTGTTGGCATAAAAGCCAAGTAGCTGTCTTGTTGGCGTAAAATCCAAGTAGCTGTCTTGTTGGCGTAAAAACCAAAGTAGCTGTCTTGTTAGCATAAAAGCCAAAGTCTGCGTAAAGCTTGATGCTGCATAGGTAACCAGCGTAAACTAGCCAATTATCCTTCCTGACTGAGGTCTTGAGTGTATTCTGGGCCAAATAGCCTTGTCACGTACCTTTACAAATATAGCCTGAGTTGGCGTATTTCGAGGAGATAGCATACGGCTTACTCCTATAGTTAAAAATAGCCTGGTTGGCGTAAAAAATGCAAGGATGGTGATGTGAGCGTATTAGTCACAGTTTTAGCTCCCCCAGTCATGGTAAATTTATAAAGGATAGAATCAAATCTCGTACATTTAATACAGAGATATGACTCAATCTCGTGCATTAAATGCCGAGATATGTCTCGAGCTCTGTACGAGATACAGCTTTTGATGTGGCATCCAGTTTTATCTCATCTTGAGCATAAAAGCTTATTTTTGCCTATGTAGAATAGGCAGCGTATTCTTTGAATGCATAAAAATGACTTATATCAAGAATATGCCACTAAACGACAGCCTGGGTCTCTGTGCGAAATCATCATTACAGCCGTTCTCTCGATCGTCGTATAGTACTTTTTATTAGGAGTCAGGTTCACTGTTCTGTCTGACAGATTCATCCGAGGAATAAGAAGAGTTCCTCGTACAATTTTATGTTTGCATTAAAGACAAGCGTATCTTACGCCGGAGGGGATAGTGACCTTTTACGCCCAAAAACTGCCTTGATGCGCTGCTTTACGCGGGCTATCCTGAAGTCATATTTTTACGCGTATAGCCCTGAAGTCATATTTTTACGTCACATAGCACTGAAGCTATGTTTTACGCGGACTTCATGTATGTTGGGGATTTTATGCGTACAACTCCCCAGCGTATTTCATGCTTCTACAGACGTGAGGTATGGGTGAGCTATGATGCATGTAGAGTTGGGTATGATCACGTAATCTACTAATATTTCCCTGTCCCCAGCTACCACGATGGATCCCAATCATGACTCCTCGTGACAGGTCTCGATGATGCCAACTCGTGTATCCACTGTGTTAGAATTATATACGCTATACAACTAGAATCATAGAGATTATCAACATAATAAAAACTGTCAAAGAATGTACTCGGCTGCGTTCCTTAGCTGGTATGAATCAATGTCCTATTTCCTAAATCTTGTCTTAATAATTCAACAGTCTTATAGACATCATTTAATAATAATACAAAATCAGTCATTACACTAACACACAATCATAAATATACTAAACTCAGAGGGTATGCTAGGGGTGACACTGGTCAACTAGCAGGGTCGAATATGCGTCTAACTGTATGGCGTCACGTCTTTAAATGATGTGCATAATCGGACAGTCAACTCACTAACACATGTCTAAAGCCAGTACGTCAATGTACATAAGACAGTCAACTCACAAATACTCAGGGTCACATGGTCAAGTGTAAATACGGGATATCCATAATTAACACTTATGGTCATACATCATATATATATAGTTATACATATTACTAGCAATAATTTCTTATATATATATATACATATCCACATATTCATATATATATATATACCAAACTAATATTATATGCATACGCACACACACGTACGAGCACACTAGTCATTGGGTTCACCGACACGGGTCTGAAATCAACCAACTAAACCTGTCATAAAGTAATATGTTAACCCTATACTATTCACACAGGCACACATATAAAATCACGAAGGAGGGCAGTCGAACCTTGGCGTGCACGCACGGGGTCGACAATAACGACAATGACGACGATGATGGTGATGATGATGATGATGATGATGATGAAGGTGATGATGATGGTTATGATGGGGATGATGATGAAGGTGATGATGATGATGATGATGATGGTGAATAGGTCGATGCTGCCGGAGGAGGCTCAAGCGAAGACGTGGTAGTGGTGAGCGGCTGTGCTTAGGGGAGACTGCTGTGAAGGCGGGTAGTTGTCGACTATGCTCAGTCGAGGAGTGCCGAGGAGATGCGGTGGTACGGGTGATGAGCAGCAGGGTCAGGATAATCGGCGGTTGAAGGAGAGGGAGATGGGAGATCGGCTGGTCGGCTCTGCCGGCTGTGAGGCAGTTTAGGTGAGGTGTTAATGGTGGTGTTGGGGGAGATGACGATGGTGATGATCACTGGAGGAAGAAGGGAAGAGGAGGACGCTCAGGCGAGATTGACGAGTCGTGCAGGGTCGTGCGGTGCCGCGGTGGCTGCTGTCAGCGACGGTGGAACATGGGGAAGAGAGGTCTGGTGGTGGGGTCATGCTCGACGGAAGAGGCCGAAGTCGGGGTTGCAGTGTGGGAGGTCGGGATGGCCGAGCTCCGGCTGTCGAGTTCACCGGAGGAAGGAGAGGGTGATGGTGATGATGAATAGTTTAGGTTTAGGTTTGGTTATAGGAAGAAGGATGGTAGGGATGATGTATAATGGAGGAGTTTAACATGTAGGAGAGAGAGGGTTGATGGTGACATCCTAGGGATTAGGGCCGGCTGTGCCTTGGGATGGGGTTGACATTGGGAAAAGGGGTGATAAGGGATTATATATATATATGAGAGGGTGTTGTGTGGTGAGGATGTTGCTCCATTTAAATGGATGGCCATGATTACACATGAAGGAAAGTGCACAACAACAAGGAAAAGAGAGAGAGAGAGAGAGAGAGAGAGAGAGAGAGAGAGAGAGAGAGAGTGGACCGATCAATGAGGGAGGGGGTGATTTCTTCATGTGCCTTAACTAATAGGATGGTGACACCTTATTGCACTTTTGCAATAAAGTCCCCAACAATTGGAAAATTGCACATAAAGTGGGTTTTATGATTTAATGGGAGAAAACACCATATTTGGTGTGATGTAGTAGTTAAAAGGGTCTATGGTGTTTAGTATGAGTCTTGAGAGTGTGGATGGGGGTTTGGTTTGGTATTGAGTCTAGTTTTGGGTCAAGTTGGGTCCTTACACCAATTTAATTAAAATTAATGTAAATGGTGTTCTAAAATTAATTGGAAGTACATAGGGCTAAAATTAGGTGGGACACAAGTGTCATGGACATAGAAGACTTAGAATAGAATATTGTCATAATTTGGTTGTACAAAATAGGTCAAGATTGTGTCTCCAATTTCGGTTGGAACGCACAAAGATACAAAGTTATATTTATTTAGAATTTAAAATAAATGTCCGTAACAAATATTTTGCGACTAAAATGAAGCACAAAAGAGCATATTTATGAGTTACACAAAGATCAGAATGGAAGACGGGCACGTCTAGGACAAATGTGTGAAATTTGTTGGAAGGCAAAAGCTAGTGTAGCGCTACCAATATCAAAGCAACGGTAAAGCACAACAATTAAATAAAATCACAATATTAAATATAATCCCTAATATTTAATCCTGAATAATATGAATTAAATCCATAATCCTATATTTCGGTCAGGGGATCATCTAGTGGGCTTCTAAGTCAAGTCTACTAACTCATGCATTAAAAAACACTATATATATATATATATATATATATATATATATACACACATATCATGCAATTATTTAAAATATATACACACAATATTTATAAATAATAAAAAACAACAATACCCCTATTTTAGAATGTGGTAGTGACAGGTAGGATTGTAGTTTATTAATCTTGAATTTTAAATTTTTGAGCTTAGTAGTTAGAACTTGATAGTTTAAGTTGTTCATTTAGATTATGATTTTATGATTATCCTTTAGCTTTAAATTAAGTAATATGTTCCACATGTCTCAATATAGGTTATATCCTCTTTCACTTAAGAGCTAGTAACTTCTCCATTCTTAATATTAACACTTTTGTTCTATAAGCACTATGATTAAGACATAAGATGTCCATTATCTATGGTATTTTATAATGCAATATGATACCCTAATAAGTACCAAGATATTTTTCTCGTATATTCTAACAAGAGTTTCTACTTTATTTACAAGAACAAGATTATTTGGTAGAATTCCCTTAAGGCAGTTACAATATTAGAAATTCTTGTAAGTTGGGTAGCATGCCTCACAACCTAGTATCCCATAGTCCTTTTGACCCATTAATGAAGTATAATTGAATGACACCAACTATATGTTAGCATAAGAAGATAGTGTTTATCCAGACTGTATAACTTTAGAGACCATACCCCCATTTGGTCGACCAGAGACTTAGACGAGAAGTTAGCATGGCAACTGTAGAGGCACAAACATCGGTCGAGTCTTAGATTCTTGATGAACTTGAACTATTTGTACTTTCATTCATCATAAACTCACATACTTATATTATTTGGACTATCTTGACTCGTACTGCTATTACAGCTTAGTTTTGCAAGCTTAGTCTTTATCGAGCTTGTTCATGACATATGTATTATTAATGGGGGCCTACACTAATATATTGTCTAATTAGAATCAGTATATTATGGTCTGATCAACCTTAGTGCACTGGGTTCGCTCTTCGTATGACTACTTTACGTGTATTGAGATATAGTTGACTTAGCTTGTTACACAAATATACTTGCCCTCTAGACAGGTCAGAGCATATTGTATCAGTTATATAACTGTACTGATATGACCATGCAAATAGGAACTTACCAAAAATAAGATTTTAATCCACAGCTGCCTTGACAACTCCCTTTTGAATTCTTTAATCGCCTTGAACCCACCTCCTCCTCGAATTCTTTATTGTTATTTTTTGTCTTCCCCTATTTAGAAAGATGAACGCTCGTGCTTGATATAAGTTTGATACATGGATAGTACTAGATATACCCCATAGGCCAGTTATATTACTTGGTGACTATCTTTTGTAATTAAGGGCATATCACATATGAGATATTTTATGTTAAGATTTTGAGGATTAATAAGCACTATTGAATTATTGAGGATTTTTTTTGTATAGCTTTGTGTTTATAAAATATGGGTAAATTCTAAGTTGGGTAGAAGTTGCATTATCAACTTGAGCTAAAATTTTATATGAAGATCTTAGACGGTGGTTACTAAGGTTATCAAGTAAGATAAGTTCGAGGGAATTAAGTCATTTTTATTTCGAGCATTTTTTTTGAAGAATAATTATGATGATGATGATTTAACTTTAAAGATAAGAATGCTTTATAGAATAAAATTTGAAATTTTGATATTGCCGACCAAATATTTATAATTTGAGCACATGATTTAAAATTTGAATATTGGAGATTGAATCAAGATTTAAATTTGGAGGATAAAACTAGAATTCTAAATATGAACATTGATGGATTGAATTCAAAATTTTACAATTTGATGATTTGAATTAAAAGTTAAATTTGGATTGTTGGATCACCTATTTAAAATATTGAGGATAAAAATTAAATTTAAAATTTGAAGAGTACGAAATTCTTAAGTTGAAAATAGGAATAAGATTTGATAAGAGTTGTTTATTATTTAAAACCTAGAGGAGATTATGATAGTTGAAAATCGTGATTTAAAATTTTATGTGGGTTATTTAAATCTTGAAGATGTCATATATATTTGACTTAAATTTGGACCTTGATTATTTATATCCGAGAAGAGATTACGATAGGTCAAATTTTGATTTAAATAGTGGTATTTTAATTTTGAAGAGATTGCGATGGATTTGAATAGATTTTATTATTTAAATTTTTGAGAAGATTGTGGTTGACTTGGGTTAGATACAAATTTGGATAATGCAACAAATAATGCATTATTTTTAATTTAGAGGATAATTTTTTTGTAAGTTGGGTAGATTGTAAAATCCCTCAACAAAAATAGGTATTTTGTGTGTATTTTATATTTATTATAATTATTTTAGATTATTTTAAAATTAATTAAAGCCTAATTATTTTATTAGTATACTTCACCGTAGTTTGGATATTATTGACGTAAGATGACCCCAAAATCTACATCGCCCTTCGTAGGAAGTAGCCTATACGGGAGACACAACTTGTAGGGTCTTTCCGTGACTAAGAATATGACCATTCAATATTAGTATGACACTAGTGTAACAACCATAGTTTATTATATTTAATATTTTGATATTTTTATATAAATAATTCTTTTATGGTTATTTTCCAATTCAACCTTCATAAAATAAGCAACTCATAATTCCTCCATGCCAAATTAGGCTACTTTTCTCTTTTATGGTTATAAATCCCCTCTCTCTTCTAAAAATCCTAACCAAAATTCTCCTTCAAAACCCTAATTTCTTCTCTCCTCCAAGAACCCTAGCCGCCATCATCACCACCAAGGCCGACCCCCTTTCACGTGGACACCCACAACCATCTCTTTCATCTAAGAACCCTAGCAATTCTCTCATTCTTCTTCTAGTAAGTTTTTTTTAATCCTTCTCTCCTTCCTTCTTCAATATCTTCTTGTTAATATGTTTATATAGATTTGTATATATGTGTGGGATATTTTGTAAACTCCATTAATTTATGATTGAAGAACCCATACAACCCATGAACCCTAATTTGGAGGCTCAACCCAAAACTTTTGTGCATGCGTGAAACCTCATTCAAAAACCTCTTTAATTATTGTTAATATATTCATGTAGATGTTATTATTAAAAAAAAATTCAATTTTTATTAATAATTTCAGATTTATTAATTTATATTAAATTAGAGTTTTAAGCATATTTTATGGGTAGTTTGACCTAGTTTTGATGTATGCATGTTGGAGATCCTTGGACCTTATTAGGACTTGATCATAGATAGAAAACCCTAAAATTTTCCTGATAAAGTATTATTTTTTCAAAAAATATATATTCTAAAATTATATCAAAATTATATTATTTGATGATTATATTGTCACAACACCCATGTACCACCACTTGGCAAGTATACTAGCAAGTTTTGTTGCCAACCCTAATATGATCAACTTGTAGATGGTAAAAACCCTAATTATTTTTATATGGATAAAAGAATTAGTATTTATTATATTTATTTCTGATTTTACCATATTTATTCATATTTTATTTTTATTTATAAAAATTAGAATTTTAGGTATTTTTTGTAGCAAGTTGACATAGTTTTGATAAAACTTGACCCCGACAGTTTTAGACTTAAACCTTGACCAAAAATCCATATTTTTAGAATTTAAAATTAGATTATTATTTTTTAATTCTGATTTATGATTATTTATTCCATATTTAATTATTTGTGAAAAATTAATTTTTATTGACTAGTAGGTAACCCGTTATGACCTAGTTTTGGTTTCTACTTAGTTTTGGACTCATATAATTTATAGGAGATGACCCTATCACTAAAAACCAATGTAGGATTACTTGCTTGTGCAACCAACGTAGGTAACCCTTTATGACCTAGTTTTGGTTTCTACTTAGTTTTGGTTTCTAATAAAATTTCAGAATTAATAATTTTTATTAATTAATGATTTAAAAATAGTTTTTGGCAAAGTATAATGGTTAGTAATATTTTGGCATGTAGTTACTTGCATGTGCAACAAACGTAGGATTAATAACTAGATAATAACTTAATTTGACTAGAGGAATAAGAGTCTAATTAGTGTAGTAATTGTAGAAGCATAAAATATGCTGGGAAATTATTCGTGTATTTTACAGTCAAAATTTCCAATATACATGAAGTTCGCGTAAAACAGAGCTTCAAGGCTGTTTGGCATAAAATAGGACTTTAGAGCTGTCCGCGTAAAACAGAACTTCAAGGCTGTTTGATGTAAAATAGGACTTCAGAGCTGTCCGCGTAAAACAGAGCTTCAAGTTTATTTGGCATAAAATATGGCTTCAGAGATGTCCGCGTAAAATAGAGCTTCAAGTCTGTTTAGCGTAAAATAAGGCTTCAGAGCTATCCGCGTAAAGCAGAGTTTCAAAGTTGTACGCGTAAAACAGAGCTTCAAGGCTGTTTGGCGTAAAAGGTTGCTATGCCTTCCTACGTAAAGTTTAAAATACGTTGTTTTTAATGCAGCATAAAGTTGTACGAGGAACTCTTCGTATTCCTCGGATGAATTTGTCAGACAAATCAGTGAACCTGACATCTGACAAAAATACTGCACGATGATCGAGAGGATGGCTGTGATGATAATTTTTGCACAGAGACCCAGGTTGTCGTTTAGTGACATATTTTTGATATAAGTCATTTTTACGCATTCAAAGGAAGAAAAATGGAGTCTTATGAATACACTGTCTATTCTACATTGACATAAATGAGTTTTTACGCTCAAGATAAGACAAAATTAGACGCCATATCAAAAGCTGTTTCTTGTACAGAGCTCGAGGCATATCTCTGCATTTAATGCAAGAGATGGAGGCATATCTCTGTATTTAATGCACTAGATTTTTTCTATTTTTAAAATTTTGTCATGACTGGGAAAGCTAAAACTGTGACTAATACGCTCACATCACCATCCTTGCAATTTACGTCAACCAGGCTATTTTCAACTATAGGAGTATGCCGTATGCTATCTCCTCGAAATACGCCAACTCGGCTATATTTGCAAAGGTCGGTGATAAGGCTATTTAGCCCAGAATATGCTCAAGACCTCAGTCGTGAAGGATAATTGGCTATTTTACGCTGGTTATCTATTATTCATGAATCATCAAGTTTTACGCAGGGGCAGTTACCTACGTGGCTTGCATGCCATGATCTTTGAGAAGCGGTTATACGCGTTACCTTATAAAGGGACACGTGTCATACCCATATTCAGAAGATTATTAGAACGTGGGTAGCGGTTATCTAAACCGCAGCGTAAAAGAGGCAACCTTCTTCACAGTTTGGCCTTTTACGCCAACAAGACAGTTATTTGGCCTTTATGCCAACCATTTTATGCAGGGACAGTTACCTACGTGGCTTGCATGCCAATATCTTCGAGAAGCAGTTATACGCGTTACCTTATAAAGGGACACGTGTCATACGCAGATTCAAAAGATTATTGGAACGTGGGTAGCAGTTGTCATAACTGCAGCGTAAAAGATGCAATCTTCTTCACAGTTTGGCCTTTTATGCCAACAAGACAGTTATTTTGCTTTTACGGCAACTAGACAGTTATTTGACTGATCTATATAAATAGAGACCCCTAGTCACAGGATAAAAAAAAAGAGGGATAGGAGGTTTTTGGCTGACAACTTTGGCAAAATAAATTCGATCCTACTTGCAACTTTCCTTTGGCTGGCTTTTGCCTTCAGTTCACAGAATGTTTGAAGCTTCTTCTACAGCTCTTCTTCATCATCGTGTAGTCCAAGGAACAAAGTGATCGACTGCAGATCAGACTTTTATAGCAATACTTTCTCAGAATTATTTTATTGTACTTAATATCCTCGTATATGATTAATTGTACTTTTCTCTTTTCTCGTTTGTAAGGAAAAGTTTCGTATAAATATTTGTTTATCCAAACAAAATGGCGACTCTACTGGGGATGACTTTCTCCTCTAACGAGAAAGCAATTGCTCAACACGATGCTGTATCCATCGGATCGACGAAGAAGACTTTGGTCGTCCAGTTTGACCAATCTGCCTATGAAGACATGCTTCATGCGGGAGGTAGTTCTCATTCCTCCTCTTTCTATAACAATAGGAAGTTGCGTAAAGTGTGGATTCCTAAGACGTCCTCTACCCTTCCTGCAAATTCTCATTCACTGATCAACAAAGTTGTGACAACACAGCCAACACGCCCTGTGCGTAAACCTTTGTCTCCCGTCTGTGAAGTGGTAGACAAAACTTCTGGCCATGCCTTAGTGCCAATCCAGAAGTCTCAAACACGCCCTGCACGTAAACCTTTGTCTCCCGTCTGTGACATGGTAGACAAAACTTCTGGAAATACCTCAGTGCCAATCCAAAAGTCTCAAGCACCCCTTGCGCATAAAACTTTGTCTCCCGTCTGTGACGTGGTTGACAAAATTTCTGACAAGGCCTCAGTGCCAATTCAGAAATTTTAACACGTCCAGCATGTAAAATTATATCTTTCGTCTATGATGAGGTAGATGTACCTTTTGATCACATCAAAAGAAAATAAGTGGCAAATCTTTCAACCTCTAAGCTTTTACGCCCATAAGAGAAGAAAGTTCCCACTTTACAGATTACGCGTGACGCTGAAGGCCATTTGAGGACTTTCCCTGTTTTATGCGAACCTATGGAAAAATCCAAATTATGCCAGGATAAGTCTGTCCGCGTAAAGAAGACCCGTTTCACGAGAAGATACGATCCTCAGACAGATGATGGATCATATGCTACTCATATGGGTGGACTGTTGTATTCCTATGGCAGAGAAAGGGTTATGGTTCCTAATCTACATATTCCTACTGATGTAAAAAGGAAGAATAAGCCTTCTTCTCTTCTGGTAATCTCCCTGATTTGCGTGATTTCTTGATCCAGAAACGCAAAGACAGGGGATCTCCTAATATGTCTATCACACCCCCTAGAGAACATTGTTGTAATAGTCATAAGGTTGTAATTAACTGTTGCTGTTCTAAAGCAAAATGGTCAGTTTTCGACCGATTGAACTATTCTTTGTCACTACAGGAAGAAGAACCAACATTTGCTTCAGTAAACATGACTTCGCACATCCCTAGAGGAAAGTCGAGTTCAAGACGTCATCCCTCCAGAACTCCAAGTCAAAGGAGATTTGACAGGCTCATCGAGACTTTTGAAGAAGGTGTTTTTCGAAATACTCACTCGAGGTCACGACAATCAGCTTCATATTCTTCAGATTCCGACACTAGGAGTCGCCAGTTTTCTGAATTTGATGCTGAAAGTATAGATTCAATCTCTACAGAGATCTATACTAATCCCTCAGTGGCATCTAGAGAAATAGGAGTTTATGCTGTTGGATACGAACATGAAGAAGCTTCCCCATTAAGAAGTACTGAATAATGCATCACTGCATTAGAAACATCACTTAAAGAAATACATACCATGATGGAGAGTATGCACCAAATGATGGTGACTCAACATACAACTGCAATAACTAAAACACCTGTTCCTCCGACTCAACTACGTTTGGGGGTAGATATACCACCAACCAATGCAAGCCAAGAGCCCGTTCAAAACCAAGAATCAGCTGCTCCTCAACCTCTTAACCTGGAGAATGTATTACCTCCTGTTGGAGTTACAATACATCCAATCTCTCACCTTTCTGCTGTCCCTTTCCCATCTGAAGATCCAATACAAGCAGTTCGGGAATTGAAAGCCCAATTTGATGCTTTGAAACATAAAGATCAGCTCAAGAAGTTGGGAATTAACCAGCCATATCCAGCTGTCTGGGATGAGATCCCTTTCCCACCAAAATATAAACCACAGGCTATGGTTTTGTTTGAGGGAAAGACGTCGCCAAGCCAATATATGAACTACTTCAGCATGATGACGGTATTATTGCAAGGAAATGATGCCCTTCTCACTCGAGTGTTTAAAGATTGTTTGTCTGGAGTAGCTTACCAATGGTATCGTAGTCTATCTGACAACTGCATTACTTCCTTTGAAGATTTCAAAACTCTATTCTTTGCTCGATTCTATGAAGGAGGAAGGGACATGTCTATGTCATCACTCATTGAAGTAAAGCAGAAGGAAAAAGAAAATATTCGTACTTTTATTGAATGCTTTCGTCAGGCTACTTTACAGAAGCCTCCTGGAGTTCCAGATTCAGCCTTGGTGGACATTTGCAGAAAGAACCTACTCCCACTAATCTCAGTATTCACAGGACCATATCAGTTCCATGATTGGCCCTCATTTATCATATCGGCAGTAGCCGCTGAAGATAATAGTCAGAAGGTTTGTGACAACGGAATCATGATCTCTATCTCTGATAGAGGGAAGCGTTCATCCTCCAATAATGACCATACTCGTAGTTCAAAAGAAAAGGAAGCCCTGGCAATCAATACGTCCAGACAAAATACTCCGGTAACTATGCAGACGAATTCTGGAATTTCCAAACCTAAAGAAGAATATTCTTTTGACGACGATGATATTCCAAGCATATTTGATTGTCTAGTCAAAAGTGGCAAGCTTACTCTACCAGAGATAAAGCATCCAAATAAAGTCGGCAGTACAGATAATCCTAAGTACAGTATTTTTCACAGATACATACATCACCCCACAAAGGCATGCTATGTACTGAAAAGGAAAATCCAGGAGTTGATCGACGCCAAAGCCATCACTTTGCGTAATAACGAGAAGACGGTCACTACAAATATGATCTCACTCCAATTTGACAATTTTTCTCCTCAAGAAGTACCGGATGGTGTGGTACCTATTCCAAGGGTAATGATGGATATTGTTAATCTTCCTCCTACTGTAGAAGCATAAAAAATACGCCGAGTAGCTATACGCGGCATCTTAATGTTGGACAGCGTAAGGAGCTAACTTCAGAGCCATCGGCGTACAAATAGAGGTTTCCCGCTAAAAAATAGCGTAACATATAAGCTCAAGGACCATCCGCGTAATGCAGTATGACCAGGCTACTTCAGCGTAAAAAGGGTGCTCCATCGCCTCTATGGCGTAAAAACTCATCCGCTTTCAATGCAGCATTTAAGCGTACGAGGAACGCTTCGTATTCCCCGAAATGAACCTGTCAAATAACGCAGTGAACCTGACGTCTGACACTTGACAAAGAGTACTGCACGGCTACCCAGACGACGGCTGGAATAATGACAGACCCTTCGGGACACGCCTCTGTATTTAATGCACAGGATGATGGCGGATCTTTGCATTTAATGCAAAGGATTTGATTAAATATCACCGAACCATCGTCAAGTGACATCTCCTCGGCGTAAACTGCTTTTACGCATACGAAGGAATACGCTGCCTTAGTTTACACAGGCAGATGTGAGCCGCTTACGCTCCATAGAAGACAGACAGGCTGCCACGTCAAAAGCTGCTCTCCGTACAGGGCTCGAGGCACGTCTTTGCATTTAATACGCAGAGTGGTGATTGGCTCGAGGCACGTCTCTGCACTTAATGCTCAGAATGGTGGCAGACCTTCAAAATACGCCTCTGCATTTAACGAGCAGGATGATGGCGGATCTCTGTATTTAATGCAAGAGATTTGATTATATCTCCAAAAGCCGTAATTCCAGCTAAGACGTGCACATCATCAATCTGGCACGTTACGCATTGGCTTCTATGCCTGCTCGGCTTCTACGCCTACTCGGCTTCTATGCCTGCTCGGCTTCTATGCCTACTCGGGTTCTATGCCTACTCGGCTTCTATGCCCACTCGGCTTCTATGCCTACTTGGCTTCTACGCCATAGTGACAGGATATTGGCTTCTATGCCAACCTCTTCTACGCAAGGGATACCTACCTACGTGGCTTCTACGCCGTGATCTTCGCAGCAGTTATACGCATTGTCTCTTAATTGACACGCGTCATACGCTCATTCAGGAGATAATTTATACGCAGGCAACGGTTATTATAACCATCGCGTAAAGGGGTGCCATACCTCCCACGGCTCGGCTTCTAAGCCGGCTGGGTGGTCACTGTCACTAAAACTCTATAAATAGAGACCTCTATCGACAGAGGTCAGGGTCAAAAAATTGAAGGTCAAAAAATTAAAAGGAGAAGACTAAAGGTCAGAAAAATCTTGGTCAAACTTGGAGAAGCTCAAGGAACCAAGAGTCAAAGGGTCTTTGAGAGAGAGGAATCCAGAGCTCAGGCAAAGAGTAGTGATCGACGACTTTGGCATCGTGCATCCGCCCTCTTTTGCAACCTTCAAAGCTGCTTTCCGTCTTCCACGGCACTTCTTCATCATCGTGTGGTCCAAGGGACAAAGTGATCGACTGCAGATCAGACTCCTATAGCAACATTTACCCAGATTAAAAAATTGTACTAGTTATCCTCGTATAGGATTAATTGTACTTTCTGTTTGTAAACCAAAGAAATGGGTTTCGTATAAACCTCGTCATTATATATCATTTTTTTCGTTTATTACCACAAACAAGATGGCGACTCTGCTGGGGATATCTTTCCCTTCTGATGAGGAAGCGATTGCTCAACACGATGCGGTATCCGTGGGATCCGTAAAGAAGACACTGGTCGTCCAGTTCTACCAGTCTACCTACGAATATATGCTTCGAGCTGGGGATAGCTCTCACTCTCTCTCTGTACAAGGCAACAGGAAGCTGCGTAAGGTCTGGATGCCCAAGACATCCCCTACCGTTCCTGCTGACTCTCCGATCTCTCCGACCAACGAGGTTGTAGCATCGCTCCCTCCGTGCCTTGCACGTAAAATTCAGTGTCCCGCCACTGGCGAAATCGACAAAACTACTAGCATGGCCTTAGTGCCAACCCAGGAGTATACATCGCGCCTTGCGCGTAAAATTCAGTCTCCCGCCACTGGCAGAATCTACAAAACTTCTGGCAAGGCCTTAGTGCCAACCCAGGAGTATACATCGTGCCTTGCGTATAAAATTCAGTCTCCCGCCACTGGCAGAATCGACAAAACTTCTGGCAAGGGCTTAGTGCCAACCCAGAAGTATACAACGCGCTCTGCGCGTAAAAATCAATCTCCCGTCGATGACGTGGCAGACAGAATTTCTGACAATGCTTCGGCGCCAAATCAGAAGTTCCAAACGTGGTCCGCACGTAAAAATGCATCTGCCCTCCGCAGAGAAGCAGATGATCCCTTCAACCTACGCAAGGGAAAGCAAGTGGCGGACTGCTCAACTCCTCAGCCTCTATGCCAGCAAAGGAAGAATCTGCCCGCCCTCCGGGTTACGCAGCGAGCAGATGACCGACTGAGGACATCCTTGCTTTATGCCCACCCGAGCAGAGCTCCAAATTACGCCAGGTGGAATCCCTCAGCGTAAGAAAGGCCCGACATGTGGAAAGACACACTCCTGGGGGATTATCCGCTATCTAAATGGCCAATCTGTTATATACGGGTGGCACATGGAGGTTTATGGTTCCCAACATCTGCACGCCCACTGAGGTAGACAGAAGAAACAGGCCATCTCCTTCTTCTGCGACTGCTCCTGACCTGCACGAGTATCTGATCCAGAAGCGCAAGGAGAGGGGATCTTCCGGCATGTCTATTACACCTCCAAGTGAGCACTATTGTAATAGTCATAGGATTGTAGTTAATTGTTGCTTTTCTGAAGCAAAATGGTCGGTTTTCGACCGGTTGAGATACTCTCTGTCTTTCCAGGAAGAAGAGCCCGCACATGCATCAGTGAACATGGATTCACACATACCTAGAGGAAGGTCAAGCTCGAGACGTCCCTCCAGAACTCCGAGCCGAAGGAGTTTCAACATGCTCCTTAGGAACACCGAAGCTGGGGTATTCCAAAACACTCGTTCGAGGTCACGACAACTGGCTTCGTACTCTTCTGATTCCGACGCTGGGGGCCGCCAATCTCCCGAGTCAGAGGCTGAAAGTATAGAGTCAACTTCTACAAGGACCTATACTAATCCTTCAATGACACCCAGGGAGATGGGAGTCTATGCCATTGGAGATGAACGCGAGGATGCTTCCCCATTAGGGAACATTGAGCAATTCATCTCTGTACTGGAGACATCTCTAAAGCAGATGCAATCCATGATGGAGAACATGCACCAGATGATGCTGACCCAACATGCAGCTGCTATGGCTCAAACATCGGTCCCTCCAACTCAGATACGTGTGGGGGTGGACTTACCACCATCCAACATGATCCAAGAGCCTGCTCTAGATCAGGAGTCAGCAGGTCCTCCTCTTCCTCAGTCAGAGAATGTGTTACCTCCTGTTGGGGTCGCGATACAACCGACTCTGCACCACTCCGTGGTCTCGCTACCGGCTGAAAATCCGATGCAAGCAGTACGGGAGTTGAAAGCCCAGTTCGATTCCTTGAAGCACAAAGATCAGCTCAGGAAACTGGGAATCAACCAGCCTTATCCGGCTATCTGGGAAGAGGTTCCTTTTCCTCCGAGATACAAACCACAGACCATAGCTTTATTCGAGGGAAAAACGTCACCGAGTCAGTACATGAACTACTTCAGTATGATGACGGTGTTATTACAAGGGAACGACGCCCTCCTCACCCGGGTATTCAAGGGCTGTCTCTCGGGAGTAGCCTATCAGTGGTACTGTAGTCTGGCGGACAACTGCATTACTTCCTTTGAAGACTTCAAAGCTTTATTCTTCACACGATTCTACTAGGGAGGGATGGACATGTCTATGTCCTCTTTCATCAAAGTAAAGCAGAGAGAAAAATAGGACGTTCGCACCTTCATCGAGCGTTTTCGTCAAGCCACTTTACAAATGCCTCCCGGAGTTCCAGACTCGACGTTGGTGGACATCTACAGGAAGAACCTCCTTCCCGTAATCTCGGTGTTCACAGGACCATATCAGTTCCATGATTGGCCCTCGTTCATCGTCTCAGCGATAGCCGCCGAGGACAACAGTCGGAAGGTGTGCGACAATGGCATCATGATCTCTGCCTCCGACAGAGGCAAAAGGTCATCCCCTAACGGCGACCATCCTCGCAATGGTAAAGAAGCTCTGGCGATCAATACGTCCAGACAAAAGACTGCGGCAACCACGCAGACGAAACCACCGACTTCCAGGCCTATTGAAGTATACTCTTTCGACGACGACGATATTCCGAGCATATTCGAGTGTATCGTCAAAAGTGGCAAGATTACCCTTCCGGAGGAGAAGCGGCCCAATGAAGTCGGCAGTACTAACAACCCCAAGTACTGCATCTTCCACAGATACGTACACCACCCTACAAAGACGTGTTATGTACTGAAAAGGAAGATCCAGGAGCTGATCGATGCTAAGGCCATCACTCTGCGCAACAGCGAGAAGACGGTCACGGCCAACATGATCTCCGTGCAATTTGGCAATCTGCCTCCCCAAGAAGTCCCGGACGGCGTCACACCTATTTCCCGGACGACGATGAACATCGTCAATCTCCCTCAAGCTAGGGGTCAAAATCATGACCTGGTACCCCTAACTACCCAGCGAGGCGAGATTATGTGGGTTCATCCAGACCTGGTATCGGAGCTCGAGAAAGAGACTAAAGCTACTAAGGCTAAGTCTAGGAAGAACTCTAAATGCAGACCATGCCATATGGTTGCCACTTCTTCGACATCAGACGAAGACGAGGTTTTGGCTACAAACCGTTCAGGGAAAGCCTACCTCAAGGACTACGGAGCAAGTCAGGAAGATGCACCGGCAGACGCTGCAGCTGCCAAGCCTTCAGAACCAGAGCCCGCCATACTAGAGGCCGGTCCTTCGAGACCAACTTCGGCAGACAGAGGGAAGCAAAAAGAAGTGCGTTTCGATAAACCTGTGAAAAACATTCAAAACAAAGGTTTAGAGAAGCCCTACAACTTCGACATCCTGGCCTAACTAGCCAATACACCAGCCAGGTTGTCCATCTTCGAGCTACTCAGACTCTCTCAAGATACTCGTCAAGCCCTGAGTGAAGCATTGATGCAAGCAGAGGCATACTTGACCCAGCTCAAGTCCCCTGACGAAGAACCCGTGGCATGCCCTCAGTGCCACAGTGTGATGGAGGTGGTCCCGAATATCACTTTCACTCAAGATGACATGCTGTTAAAATATAACAGGCATGACAGACCCCTCTATTACACCGGATACGTCGGTTCCATGGAGGTCGACCGGATTCACATAGATCCGGGATCATCAATCAGCATCATTCCTCATAGTCTGCTCAGACCGCTGAGGATTCCCACCAGCGAATTGGCTTACACCACCACTACAATCGTGGGTTTCAACGCCGGAAGAAGTAAGCTATTGGGGAAAATTTGCCTGAGGATCCAGATTGGCAACCTCAGATCGGTGGCCATATGTTACGTCATTGATTCAGAGGTATCCTACAACATTCTGCTGGGTAGACCTTGGATCCACGACCACAACATCGTTCCTTCTACTCTACATCAATGTTTTAAATATGTAGACACCCAAGGAACAGTACAAACGGAGGTTGCTGACCTGAACCCGTTTAGAGGAGTAGAATCCTACTACTCAGATGCCGTATTGTACTCTCAAGACTACACGGAAGAGATGTCAGCCGAAGCAGAGAAGGAATCCTACCGGGAGCCAGAAGAACCCTCTGCCGAACAACCTCGGTCAATCAAGGTAAATGGACGGACTACTCGTTCAAAAGCCATAGAGCCTATGGCTATCCACCTGAACAAAACCAGGTCAGGAAGAGGAGGCCATCCTCTGGTAATCACTTTGAACCAGAAGCCTCCACCCTTGGTCATCAACCTTCGGCGCAACGGGCAGCCGATTGATGTAGCAACAACCAGGAACTCGATTTCAAATGGTAATAAAGGTCCCCTTTTCCAGTATATTGACGCTCAAATTCCAAATCAGGAATCCCCTTCCCGTGACAATATAGGACCTATAGCACAAAAATTCTTGGAAGCTATAGACTCCTATCACCCGTATGTCTGGGAAGTAGCATCATCATCCAATGTCATCACGACATACGGACCACATGAGGATTCTATCTTCATTGTCCCGCCTGCCTGCAGCAGTCAACGTTCAATAGTCTTCGGCCGCATGCGCCATAAACCGACTATCCAGGAAGATTCTTTCGATGACGATGTGGGAAAAATGCAAGTTCACCGATACAGCCCGCAAGCGTTGAAGATCATGCAAAGTATGGGCTACAACTTGAAGCTGAAGCCAGGCCTCAACTACGGGAGAGGCAGACGAACGCCGCTGTACGGCGACCCCTACTATCAACGAACTCGTTTTCGGGTTAGGGTATACCACCTCCCTTGCAACTTCTAAGTCGGACAAGGATATCTTTTCCTCTTTTCAGAATGGCTCGTCGCCCTCCGACTTACCTGATGCTCTCAAGCGAACATTATCAGTAAATATGGTAGTGACAGATCCCTTCGAATCAGACGAACAGGATTCTGAGCCGTTTGAGAATGACTCTTGGGCTCAACAAATGGATACACAGTGGAAATTCTGGTTCGAGCAGAGAGAACCTCCCACTAAAGATGATGTTATCCAGATTGACGTTGGGGATGAACTTTCGCCAAAGTCGATATTTATTAGCAACAATCTTTCCCCAGCTGAAAGGGAAGAAGTTATCCAGCTGATAAGAGAATATATCGACGTCTTTGCGTGGAATTATAAGGATATGCCAGGACTTGATCCAAAAGTGGCTACTCATAAACTCAACATACTGCCCGATTCGAAGCCTGTGAAGCAACATCAACACCGGTTCTGCCCGAATATGATGGATGCCATCGAAGCTGAAGTCAAGAAGTTGATAGCCTGCAGTTTCATCCGAGAAGAGCAGCATCCCGACTGGGTCGCTAATATTGTCCCAGTCATGAAGAAAAATGAGAAAGTACATGTCTGCATCGATTACCGAGATCTGAACGCAGCATGTCCCAAGGATGAGTTTTCTCTTCCCATCACAGACGTCATGATTGACAATACATGCGGTTTTGAACGTATGTCTTTCATGGACGGATTTTCAGGATACAACCAAATCAAGATGCATCCTGAAGACGAGAAGCATACTACCTTCCGGACACCATTGGGGGTATACTGCTATACGGTCATGCCCTTCGGATTAAAGAACGCCGGGGCTACGTACCAACGGACTATGAGTAACATATTCCATGAGCATTTACGTAAGACAGTGGAGTGTTACGTGGACGATGTAGCTGTCAAAAGTTGCCTCAAGGATAATCACATCCAAGACTTGAAGACAGTATTTGGGTTGATGTGCCAACATCAACTCAAAATGAATCCTACGAAGACCTTTCGGGGGGTATCTAGTAGCAAATTTCTGGGATTTGCCATTACCGCCAAAGGCATTCAGGTGGACCCTGATAAAGTCAAGGCCATCTTGGAAATGCGACCGGCCCGCAATCTGAGGGAACTCAAGGGATTTTAAGGTCGTCTGGCTTATATCCGGAGATTCATATCCAACCTCTCTGGGAGATGTCAGTCCTTTTCTCGTCTCATGAAGAAAGGTGTATCCTTCGTGTGGGACGAAGCCTGTCAGCAAGCGTTTAATGATATCAAAGTCTACCTCACTAGTCCACCAGTTCTGGTGCCTCCGGTCATAGGAAGACCATTCGTGCTGTATATTCGAGCTATGGATCATTCTCTGGGAGCTTTTCTCGCACGAAAGAACGATATGGGTCACGAACAGGCTATTTACTACCTCAGCAGGATGATGGTCGGAGCCGAACACCGGTACAACCCAGTAGAGAAAGAATGCTTGGCCCTGATGTTCGCTATTCAGAAAACGCGACACTATGTCACCGGCCAGACGATTCACATCATCACCAGGATCAATCCTCTTCGGGTACTGATGAACAAGCCAAGTGTTCTTAATTCCCGACTCACGACATGGGCGATATTATTAACACCATATGACATGGTGTTCGTCCCTCAGAAGTCTGTCAAAGGCCAAGCATTGGCTGATTTCCTATCTGCTCATCCGATCCCGGAGGCCTCCAGGCTATACGAGGACATTCTCGACGAAGTTGCAGAATGTAATTCCGCAATGGAGAATGATGCGTGGCAACTATTCTTCGATGGTGCCTCCAGGACTGGTCCCCGGGGAAACATGGTTTCAGGAGTAGGCATTGTCCTGGTGACTCCGGACAACCTCGTCATCTATCGAGCATATTCTCTTAGCGAGCCCTGCTCCAATAATGTTGCGGAGTATAACGCTCTACTAATCGGGCTCTAAGTCGCTAAAGAATTGGGCGTCGAATCTCTGGAAGCTTTCGGTGACTCTCTGCTGATCGTCAATCAAGTCAGAGGAATATATGAAGTCCGGAATCTAGACCTCATCCCCTATCAATAAGCAGCGATCGAGATAGCCATGACATTCAAAGGGTTCTTCCTAGAACATGTGCCCAGGTCTCAGAATATGGAAGCTGATGCCCTAGCAAGTCTAGCAGCAGACTTAGCTATCCCTATAAGAAGGCAAAATTCGGTAATCCTTCTTAACAGAGATTTATTCTGTGTGAAAAATAACTTTCACATAGAATGCAGCTACGCTGTGAACATCGATCCTCCCATAAGAGACTGGAGAAGTCCCTTTATGGATTTTGTGGCATACGAAATCTTACCAGAGGATCCCAAAGAAGCAGTATCCGTCAAGAGACGATCCTTACGCTTCTACTTTGATGTGTCCTCACAGTGTCTATATCGCCGGACCTACGATGGACTGCTATTGAGATGTCTCTCCGATGACGAGGCGCAGCAGATTATCCGTGAAGCTCACGACGGCGTATACGGAGCACATCAACCCGGTCCTAAGCTACAGGATCGCATCAGGAGAATGGGCTATTACTGGCCTACTATGATCGCAGATGCGATTAAGTATGGAAGACAATACAGAGCCTGTCAGGTCCATGCAGACTTCATACATCAACCTTCTGAACATCTACATCCTACGGTCGTATCCTGGCCTTTCGAAGCATGGGGTATGGATATCATTGGTCCTATTCACCCGTCTTCTTCCAGAGGTCACCGGTTCATACTGGCCATAACGGATTACTTCTCCAAATGGGCAGAGGTGATCCCCCTTGCTGAGGTGAAGACATCTAATATGATCAGCTTCATCAAGCATCATGTCATTTATGGCTTCGGGATCCCCCGAAGGATAATTCATGACAATGGGCCTCAGTTCATCAGCCATGCGTTTCACCAATTTTGCGATAAGAATCAGATACATAATGTGGACTCTACGGCATATTATCCTGCTACTAATGGTTTGGCGGAAGCTTTCAACAAAACCATTATCAAAGTCTTAAAGAAGTTCGTCTCTTTAAACAAAAGATATTGGAATGAGAAGCTGGGAGAATGTCTATGGGCATACCGCACCACGGTACGAGCATCGACAGGTTGTACCCCATTCTAATTAGTCTACGAGAGCGAAGCAGTTCTCCCCATCGAGATCCAAATTCCGTCACTCAGGATAGCCGTGGCTAATGAGTTGACTCAAGAGAAGAATGACCTGTTAAGGCTTCAAGAGCTAGAAGGATTAGACGAGAAATACCTTCAAGCTCAACAATGCATCGCGTTCTACCAAGCACGTATTTCCAGATCTTTCAATCATAAAGTAAAGAAAGAGTGTTCAAAGTTGGCGAGCTAGTCTTAGTTGTGAGAAGGCCAATGATCATTACTCATAAGAGTAAGAGTAAATTCCAGCCCAAATGGGAAGGCCCTTATGTGATCGAGACGACGTTCTCAAATAGCGCTTACAGGTTAGCCCAGCCTAACGGAGACTTGTTGATGGCTCCTATCAACGACAAATTCCTGAAAAGGTACTACGCTTAACCTCCTTTGCTCAAATGGAGTATGGTGAAGATCTCATTCTGACAAAACTTTTTCCAAAACGAAACTAGTTGGATCGTATTCTATCATGTCCATATAACCTCTGAATAGATATGTCCTGCTAAAGCATATTCTATCATGTCCATATAACCTCTGAATAGATATGTCCTGCTAAAGCATATTCTATCATGTCTATATGACCTCTGAATAGATATGTCCTGCTAAAGTTTACCGAGAGTATATCACGTCCATATTACCTCTGATATCACTTTCACCTAAACCTGTCATTTATATTCCAAAATGATGGGTCCACAAAGTCAGATAAGAGTCTCTTTATTTATTCCAAGAAAGAGAAAAATTACATTACAAAAAAAAGGGGGGGGGTACATCATTCGGGGGGAGCGGTCAAATCGCGAATCCGCTGTGCCAGTGCAGCCATCCTCCCGTCCTTGGAGTCCAAAAGGGTAGCTCGAGCCCGCTCCAACCTTGTCTCCTCATCAGTCAAGCCAGATAAATCAGACAGAGCATGTGCAAGACTAGCGTGGATGGCACTCGCATGTGCCAAGTTCTGTTGAGCCGCTTCCATTTGGTTCTGCAACACATCCATACCTGCGGCTGAAGCGTGAGACCACTCCTTCGCTAAAGCGAGCTTGTCCTCCAACTTGCGGACCCTCGCTTCATTTCCTTCGTGTTCAGCTTTGCTCTTGGCCAACAGGGGAACGACACACTCTAAGATGGTATGCTCATCATTCATCTCCTTCTGCCGCGTCGCGATGGACTTGCTCAGAGTTTCCAACTCCACCAGCCTTGCAGTCAAGGAATCGTACTCAGCCTGGACCAGATTGTCAATGATGTCTTGGGATAGCTGCAGGTATTCGTTAATGGGTTGCTCCAGACCATTAACCACCTCCTCCAGGGCGTCAGCTACCCCAGAGTCGCCAAATTCCCTGACCGGCGCTATCGCAACCTGAAAGAACCTCTTCAAAGCCTCGAAGCTTAAAATTTTCTCCAACACCCTTGATATGAGCATCTTCAGGGTGGTATAGAAAATACCGGTGTACTGTTCAGTCACCTGGGCTAGGTCTGGATGGATACTGGGAGTGGCTGCGATATCGGCAACCTCGCTCCAGGAACGACCGCAGACGATGTTGCCACGGCCGTCGCCTCAACAGGTGGTGCGACGGAAGAAGATGCGCCAATAACAGACGAAGTGATCGGCGCACTCAAAGGAGGCATTGTCGCGATGACATGCTCGTCCTCCTCTTCAGACATCAGAACCATTTCAAGCGAGCCGGCACCCGAAGATATTTCCTCTTCGAAGTCGGGCACCTCCGGGTCATCACCAGGAGCTGAGACAGAGCCAAGAGGCGCGTCGACACTACACTCCCCGAAGATGTCTTCCCCTGAAAAGAAGACAAGAAAGTTAATATCGACATGACGTTAATTTTTCTAAAAGAGAGGCATAAAAATGACATTTACCCATGGCCGATGGTGTATATGTCGCGTCTGCAGCCAGTACAGCTAAATCATTTCTTAATGATGCTAAGCAAGCTGTCATACCTGGGGAAGGGGGAGTGCTAACTGACATCAGCAGGTATTCCCCTGGGTCTGCACCCGGACTCAATCGAGGTTCATCAGCTGGAATCTCGCTGGGTATATTCACAGACACAGCAGGGATTTCTCCCATTGTCGGTCTGGATAAAGACGGCCTTATCGGGCTCGGCCTGGGAGGCGATCTCGTACCACTGCCTAAAGAGATAGCAGCGATAGCGGCCTCAAGCGAGAGTTCTCCGGTACTGCCAGCCGGGACTGTAGAGGGTCCCTCTCTAAAAGGCGAGGGACCTCTAATCAAAGAAACATCCCCGAAAGGGGAAACAGCAGGCTCACTTCCAAGAGCCTCATTACCAGGAATCCTGAGAGGACGAGTAGCCGCCTTCTTCTTCTTACGAGGGGGAGTCTACTTTGGAACAGGAGCCCTGCGCTTGCCAGAGATGACCAAAGCCCCTACAGGCGGAGGTATGTCGCCCCTCGGCACCGCCAACAGAGGCTCATCTGGATTGACGGCATCCTCACCCTCATCAGAGGAGACTGATGGAACATCGACTCTTCCCCCAGACTTGGAAGAGGGTACCCTAAAACTTCCAAGCATGTCGAAATCACGATGGAAGGTGTTGGTGGCCACATAAAACTGCGCGTACGTATGTAGGATGCGCAGCTCCGTGGAGAGCGTAATGACGGGCACGGTAAAAATTGCTCCAATGCAGCCCATGATAAAGTATCGCCATCCTCTTGCCCCATCAATGAGTCCACCCCTGGACCTGAGGCTGGTGACGACGTTGCTCACGTGCAATTGGTCGTACCCAAACTGCCTGGCAAACCGACTAGGCAGGTAAGGCTCCAAGAAGCATTGGTCCTCACTCCTGTATAATAAATAGGAAGGTCTAATACAGACCAACCAATTAAAAGCCTCAGGAGAAAGGACGGTCTTCTCTCTACCTGAATCCTAAAGCCTAACCCCCGATTGATTGCGATGTACGGGAGGAACAGTGCAGAAGAGCTTCCAGCTGTGACTGATGTTCAGCACCCGCCGATAGTCTAAAACTGTGGCCACGTTCCAGGAGGATTTTTTATAATTCAGCAGGAAACTACCCCCCGAACTACTGCCAGAGCCGGGAGACATCACTCTGGGGTTATGGAGAATTAACCATCCCATCAAGTATAGGTATGGTAATTCTACCCTGGGAAAGCTTTTATGCCGAGCTTCATCGACAAGCAACCCATCAGTCATGGCCCTCAGGCCAGTTTGTATGCGGCATACCATGGCGAGGAGCAAGTCCAGTCTTGCCCCAAATACTAGACGCACTGCAGGCCATAGCGTGTTGTGGTGGATGCGGTCCACGGATGTAATACCGGGTACCACCAATCGGCGTAGCCATATAGAAGAAAGCCAGCTAATTGAGCTTCCTTGAACAGAGGCCTGCGGCAGTGCCTCAGATAACTGTAGGCCTTAGTGCCTGCAGGATATTTTCCTATCCCTTCATCAAGAATCAGATCTGGGGCCCTGGCGTCTTCCATAAGATCGTCGACTTCCTGAGCAGTAAGCGCGCTCAGAAAACTCAGAGGCTGATCTTTGCCTTCCAATACTTTCTCCGGCTGAGCAGCCCTAGCCCGGTGAAAGAAGAGGTAGGACGTCCACTTGTTGGTATGAGCCAAATCAGAAGGCTCACCATAAAAGGCGGTGCACGCCAGGTAGTGACACATCAACTCCTGGTATACTGCCACCACCAGAGGGTCTGAATCCCCAAGCTCCCGGTTTGTGGGAACATACTCATCATAAGGAGTATCGCCCATCGGCAGTCTCGAGATCTCTGCCATCTCGTGGAGGGCTAACCCCAACTCCCCCAGTGGAGTGGCGAAAGTCCCGGTGAGCGAGATATATCGCTCCATCAAGGCCAGGAACAGGTTAGGGTTCAGAGGCAACCCAACACTGGTGGCATTCGCGGCTGCATACAGGCCAATTCTCTCCAGCTCATTCCGAAAATGCTTCAAGGCCCAGTCAACTAAGCAAGCCCACCGAAGATTGGTTGGTGTGATCCACCCATTGCACCGAGGATTCCCCTTAGGGTATACTCCTCCGTTCCCCATGAAATCATTGCAGAAAGTAGGTAACTGGACCGGCTGGAGCACCAAGCTGTCTTCACTCGGGATACTGCCTGGGTACAATCCCCTGAACGGCGTTACAGAGCCGGAAGGACGGCTGACAAATGACCCCTACCCGGATCCTTTCTGATAAAATATCATCCCCGGACGACCGTGAAGATCGGGAGTCAGCACCCACAACATCATCCTGGGATGTGTAGCATGGAAGAAGGCCGAGATGGGATAGTCTCTCAGCATCTTGGGCAGGTACATGACCAAGCTCCCGACAGGGAAGACCCAGAGTTCTTTCTTCGGCTTCGTCTGGGACTGCTTGTCAATCATGCCCCCGAAAAAAAAAGTCGGCTTTATATATTGCTCCCCGTCTACATACGTCAGGGGCTCTCCGTTGATCATGTTCAACAGCGTTCGCTCGCCTTGAGCCGATATCTGGATTCCCCTTCCTTCAGGATACTAAGATCCGGACACAGGGAATGTCACGTGCAACAAATCCTCCAAGTAGTTGGAATGCAGCATCCCTACAGCAGAACCCATCACCTCAGCCAGTGCAGATATACGAAGATCAACTGCAAGATGCAAGAAAAAATACATCAGTTTCTATACTGGACATTACAAACTTGCAAACATATGCCAAGAGGCAACAATCTGTGCTTTACGCCAAGACTGTAAAAACTTGAGCTTTTACACTGGAATCTATTTCCTAAAGCATAAAATTCAAGGTTGGCAGTATACAGTTTGTGCTTTATGCCAGACCGCCAAAATTCGATTTATTACGCCTGAATTTTTATCCCGAAGCGTAAAACTCAAATTTTATAGTATACACCAAGTTTTCGACAGTCGAAGCTTTTACGCTCAATTGCGAAAATGTGGAGTTTTACGCTGACACATTAGAAATGTGGGCGTAAAAGATTAAAATATCTCCGTGCATCACCTTCCTCAAAGAGGCTATCAGCACAGAAGACGACCTAGCGCGGTCACGTACAACGTGTGCGAAGGATTTCTTAGTCGTTCTTTTTCGTCCCAAAAACTCTACCTTCAATCCCGGGTGCACTGCTCATCGCCGGGATGCTTCGCTCAGAAGGAAGCTCGCCTTGCCCGACAGAAGTTAATCTCGCTTGAGCAGAAGAACGAGAAGAAGAGTCAACCTTCTTTCCCTTAGAAGAGGAGGAGATCGATTTCGGGTCCATTGCTGAAAACTCTGAATGCTCGGAGAAGAAACGAAGAAGAACTCGAACAAACGAAGGCTTTCTCTCGCAGAAGAGGGATGAAAAGTTTTTCTTTCAAAAAGCTTGGGATATATATAGAGTTTGGATGGACTCCTCGAATCCCTAACCAAATCAGACAATTAATATTCGATTATGATTGGGGACTACGTCAGCCTATTCTTCTGGAAAGGCGGACAGTCAGCGAATTCGAAAAGTTTTCGTGCAAAGCAGATTCGTGGTTCTACGCCAAGGAGCTTTCTACGCTCGACAGCTACAGATCTACGATTTTACGCTCAGGGACTATAAGTCTATGGTTTTACTCCCGGATGCCTTTGTGCTCGGTAGCTTTTACGCTCGATAGGCTATAAACCTACGACTTCACGTTCGGAAGCTATAAATCTTGGATTTCACGCTCGATGGCTTTTACGCTTAGAGGCAACAGATCCACAACTTCACGCTCGGAAGATTTCCTTTTCAGAGGCTACGCTCGACAGCTACAGATCTACGATTTTACGCTCAAGGACTATAAGTCTATGGTTTTACGCCCGGATGCCTTTGTGCTCGGTAGCTTTTACGCTCGAGAGGCTACAAACCTACGACTTCACGTTCAAGAACTACAAATCTATGATTTCACGCTCGGTGGCTTTGACGCTCGATAGGCTACGAACTCAGGATCTTACGCTCATCCACATTTACAGATCTCTGACTCTCCGCATTATCTGAGAGATACCAGGCCAGAGTATGCGTACATATCTGAACAACTCCTAAGGCGGTCAATTGCTAGGGTTCACGCAGACGATGCTCCTTCTTGGCCCCAAAATATCCCAAGTAAAGCACACAGAGTTCAACATTGAAAATAACTCTCCTTCTTAGGTCGATGGGAAGTTCATCCAGAATCCAGTCCGAATATTTTATCTACAGTTCAAGATGGCGACTCAGTTTTACAGCCATTTCTCGCCCTGATTCCAAGAGATTTTTGAGAAATTATTCTTGAAGATGACGGTCTGACCAACAAAATTCTTCTTATCAGAAGTGACGGTTCAGAATTCTACGCAGCTCCCCATTCCTAACAGCAGGACAGTTATGCGTAAAAGACAGGACGGGACCTAGTACTCCTTCTATCAGAGTCGGCGTAAAATTATCAGACGTGTCGAAGCTACACATATTCAGACTTCACAACAACATATATGGCAAGATAATCATATGCACAGAAGAAGACGATTTTATTAAAGATTAAAATCATGATTATATATGAGGGAAATCCAGCCTACAAGGGTTTTACTTTATTTCCATGATTACATATGAGGGAAATCCCGTCGACAAAGGATTTCCTCATCTTCATCGGAAGGCCACCCCCAGAATCTGTTCTGCCAGGTTCTCGTATTGGTGGAGATCTTCCTGTTCTTCCATGGCAGTTCATCGACTTCCACAGTCATGAACAAGAAGATGATCAATGGCTGGAGGATACATAATTGGGCCTAGACCCATCCTCCAATACAGGACAATAGGGTAAATCGACTTTCCTATGCCCAGTGCCATGACAGATTGAGTTGAGAGGTTTGACCCAACTCAATCCTGGACGGAGCCAGTTCATCTGCTCTTATCCACGGAGGTATCAGGAGAAGATACAGCTTGCAAGTTGTGTGGTCAAATATGACCCTTCCTTTCTTCGGAAGAACCGCCATACAAAGTTGCTGATTATCCCGAGCAAGGGAGGCTATGATATCCTTCCATGGTCCATCATTGCAGATGACGCTTGCTCGAAGACGCCTTCTTTTTCGGCT
The DNA here is from genome assembly GCA_036927795.1 of Iris macrosiphon. Taxonomy (NCBI): domain Eukaryota; kingdom Viridiplantae; phylum Streptophyta; class Magnoliopsida; order Asparagales; family Iridaceae; genus Iris; species Iris macrosiphon. The sequence goes on from JAYESA010000013.1 coordinate 124,810,400, forward strand.
CCTTACATGCTGGAAGAACATGGTCTTCTTATTCCTCAGATCGACCCGACGAACTCCGGCGATCATCTCTGTGTGGTGAAAGAAATATGGAAAGAACAGGTTAACTCCTCAGCCTTTTTATAGGCGAAAGAGATCACATCGCTCCCCAATAACTCCACCATAAAGTCAGCCCTGAAAGAAGGTGTCAGACTTGACCGTTTCAGGCTTCAACCAGAGCGTTTCAGATTACGAGGAACGTTTCATGCTTCATTCAAAGAATTTTAAATTACGAGGAATTTAAAAGCTTTGAAGGGGGTCTTGTAGAAGCATAAAAAATATGTCGACTAGCTATACGCAGCATCTTAATGTTGGGCAGCGTAAGGAGCTAACTTCAGAGCCATCGACGTATAAACAGAGCTTTCCTGCTAAAAAACAGCGTGACATATAAGCTCAAGGACCATCCGCATAATGCAGTATGACCAGGCTGCTTCAGCGTAAAAAGGGTGCTCCATCGCCTCTATGGCGTAAAACCTCATCCGCTTTCAATGCAGCATTTAAGCGTACGAGGAACGCTTCGTATTCCCCGAAATGAACCTGTCAAATCACGCAGTGAACCTGACGTCTGACACCTGACAAAGAGTACTGCACGGCTACCCAGACGACGGCTGGAATAATGACAGACCCTTCGGGACACGCCTCTGCATTAAATACACAGGATGATGGCGGATCTTTGCATTTAATGCAAAGGATTTGATTAAATATCACCGAACCATCGTCTAGTGACAACTCCTCGGTGTAAACTACTTTTATGCATACGAAGGAATACCCTACCTTGTTTTACACAGGCAGATGTGAGCCGCTTACGCTCCGCAGAAGACAGACAGGCTGCCACGTCAAAAGCTGCTCTCCGTACAGGGCTCGAGGCACGTCTCTGCATTTAATGCGCAGAGTGGTGACAGGCTTGAGGCACGTCTCTGCACTTAATGCTCAGAACAGTGGCAGACCTTCAAAACACGCCTCTACATTAAATGAGCAGGATGATGGCGGATCTCTGCATTTAATGCAAGAGATTTGATTATATCTCCAAAAGCCGTGATTCCGGCTAAGACGTCCACATCATCAATCTGGCACGTTACGCATCGGCTTCTATGCCTGCTCCGCTTCTACGCCTACTCGGCTTCTATGCCTGCTCGGCTTCTACACCTATTCGGCTTCTATGCCTACTCGGCTTCTACTCCCACTCGGCTTCTATGCCTACTTGGCTTCTACGCCATAGTGACAGGATATTGGCTTCTATGCCAACCTCTTCTACGCAAGGGATACCTACCTACGTGGCTTCTATGCCGTGATCTTCGCAGTAGTTATACGCGTTGTCTCTTAATTGACACGTGTCACACATTCATTCAGGAGATCATTTATACGCAGGAAACGGTTATTATAACCATCGCGTAAAGGGGTACCATACCTCCTACGTCTCGGCTTCTAAGCCGGCTGGGTGGTCACTGTCACTAAAAATCTATAAATAGAGACCTCTATCGACAGAGGTCAGGGTCAAAAATTGAAGGTCGAAAAATTAAAAGGAGAAGACTAAAGGTCAGAAAAATCTTGGTCGAACTTGGAGAAGCTCAAGGAACCAAGAGTCAAAGGGTCTTTGAGAGAGAGGAATCCAGAGCTCAGGCAAAGAGTAGTGATCGACGACTTTGGCATCGTGCATCTGCCCTCTTTTGCAACCTTCGAAGCTGCTTTCCGTCTTCTACGGCACTTCTTCATCATCATGTGGTCCAAGGGACAAAGTGATCGACTGCAGATCAGACTCCTATAACAATATTTACCCAGATTAAAAAATTGTACTAGTTATCCTCGTATAGGATTAATTGTACTTTTTGTTTGTAAACCAAAGAAACGGGTTTCGTATAAACCTCGTCATTATATATCATTCTTTCATTTATCACCACAAACACCTACCAGGTGTCAAAATCAAGATTTAGTGCCCCTAACTACCAAGCGTGGGGAGATCATGTGGGTTCACCCTGATCTACTATCAGAAATTGAGGAAGAAACTAAAGCTGCTCAAGCTAAGTCTAAGAAGAATTCAAGATGTAAACCATGTCATATGGTTGGAATATCCCCGGCATCGAAAAAGAGGCTTTAGCAACCGGAACACAGTCAGAAAAAGCCTACATCAAAGAATATGGAGGGAATTAGGAAGAAGCAACGGCAGACACTTCAGCTACCAAACCTCCAGAGTCTGAACCTGTAATACCAGAGGCAAGTCCTTCTAAATCAATTTCTATGGATAAAGGCAAGCAAAAAGAAGTTTGTTTTGATAAACCTTTGAAGAACACTCAAAACAAAGGTTTAGAGAAACCGTATAACTTCGATATCTTGGCTCAGTTGGCTAATACTCCAGCCAGATTGTCCATTTTTGAGCTACTTCGTTTATCCAAAGACACTCGTCAATCCTTGAGTGAAGCATTAATGCAAGCAGATGTATGCTTGACTTAGCTTAATTCCCATGATAAAGAGCCTGTGGCATGTCCTCAATGCCATAGTGTGATGGAAGTAATCCCTAACATCACTTTCACTCAAGAGGATATGTTGTTAAAGCATAATAAATATGACATGCCTCTTTATTATACATGATACGTCGGCTCCATTGAGTTAGACCGGATTCACATAGATCCGGGATCGTCAATCAGTATTATCCCTCATAGTCTGCTAAAATCATTAAGGATTCCAACCAGTGAATTGGCTTACACTACCACTACAATTGTGGGCTTCAATGCTAGGAAAAGCAGACCATTGGGAAAGATTCGTTTGAGAATCCAGATTGGTGATCTAAGATCATTGGCTACATGCTATGTCATTGATTCGAAGGTGTCTTACAATATTCTGTTGGGTAGACCATGGATCCATGATCACAATATTGTTCCTTCAACTCTACATCAATGTTTCAAATATGTATATACTCAAGGAACAGTAAAAACAGAATTTGCTGATCTCAATCCGTTCAAAGGAGTTGAATCCTACTATTCTGATGCCATATTGTACACTCAAGACTATATGAAAAAGGTGTCAGGCAAAATAGAGGAAGAATTCCACCAGGAGCCAGGAGAACCATCTGTTGAGCAACCTTTGTCGATCCAAGTGAAAGGGCGGATTACCCGTCCAAAAGTCTTGGAACCTATGACTATTCACTTGGGAAAAACAAAATTGGGAGGAGAAAATGATCCTCTAGTGATCAATCTGAACAAGAAACCTCCACCTTTGGTCATTGACCTTAGACGCAACAAGCAGTTAGCTGATATAAATGTAACCGGGGACGTATTTTCTGATGATAATAAAGATCCTCTTTTCCAGTATACTGATGTCCAATTTTCTAATCAGGAATTTTCTTCTCATAAAGATATAGAACTCATAGTACAAAAATTCTTGGAAGCTATATACTTCTATCATCCATATATGTGGGAAGTAACGTCAACATCTAATATCGTCATGACATATGGGCCACATGAAGATTCTGTCTTTATTGTTCCACCTACTCGTAACGATCAGCATCAAATAGTCTTCGGTCGAATGCGGAATAGACCAATTGTACAAGAAGAATCTCATGAGTCTGATGTTGGGAAAATACAAATCCACAGATATAGCCCACAGGCTTTAAAGATTATGTAAAATATGGGCTATGATTTGAAGTTGAAGCAAGGCCTCAAATATGGAAAAGGTAGACGAATACCGTTGTATGGTGATCCTTACTGTCAACAAACTCATTTCGGGTTAGGGTATACCACATCTCTTGCAACTCCAAACAACTCTGAGTCAAGTGATGAGACCATTTCCTCTTCTCAAGATGATTTGTCATCGTTCGATTCAGATGATGAATTTGAACTGGGATTATCAGTAAATATGGTATTGACAGATTCCCTAGAAACAGAGGAACAAGAATCTGAACCATTTAAAAATGAATCTTGGGCACAGCAAATGAATACACAATGGGAACTCCGGTTCGAACAAAAAGAACCATCCACTGAAGACAAGGTTATCCAAGTTAATGTTGGGGATGAATTTTCACCAAAGCCAATATTTATCAGTAATAATCTTTTCGAAGAAGAAAGAGAAGAAATGATCCAGTTGATAAAAGAATATATCGATGTCTTTGCTTGGAATTATGAAGATATACCAGGTCTTGATCCAAAAGTGGCTACCCATAAACTCAATATATTGTATAATTCAAAGCCTGTAAAGCAACAACAACGCCGATTCCGTCCAGATATTATGGATGCCATTGAAGCTAAAATTAAGAAATTAATAGCCTGTGGGTTCATCCGGGAAGAACAACATCCTGATTGGGTCGCTAATGTTGTCCCAATTATGAAGAAAAATTGGAAAAGTGCGTGTTTGCATCGACTTCCGAGATCTAAATGTGGCCTGCCCTAAAGATGAATTTCCTCTTCCCATTACAGACGTCATAATCGATAATACGTGTGGTTTTGAACGCATGTCTTTCATGGACGGATTTTTGGGATATAATAAAATTAAAATAAATCCGGAAGATGAGAAGCATACTGCTTTTCGTACACCATTAGGAGTATATTGCTATACAGTCATGCCTTTTGGATTAAAGAATGCCGGGGCCACATATCAACGAGCTATGAGTAACATATTCCATGAGCATTTACGCAAAACGGTGGAATGTTACGTAGATGCTATTGTTGTCAAAAGCTGCCTCAAGGATAATCACATTCAAGACTTGAAGACAATATTTAATTTGATGCGCCAATATCAACTCAAAATGAACCCTATGTTGAGATAATAAACGAAAGAAATAGAAAACAGGTTTATACAAAACCCTCTCTTTGGTTTACAAACAAGACAAAGAAGTACAATTAATCCTATACGAGAATATTAAGTACAAAAGTTTGATTCTGGGGAAATATTGCTATAGGAGTCTGATTTGCGGTCGATCACTTTGTCCCTTAGACCACACGATGACGAAAAAGTGCTGTAGAAGAAGAAGAAGCTTCAAAGATCGCAAGAGGGATTGGATGCTCAATGACAAAGTCGTCAATCACTACTCACTGTCTGTGCTCTAAACTCTTCTTTCTCAAAGAAAATTGATCTCTTTCTTAAATTCTCGACCCTTGAATTCTCCAAATTTTCTGACCCTTGACCTCCGTGGCCGGAGGTCTCTATTTATAGGGTTTGGTCACAGTAACCATCCAGTCGGCATAGAAGCCGAACAGTGGAGAGTGTGGCGCTCTTTACGCGACGGTTGTGATAATCGCTACCCACGTCTGAATGATCTCCTGATTCCGCGTGTGACGTATGTCCCATCATGAAGTAACGCGTATAACTGCTGCAAAGATCACGGCATGCAAGCCACGTAGGTAACTGCCCCTTGCGTAGAGAAGGTTGGCATAAAAGCCAAATAATTGTCACCTTGGCGTAGAAGCCAAATAGTTATCAAGTTGGTGTAGAAGCCAAAATAGGCGTAGAAGCTAGGTAGCTGTCATGTCGGTGTAGAAGCCGAGTAGGCGTAGAAGCCAGGTAGCTGTCATGTTGGCGTAGAAGCCGAGTAGGCGTAGAAGCCAGGTAGCTGTCATTTTGGTGTAGAAGCCAAATAGCTGTAAAACTTGATGTTGACTGGGGTCTTGAGCGTATTCTGGACTAAATAGCTTTATCACGTACCTTAGCAAATATAGCTTGAGTTGGCGTATTTCGAGGAGATAGCGTACAGCGTGCTCCTATTAGCTGAAAATAGCCTGATGGCGTAATGTGCAGGGATGGTGATGTGGACGTATTAGCCCTAATTATAGCTCACCCAGTCGTTAAAAGTAGAACCAAATCTCGTGCATTAAATGCAGAGATCTTTCCCCATCTCGCGCATTAATTGCAGAGACGTGCCTCGAGTTCTGTATGAAGAGCAGCTTTTGACGTAGCGGTTGGATTCGTCTCATCCTGTGCGTAAAAGCTCATGTCTGCCTGTATAAAATAGGCAGCGTATTCCTTGAAGGCGTAAACGACGACTTAATTCAAGGCTTTATCACTAAACGACAGTCTGGGGCTCTTTATAGAATCATCATTACAGCCGTCCTCTTCGATTGTCGTGCAGTACTCTTTGTCAGGAGTCAGGTTCATTGTACTGTCTGACAGGTTCATTCGAGGAATACGAAGCGTTCCTCATACAACTTCCCGCTGCATTAAAAGCAGATAGGTTTTACGCCGAAGTGGCGATATAGCAACCTTTTTACGCCAAAGCAGTCTGGAAATACTGCATTATGCGGGGTATTCTGGAGCTATATTTTACGCTGAATAGCGTTAAAAGCTCTGCTGTACGCCAATGGCTCTGAAATCATATATTACGCCACCCAGTGTTGGAGCTCTATTTTACGCGGCTTCTTGCATGTTGAGGGTTTTACGTGTGTAATTCCCCAGCGTATTTTTTTATGCTTCTACACCCTAGAAAGTTCTTTCTTGGTGTATCCAGTGGCAAATTTCTGGGATTTATCATTACTGCTAAAGGCATTCAAGTTGACCCTGATAAAGTAAAAGCTATCCTAGAAATATGACCGCCCCGTAATCTCAAAGAACTTAGGGGATTTCAGGGTCGTCTAGCTTATATCAGGAGATTCATATCCAATCTCTCTGGAAGATGTCAACCTTTTTCTCGTCTAATGAAGAAAGGTATGTCATTTGTATAGGACGAAGCCTGTCAACAAGCGTTTAATGACATCAAACGCTATCTTACTAATCCTCTAGTTCTGGTGCCTCCTGTCATAGGAAGACCATTTTTGCTGTATGTTCGAGCAATGGATCATTCTTTAGGGGCTCTCCTCGCACAGAAGAATAATGAGGGTCATGAACAGGCTATTTACTATCTAAGCAGGATGATGGTCGGAGCACACACAGGTATAACCCAGTGGAAAAAGAATGCTTGGACCTAATTTTGCCATTCAGAAGACGCGACATTACATGACAGGCCAAACTATTCATATCATATCCAGAATCAATCTACTTCGGGTATTGATGAATAAGCCAAGTATTCTTAATTCCCGACTCGCGACTTGGGCAATGCTATTGATACCGTATGATATGGTGTACGTCCCTCAGAAATTCGTGAAAGGTCAAGCCTTGGCTAATTTCTTAGCTGCCCATCCAATTCCAGAAACCTCCAAATTATATTAGGACATTCCCGACGAAGTTACAGAATGTAATTTGGCAATGGAAGGTGATACATGGCAGCTATTCTTTGATGGTGGTTCCAGAACTGGTCCCAAGGGAAACATGGTTTCAGGGGTAGGGATTGTTCTGGTGACTCCTGATAAACTCATCATTTATCGAGCATATTCTCTTAGTGAACCATGCTCTAATAATGTGGTTGAGTATAATGCTCTATTAATTGGGCTTCAAGTTACTAAAGAATTGGATGTTGAATACTTGGAAGCTTTTGGTGATTCTCAGCTGATCGTCAATCAGGTCAGAGGAATATATGAAGTCCGCAATCCAGATCTCATTCCTTATCATCGAACAACAATCGAGATAGCAATGTCTTTTAAAGGATTCTTCTTAGAACATGTTCCTCGATCTCAAAATTTGGAAGCTGATGCTCTGGCCAGTCTAGCTGCAGATCTAGCTATTCCTATAAGAAGACAGAATTCGGTGATCCTTCTTAACAGAGATTTGTTTTGTGTGAAAAATAATTTTCACATAGAATGCAGCTATGTTATAAACACGGTTCCTCCTAAGAGAGATTGGAGAAGTCCCTTTATAGACTTCGTATCATATGAAATCTTACCAGAGGATCCTAAAGAAGTAGCATCTATCAAAAGACGATCGCTACGTTTCTATTTTGATGCTTCTTCACAAAGTTTGTATCACCGAACATATGATGGACTATTGTTACGATGTCTCTCTGGTGATGATGCAAGGCGGGTTATCCGAGAAGCTCATGATGGAGTATGTGGAGCACATCAACCCGATCCTAAGTTACAGGATCATATCAGGAGGATGGGCTACTACTGGCCTACTATAATAGCAGATGCCGTGGAATATGCAAGAAAATGCAAAACCTGTCAGGTTCATGCAGATTTCATACATCAACCTTCTGAATATTTACATCCTACTATTTTATCATGGCCCTTTGAAGCATGGGGTATGGATATCATTGGTCCTATTCATCCTTCATCTTTTAGAGTATATCAGTTTATATTAGCTATCACTGATTATTTCTCCAAATGGGCGGAGGCAATTCCTCTTGCTGAGGTAAAGACATTCAATGTGATCAGCTTTATCAAGCATCATGTAATTTATCACTTTGGGATACCCCGAAGGATAATTCATGATAATGGGCCTCAATACATCAGTCAAGCGTTTCACCAATTTTGCGATAAGAATCAGATACAAAATATGGCCTCAACGGCATATAATCCTGCTGCTAATGGTTTGGCAGAAGCCTTCAACAAAACCATTATCAAACTCTTGAAGAAATTTATCTCTTCGAACAAAAGAGATTGAAACGAGAAATTGGGGGGATGTCTATGGGCATACCGCACAACGGTACGAACACCAACGGGTTATACTCTATTTTTATTAGTTTACGGGTGTGAAGCCGTTCTCCCTATTGAAATTCAAATTCCATCACTCAGAATAGCAGTAGCTAATGAGCTGACTAAGTAAAATAATGATCGTTTAAGACTTCAATAGCTAGAGGGGTTAGACGAAAAATACCTTCAAGCTTAATAGCGCATTGAGTTCTACCAAGCACGCATCTCCAGAGCTTTTAATCAAAAAGTGTAGAAAAGAGTGTTCAAAGTTGGTGAGCTAGTTTTAGCTGTGAAGAGGCCAATGATCATTACACATAAAAGTAAGGGGAAATTTCAGCCCAAATGGGAGGGCCCTTATGTGATTGAAACAACATTTTCAAATGGCGCTTACAGATTAGCCAAGCCTAATAGAGATTTGATAATGGCTCCTATCAATGGCAAATTCCTGAAGAAGTATTATGCTTGATCTTCCTTCCTTAACGGAGTATGATGAAGATTTCATTCTGATGATACTACGCACAAAGTTGAATCATATTCTATTATGTTCATATGACCTCTGAATAGATATGTTTAATTAATTTAAAACTTCAAAACCTATCATGTCTATATTACCTCTGATAGTGTTTTGTATACAAATTTAGTTGGATCATATTCTATCATGTTCATATTACCTCTGAATAGATATATTCAGCTAAACCAGTTACTGAAAGTATATCATGTCCATATTACCTCTAATATCACTTTCATCTTAGCCTATCATTTATATTCTAATAATAAGTGATGGGTCCACAGAGTCAGAAAATATATCTTCATTATCTCTGAGAATAACAAATTACATGGTAAAGGAGGAGCAAAAAAAGTACATAATCCATCATTGTGGAGGAGCAGTTAAATCACGAATTTGTTGTGCTAAAGCAGCCATCCTTTCATTCCTGGAGTTTAAAATTTTTGTGCGAGCCAGTTCCAGTCTTGCTTCGTCATTTCTCAAGAGAGATAGTTCAGACAGAGAATCAACAAAACTTGCATGGATAACACCCACATGTGTCAAGTTCTATTGAGCTGTATTCACTTGGCCCTCCAATACATCACGAACTAGCGATGCTTTGAGAAGCCTCTCCTTTGTTTGAGCAAGTTCAGCTTCCAGTTCTTGAATCCTCACTTCATATCCCTCATATTCGGCACGGCACTAAGCTAGCTGAGGAATATTCTCCACCAATATTGCTTGCTCTTTCTCTATTTCTTGTTGCTGTTCCTGAATGGATTTGTTTAAGATTTTTGCCTTCTGAGCAAATTTCGAAGTTAGTGAGTCATACTAGCCTGAACCAAGTCATTGATGCTGCCTCTGGATAATTGCAAATATTTGTTAATAGGTTGTTCTAAACCATTAACCATTTGCTCTAGCACATTAGCTCTGTCAGCGTCATTAAAATTTCTAATTTGCGCTATAATGAGCTTGGAAGACGTCTTCAAAGCATCAAAGCCTAGATTCTTCTCTAGCACCATGGATATTAATTCTTTTATAGTGAGGTAGAATATGCTAGTGTATTGTTCAACTAGCATAGCAAAGCTCGAATGGACGCTGGGAGTGGCCGCAATATCAGTAAATCTCCTTTCTGGAATGACTGTAGAAGATGTTGCCACAGTCATTGCTTCAACATATGGCACGACAAAAGAAGAGACACCTACAACAGTTGAAGTTATTAGCATGCTCGACGAAGGTATATTTCCAATAATTGGAGGCACAGTCGAGGGGGTTGGTTCATCCACCTCTGATTCCATTTGAACTGTTGCTGGCAGGATTATTTCTGAGAATGTTGCGGTGGTCACAGCCTTTTCAGTAGCTGGATCCGCAACGAAAGCAGAGGTTGTTTCAGCTCCGCCTTCCCCAGAAATATTTTTGCCTGAAAATAAGATAAGAGAAAGTTATATCAATTTGATGTTAAAATTTTCCTAAAAAAAGCGTAAAGACAATATTTACCCATGGCCGATGGTATGTATATTGCGTCTGCAGCCTGTATAGCTAAATCATTTCTTAATGATGCTAAACAAGCTATCATACCTGGAGAGGAAGGTACACCAACTGACGCTTGAGGGTCATCATCCCAGTCATCACCCAAATCTACTCGAGGTTCATCGGGTGGAATCTCGCTTAAAATATTCACAGATGAAGGAGGGGCTAGTCCCATTATTTGTCTTGTAAACGATGATAAAGGTAAAGTGATTATTAGAGAGCTCGGCCTCGAAGGCGATATAGAAGCATCACCAGTAACGGTGGTAGATGTAATTGCGGCAGCAGTCGTTGGCAAAGAATCTCTCGTACTTTCAGCTAAGACTGTGGAGGCTCCTTCTTTAAAAGGTGAAGGACGATGAGGGGATATAGGATCCCTAATCAAAGAACCATTCCTAACAGGGGAAACAATAGGTTCACTCCTGGAAGAGGCCCCCTTGGTGGAAGTCCTTTTAGGACATTTAGTAGTCTGCTTCTTCTTACGAGGGGAAGGCTCTTTCTGAGTAGAAGCCTTTCGTTTATTAGAAATTATGAGAGGCTCTGCTGGTGGAGCTATTATGCCTCTCGGTAATATCAATAAATAATTATCTGCACCAGTAGTTTTATCACCTTCATCAGAGGAGACAGATGGTATCTTCTCTCTTCTAGTGGATTTATGGGAGGGCATTCTGAAGCTTCCATATATATCAAAATCATGATAGAAAGTATTGATGGACACATAAAACTGTGCGTATGAATAAAGAATACACAATTCCATGGAGAGAGAAGTCGCGGGTACAGCAAAGGTTGCTCCAGTACAACCCATGATAAAATAACGCCATCCTCTAGCTCTATCAATAAGCCCACCTTTGAATTTAAAGCTGGTGATGTGATTTCTCACGTACAACTGATCATATCCAAATTGCCTAGCAAAATGGCTAGGCAGATAAGGTTCCAGGTAGCAGTGATCCTCACTTCTATACAGCAGGTGTGAAGGTCTAATACAGACCAACCAGTAAAACGCTTCAGGAGAAAGAATAGTCTTCCCCTGACCTATATCATGGAGTTTAGTCCCCTGCTGATTGATATGTATGGGGGAAACAATGTAAAAAAAATTTCAACTATGGGCAAAGTTCAGTGCTAGTCGACAATCTATGACGCTAGTCATATTCCAAGAAGAATTCTTGTAATTCAACAGGAAGTTATTGCCCGAACCACTGGCAGATTCGGGAGACATCACTCTGGTGTTATAAAGGATTAACCATCCCATCAGATATAAGAATGGTAATTCCACTCTGGGATAACCTTCGCGCTGAGTGGTATCGGCCAGCAGTCTATCAGTAATAGCCCTCAGGCCAGCTTGTATCCTGCATACCATAGCAGGGAGTAGGCCCAATCTTGCTCCAAATACCAAATGCACTGCGGGCCATAGGGTGTTGCGATGAATACGATCTGCAGACGCAATGCCAGGCACCACCCATCGGCGTAGCCAAATAGAAAGGAAGCCAGCCAGTTGAGCTTCTTTTGACAGAGGCTTTCGGTAATGCCTCATATAACTGTAGGCTTTGGTCCCTGCAGAATAACTACCTATATCTTCATTAAGAACACAATCTGGAGCTTCTGCATCTTCAATAAGGTCATCTATTGTATTGGCATTAAGGATACTCAGAGGGTTCAAAGGTTTGCCTTTGCTATCTACGACTTTGTCCTGCTTGGCATTTCTAGCCTGATGAAAGAAAAGGTAAGATACCCATTTGTTAATATGGGATAAATCAGAAGGCTCTCTATAAAAAGTGGTACATGCAAGATAGTGGCTCATCAGTTCTTGGTATACAGCCACTACCCAAGGGTTGGTATCCTTCAACTCTCTATTGGTGGGAACGTATTCTTCATAAGGAGTGTCTCCCATTGGTAGTCTTGAGATATCTGCCATCTCATGAAGTGCTAGGCCCAACTCACCTATTGGAGTGGCGAAAGTCCCAGTAAAAGAGTTATATCGCTCCATCAAAGCTAAAAATAAATTTGTGTTGATAGGCAGCCCAACACTAGTAGCACTGACAGCATCAAATAAGTTAAGACTTTCTAGCTCCATTTGAATGTGCTTCAAGGCCCATGCAGTTAATCTGGCCCATCAAAGATTATGGGGGTTAAGCCATCCACTGGTGCGAGGGTTAACCTAGGGATATACTCCTCCTTGCTTCATGAATTCATTGCAGAAAGTTGCTATTTGAAATGGCTGGAGCAAAGAAGAGTCTTCACTAGGGACGCTGCCTGGTAGTAAACCTCTGAAGGGCATAATAGGACCTGAGGGACTACTAACAAAGGATCCTCGGTTTAATCTTTTCTTATCGAAATCTTCCCTGGCTGGCCATGAAGATCAGGAGTCAGAGTCCATGCCATCCTTCGGGGATGTGTGGCATGGAAGAATACAGAAATGGGGTAGTCCCTGAACATCTTTGGCAGGTACATAACAATGCCCTCAACAGAAAATACCCAATCTTCCTTCTTGGGCTTTGTTTGGGATTGCTTATCAATAACATCTCCAAATAAGAAAGCTGGTTTCTTATACTCGGTTCCATCTATGTATGTCAAGGGTTCTCCGCTGATCATAGTTAGCAACATTCTTTCTCCTTGGGCCAAGATCAGAATTCCCTTTTCTTTAGGATACTTATTTCCATAGATGGGAAAAGTTACATGGGACAAGTCCTCCAAGTAGTTGGAATTTAACATTCCAGCAGCAGAACCCATTACTTCAGCCAGAAGGGGGATCTGTAGGTCCACTGCAAAAAAGCAAGAGAATGAGTCAGTTTACGCTGGAATTTACTTTCAGTGCGTAAAACGTAAGGTGTTACATTCTTGCCGTATAAGCCAAATTTAACAGTCTGAGTTTTTACGCCAGATTGCAAAAATTGAGTTTTACGCTGGAATTTACTTTCAGTGCGTAAAACGCAAGGTGTTACATTTGCTCATAAAATTAATGATGACCACAAGTTCTGTATTATACGCCAAAATTTAACTGTCTGAGTTTTTACGCCAGATTGTAAAATATGGAGTTTTACGCTGACACATTAAAATGTGGGCGTATTTACGCATACACGTATAACGTGTGCGAAGGGTTTTTATTTCTCGAAGTTTTACCTATGATTTTTGGTGCACAGCTAGACAACGGAGCACTTCGTTCAGAACGAGGCTCGCTTGGCCTAATAGGAGTCGCTCGTGCTTGAGCAGATGAGCGAGATGATGAAACGACTTACTTTCCTTTAGTGGTGGAGGTCTGTTTTGGTGCCATAGCAGAAAATAAGGGTTTTTCTCTCTCATGACCTAGGCCTATTTATAGAGTTCAAATAACTCTTTCGAATCCTTAACCAAATCTGATTTTATCATAAGTTAGTTATGATTTAGGACCACGTCAGCAGAAAAGGAAGACAGATAGTCATGCTGCGTAAAGGATCCATCAGATGCTACGGATCTATGATTTTACGCGCAGAGCAATGATCTATGATTTTACGCTCAGATGCTACTGATCTATAATTTTATGCGCAGAGTAAGGATCTATGATTTTATGCTCAGATGCTACGGATCTATGATTTTACGTGCAAAACAAAAATCTTAAATTATACGGGACAGATCAGTTAGCAAAATATGCGTATATATTGATAATCTGAGTTTTACGCTCGAAAAAGTCAGTTTCAAGAGTTTACGCAGACGACGAGTATTCAGTAACTTCTCTTCTTCTTCTTCTGTCGAGAGGACTTCATCAGACGAAGGGCCAAGGAGTTCCCTGAAAATGTCTGTCTTTATTAGAGATGACTTTTCTTCCTTGGCCATTGATAGTTCATTCGAAGTTTAGCTATAATTTTTTTTATATCTAGTTCAGGGATGGCCTGTTCGGCGGACATTTCTTGCCCTGTCTCGAGAATCTTTTGAGAAGCCATTTTTGATGTGACTCCTCATCAAAAATAGTATGACGATTAGATTTTCAAGACAATTTAATGCTAAAGAGTTTTTACGCATCTTTTTTATGCGTAAAAGTTAGAACGTGGCTAGATGCATAGTTATCAGAGTCTACGTAAAAATTACTCAAGCGTGTTGAAGCTGCGTATTACCAGACTTCCTCACAGCGACATGGCAAATCAATAGTGCGTAAAAGAAGACAAATTTATTAATCATGATTACATATGATGGAAATCCATTTTTGTACAAAGAATTTTTCATTAATATTCAAGATCACGATTACATATGACGGAAATCTATTACGGCTCTCGTCTGATGAAGATCTTTATTTCTTCTTCTACAGCACTTCTTCAACTCCTATACGCCGGGTGCCAAGAAAATGATCAATGGCGGAAGAATACAAAATTGAGCCTGTTTAATTCAAGCCCACCCCCCCATACATCATCGGCGGCTATGCTTAGAATTGTGATTGGGATTCAGACCCAACACAATACTGGAAGACACGGCCGAGCTGCACCCCAAGATCAAGCTCCATAATAGGGGAAAATATAGCTAGCAAGCTGTGTGGTCTAATACGACCCTTTCTCTCTCTTTGATGAATTGCCATAGAAATTGCTGATTACCTCGAGCAAAGAAAGCTATGATATCCCTCCATGGTCCATCATTGCAGAGAATATTTGCTCGAAGATATCTCTTTTTACGGCTCCTTACATGCTGGAAGAGCATAATCTTCTTCTTTCTAAGTTTAGCCCAATGAATCTCAGCAGTCATCTTTGTGGTGAAGGAAGTATGGAAATCCAAGTTCATTTGCTTGCCCTTATATAGGCAGAAGAGAACATACAAATTCTAACGACTTCTTAAATATAGCCAAAAAATTAGCCTTGAAGAACGGGTCAAATTTGACCATTTCATGCTTCATTCAAAGTATTTCAAATTACGAGAAATTTGAAAACTTTGAAGGGGGTCTTGTAGAAGCATAAAATATGTGGGAAATTGTCCACATATTTTACAGTTAAAACCCCCAACATACATGAAGTCCGCGTAAAATAGAGCTTCAAGGCTGTTTGGCGTAAAATAGGGCTTCAGAGCTGTCCGCGTAAAATAGAACTTCAAGGCTGTTTGGCATAAAATAGGGCTTCAGAGCTGTCCGCGTAAAACAGAGCTTCAAGTTTATTTAGCGTAAAATATGGCTTCAGAGCTGTCCGCGTAAAACAGAGCTTCAAGTCTGTTTGGCGTAAAATAAGGCTTCAGAGCTATCCGCGTAAAGCAGAGTTTCAAAGTTGTACGCGTAAAATAGAGCTTCAAGGCTGTTTGGCGTAAAAGGTTGCTATACCTTCCTGCTTAAAGTTTAAAATATATTATTTTTAATGCAGCATAAAGTTGTACGAGGAACTCTTCGTATTCCTCGGATGAATTTGTCAGACAAATTAGTGAACCTGACATCTGACAAAAGTACTGCACGATGATCGAGAGGACGGCTGTGATGATAATTTTTGCACAGAGACCCAGGTTGTCGTTTAGTGACATATTTTTGATACAAGTCATTTTTACGCATTCAAAGGAAGAAAAATAGAGTCTTCTGAATACGCTGCCTATTCTACATTGACAGAAATAAGTTTTTACGCTCAAGATAAGACAAAATCAGATGCCACATCAAAAGCTATTTATTGTACAGAGCTCGAGGCATATCTATGCATTTAATGCACGAGATTGATGCATATCTCTTCATTTAATGCACGAGATTTTATTGTATTTTTAAAATTTTGTCATGATTGGGAAAGCTAAAACTGTGACTAATACGCTCACATCACCATCCTTGCATTTTACGCCAACCAGGATATTTTCAACTATAGGAGTACACCGTATGCTATCTCCTCGAAATACGCCAACTCGGCTATATTTACAAAGGTACGTGATAAGGCTATTTAGCCTAGAATACGCTCAAGACCTCAGTCGTGAAGGATAATTGGCTATTTTACCCTGGTTATCTGTTATTCATGAATCATCAAGTTTTATGCAGGGGCAGTTACCTACGTGGCTTGCATGCCATGATCTTCGAGAAGCGGTTATACGCGTTACCTTATAAAGGGACACATATCATACGCATATTCAGAAGATTATTGGAACGTGGGTAGCGGTTGTCATAACCGCAGCGTAAAAGAGGCAACCTTCTTCACAGTTTGGCCTTTTACGCCAACAAGACAGTTATTTGGCTTTTACGCCAACCATTTTATGCAGGGGCAGTTACCTACGTGGCTTGTATGCCACGATCTTCGAGAAGCAGTTATACGCGTTACCTTATAAAGGGACACGTGTCATACGCAAATTCAGAAGATTATTGGAACATGGGTAGCAGTTGTCATAACCGTAGCATAAAAGATGCAATCTTCTTCACAGTTTGGCCTTTTACGCCAACAAGACAGTTATTTGGCTTTTACGCCAACTAGACAGTTATTTGACTGATCTCTATAAATTGAGACCCCTGGTGACAGGGTAAAAAAAAAGGAGGGATAGGAGGTTTTTGGCTGACAACTTTGGCAACAGGAATTCGATCCTACTTGCAACTTTCCTTTGGCTGGCTTTTGCCTTCAGTTCAGAGAAAGTTTTAAGCTTCTTCTACAACACTTCATCATCGTGTAGTCTAAGGAACAAAGTGATCGACTGCAGATCAGACTTCTATAACAATACTTCCCAGAATTATTTTATTGTACTTAATATCCTCGTATAGGATTAATTATACTTTTCTCTTTTCTCGTTTGTAAGCAAAAGTTTCGTATAAACATTTGTTTATCCAAACAGTAATTAATTGATAGGTGTTTGAGACGTTCATGTGGATAGCTCCGGACCAGACTTGTTGTGCTCGTAGCATGGCTTAGAAGGCAAGTACACCTTGCTTGATTATATTATTCAGTTTATATTATGCCTAGTTTTTATTTGTTTAGTTGCGTGTACGCGTCTTATAAGTAGTTGAATTACCTGGTATGTTGTAAAGATACGTGGTATCTTATGACCTGGCACTGTTTCAAACACGTTTACTGTCTGAGTGAGTGAGTGGATGGACTAGCGTGTCAACTGATCATCGGTATGAGAGTTCGAGTCTTATGTTAGTAGTTGCTATTGGTTTAGTTTTCTAGATATTATTTGACTTATTGCATTATGTCTCTACCGTGTATACGGTTCAGATAGTCCATTGGGAGGGGAGAATCTACTAGTGAGCGTATGAGATTTCTGTTTCTAATGGTGTAAATGGTGTATATTGTGTAACTCCTGAGTTCTACGGAACGCCTGGTGGGACGACTATTCTTCTATTTCTCTCCCCTCATGCGCCATTTGGAGTGCATATCACATCGGTGGTTTAGTTACCCTATTTATTGTTTACTGTTTTAATTTTATGCATGTCGATTTCTTGTTTACTTGTTATGTCCCTTTGAGGACCTGACACCATTTCCAAGTATAGAAGATCATAATTATTTGCAGGAGCATGGATCAGGACTGGCTACTTCTTTCTCTTTCGAGGAGGTCTTCCCTTAGAGCTTATTGATCTATAGATGATGTACTTATTTTGCTGTCTTTCTTATATCCTAGTTGATAGTGGATTTGTCTCTACTCGACTATTAATTTCTTCTCGACTATTTCCTACTTGGTACATTGCCATATTGGGTTATATATTTCTATTTGGTTGTGGATGAGATTTGTATTTTTTGTGACTTATAAAATTATATACCACTTATGAATTATTATTTATAAAATAGTATACGTATGTGTTAATTTTTCCATATATTGGAGTTGCCATATATATATGGCTGTCATGCTTACGTATTTCTAGTCCTATATATTTTGGGTCTGGGACGTGACAGGATATCTGCTCAAAGCATCGACGACTACATTCGCCCTCCCGGGATGGTACTACGATGATATGTCGAAGCCCTTCATTAGCTCTAACCACCGCCGTTGTCTCATATTTATCTCTTTCTGTATAAAAATGTACTTCAAGATTTTGTGGTCTGTAAATATCTCCATACGCTCTCCGTACAGATAGTGCTTCCATAGTTTTCGAGCAAAGATGGCTGCTGCCAACTCTAAATTGTGGGTAGGGTAGTTCTTTTCGTGAGGACGTAATTGCCTGGAAGCATAGGCAATCACCTTCCCATTTTGCTGCAAGACACAACCCAAACCCTTTCCTGAAGTATTACTATAGATAGTGAATTCACCTAATCCCGATGACAATATCAACACTGGAGCTGTCGTCAATCTATTCTTCAGCTCATCAAAAGTGGCCTAACACTCCTCTGTCCAGAAAAATTCTATACCCTTCCTGGTCAACCTCGTCATTGGCTCTGCAATCCTGGAGAAGTCTTGTACAAATCTTATGTAATAACCTGCCGCCCCAAAAAACTCCTGATCTCTGCTACTGAACTTAGAGTATCCTACGACTCCACTGCCAAAATCTTCTTTGGGTCAACTGAGATCCCATCACCTGTCACCACATGACCAAGGAACTCAACCTTGTCAAGGAAGAACTCACACTTCAAAAGCTTTCCATAAATCTTCTCTTTAATGAGGGTCCCCAAAATAATCCTCAGATGCTCCTAATGCTCCTCCGGGGTCTTCAAATACACTAGAATATCATCAATGAATATCACCACAAATTTATCAAGATACTGACAGAATACCTTGTTCATCAGATTCATGAATATCGTCGGGGCATTGATAAACCAAAATGGCATCACCATGAACTTAAACTGGCCATACCGAGTCCAAAAAGCTATCTTCGAAATATCCTCCTTCTTTACTTTCACCAGGTGGTAGCCTGACCTCAAGTCTATCTTCGAAAATACCTTTGCTCCGCTCAACTGATTGAAGAGATCATCTATCCTCGGCAGGGGGATTTGTTCTTGATCATGAGGTTCTTCAGATCCCTCTAGTTGATACACATCCGTACCGACCCATCCTTATTCGGTACAAACAATATCGGAGCACCCCACTATGATGAACTAGATCTGATGAAACTTTTATCCTATAACTCATCCACCTGCTTCTTCAACTCTACCCATTAGTTAGTGTTGACTCTATAGACGTGCTGAGATATCGGCTCTGCGCCTGGCACCAAGTCTATAGAAAACTCCATATCTCGGTCTGACGGCAAGCCCGACAACTCCTCCGAAAAATATTCATAAACTCTGCTATCAACGGATGTGGAGGTTCCTTCTCTTCCACCAAGGCTCCATAGATGGAACCTTGCTCTGATCTGTTACTCCTCTAGAAATCTCAAACTCTGGCTGTCCAGGCGGCCGAAACAACACCCTGCCTCCACGATAATCTATACTAGCATAGTGCCTACTCAACCAATCTATCCCGAGTAAAATATCGTAGCTCGAAAGTGGCATTACGAGTAAGCACACACTCAACATCTGACCTCCCAGTGTAACTCTCTAATCCATACAAATATCCCTGACCAGGATAATGCCACCTCTAATCGTGATCATGCAAGTCCTAGCCAAAGGTTCAGCCTCCAAATGATGCTTAAGAGCAAACAAAATAAACAGATAGAAAACTATGAGAAGTACCAGAATCAAATAAAGTATAAGCTAGAATAGAATCAAGAAGAACTGAACCTGATATCACATCTCCAACTGGCTAGGTCTCCTCAACCGTCATGGCGAATGCTCGCCCCTGCGGTGCACCTCTCTGCTGTTGCTAGTGCTAGACAAATCTCTGCTGATGTGTTTGTAATGGAGGTCCCCTCTGCTGACCATTAGGTCGTCTCACTGGTTCTATCTGAACTGGGGCTCCTCTTTGAGCGGGATGAGCTGGAGCCAGATGGCATTCTCTCAACTGATGGTCTGTTGAGATATAAAGCAAACACACTTCCAGCCTCTTCTTGTAGATGTCTCATTCATGTCATAGCTTCTTATAGAAGGGACAGATAAGAGCCTGCTGTTGATGCCTCTGGGGCTGCAGATGTGCCTGCTGAAATGATACTTTGATCGGCGCGGGTAGCTATTATCGATGTGGCTAAAAAGTCCTCTATTGCTGGAAATGGTGTTGCTTGGCTGGACCCGCACTGCTACTACCACAAAATATCTCTCGATCCTACTTTGGCCTCAAACTCAGGTCCCTCTCAACCTTGCGGGCCTCCTTCAGAATAATCGCGTATGTCTCATGACTAGAGAAAATAAGAGCCTTCACTTCCCAGTTTAGGCCCTCTCTAAAGCAACTTGCCCGAATATCTGGATCTCGTACCATATATTCTGCATACCTGCTCAGTCTATCGAACTCCGTGGCATACTCCTCGACCGACTAGTTCCCCTGCTGAAGGTTTTGGAACTACCGCCACAAGTCGAGTCTCTCTATAGGCAAAAAAAATTTCTTCTTGAACATATCCTTGAAGCCTTCTTATGTCAATCTAGGATAAATCATCTGTGGATAATTCTGGAACAAGGTACTAGCAATATCCAACATCTGTAATCCCACCGCCTCCAACTTCAGATCCTCTGCTATGCGGGATAAGCGCATGACACACTCAATAATCTCAAGCCAATCATCCGCATATATAATACCCTATGTCCCCTTGAAGTCACGGGGACCCAACTTATTGAGGTCTTGTATGTTGCCCGACTTGGGCTAGGCATCCTGTGGCTGTGGAGCCACTCTCACGACTGCTACAAGGGCCACCTAGTGGACATTTTCAATGTCCTGCCTTATCACGTCAGACTGTCGGTGCTGTGTCTCAGCCTGGGCCCTCTATGCCTCCACCATCTCCCTGAAGAACGCAAATAGCTGGGCGGCATCTACTGGTGCTGGAGGTGGTGGGAAAAGTCCTTCGGAAGCAATTGGGACAACCCTCTGAACTGGAGGAGGAGCACCCCCAAATGCGGATTAAGTCCTCACCTGAACCGGTGATGCAACCCTCTAAACTATAGAAGATGGAGCACTAGCTGCTGCTCGCCTCGGAGGTGGAGAACTCACTGACCTCACTGAAACTGCTCCAGAGCGCTATGATATGGTCTTCGGGGGCATCTTGAAGACATATAAAAAAAAAATTAATATGGCACACGATACGACATCATCAAAGAAGGAAAATAATATTCAAAGAAAGCAAATATTTAGAATGATAAGTACAGCAAAATCAATAGATTAGAAATGTTCCTAGTTGTGATTGAGTATACTCTCATTCTATATCCTATATCTTATAACAGGATCGTAGTAGTACTCTAAGTCTGAGCACTACTACGATATCACACTAGTTGCGACCTTAACCTGTATGGACCACCACTAAAAATGTGTCATGATCCGCACCAGGTGTGAGGGTACGAGTACGTGGATACGTCCAGCATACGCCGCAACATCGGTAGTAGAATGTTGTCTAGGTCGAAAATACTATCTAAATATCTCACATATTATATATATTGTACATATCAATGATATCTCAACTCCAAATGGAGGACAATATGATAATATAATGATAATCAATACTCAATCACAATATAAAACAAGAGAAAGATATGACAGGATATGAAAGAGAAGAAATAGAGTCACAAATCATAATACAATCCCAAAATTAAGTCTAATTTCTAAGCGCAAATAGTCTCAATATATAACATGCCAAAATGTCGAAACTGTAATCATATCTATTACAATAGGGTAAATAGCTAAGTCTGCTATACTAGCTGAATCTCCTCGGTGTCTGACACTAGATCATCCTGCTCTAAGTGTGCTATCCCAGCCGGGTCATCATTCTGTGGCACGTAGTAAGTGGGACACATCTCCTCTAAATAATCATCTGAAAAATATATCCAGTCAGGATTTGAGCGAAGTACAAAACTCTAAAAATAGTTCCAAATACATGGTAGAGAATATATAACAAGTAATAGAAAAGAATACAAGATGCACAAGTAACTAGGAATAAAAATCTTGCTGAACATGCAGATAAATACAATAGGAAACTGGAAAATAAATACATGCAATATGGAATGATCTTTAAGTAATAGAAACTAGAATACCGACCAAGTGCCTTAGAGTACAAGTTTGTTATGTGATCGACTTAGATTGCACAGGAGTAAACTAAGGTAACTCGATTATATGTGAGGTATATAATCGACATACACATGAATAGAGTATGGTTTTTGACCACATAACCAACTTATACTCCCTCGCCCCAACCGATACTCATTGATCCGATCACGACATGTTATGTACACAAATATAATATAAGCACATGATGCACACGGATAAACACGAGCACAAGAAATACCCGATGCACACGATAAAGTACATATATAAGGAGTACCCGTTTGCATACGGTAAAAGGATAATATCTCCTGATAGGATCCATATAGTTCCAGTTCATGTACAAAGTGTCAGAATCAAGTATAACAGTTCTAGAACATGAATATATACACTATCATTTAATGAAAACTAATAGATAGATGTACTCGCCTGTGGTACTGAGCAAATGGTATATCTCGGTGTCCGAGCTGGTATCACACAACCTTATATTTGAATATTATGTTAATTGGGTGTAAAGAAGTGATAAAAATGCTAAATAAGTCTAAATATGCTTTCTGGGCCATTTTTAGGTCATACAAATCAAACTAGGTCAAACTTGTCCAGTACCTTGATTTTTGGTCTATACCTAGCTTCTAGGGTGATTACAAGGCTATATTACTTCATTCTAGGTAATGATAGGTCATATCTAGGTGTTTACCTATATTTTAGGTCTATATCTAGAAGATAATAGCTATACTAGTTTCTTAACTAATACTAATATCAATCATAAATGAATATCCTAGTAACTAAGTATCACGTCTCACTGACACCAAGACCTAGTGCTTGATACCCTTCATAACTTGCTTCTACTTCTCTTAGGTATATGGCCTATACTGCTACTGTCAATTTTAGTCCAGGTCTGGGCTTCCTCTTCTTGCATGCAGGTATTCACTCCTTATTGTCAATGTGTTTACTGTTGCAACTTATTTAATGAACTGTTCAATCAACTGCCAAGTGCATCAGTGCACATTGCACCTCAGTACCATGATATCCCAACCCAAATTTGATGCACTATGTATCAGTCCTCAATAGATATTATACCCAAGCCCCTCTATTACCTGATATCTGAAACACCACTTGTGCCATGACAGACTCCCCCTTCTCAGTCCATGGCAACTAAATTTAAAACCTAACTACCCTTACCTTGACTACATAACCACAACACCTACCCAAATGAACTGCTGCAATAACAGTACACGGGGAACTGAGTACCCCCTTCCTTACTTGGGTTAAATTCATCTGAACACTATTATCTGCCCCCAACTCTAATACCCTTACTAACATCTTTAGCTGCATGCACATATATATGATTCAAGATACCATTACATATAGGTAAGTCCAATACCCAACCCAAACATCACTCCTGCAGATATTGCACCTACTGCTATCGTTGCAGTTCTTCTACCCGCACCCAATCTTGCAGTGCACCATTGTATTCACTACCTCACTTGAATACCTGAGCTCCGTCACACTTCCACCCAGCAACATATCAACCATAGGCCTGCACTCGAGCTAAGCATTAGATTAAAGTAGACTACACCCAGGTATCAGTCACAACTGATACTTTGAGTACCAGTAATAGAGTTCCCCCATCCACCAGACCTTAATACTCTACTTCCCAACTGAAAGTATTTCCCCACTGAACACACTTCTTCATTGAATACACTCAGGTGTTTCCTTGCCCCACATCCTACCTCTGATATAGAGTTTCAGTCCCCCTCCATGACTGATACACAGCGTATCCATTGCCAAGTCTCCAACTCTCCTAACCTGTTATTACCATGCTAAGTTCTAGACAACACACAATGCCACTCACTATACACACTTGAGCATACCCGAGCCTATACAACAAGCTTGAGTGAGCTACTGTCCTTACTCATCACTCCCTCCCTTCACTTCACAACACATTCTCCCCAACACACCTACACAACACATTCTGACCAACACACCTACACTATATATATATATATATATATATATATATATATACACAATATACACACTAGTGTGAGGTCAAAACATCAAGCACCTATTGTGCAATGTCAAGTTACTCTTGATACACCTTCAACTAACTTACCAAAACCTATAATGACTTACAAATATCAATTACACATATAAATTCATCATTAAATGACTAATATAATTAGTTACAAAGGAAGTTGAAAAGGAATTACACTAATCATGCATTAATCAACAAAAAGAAAATTTTGTATCATAGCGTATCACAAATTATCACGATACATCATATTCGTATCAAATTATGCACACGTAGCTAGCATCACACACTCAATCTATGTCAAATTCGATCTAATTGACCAAGAGACAAACACTTGGTGCAATAATCTCGAAATTCTCCCATATTGGACACAAATCTTAATGTAGAAGTCACAATATAGGTCAAATAAATCTACTTCTTCTTCCTATGGGTAGCCCTAATCTATAAAAGGGTTCCTATTAGTAAAATACAAGAATTAGAGTGATTTAATTATGGAAGATGGATTTTCAATAAATTGCTCAAATGGACACAATTAGGACACAAGCTCCTAGCCAAATCCTTCTTCTCTAATTGCTCCTTGCAATCCAAGCTCTAATGGTCCTTAGTTGATAAAAATGGAAATGAATGAGAGTGATTTGAGAGGAATTTGGTGGAGGGATGAGTGGAATTGGGGAAGAACACAATTGGGGATATAAAATGAGTGGATTATGAAGAGGAGAGAGAGAAACTCCACCCTTAAATGTGGCCAACCCTTATTCTTCCTCTCCAAACAACCCACAATATCCAATATGCCCTCATTAGTTATTTATAAAGGATATTTAATTTGGGGTTTAATTATGGAAGCTTCTAGCCTAATGAAAGTTTAATTTAATCTTCTAATTAATGAAGAGGAATGAGTCTAATGGGCCTAGCCCAAATGTTGGGTTCATGAGTCATGACTAGTCTAATTAAGTCCATTAGTGTTAAGTCCAAATAAAAAGGCTAGTCCACTAACCAATAAATAAATAACACAATATATAAAATATAAATATTATATATAAATAATGTACAATGATAATAATAACCTCATTTAAAAATGTGATGGTGACATACAGTCCAAGAAATAATTGCTTCCCTACGAAATCTTATTAGAAAGCAAGAGACAATGAAGGACTAATAGACCCCACCAACAAAATATGACCTCCACTAGAAAGCTGATGAGACACCATTAAGAAAATAAGAAAAGATGGATATAACCACCTTCGGTGTGGTACCGGTTACAGAACCAAATATTGTGGGTCACCTCTGACCCTTTATTTTTTATAAATAAAACTTTGAATGCATGTTTTGGCATCAAATTTTGATTCTACTTTGGAATTATTCTTGTACTTTGAGTGATATTGTGCTTTCACCCCTTCTTATGTGCTCTCTTCCCTCTAATTTGTAAATTTTTTGCTTTTGTGTTAAAAGTCACGGTGCAAGAAATGCTTGCCATGTACCAGCAACAATTAATCGATGATTCTTGTGAATCTCCTAAAGAATCTCAATATTATGAGTGAGAAAATTGAATAATTCAATACTAAAGTCATGGTGTTTGTTCTTTTTCCCAAACTTTTGTTGTTTCTTGAAGCTGGGTTTCCATTTTTTTTTTAGTTATCTTATATTTTGCCTTTCCTTTTCCTTTTTTTGGAAAAACAGTTATGATAGCTTGCGCAACAATGTTCATACCACTACCATACTCAAAACATGTATGAGCATGGTGGAAAATGTTTGTGAACAAACAAGAGCGCAAAACTAGATGAATAAGACCATTAAGAAATCTAGACTAGGATATTCTTGTTGTTCTAAATATAATGAGGATATAAATGCTAATTTTGGATGTCCACCAGAATATGGAGGATGGAAAAAATAGAAAGAAAAGTTTTTCGAAGGAAAGGAAAAGGAAAGGTGAAATATAAGATAAGTAGGAAAAAATGGAAACCCAGCTTCAAGAAACAACAGAAGTTTAGGAAAAAGAAGTTCATTAAAAGGAAGAAGTTCAGAAAAGGATGCAAATGATTTAAGTGTAACAAGGAGGAACATTTTGCAAACGAATGTCCAAATAATATACAGACCATAGTCATTAATGATATTGAAGAATATAGCATCAATATATGGACTATTAATGATATTGATAGTGATACTTCTGCAACTTCCATATACAAAATAAAATCATTCTATTTGGAGGAACAATCCAGTTCAGATGAAAAATCTGAAGATTATATATATAGTTCTATGAATCATTTAAAAATTAATATAATTACTATAAATAAAACTTATAATCAGATTAGAATGACTCTTTTAAATGATAATGCAATATTACCTCGAAAAGAAGGAATATCTGCATGATATACTTTATATACTAGTAAATCCTTTAGAATAAAAAGATATCATACTTTTGAAATATCTCTTGATATAAGAATATTTCTGCCATTAGGATATTAAAGCATTGATAGTAAATTCTTGATATTCAGGAATGCATATTGTAAGAGGTATGTAAATATGTAATTGGGCTTTTGCCTTTAAATCAATGGATCTAATCATATTAACATTTATATCTTCAAATAGTTCTTCATCAATGGTATTTAAAATATCATTCCATGAATCTATAGCTAGATCAATACCATCAATTCTTGTGCTAGCTGTCTCCAAATCAAGAGTAACGTCTAAACTTTCGTTAAAAGAACCTCCCTCATCTTTTTCATATCTCCTAATATGTTTTTTGAGGACGGTAATAATATAATCAACTCTTTTCATAAATATATTATGATAGTTATATTTCTTCGAGTCCTTTACTACCTCTTTGAATTTTTGTAACAAAAAGCTTAATTTATAAGCTTAATTAATCCCAGTTTTGTCATAATTCATATGGTCTATATACCAGCTTATTGATTTATTTTTTTGTTTTAGATATAAAATTAATTTAGTAGAGATTTACTTCTATCCTTTATTTGTGATAATTTTTTTTTACAGTCATTCTATCTTGTTCGTGAGAATGTAAGTTATCTAGCATAGTCTTTGTTCTTACTTCTACTAGTTTACTACTACCCAGTCTATGTTGTTTGTCATGTAAAATATTATGGGTGAACTCTATATTTACTAAATTATCCATAGAATTGGAATGAATGATTTTCGTATTTGAGGTGGTGGCCTCAGAGATCTCCGAATCCTTTTCTTGATTATAGGGTTGCTGCCTTCCCTTTATTGTAGTGGAAATAGCGTTTCCAGATGCAATAAAGTATTATATAGGATTTTAATTTTGGGCTTGAGTGATTTAAAAAAACCCCTCATTTTATTATCTAACTTGAGATGTTCTAATCTAACTAATCTTGGTTGTATGGTTTTACCAATACCCACCTTACAGAGTCTAACAAGATTTTTGGGTTTAATAGATTTGAACGTAAGAATGCATGTGTTAAATTTTCTGCTGTATATGAAAAAAATGGTATCAGAGCCTGGTTGTGAATAAAGACTTCTTTGTGCTGGTTTTCGGGTGTGCATATTTTTTTAAGTAATTTTTTTACTTTACATATTATTATGATAACTTAAACACCTGTTCTTTAATATGTTCATAGTATAGTAAGGAAGAACTTTCATGTTATTTCTTTTGAGTTTTGTGTCGAATCCCTTACGCATGATGTAGGAAACAAACAAAAGCCGTGCTCCAGTTTCGTGAAGCAGCAGTATAGGTCTGTGGTTGAAAAAATTGAGACCTAACCTTACCATAAGCCCATGGTATGCCAAAAGGGAAGGCATCCTGGATGGAAATAAGTTTTATAAGTACTACAAGGCAATGGGGGTACTGTGACAAGCCACACAACTGTGGGTCAAAATGGGCCATGGCATGAGATGAAGAAAAATTATAGAAGGAAAATCTAAGCTATATAAACGAACATATTCAAGAGCACCCACTCGCTATGAGTGAAAATCAATCATCTTCCCTAACGAAAAAGTGTTTATCTATGCTAACACACATCAGTGTTTTTTTTTATCTAGAAAATAAATATGAACACAGTGCATATGCCGACCAAAGAACACCCAGAACATGGGATATATAATTATATAGTTGACCTTTTAGCAAAATTAAAGATTTCCCACATAAGTTTAAGACTCTTAAAGAGCTGCAAAGTTTTCCAATAAAGTAGAATACTGATAGGATATAAATTTCTCTTGAAAAATAAGAATGAAATGAAATTACCAGTACAAAATAATTTTTTAAAACTGAAAATATTCTTTACCTTCCTCTAGATAATAATATATTAGTTTTACAAATTGATGACTCAGATAATTTCAGGGCAGGAGTCCTGGTAGAAAACCATAAAGAGATTCTCGGGCACCTCAGCGAAGCAGAGAGATCTAAAAAAATCTTCTCTCAAATCAAGACCAATGATTTGGTGAATTTTAGAATGGCTGACGTCCTTGAACTCCTAAATACTCTCAACATTAAGAGTAAGACGATTGAAGAATTCAACACTGATGTCATAGTGCAAGAAATGCTTGCCATGTACCAATA
Organism: Iris macrosiphon; assembly: GCA_036927795.1. Lineage (NCBI taxonomy): Eukaryota > Viridiplantae > Streptophyta > Magnoliopsida > Asparagales > Iridaceae > Iris > Iris macrosiphon. The sequence goes on from JAYESA010000013.1 coordinate 124,839,439, forward strand.
ATAATTAATCGATGATTCAAGATTAATTCTTTTTTTCAAGAAGCTTGAAGACACTGAGATCATCAACTTTCTCGAAAATGTGAAACTTATTCTCAACTCCATCAAGCGACCCATAATCATTTCCTGTTTTCGTAAAATCCAAAAATTTAAGCCCCATATCAACAATATATTCGAAGAATATTACAAAGATTGTCTTCCAGATATTTGCATCAAAGCAGCGCTCTCTCATGCAAAGAAGTTCCAGACGATTTTCAGATTAAGAGTCTAGAGAATTTGGGAAGAAAGGCAATACATCAAACTCTTTCCCTCTTAACAGATATGGGACCTTAACAGATTAATTGATGAGCCTTTCCTAGAATACATTAAATTTTCTAGGCAAGGTTTCATTGAAGAACAAGAAAGATTAATTGTGGCAAAGGAGTTTTTTGAATCAGCTAGATGGGCCTCTAGGGCTAATGCCTCAATTTCTACATCCAAGACTATTATTACGGTAGATCGACTCCCGCTACTACCAGAACCACATGCCAGTGATGAACCTTCCAAGATTACAGACTTCCTGGACAACATAATTTTGGGCCGAGTAGGCCCACTCGCGAAGGACGAGGATGACCTCATGAATGATGTTTCCACAGGAATCCATGTCGACACATATGGCGATTCAGAGTGAAAGCATGGTGGGACCCCTAAGAAGGATAAGTAGAAATAATCTTTTTAAAAGATACCTACAAAGAGTATGATGGAAAGTAACAAAAATAAAAGGAAGAAACACACTTAGAAAAGTATCTCATGAGCACAGGAGTTGGCCCTACTACATGAACAAATTACTGAAAGACACAATGCAGTCCAAGAAATAATTTCTTCCCTATAGAATCTTATTAGAGAGCAAGAGACAACGATGGAAGAATAGACTCCACCAACAAAAGATGACCTCCACTAGAGAGTTGATGAGACACCACTAAGAAAAGCAGAAAAGATGGATAACGACCTTTGGTGAGGTGCCAGTTATAGAATTGGATATTGCGGGTCACCTCTGACCATTTATTGTGTATAAATAAGACTTCGAATGCATGTTATGGCATCAGAGTTTGAGTGTGCTTTGGAAGCTTGCTTGTACTTTGAATGATCTTGTGATCCCCCCTTCTTGTGTGCTTTCTCACCCTCCACTTTGTAAGTTTTCCACTGTGTGTTAAATATTCGCTGTGTGTGGTATCAAGATGGAGGCGAATAGCCAAAACAACATTCAGGCGAACAGCCAGATTAGGTCAGCGGTGAATAACCAAAACAACACTCAGGCGAGCAACTAAGCAGGTCTTAGGATGAACAATCTTTAGCATTATTGACACAGCAGAAAATTTACTTGCTCATCCACTTCTATGAACCCATGAGTAATAAATATATTCTTATTAGCATGTAACAATATATTATGTATAAGGCCATAATAACCTAATGGCAGAAATATTCTTATATCAAGAGATATTTTAAGAGTATGATATCTTTTTATTCTAAAGGATTTACTAGTATATAAAGTATATCCTGCAGATATTCCTTCTTTTTGAGATAATATTGCATTGTTATTTAAAAGAGTCATTATAATCTAATTATGATTTTTATTTATAGTAATAATATTAATTTTTAAATAATTCATAAAACTATATATATCATCTTCAGATTGTTCATCTGAACTGGATTGTTCTTCCGAATAGACTGATTCTATTTCGTATATGGAAGATGCAGAAGTATCACTATCACTATCAATAATAGTCCCTATATTTATACCATATTCTTCAAGTCATTAATGACTATGGTTTGTATATTATTTGGATATTCGTTTGTGAAATGTCCCTTCTTGTTACACTTAAAATATTTGCATCATTTTCTGAACTTCTTCCTCTTAATGATCTTCTTTTTCCTAAACTTCTATTGTTTCTTGAAGCTGGATTTCCATTTTTTACTAGTTATCTTATATTTCACCTTTCCTTTTCCTTTCCTTCGAAAAAACTTCCTTTTTTGTTTTTTCCATCCTACAAATTCTGGTGGACATAAAAAATTAGAATTTATATCCTCATTATATTTAGAACAACAAGAATATCATAGTCTAAATTTCTTATTGGTCTTATTCATCTGGTTTTGCGCTCTTGCTTGTTCACAAATATTTTCATCATGCTCTTACATGCCTTTTTGAGTACGCTAGTGGTATGTACATTGTTGCGCATTCTATCATAACTCTCTTTGATGTTCCATGGATCTGGTATTTTGGTAAAAAAAAATCCTTTAATCCAAAAATCATTCTGGCCCATATTTTTCAAGTGGAATATAAAGCCAATATATTTAGTAACGAATTCCTCAAGTAGACATATGTCATATAAAATTAATTTATCAAGTAACTGTTCATAATCTTTATCATCATTGCCATCTTCTCCTATAAAATCTACTAACATAAGACTTGTGAGCTTTGCTAGCACTTCTTAGGGATCCCTTATATTTCTAATCTCATCCCCTTTCTATTTATTATGATTTTCAAGCCCTAACAACCATGCTCTGGCACTACCTTTCTTGAAACTATTTGCGTAATGGATAAATTGAGCTAATTTAATGTTTCCTGGTAAATGAAAATTATTCCTCAGATCTGTTGACCCCAATCAGACATATATTCTTTAATTTTTATGGGTAGGATATTGTCAATATTAAAAATTAATCCATCAGAAGGTTTTCTATCTAATATACCACCTTGTGCTTTATGGTATATAGTCCAATCTTTTATTATTTCAGGATAAAAATATGGATAATCATCTAAATGTCTAGTATGGGGAGTGATAGCCCTTGATGGCATAAGGCTTCTAGGTGGAGGACCGATTGATCCTACCTCAGTAGTGGGTATTCCTTCTAAGGTAGTTAGGCACCTCCGCTACTACTAGCTTCTTCATTATTAAGGATATTAAAGTATTCATGATCACTATCCAAACTATTAAAACTGCTATCAATATCTTTTGAATACTTCCAGTTAAAGTAATCAACTCGTCTTCAACATGCATTCAGTGCATGAGGCGTTCAAGATCGACCTCCATCTTCTTACGGTGCATGTCCGTAATGAAGTAGCTCCACCTAGGCGGGAGCTTGGTGATAATAGCCCCAACAATGAAATCATTGACTAAGGGCATGCCATCATCCTCATGTTTTTGATGTAACTTGAGAAATTTCTTGACTTGAGACAACATCATCTTGTCATCCTTAAATCGGATCTTCTAGACTTTTTCTATCACATGGATATTTTCCAGAGAGTTGTAGTGCTTTTCCAGAGACTCCCAAACGTCCTTTGCCTAAATCGTCTTATTGTATGACTCCGTCAAAAAATCTTCCATGGAGTTCAAAATCAGCAGTTTGTAGAGGTTGTTGTCTCTCCTCCACTTTGTCCGTAAAGCAGTGGCCTCAGCAATCCTCCTAGCATTTTTACCCTCTGAAATAGTAGGCTCAGTATCTGTCAACACGTAATCCACATTCACGAGTTAAAGATTACGACTGACCTTTCTCTTCCAGATGTTGTAATGCTCCTCATCAATCTTCTCATGTTTGTTAAAACTTGTGTCGACAAGACTTGTATGGTTGTTCTCCATCTTACTCGGATCTTGCTTTGAGATTGTTAGTCCCGAGGCTTAATCAAAAGATGGTAGAACGAGGCGAAGAACAAAGGTTCATACAAACTTTACAGTCTGCCGTCTGTTTGATACTGAAGTTGTAATCGAGATCAGAGGTTCACACAAAAGTTTTCTCTCTGACTATCCTCAATTCCAACGAAGAACTATAATATGTATCCCGATTACAATTTCAAGAAACTAATTACAATAAACATAAATATAAATTTTGTTCTTCCTTGCAAACGCAGTTTCAATAAGACATAACATAATACAACTAAGCAGAAGAAAAGTATAAGAAGAAGATAAGATATCTGTTTGCTGGGGTGATAAAGATCACCGTTGCTCAAATAAAGATTTGCTCCACACGTTCTGCTCCCAGGAACCAACAAGTTCTGTAAAAAATTCTGGAACGCTTGTTGTCACCTCCTTTCTGAACTCGCACGAACTCATCTGGACTCCAACTGCGGCAGCGACAATAACTCTCTTCGTCTCTTAATTTTGAAGTTCGTTCTCAAAGGGGCACGAAGAGAGTATTTATAAAGGAGGGTGGAAACCCTAACCCTAATCCTGGACGCCAACTGATTATGGAAAGATAGCCTACGTACATACGCCAGCACATGCTCCCGCACATGCAACTAGAGCAACTAATGCACATAAGCGCCATGCACCGATGCTGACGTGCTAAGTACGCCAACAAAGAGCCACTTTGCGTCCGAGTCCAAGTCGCTTTGGGCTTATCTCCTAAGAATTTTTTTCAAGAGAGTGACAAAAAGCATAAATGCTTTCTTTGAGGAGTTGATCATTTTTTCTCCTAGAAAAATACCCCCACATGTGCACACCTCAACATAAGCAAATCATTATATTAAGATACCCAGTTTGAAGTGTAGCCAATGTGGAACTATTTTTACTAGTCCATAGGAAATAACTCCAATACTTCCCACAACATATCTTGAATAATTTTCTTTAGCTAGATGGCATTACAGGTTCAACTTTGACTGACAAAACAAAGGGACCATGATAACCAAAGTAAAAAATTGATGTTTGATTCACTAGGTTACAAGTTCAACAGCATAAGATCCTATTGTCCTAGCTCCATCTGTAGCAAAATATTATTCAGTTATCAGCCCTCCCACCAACCCCCATCCCCCATCAGAAGTTACTCATCTTTGAGCCACTTCTTTATGATCTCATCTGTGTCATCTTTAACAACTCAACTATCTGACTTCGATAATTCCAACTGACCTATCCTTCACAGCTGCAGCGACCACATCTTCACTTGATCCTCTTTCCTCTATAACAGAACCAACGTTCTCCAGAAGAACAGCAACCCAATGTCTACTAGCTCCTGCTCTTTTCTCTTCAACAGAAACACTATCGTCGCCTCTCTGGTCGGTTGTTGTTTCAGTTCTATCAGTTATTACAGGACCATCTGCCTAGATTTCCTCTAGAGCCGTGTCAACATCAAAAGTGTAGCTAACCTTTTTCATGCCTCTCGTGTGCCGGCAAGTCAAGATAAATTCAAAGAAACAAATAACAAGGACTATTGTGGCAACCCATAGCTCCACTATTATGCCCAACTGGCTCTGTTTCTTCCTCTTTGATATGAGAAAAATCATGTCAGTATTGCCACTTGTGCTGCAGAAGTTCTAAGGTTATAGTGACGAATAAAAAGCACACTGTACGTGATATAAAAACGAAAACAGAAAAGGAGAAAATATGAACAAACCCCCTCAGTCACCCTAAGATTTACCGTTAATTTAAAGCAATAATGAATTTAAAGCAATATGTCTACCTATTTTTTTTCTTTCAGTTGCAAGCGTCTGAAATTAGTCAAACTTCAGTTGGACGAGGTTACATTTGTTTGCCTTTAAAATAAGGTTGGAAAATTTTTGTTCAATAACAAACAAAAATAGTACAAAAAAATCCTAGTCATAAAATCTATCTACAATATTTTTTGATATGGGGAATGTAACTATGGAGATCGAGTACTGTAGCGATTACTTTATTCCGTTGACTGTCCAACGAAGAAATGATGATGCTCTCTTCTCCCTTCTCACTCCAGAGCGTGTGTGCACGTACTAGCTCGCCTGGAGGGGTAAGGTCACTGAAGCAGAAAAGTCAGCCCTTGGAATGTCTAAGTTTCTTCTATTTATAGCCATCATGCTGATGGACTATAGATGCCGCATATGCTTCTGTTTGGTGGCCGCAGGGGATGTGGTGCCCCGTTCCCCCGATACGAAGGTCGTGGCTAAGAAATACTTTTGGTATCGTTCGATCAGGATAGATTGAATCAAGATCTTTTTCTCGTTATGGATTTACTTCTTCGGAATCGATTCCCATATTTAGTGGACCGTGCCCCAAGGATGAACTTAGCGGCAGAGTCAAGTGGGACCTCTCCGCTGCAAGTTTTCTTGCCTAGTTTTCGTTGTCGCCTTATTGCTTTCATGCTTTTGAGTTAGTTTTCAGATTTGTATTTTCTTGAACGGCTTCGATGGATTTTTTTACTTTCGTTCGTTGAACTGCATTCCATTCCGAACTTGGAAAGAGTACAAGAGGTATTGATCATCTGTTTGTGGCAATGTAGGTGATCGTGCAGTAGACGTCATGCGAGCGGAGTCTTGAAGCACCTCTTTCCTTTTCTCTCTCCAAACAACTTGTGAGTGACTATAATTCGATTTAGTTGACCCTTCTTCCAAGTATTCACATCTAAAATCTTTTCCTCTGGATTGTTCCGATCAAACGATACCATAATAACTAAAAGATATCACGATAAAAAAGAATAGACTTGTATTACTTTATGCTTGTCAATTAACTTATGAACGATTACCTTGTTGCATGCTAGTTCGTTAGAATATTCTTCATCATACTTCAATTCTAGTTAGAATGTATATACTTTTTCTATGATTGTGCTATATATAGAACACACCTTGCTATGCAATAAACTGATCAGGAAGACTATGAAAAATAGATAATGCTATGTAACTCGTCCCGTGCTTGTATTGCCTTAAACTGTAAGTGAGTTGAGCATGACGAGAAAAGGTGGGGCATTGCTTTCATTCAACTCCCTGCCATAAACCAATTTCCAGAAAGCATCTTGAAGGCTAAACAACTTCCTCAAGGTCTCCTTTAGGCTGATCTGCAGGCATTAAAAGAAGCGAATCTAACGGCTATTGGATGATCTAGTGCGCGTGGATTACCTTCCTTCTATTAGCTCCCTAATGGTCGCCTCACTTTGTTCTTCTTCGCTTATTGCTTTCCTCTTTTCTGTTGTTTGATAACTTAGTATTAGACGCTGTTTGGTCACGGATAACTTGTGCACAAAGTTTTTGGTTCTTGCCGACGGTCGTCGGGGCACTGTGACCGATCTGATATGGACAGAACGATCTGTATAGTTGTTTGTATCAGCAAAAATAGCGATTAGCGGGGGCTCTCCACCTGCGTTTCATACCCTTCCGTCACGAGACTAAAACTCGTCCTTAATGGCATCATGTCGGTGACCCCTCGTATATTTAAACTGTGCAAGCTAACTATATCTTCGTATTCTGGGAATGCCATGGTAAGTATTGTGTAGGTGGTTCAGACGGGCATATAAAAGTCACCGAACGATGGCATATTTATTTTAGTAAACTTTCATATCTAATGCTCGCTTGTAAAATAGACTAAGGCAAGATAGAAAGATCACATAATAACTTGCATGTTTCATATAAATAACGTGTTAATTGGTATAGTTGGGTTAGCTCGCCTTCACCAGTGTATTTTGATGTATTGACCCTCGTTGCAACAGGTTTCCCGTACCAAGAAGATACTGCAAGAAGTTAGAGCAACTTCCCAATCCAGTCCACTTACCGGCACGACCTGATCATTCTTTCAAAGAAGCGTTTTAAAGATCTTGGAGCTTGTGCACATACCTAATGCAGCTCCGTGAAAAGGCGATTGCTTCGCCCGAAGGTGTCTATAGTTTTGAAGTTCTAGTAAAAGGGTGTAATGTACAGGACGGTTATCTCATTTTGAATTCACTTTTGTAAGCCCATGCGACAATTACCCGAGTCGTTCAAGAGTTTGTAAAAGATGTTCATTATCAATAAAGAGAACTTTTCCATGTTTCAACATTGTATTTAAATTATCTGCATACTCTGAATAGGTGTTCGTTATATAAAATTCCTTTGTCTTGTGTGTTGCGCAACCTAGGTATGCACGACGTCACGTCCGGGGGACGACTATTGATTCTACAAAAATTATGGTGTGACAAAGGACTCCTTCAACAGAATGCAGTTGCAACTGTAGATGCATACTATAAGTAGGCTGTCACGCGTACATCCTTAATAGGATGTAGTTAGGCCAGGATGAGCTGCCATATAGGCGTTTGTTGCAATTTGTTGTTGTTGAATATCAGGGCGGTTCTCGTCTTTTGTTTCGTAAGTTGGTCATCTTGACACGCGGCCCGCATTTAGTTGGAGCGAATTACCATAGTCATAACATAAAGACTTCATCTCAGGGAACCATGCCACGTTAGATGCATGGAGTCTGGGATGCATGGGTCGCATGTGGACAGAGATGAATGGAACGCTTGGGGTCTGTAATGCATGGGACCAGAGACGCATGGAACGCATGGATCCAGAGACGCATAGAATATATAGAGTCTGGAACGTATGGGACCAGAGACGCATAAAATGCATGGAAAACTTTGTCTTACATGCAAGTAGCTGTACGACTTCATAGTGACAAAAGTAATAATGATGGTGACATAAGCACTGATGCCAATTATCCGTGGCAGAATCGAGGCATTCAAAGAGTCCTTTCCGTCAGGATTCTGTGTCAGACATAATCTTTCTGTCAAGTCTTCATGTGGCCAATATTGGGGAGTATGAATACTGCTTTTCCTTGGCTGTATGAACATTCTGTGGCCTGATTTCTTTATTATCGATTTTGGGGTGCGTGTTTGTTTGACGCATGGAACTAGATTTGCATTCTTACACAAGAACACCTTCAAAGTTTTTAAATTGATAAATTTGGGATACTTTGAATAAAAAGAATGGAGGAAAGGACCTTTGGCCACATAAATGGCGGGCAGTATGGACGAGTCTACTAGGCTATCAAATCACTATTTAATGCAGGATTTGGCTCGACCTTGAGTGTATTTTCTTAGGATTCTGAGTCAACAATATTTTTGGAGTAGATAAATAAGGATCACATAAATAGAGGTATCAGGTTCATCCTTATAACTTTCTGGTTCATCACCTCGATTTTCTCACGCACCCTAGGAGCCGTTACAACCCGCATCAGGATATTCGGATACGAGAACGTGGTTACGCCTAACCTACGCCGCAATATCGGTGGTAGAACGCTGTCTGGGTCATTTATAACTACCTAATATCTCAACAATATAATATGGTACATGTCAATCATCTCAACTCGAAACGAAGGAACAATATGGTATCTCATAAGTATGTCTAATCTCAATCACAAAACAAACTAAGGAAGATAAAGCACGAAAGGAATAGCGAAGCAAAGAATACGATACAATCCACAATCTGAAAAAATATACAAACTGTGAATCTCCACAAATATAATAGTCTAATACATGCCAACACAAATAACTAGACCTCCTCGGGCTCTGCAACTAAGTCCTCCTGGTCTATAGAAGTATCCTCTAAAGGTACGCTCTCCTATGGTCCATAGAATGTGGGATACTGCTCTATAAGCCAATCATCTAGAAAAATATATCCAGTCAGGATTAGAGCAAAGTAGATACCACTGAAAGCAGTTTCAATAACATAATCGAGCATATAAATCAGATAATAAAAATAAAATATAAGATCACTAACATATGAATGAATGAACAATAGATATACATGTAATGTACGATAATATAGAACAATAATATGAATATCTGTAATATAAAGAAATAACTGTAATCTAACTAATGTGTCTCAGAATACAAGTTTATTATGTGATCTGTTTGGGTGAACATAATCAATAAGGTAAGACGATTACAAGTGAGGTATGTAATCAGAATGTATACGATGAACAATGGGGCTTTGATCACATAATCAACTCCTACTCTCCTATCCCCAACTAATACCAATGGATCCAATCACGACATGCTACGAACACGAATATGACCACTGAATACGAGCAGTGGTGTACACGAATATAATGACCACTGAACACGAGCAGTGGGTGTACACGAATAAGCATACTGAACACGAGCAGTGTGTGAACACAAAAAATAAATTAATACCCAATATACATGATGAAATATAAATATCAGTTTGAAGTGTAGATAATGTGGGACTATTTTTACTAGTACATAGAAAACAACTCCAATACTTCCCACAACATATCTTGAATAAATTTCCTTTATCTGGATGGCATTACAGGTTAAACTTTGACTGACAAAACAATGGGACCATGATCACCAAAGTAAAAAAATTGATGTTTGATTCACTAGGTTACAAGTTCAACTGCATAAGATCCTATTGTCCTAGCTCCATCTGCAGCAAAATATTATTCAGTTATCAGCCCTCCCACTAACCCCCATCCCCACCCCCATTTGAAGTTACTTATCTTTGAGCCACTTTTATATGATCACACAATATCATCTTTAACAACTCAACTATCTTACTTCGACAATTCCAACTGACCTATCCTCCACAGCTGTAGCGACCACATCTTTACTTGATCCTCTTTCCTCTACAACAGAACCAACGTTCTCCAGAAGAACAGCAACCCAATGTCTACTAGCTTCTGCTCTTTTCTCTTCAACAGAAACACTATCGTCGCCTCTCTGGTCGGTTGTTGTTTTAGTTATATCAGTTATTACAGGACCATCTGCCAAGATTTCCTCTAGAGCCGTGTTAACATCAAAAGTGTAGCTAACCTTTTTCATGCCTCTCGTGTGTCGGCAAGTTAAGATGAATGCAAAGAAACAAATCACAAGGACTATTGTGGCAACCCATAGCTCCACTATTATGCCAAACTGGCTCTGTTTCTTCCTCTTTGATATCAGAAAAATCATGTCACTGTTGCCACTTGTGCGGCAGAAGTTCTATGTACAATATTTTTTGATTTGGGAAATATAACGATGGAGATCGAGTACTACAGCGATTACTTTATTCCGTTGACGGTCCGACGAAGAAATGATGATGCTTTCTTCTTCCTTCTCACTACTGAGCGTGTGTGCACGTACTAGCTTGCCTGGAGTGGTATGGTCTCTGAAGCAGAAAAGTTAGCCCTTAGAATATCTAAGTTTCTCCTATTTATAGCCATTATGCTGATGGGCTATAGGTGCCATATGTATTTTTGTTTGGTGGCCGCAGGGGATGTGGTGCCCCGTTCCCCGATACGGGGGGCACGGCTAAGAAATACTTTCGGTATTGTTCGATCGGGATAGATTGAATCAACATCTTTTCCTCGTTATGGATTTGCTTCTTCGGAATCGATTCCCATATTCAGTGAACCGTACCCCAAGGATGGACTTAGCGGCAGAGTCAAGTGGGACCTCTCCGCTGCAAGTTTTCTTACCTAGTTTTCGTTGTCGCCTTGTTGCTTTCGTACTTTTGAGTTGGTTTTCGGATTTACATTTTCTTGAACGGTTTCGATGAATTTTATTGCTTTAGTTTGTTGAACTATATTCCATTCCGAGCTTGGAAAGAGTAGAAGAGGTATTGATCATCTGTTCGTGACAATGCAGGTGATCGTGCAGTAGACGTCGTACGAGCGGAATCTTGAAACACCTCTTTCCTTTCCTCTCTCCAACCAACTTGTGAGTGACTAAAATTCAATTTAGTTGACCCTTCTTCCAAGTCTTCACATCTAAAATCTTTTCCTCTGTATTATTACAAACAAATGATACCATAATAACTAAAAGATGTCAACATAAAAAAGAATAGACTTGTATTACTTTAAGCTTGTCAATAAACTTGTGAACGGTTACCTTGTTGCATGCTAGTTCATTAGAATATTCTTTATCATACTTCAATTCTAGTTAGAATGTATATACTTCTTCTATGATTGTGCTATGTATAGAACACACTTTGCTACGCAATAAACTGATCAGGGAGACTATGCAAAATAGATAATGCTATGTAACTCGTCTCGTGCTTGTATTGCCTTAAACTGTTTGGGAGTTAAGCGTGACAAAAAAAGGTGGGGCATTGCTTTCTTTCAACTCCCTACCTTAAACCGATTGCCAAAAAGCTGCTAGAAGGCTAAACAACTTCCTTAAAGGTATCCTTCAGGCTGATCTACGGGCATTAAAAGAAGCTGATCTAACGGCTATTGGATGATCTAATGCGCGTGGATTACCTTCCTTCTATTAGCTCCCTAACGGTCGCCTCACTTTGTTCTTCTTCGCTTCTTGCTTTCCTCTTTTTTATCGTTTGATAACTTAGTATTAGACGCTGTTTGGTCACAGATAACTTATGCACAAAGTTTTTGGTTCCTACGGACGGTGGTCGGGGCACTGGGACTGATCCGATCTGGACAGAATGATTTGTATAGTTGTTTGTATCGACAAAATTGGCGTGTAGTGGGGGCTCGCCACCTGCGTTGCATACCCTTCCATCTTGAGACTATAAATCGTCCTTAATGGCATCATGCTGGTGACCCCTCGTATATTTAAATTGTGCAAGCTAACTATGTCTTCGTATTCAGGGAATGTCATAGTACGTATTGTGTAGGTGGTTCAGACAGGCATGTAAAAGTCACCGAACAGTGGCATATTTATTTCAGTAAACTTCCATATCTAATGCTTGATTGTAAAATGGACTAAGGCAAGATAGAAAGATCATATAATAACTTGCATGCTTCATATAAACAACGTATTAATTGTATAATTGGGTTAGCTCGCTTTCACCAATGTATTTTGATGTACTGACCCTCGTTGTAATAGGTTTCCCGTACCAAGGAGGTCCTGTAAGAAGCTAGAGCGAATTTCCAATCTAGTCCACCTACCGGCACAACCTGATCGTTCTTTCGAAGAAGCATTTTGAAGATCTAAGAGCTCGTGCACATATCTTATGCTCCATAAAAAGGCGATAGCTTCGTCCGAAGGTGTCTATAGTTTTAAAGTTTTAGTAAAAGGATGTAATATACATGATGGTTATCTCATTTTGAGTCCACTTTTGTAAGCCCAAGCGATAATTACCCGAGTCGTTCAAGAGTTTGTAAAAGATGTTCATTATCAATAAAGATAATTTTTCTATTTTTTAACATTGTGTTTAAATTATCTGCATACTCTGAATATGTGCTCGTTATATAAAATAGCTTGGTCTTGTGCGTTGCGTACGTAACCTAGGCATGCACGACGTCATGTCCGAGGGACGAGTATTGATTCTACAAAAATTAGGGCGTGACAAGGGACTCCTTCAACAGAATACAGTTGCAACTGTAGACGCATACTATGAGTAGGCTGTCACGCGTACATCCTTAATAGGATAAAGTTAGGCCAGGACGAGCTGCCACGTAGATGTTTGTTGTGATTTATTGTTGCTGAAGATCTGGGCGGTTCTCGTCTTTTGTTTGCATAACTTGGTCATCTTGACACGTGGCCCGCATTTAGTTGGAGAGAATTACCGTAGTCGTAACATAAAGACTTCGTCTCAGGGAACCCTGCCATATTGGATGCATGGAGTCTGGGATGCATGGGACGCATGTGGACATAGACAGATAGAAATTATGGAGTCTGTAACGCATGGGACCAGAGACACATGGAATGCATAGAGTCTTGAACGCATGGATCCAAAGACGCATAGAATATATGGAGTCTGGAACGTACGGGGCCAGAGACGCATAGAACGCATGAAAAACTTTGTCTTACATATACGTAGCCCTGTACGGCTGTATAGTGATAAAAGTAATAATGATGGTGACATGAGCACTGATGCCAATTATCTGTGGCAGAATTGAGGCATTCAGAGAGTCCTTTCTGTCAGGATTCTGTGTCAAACATAATCTGTGTCAAGTCTTCATGTGGCTAATATTGGAGAGTATGGATAATGCTTTTTCTTGGCTGCATGATCATTCTGCAGCCTAATTTCTTCATAGTCAATTTTGGGGTGCGTGTTTGTTAGACACATGGAACTAGATTTTGCATTCTTACACAAGAACCCCTTCAAAGTTTTTAAACTAATAAATTTAGGATACTTTGAATAAGAAGCATGGAGGAGAGGACCTTTGGTCGCATAAAAGGGGGGCAGCATGGATGAGTCTGCTAGGGTGTCAAATCTCCATTTAATGCAGGATTTGGCTCGATCCTTGAGTGTATTTTCTTGCGATTCTGATTCAACGACATTTTAGAGTAGATAAATAAGGATCATGCAAATCGAGGTATCAGGTTCATCCTTATAACTTCCTGGTTCATCACCTCGATTTTCTCTCACACCCTAGGAGCTGTGATGACCCACAACCAGATATTCGGGCACGAGAACATGGTTACGCCTAGCCTACATCGCAGCATCGACGGTAGAACATTGTCTGGGTCATTTCTAACTATCTAATATCTCAACAATATAATATGGTACCTGTCAATCATCTCATCACCAAACGGAGGAACAATATGGTATCTCACAAGTATGACTAATCTCAATCCCAAAACAAACTAAGAAAGATAAAGAACGAATGGAATAGCGAAGGAAAGAATAAGATACAATCCATAATCTGAAATAATATACAAATTGTGAATCTCCACAAATATAATAGTCTAATACATGCCAACACAAATAAATAGACCTCATCGGGCTCTATAACTAAGTCCTCCTGGTCTATAGGAGTATCCTCTAAAGGTACGTCGTCCTGTGGTCCGTAGAATGTGGGACACTACTCTATAAGCCAATCATCTGCAAAAATATATCCAGTCAGGATTGGAGCGAAGTACATACCTCTGAAAGCAGTATTAATAACATAATCGAGCATATAAAATAGATAATAGAAATAAAATACAAGATCACTAATATATGAATGAATGAACAATAGATATACAGGTAATGTACAAGAATATAGAACAACAATATGAATATCTGCAATATGAAGAAATAGCTGCAGTCTACCTAATGTGCCTCGGAATATAATTTTATTATGTGATCGGTTTGGGTGAACATGATCAATAAGGTAAGACGATTACAATTTAGGTATATAATTAGAATATACATGATGAACAATGGGGCTTTGATCACATAATCAACTCCTACTCTCCCATCCCTAACTAATACCAATGGATCCAATCATATTACGCTACGAATACGAATATGACCACTGAACACGAGTAGTGGATGTACATGAATATAATGACCACTGAACACGAGCAGTGGGTGGTCACGAATAAGTACACTGAACACGAGTAGTGTGTGAAGACAAAATATAAATCAATACCCACTATACACGATAAAATACATGTACACAAGTACCCGCTGAACACGGTAGGGGATAACATCTCCTGACGGGATCCATGTAGTACAAGTCCATGAAATCACTGTATCGGAATCAAGTATACAATTCTAGAACATGCATATATACACCATTATGAATTAAAAACTATCATAGAAATGTACTTGCTTGAAGTCCTTAGCAAGGTGTGTCCCTCGATGCCCAAGCTGGTGTCACAAAGACCTATATATGGTATGTTGCATCAATACAAAGGTCTAGAATGAAAATGAGTTAAGTTGATGCAATTCTAAGTCAATAACCCATTTCTAGGTCAAACTGATTAAATCTAGGTTGCAAGAGTCTTACACTTGGATACTAACTCAGTGCACTATGAAACTATGCTATACTAGCTAACCTATGATGCTATGAAACACTCAAAAAGCCGTATCCAAGATACGCAAGTTTCCGTATATGAAAATAGTATTTTAGATATATATACAAGTCAACATACATAGTACTATAACAAATCAATAAAAATATGATACCTTGTCCTTGCACCAATGCGTATCACACCTATCTCGATGTCTAAACCCAATACCTTGAGTATCGACCCCTTACCTTGACATTACCTTGGTATCCCAAGGTAATTCAAACCTCTTGATATACCTAACATATAGTTAATACCCCATAAACTAACTACAACATATGTAATATACTAACACCATAATATATATCAATACTATAGATAGTTAGTTACAAATAGTTACTTAGCTAACTATTGCTCAAACTACTAACTAACAACTTATCATATATACAATAGTAAAATTATCTAACTAACTATATCTAATACTTACTAGCTACATAGATACATATATAACTACTCTACAACCCATTAAACAACCAATTAAACATACCCAGAACTGTGCAAATACTGACTGATACCTTACTGATACTCTGTGCTCGCTGAATCCAAAACTGTACCTCAGTGGTTGCCTACACAGTGTGGCTGCTGACTTGCATGCTGAGATACTCATCACTATGTCCTACAGTCACTGCTTGGTCGATTGTTGCATCTCCTAACTGTAGTGAATGCTCAAAGTTGTTGCTTACTTGCACTGCAGTGGCTCCTCACCTTGCTGCACACTGAATCCCTCAGTTGCTGTGCACAAATGCACATTGGTAATTTTTTGAGCTTCCTGTAGGTAACTTGCTGAATAGCTATTGCAGCAACATGCTGCTGATCTTCAGTACAGCTGCACTGAATTGGTTCTCTGCTGAACTTAAAGGAATGCATTCCCAAGTTGCTGTTTAGTATTCGCTGCAACTTGCAGTTGGCTTCTGTATCACTGCAGTGTGTAGATCCCTCCTGCTGCAAAATCCCGTGCACGAGCTCTTTGCTGTTGACCTCATTTTACTGCACACTGAAAGCTGTGGGGGACTGCACGAGCATTGTGCATACACAGTGCATACTGAACTGCTGAATGTTGCTCTATGCAACTCTCTCACTGACACACTATAACACACAACCACAGCACAGCACACTCACACATACACAAACACTCCTACATATATATATATATATATATATATATATATATATATATATATATATATATATATATATATATATATATATATCAGTCTATATATGTATGTACATTCCTATATTAGTTTGAATCTGTATGAATTAATATCTACTCATCTATAGATAACTACTAAATATATATATACACATATAAATATATATCAAGGTATCTCAAACTATTTATGTATCTCAATCTATATATATATATATATATATATATATATATATATATATATATATATACATATATACACTCTCTCACACACACACACACACACACATATATATATATATATATGTGTGTGTGTGTGTGTGAGAGAGTGTATATATATATATATATATATATATATATATATATATATATATATAAACACTAATACATATATATATATATATATATATATATATATAATTAGATACATATACATAACAACCTATACACATATATTTATATATCTATATAAATACTCATACATATATGCCTACCCACATTGATGCATAAACACATACACATATACATAGTTGTATATATAGATAACATACACCCTCACATATATATAAACATTAATAAATAGACATATGCACATATAGATATAGCTATATACACTTATACATATATCAATACATACTCATATACATATATATCATACATATATATATACACACGCATATATATAATTGAGGACAATAAACCAAACACGTGGAGTGTACCGCACCCATATCATACTAATTCTATGATACGCTTGCGATACGTCTCCACCACACAACCAAACATATTCCGGAGGACACGAGCAAGTCTAATACACATAATATGAATAATACGTATAGTAATTAGATCAACTACGTGTCCGTGTCATGAAGTGATATGCACAAGTCCCAATGTCGGAGGAAAATCCCCAAAAATAATCTGTATCGCCCAATTGACGAGATACGGCCTACACATACCCAATTGTGGATGTGACACTAGTCATAAACAAGCAATCATATGTCATATTGATCTATTTGACCAAGTGACAAATACTACATGTGCCAATCTCGGAATTCTCCTAAAATTGATACCAAATTGTACATAACTTCCAGCATAGGTCTCCTATGAACCTAAAACCAATTCCTATGTGTAGAGTATGCATGTGGATTGGTTTTTCATGGTTAAATCTCAGATTTATAGTCTACTAGAAGAGGAAAAATTGAAATATACCTATTGGGGGATGGATTCCCAATCAAAATCTCCAAATTGAAATGTAGCTCCTCTCCTTGTAGATCTTGGCCTCCTCTTTGTTGCTCCTTGCTTCCTTCTTATAGATCATTGATATAGAAGCCTCCAATGAAGAATAGGGAAGGAATTTGTGAAAAAAATTATGGAGAATTGATGAGGGAAAAACTAGATCTAAATGGAATTAGAAATTAAAATAAGAGAGATACTCTCTCTCCTCCTATGGTGGCCAGCCATATACCCCCTTTTCCAAGTAGTGTAAAATTTCCTATTTATCCCTTGGGGCCTCTCATGAAGAAATTAATTAAGGAGGGAAGGTTCTAGTCTAATGGCTTCACTAATTAATCAAAACTCCTAATCCATGGGCCTAATTCATGGACTCAATCTAAATCAATCTAAAATGTTAAGTTCATACAACTAATAAATTGGTTAGATCAACTACACAAGTCTAAATAAATCTACAACTAACAATAATTAAATAATATATTAAATAAATAATACACATGCATAATATTTAAATACAATCAATCCTAAAATAAAATACCTGTGTAAATTACCAAACTATCCTTGATTGGAAATGTGAGGGTGACAATCCTACCCACCTTAAAAAAATTTTATCCTCAAAATTAAGGAAGAAACTAACTACCAAAAGCAAATAATACAATGCAAGAAATAGTTATACCTCAGGGCTCGAATATATATGGATACCGCTCGCGCATCTCGGCCTCTCGCTTCCAGGTACTCTCTCCTAGCGAGTAATGACTCCACAAGATGCACACCAAAGGAATCGTCTAGTTCCTCAACACCTTCTCTCTCCAATCCAGAATCTCCACTAGCTGCTCTGGATAGCTAAGAGTAGGGTCCGTACCTCTATCTCCGAGTGATCCAACACATGACTGGGATCTGCCATATACCGTCTCAGCTGTGACACTTGAAAAACGTTGTGCCTCCCTCTAATATAGGTGAGAAGTCTAGTCTGTATGCAACTGTACTGACCCTCTCGAGAATATTGAAAGGTCCGATGAATCGCGGACTAAGCTTTCCACCTCCACCGAAACGAATCGTACCACGTGTCAGAGAAATCCTCAAGAAAACTAGACCGCCAACCTAGCATGAAACACAATCTTAGCACTCTAACAAAACAAACAATCAAACACAAGCAATATAAAACAAAAATCTATACCTAAAACTGCAAAGGTCTCCGGTGGCTATCGGTCCAATGCCGCTGCCTGTCCTGTACCACTCAAAGTCTATCCCTGATAAGCTTCACCTTCTCAGCTGCATCCACTACCATCTCTGGTCCCAATAAAGCTCTCTCACCAACATTATCCCAGATTAACGGAGTACGGCATCTCCGTCCATACAATGCCTCAAATGGGGATATCTCGATATTGGCTTAGTAGCTGTTGTTGTATGAAAACTATACCAAGTGAAGGTGATCCTCCCAAGAATCTCTAAGGTCCAAAACACAGGTGTGTAGCATGTCCTCGAGAGTCTGAATAGTCCTCTCCGACAGTCCATCAGTCTAAGGGTGATATGCGGTACTAAACTTGAGTTGAGTGCCCAAGCTAACCTGCAAAATCCTCTAGAAGTAGGATGTGAAGCGAATATCCTGATCCGAGACTATGCTCATTGGAATATTGTGCAATCTAACAATCTTGCGTACAAATATCTCTACGAGCTTCTTCGTAGATGTACCCACTTTGAATGGCAGAAAGTGAGCTAATTTGGTCAACCTGTCCACGATGACCCAAATCGCATCTTTATCTCCTGGAGAACGTGGAAGTCCTGATACAAAATCTATGGTCACATGCTTCCATTTTCACTCCAAAATGGTTAAAGGCTGAAGCAATCCACCTAGCCTCTGTCTCTCCGCCTTTACCTGCTGGCAAACTAAGCATTTGGATACGAAGCTAGCTACCTTTCGCTTCATACCATACTACCATACATGCTGTCTCATATCTCTATACATCTTGTTGGCACCTGGATGCAAAGAGTACTGAGGTCGATGCCCCTCCTATAGAATCTTCTCGCGCAATGCTCCTCTCGGTACACACAATCTGGTACTGTGCCGCAATGATCCATCATCTGCAAAGATGAAGTCCTCTTCTAGCCCCATCTGAACCTGTGCTCTAATGTTCATCAGAGACTAATCCTCATACTGTCCGGCTCTGACCCGGTCTATCAGCTCTGACTGTATCTGAAGTTACCATATCTGTGTTGCGACTCCAACAACTAATTCCTTAATGCCCAAACTGTCAAGATCGGCCAATAAATGTCTGTCTCTCGTCAAGCACATAGCCACGGGATACCTGCTCAAGGCATCCGCGACTACGTTGGCCTTCCCTAGATGGTACTGCTAAGAAACATTGAAGTCCTTCATCAACTCCAACCATCGCCGTTGCCTCATGTTGAGCTCTTTTTATGTAAACATATACGTTAAGCTCTTATGGTCTGTGAAGATCTCCATTCTCTCTCCATACAAGTAGTGTTTCCAATTTTTGAGAGCAAATATAACTACTGCCAACTCCAAGTCATGGGTAGGGTAGTTCTTCTTATGCGGGCATAATTGCCTAGAAGCATAGGCAATCACCTTCTAGTGTTGCTGTAATACACAACCCAAATCCTTTCCTGATGCATTACTGTAAATGGAAAATTCTCATGCTCCTGATGGCAATGTTAAGATTGGAGCTGTAGTCAACCTCTTCTTCAGCTCCTCAAATGCTGACAGACAATCCTCAGTCCAGACGAACTCCACGTCCTACTGGTTAGTCTAGTCATCGACTCTGCAAGTCTGGAAATGACCTGAACAAACCTTCGATAGTAGCATGTTAATCCAAGGAGACTCCTGATCTCTGTTATTGAACTTGGGGTAGACCATGATTCAACTGCTGAAATCTTCTTCGGGTCCACTGAGATTCCATCTCCTGTAATAACATGCCCGAGGAATTCAACCTTAACAAGGAAGAACTAACACTTTAATAGCTTTCCATACAGCTTCTCTTTCCTGAGGGTCTCCAGAACTATCCTCAAGTGCTGCTCATGCTCCTCTGGGATCTTCGAATATATCAGAATATCATTTATGAAGACTATAACAGACTGATCCAGGTACTTATGAAACACCTTGTTCATCAGGTTCATGAACACTGTCGGGGCATTGGTCAACCCAAACGACATTACCAAGAACTCGAACTGCCCATAACGAGTCTTGAAAGCTGTCTTTGGGATGTCTTCCTTCTTCACTTTTACCTAGTGGTATCCTGACCTCAAGTCTATCTTTGAGAATACCTTCGCTCCGCTCAACTGGTCAAACAAGTCATCTATCCGCGGCAACGGGTATTTGTTCTTGATAGTGAGGTTGTTAAGTGCAATGTAGTTGATACACATACGTACCGACCCATCCTTCATTGGTACAAAAAGTACTGGAGTATCCCATGGTGATGAACTGGAATGGATAAAGCCCTTGTCTTGCAACTTATCCACCTGCTTCTTTAACTCTGCCAGTTCGCTGTTGTTTACTCTATAGACATGTTGAGATATCAGCTCTGCGCCTGGCACAAAATCTATAAAAAATTCCATATCTCTGTCCAACGGCAACCCCGGCAACTCCTTTGGAAAGACATCCATGAACTCTGCAATCAACGAATATGGCAACTCCTGCGCTTCTACCAAAGCTCCACAGAAATTGCCTTCTCTCTGCTCTGCTCATCAGACGAACTCGAACTTCGGCTCTCCTAGCATCTAAAATAAAACTCTACCTCCACGACAATCAATACTAGCATGATGCCTACTCAACCAATCCATCCTGAGTACTATATCGTAACTCGGAAGTAGCATTACGAGTAAATATACACTCAACTATTGGCCTCCCAAATAAACTATCTGGTTCTTGCAAATATCACTGACCAGGATAATGCTACTCCCGGTCGTGATATTGTAAGTCCTCGCCAATGGTTCAGACTCAAGACGATGTCTCAAAGCAAAAGATACAGATACAAAGCTATGAGCAGCACCAGAATCGAATAAAATGTGAGCTAGAAAGGAATCGAGATAAACTGAACCTGAGATGACATCGCCAACCGACTTCCCCTCCTCGACAATCAAGGCAAAAGGTCGCCCCTGTCGCTGCGTACCTCTCTGTTGCTGGTGCTGAGCAAACTGCTGCTGCTGCAGTGGTAGAGGTCTTTTCTGCTGTCCCGCTGGTGGTCTAGCGGGTGCTCTCTGCGCCTGAACTCCGTCCTAAACCGGACGAGTTGGGACTTTAGGACAAGCCCTCAACTGATGATCTCTTGATCCGCAGAATAATATTGGCCAAGTCTCATCCTGTATGCATCCCATTCGTGTCCTTGCTTCTTACAGAAAGTGCAAGGAACTACTGCCCTCTGGATCTGATGCATCTGCTGTGCCGACGCTCTAGCTGGCCCATGATACTGCTGCCTCAGATGCTAATGGTGCCTCTGGTGCTACTGCTAGAAATGTGGCCTCTTTGCTGGACCCATGTTGGTACTGGATCCTCCTGTGTCCCTTGGCCTCTTAGAGCCAAGCTCTAAGTCATCCTCCGTTCGCTGCGCCTGTCTAAGAATCTCCTCGAATGTGGCGGTAGGATCTCCGTTCGTGTGGGATTTAACTTCCCGGTTTAGGCCCTTCCTGAACTTTTTGGCTCTACCTCTAGGGTTCTGTCCCTCCACAAAGTGACCTAGTCGTCAATACTCTACCGCATACTCGTCCACTGATATACCTCCCTAGACGAGGTACTGGAACTGGCTCTCTAAGGATCTCAGAGCCACGTCTAGGAAGAATTTCTTCTTAAAAAGCTCTTTGAAAGCCTCCCAAGTGAGTCCTCCTACTGCGATCCTGGGGTCTGTCCGGAACCATGTCAAAGCAATATCGAACATCATACAACCCGCTGCCTCTATTTATAATATCTCTGGAATCTGCGCCAGCCGTAGGTTCCACTCTATGTCCTCGATCCAATCATCCACATAAAGGATCCCCTCTATGCCTATGAAGTCCTTCGGGCCCATCCTCTTGAAGTCTGTGATGGTACCCGGCCTCGGCTGCTAAGAAATAAACTGAGATGGTGCCATTTGTAGCTGGACTATAGTAGCTCTCTTAACTGATGCAAGTGCAATCTGGTGAGCATTCTCTACGCTCTTCGTAGGACCTCTGACTGACGCTCCTGCACCTTTATCATCTGTTAGAAGAGCGTGAACATCTGCGTCTGATCAACTGTAGGTGGTGGGGGTGGAAGATCTTCGGAAACTGTCTGCCCTATCCTCGGTACTGGAGGTAGAGCACCTCCGAAAGCTGTTTATGATACGCCCACCTGGACCGGTTAAGCTGACCTCCTAAATGTAGGTGTTGGACCATCGTCTGAGGGTGCTGCCCTCAAGGGTGATGAAGTGACTGATCGTGCTGTCACGGCACCTGAGCGCTGGAAACGCATCTTCGGCGGCATCCTGAAGATATATTAAAATAAGGAATCAATATTGAGTATGATACGATACCATCAAAGAAGGACAAAATTTATTTAAAGTAAAGAAATATTGAAATAGATAAGGATTGTAAAACATATTTTGGAATATTTCCTAGTTGTGATTGAGTAACTCTCAGCCTAAATCCTATTTCCTAAAATAGGCTCGCAGTAGTACTTTAGACGAGCACAACTACGATATCGCACTACTTGTGAATCTAGACCTGTATGGACCACCACTAAAAATGTGTCACAATCCACAACATCGGCGGTAGAACGCTGTCTGGATCATTTTTAACTATCTAACATCTCAATAATATAATATGGTTCCTGTCAATCATCTCAACTCCAAACAGAGGAACAATATGGTATCTCACAAGTATGACTAATCTCAATAATAAAATAAACTAAGGAAGATAAAGCACGAATGGAATAACAAAGAAAAGAATACGATACAATCCACAATCTGAAATAATATACAAATTGTGAATCTCCACAAATATAATAGTCTAATACATGCCAACACAAATAACTAAACTTCCTCGGGCTCTGCAACTAAGTCCTCCTGGTCTATAGGAGTATCCTCTAAGGGTACATCATCCTGCGGTCCGTAGAATATGGGATACTGCTCTATAAGCCAATCATCTAAAAAAATATCCAGTCAGAATTGGAGCGAAGTACATACCTCTGAAAGCAGTTTCAATAACATAATCGAGCATATAAAATAGATAATAGAAATAAAATACAAGATCACTAACATATGAATGAATGAACAATAGATATACAGGTAATGTACGAGAATATAGAACAATAATATAAATATCTGCAATATGAAAAAATAACTGCAATCTAACTAATGTGCCTCAGAATACAAGTTTATTATATGATCTGTTTGGGTGAACATGATCAATAAGGTAAGATGATTACAAGTGAGGTATGTAATCAGAATGTACACGATGATTAATGGGGCTTTGATAACATAATCAACTCATACTCTCCCATCCACATCTAATACCAATGGATCCAATCATGAACGCTACGAACGCGAATATGATCACTGAACATGAGTAGTGGGTGTACACAAATATAATGACCACTAAACATGAGCAGTGGGTGTACACAAATAAGCACATTGAACACGAGTAGTGTGTGCACACGAAATATAAATCAATACCCAATATAGTTGATGAAATACATGTAAACGAGTACCCGCTGAACACGGTAGGGGTTAATATCTCCTAACGGGATCTATGTAGTACAAGTCCTTGAAATCACTGTATCGGAATCAAGTATACAATTTCGATACACTATTATGAATTATAAACTATCAGAGAAATGTACTCGCCTGAAGTCCTGAGCAAGGTGTGTCTCTCGATGCCCAAGCTGGTGTCACACAGACCTATATATGGTATGTTGCATCAATACAAGGTTCTAGAATAAAAATAAGTTAATTTGATAAAATTCTAAGTTAATAAGCCATTTCTAGGTCAAACCGATTAAATCTCGGTTGCAAGAGTCTTACACTAGGATATTAAGTTAATACACTATAAAACTATTCTATGCTAGCTAACCTATGATACTATGAAACACTCAAAAAGTCGTATCCTAAGATACGCAAGTTTCCGTATAAGAAAATAGTATTTTAGATATATATACAAGTCAACATACATAGTACTATAAGAAATTAATGAAAATATGATACCTTGGCCTTGCAAAAAAGCGTATCACCCCTATCTCGATGTCCAAACCCAATACCTTGAGTATCGACCCCTTACCTTGACATTGCCTTGGTATTCCAAGGTAATTCAAAACCACTTGATATATCTAACATATAGTTAATACCACATAAACTAACTATAACATATGTAATATACTAACACCATAATATATATCAATACTATACATAGTTAGTTACAAACAGTTACTTAGCTAACTATTTCTCAAACCACTAACTGACAACGTATCATATATACACTAGTATAATTATCTAACTAACTATATCTAATACTTACTAGCTACATAGTTATATATATAACTACACTACAACACATTAAACCACCAACTAAACATACCCGACACTGTACAGATACTGACTGATACCTTACTGATACTCTGTGCTCGCTGAATCTGAAACTGCACCTCAGTGGTTGCCTGCACAGTATGGCTACTGACTTGCATGTTGAGATACACATCACTGTATCCTACTGTCATTGCTTGGTCGATTGCTGCACCTCCTAACTGCAGTGAATGCTCAAAGTTGCTGCTTTCTTGCACTGTAGTGGCTCCTCACCTTGCTACACACTGCATCCCTCAATTGCTGTGGAAAATGCACATTGGTCATTTCTCGAGCTTTCTGCAGGTACCTTGCTGAATAGCTATTGCAGCAACATGCTGCTGATCTTTAGTACAGCTGTACTGAATTAGTTCTCTGCTGAACTAAAAGGGATGCATGCCCAGGCTGCTGTACAGTATCCACTGCCCCTTGCAGTTGGCTGCTATATTACTGTAGTGTGTAGCTCCCTCCTGCTGCAGAATCCCATACACGAGCTCCTTGTTGTTGACCTCATCTTGC
Source organism: Iris macrosiphon (assembly GCA_036927795.1). NCBI lineage: Eukaryota > Viridiplantae > Streptophyta > Magnoliopsida > Asparagales > Iridaceae > Iris > Iris macrosiphon. The sequence goes on from JAYESA010000013.1 coordinate 124,865,278, forward strand.
TGCACACTGAAAGCTGTGGGGGACTGCACGAGCATTGTGCACAGACAGTGCATACTGAACTGCTGAATGTTGCTCTATGCAACTCTCTCACTGACACACTATCACACACAACCACAGCACACTCACACACACAAACACTACTATATATATATATATATATATATATATATATATAAATATATATATATATATATATATATATATCAGTCTATATATGTATGTACATTCCTTTATGAGTATAAAACTATATGAATTAATATCTACTCATATATAGATAACTACTATATATATACACACACATATAAATATATATCAAGGTATCTCAAACTATTTATCTATCTCAATCTATATATGTATAGATATATATATATACACTCACATATATATATATATATATATATATATATATATATATATATATATATATATATATATATATATATATATATATATATATATATATATATATATATATATATATATAATTAGATACATATACAATAACAACCTATACACATATATTTAAATGTCTATATAAATACTCATACATATATCCATACCCACATAGATACATAAACACATACACATATACATAGTTATATATATAGATAACATACACCCTTACATATATATATATATATATATATATATATATATATATATATATATATATATATATATATATATATATATATATATATATATATATATATATATAAACACTCATAAATTGACATACACACATATGCACATATAAATATAGCTATATACACTTAAACATATATCAATACATACTCATATACATATATATCATATAATATATATCATACATATACATACACAAGCATACATAGAATTGAGGACAATAAACCAAATACGTGGAGTGCACCGCACCCATATCAAACTAATTCTATGATACGCTTGCGATACGGCTCCACCACACAACCAAATGTATCCCGGAGGACACGAGCAAGTCTAATACACATAATATGAATAATACGTATGTAATTAGATCAACTACGTGTCCGTGTCATGATGTGATATGCACAAGTCCCCGTGTCTAAGAAAAACCTCCAAAAATAACCCGTATCGCCCAATTGATGAAATACGACCTACACATACCCAATTATGGATATGACACTAGTCACAAACAAGCAATCATATGTCATATTGATCTATTTGACCAAATAACAAATACTACATGTGCCAATCTCGGAATTCTCCAAAAAATGATACCAAATTGCACATAACTTCCACCATAGGTCTCCTATGAACCTAAAACCAATTCCTATGGGTAGCCTATGCATGTGGATTGATTTTTCAGGCTTAAATCTTAGATTTAGAGTCTACTAGAAGAGGAAAAACTTAAATGTACCTTTTAGGAGATGGATTCCCAATAAAAATCTCTAAATTAAAACGTAGCTCCTCTTCTTGTAGATCTTGGCCTCCTCCTTGTTGCTCCTTGCTTCCTTCTTGTAGATCCTTAATGTACAAACCTTCAATGAAGAATAGAAAATAAATTTATAAAAAAATTTGTGGAGAATTGATGAGGGAATGAAGGAAAATTAAAAAAAGGGAAAACTAGATCTAAATGGAATTAGAAATTAAAATGAGAGAGATACTCTCTCTCCTTCTATGGTGGCCGGCCATATACCCCTTTCCCCAAGCAATGTGAAATATCCTATTTACCCCTTGGGGCCTCTCATGAAAAAATTAATTAAGGAGGGAAGATTCTAGTCTAATGGTTTCACTAATTAATCAAACCTCCTAATCCATGGGCCTAATTCATGGGCTCAATCTAAACTAATCTAAAATATTGGGTTCATGCAACTAATAAATTGGTTAGTTCCACTATACAAGTATAAAATAAATCTATAACTAACAATAATTAAATAATATAATAAATAAATAATATACATGGATAATATTTAAATACAATCAATCCTAAAATAAAATACCCGTGTTAATTGCCAAACTACCCTTGATTGAAAATGTGAGGGTGACAGGAGCCTATAATTAGGCGGTCTATGGAGGGGAGAGAACTTTTTTCTCTCTCCTTCCCCCTATTTTGTGAAAGATGCCGAGGACTGTTGTCTATCACGTCGTGGGTATTGTCAAGAACGGTATCGATCCATGGCCCCCAGATGCAGGCATTCTTTTTGGAGATAGGTGTGTGTCATGATGGCAGGGACACAAAGACACAAGTATACGACCTTGTATCTTGGATGAGAAATTATCTAGAATACACGCAGGCCCTCCCACAAAGTTCTGCCGTATGGATGAGTAATCATCTACAACATGTGCGTAGAGCCTATCGGTGGCTTGGCCGCATGGATGAGAAATCATCTGCAACATGCACACAGAGCCTATTAGTAGCTTGGCCGTATGATGAGGAATCAGTCCATCTGTAGCTTTGGACGCTTGGATAAGACCTCATTTTGCTCATGCATGCAGACTTAGCTATCTTGCTAATGCATACGGCCGCCGTACCTTTTTGTAAATTTCGTTGAGACTGATATTTTTTCTCTTTATGCAGGTTTTATCACCCTATGTGGTGCCCATGATGGAGCATGGAAGGATATCATAGAACCCGTTATTCGAAGAGAGTGCCAACCTTATGCGACGGTTTGTCACCAAGAACTGATCTAGGAGGCAAGGGTGAACATGCTGTAAAATTCGTAGAGCTATCCCTATTTATGCAGTATGCTAGCTGTATTTCTCCCCTTTATGCGGCTTACTACCGGCCGGGGGCCTGCGGTGTCGATGACAAAATTTGGATTAATTATCATTCTTGTCTTCGGTCTTTCGGTATGGTTGTCGGGCACCTGACCCTGCTCCTCCCTTGCTATCCATCACTATGGATTCTTTTCCATATATTGAGATTTTTATTGTGGATGGATGATCCAGAATGTGTTCCTGCCTGCTGCTGGCTTCACTTGTGTCAGTAAAAAAATAACACGGAGGGGTGCCTCTAATGAAAAAGGTTCCTGTCAGCGAGACTTCATGGAAACCCTTAAAAATGGGTTTCCATCATATGTACTCATGACCTTAAAAACTAATAAAAAAAATCCTTAAAAATAGATTTCGATCATATGTTCTCATGATCTTGAATATTAATCAATAAAGTCTTATTTTCTAGAATTTCCTCTTTGTATTTGTCTTTTTACATGTTGTGGACTTTGGATATTGTACTAGAGGAAATATGGAGGTAGCACAATACCGGACATATATGTTGAGGATATCTCTACAGGGGGTCTTTGGTGGACCTTTTACCTTTTGCGCACTTGGGTACAAGTAATAGATTCGAGACAAGCCCTATCGGAGGTGATATGGATGTGGCAGATTTTATGGACTTAACACTGCTGGCGTACTTAGAGTTAAGTATGGGTGATAAGTTTAGATAATGACCGATATCAGAGGTAGTATGGACATGATAATCGATAGTCAAGTAGAGAGGTTTACTCAGAGGTAAGAAGGACATGGCAAACTATACTGGGAAGGATGTGAGGACGATAGCTCAGAGGTAATATGGACGTGAGCTAATCGATAGTCATATTGAGATCTTCGGTACGAACATGGTATTTTTGTGGAAGGAAAATAAAATAAGCCAGAGGTAATATGGACATGGATAATTTCTTTTGTTGGGAAACATGGGAAGCTCATAGTTTAAAGGTAATATGGACGTGAACTGTTTGCTTTCGTTGATGATATTCCACTGGAGGATCTTTGGTAGAAATATTACTTCTTGCGTACTTGAGTGCAAGTAATAAGTTTGAGACAAAACCCTATCAGAGGTGATATAGACATGATAGATTTTGTGGACCCATTACTTCTTGCGCACTTGAATGAAAGTAATAGGTTCAGAACAAGCCCAGCGAGAGGTGATATGGACGTGGTATATTTTGTGGACTTAATACCACTGGCATACTTAGAGTTAAGTATGGGTGATAAATTTACATAATGACCGATATCAGAGGTATTGTGGATGTGATGATCGATAGTCAAACAAAGAGGTTTGCTCAGAGATAATATGGACATGGAAAATTCTATTGGGGGTAATCGGTTAGGACAATAGTTCATAGGTGATATGGACATGAGCTAATGCCTAAAGGAACTAATTATGAGTGGTCTACCCAAGAGTATGTATAATCCTAAAGGTAGCTCCGCTGGAAAGATTTTTGAGGATCTACTGTCTATTGCGTATTCAAGATTCCTGAATACAGACAATGACTTTCATCAAACATTTATGGAAGATAAGTGCATATTGTGCTTACACACTTGCTGGGGATGAACAACGGGGAACATACACTATATATTTTGGTTGTCCATTTGATAGTAAATGGAGTACAAGTCTAGCTTAGACATATAACTTTTTGAGAAATTTGTCGTTGATAAGCATCATGAGCAAGTCGCCATTGGATTTTGTAAGCCGGTAGGTGCCGTTGGTGAACACAGACTCCACAATGAACGAACCTTCCCATTTAGGTTAGAATTTATCGGCCGTCTTGTGGGTCATGACCATCGGTCTTCTATCTATCAAGACGAGGTCACCCACTTGGTAAGTCCTCTTCTTGACCCGTTTGTTGAAGGCTCCTGAGAGGAACGCTTGGTAGAGCTCAATGCGTTATTGAGCTAAGATACATTTCTCGTCGAGTGCTTCTAACTCTTGCAGCCGTCGACGGTGATTGTCATCAACGGTCAATCGGTTGAAAAGAGCCACTCAGAGTGACAAAATTTGGATCTTGAGTGGGAGGACCGCTTCACTTCCATAAACAAAAAATAATGGCGTACTGCCAGTAGGTGTCCGGACCGTTGTGAGGTAGGCCCAGAGATACTAACCCAGCTTCTTGTTCCAGTCACGCTTATTGGATGACATGAACTTCTTGAGAAGCTTTATAATGGTCTTATTGAATGCTTCTGCCAGACCATTTGCTATTGGGTTGTAGGCTGTTGAGGCTACATTCTGAATTCAATTTTGTCCTAAAATTGGTAGAAAGCATGACTTGCAAATATGGACCATTTTTGTGGATGATCCTCCGTAGCAAGCCAAAGTGAGATATGACGTGATGTTTGACAAAGCTGATCATGTTTGAGGTCTTGACTTCAGCGAGTGGAACAACTTCCGTCCATTTGGAGAAGTAGTCGGTGATAGCCAAGATAAAATGATGTCCCTTAGAAGAATGTGGTTTAAATGTCCCGATAATGTCCATTTCCCATGCTTCAAATGGCCAAGATGCTACCGTTGGGTATAGAAATTCTTAGGGCTGGTGGATAAAGTCTGTATATATTTGGCACACTTGGCACTTTCTCATATAGTCAACAGCCTCCACTTCTATTGTCGGCCAATAGTAACCCATTCTCCGGAGACTTTTCTGTAGATTAGGTTCGGGCTGATGGGTACCACAAATCCTGTCGTGAGCCTCGCGGAGAGCCTGCTTTGCTTCTGCATTCGATATACATCGTAGTAAAAGACCGTCAAAGGAACATCGATACAATATTTTGGTAGCTGAATCGTAATAGAACCGAAGGGAACGTCTTTTGGTGGAAGTGGCTTCCTTTGGGTTTTCAGGAAGAATTTCATAGACTGCGTAGTTGATTAATGTGATCCTCCAATCATGGATGTCGGTGTCTACTTCTGCTGTGTAGCTTAGGCACATGCAGAGGTTATTTTTCGGGCAGACTAGCTCTTGATCGACCACTGTGATCAACTTATAGGTTTTGACCGGGACTACCAGGGAGGCAGCGAGGCCGGCCAGGGCATCAGCCTCGATATTTGCAGTCAGGGATGTGCTCTATGAGGAACCCCTCAAAGGTAGAGATTAATCCGAGCGTGGCTTGGTTGTAGGGAATAAAGTCTTCATGTCGCACTACTAGAATAAGCGGGATTAGCGACATTTTTTAGCGACTCCATGTAAAAATATCGCTAATTTAGCGACTCCATGTAAAAACGTCGCTAGACGTCGCTAATTGGCAAAATTTAGCGACGTTTGGCGACTTTTATTCAGTTTTTAAAAGATTAGTCGCTATAAGTTCAATTTAGGTCACTAAACGTCGCTAATATGTTTTATTTAGCGACGTTTAGCGACGTTTTTAGCGACATATATATTTTGGACATTTAGCGACGTTATTAGCGACGTTTAAGACGTCGCTAAATTAGCGACGTTTAAGACGTCGCTAAATTAGCGACATCATTATTGGCGTCGCTAAAATGTCGCTAAATTTTTTATTTAGGGTTGATTTCCCCCATTTCCTTCGGTCTCACCCTCTCCCTCTCCCAAATTTTAAACCCACTCTCGATCTCTCCCGCTCCGGCTCGTCCTTCCTCCCTCCGGCGACCCCCCTCGGCCGCATCCTCCCCTCCGGCTCCCCTCCTCCCTCCGGCGCCCCCCCTCCCTCCCGGCGACCCCCCTCCAACCGCGTCCTCCCCCCTCCGGCCGCATCCTCCTCCCTCCTCCTCCTCTTGGTAAACCCTAACTCTCTCTCTCTCTCTCTCTCTCACAGGACACATATGGCACCGACACTGACACGACACACACACGTGACCTAGGGTTAAGGTTAGGGTTAGGGTTTTTGACCTGGGGTTAGGGTTAGAGTTTTTGACCTGGGGTTATGAATGAAGGATATCTGATATCGAAAAACCATGATTCTCTAGCTAGGATTTGTTATAAATAATGTTGCAAGAGCCTGAGTCCAATTTATGTCTTTGAATGTCCAGAATGATACAATTTATTTGGCTAATGTAATCTAATTTGGGCATATAATGACTTCATAGATATTCTAAGATTTTTTGGTGTCAAAGCAGTTCACAAGTGAAGAGATGTTCTGTACAGGCATTGGATACAAGTTGATGCATTGACTTAGAGTTTTTGAGTACTAGTTCTATGCATGCTGAGTGTAGGTCGGCATTATTACTAAAATTAAATTTACATCCAGGATAAAATAAATAATTCACTACTTTTGTAATGACAAAGAGGTCTGCTAATAGAGAGGACCAACCATGGAGAATTCCATAGTGCATACAGAGAGAGAGAGAGCATGGTAGGATTCAATAGTGAAAACATTTATTGCATACTCTATTCTTTGTTACAAATTTACCAAGTTCTCCATTCTGCAAGCTGGTTTCCAATGTCTCCAAGGATGATAGACCAGGTATTCCAAGGTCTGTCATTATTGAAAGTTATGCCTGAATCCCTGGAGTTCATTGCTCAAATGTTTTGCACTAGAAGGGTTCATTGTTTGATGTTTTATTTCTCTTAACATTTGAGTATTCAGAGCTGAAAAGTTTTGAGTTCTAGTACTAGTTATGTGGAGAGAGAAATGAAGTAGAACATGGAGAAAGAGAAAAAACAATCATGTTAATATATCAACAACAAGTAATGGCACGCTCTTTATTTGAGAACTTTCTATCATACAATATCAATTTCCTTAGTAGAGAACTTTATTATGACTTAGAACGTTATGAATGCCTGGAGCCTAGAACCAAATCTAATATCTTTGCTAATAATTTTTGAACTGAGTCATATGCAATACTATGTTATCTCGATACTGTTTGGTGACATAGTTTAAAAATATCTCGTGCCTCTGTCCTCCAATAGTGATATTTTGTACTAGCCTATTAACTGATGGACAAAGACAACAAGAAGCCATTAGACTGTTATGAAGAACTAATCCTATTCAATCCAAATTCAATATTGAACTTAAAAGATCCACTTCATACTATCCAGTTTGAGATGGATTTGGGATTCAAACTTTTGGAAGACCTAACATTCAAATCACAAGCACAGCAATCTGGTCACAAATTAACACTTCTTCTGTAGTATTAGTATTAGTTCGGATTACTGTAACCTGTTAAGTGAAGTTCAGATTACTGTATTATTAGTATTAGTTAATGTCAATGGTTAGTATTGTGTTTATATATATATATATATATATATATATATATATATATATATATATATATTAGTATCAGTTGATAATAGTTAAGATATAAGTAGGGTTTTTGACCTGGGCTTAGGGTTAGGGTTTATACTAGTGTCAGTTGATACTAGTATCAGTTGATAATAGTTAAGATATAAATTTACATAATATTTAATATTAGATAATATATTTATATCTGTTATCAATTATATTTCTTTGTTTTCATCTATCTTACCAGATGGCACCCATGACCCGAGCACGTGCACGTCGCTTGAGAGAGACACCTCCTACTGTTAAGGAGGAGTGATACCTCCTACCGTTAAGGAGGAAGTGATGTCTCCTACTGTTAAGGAGGAAGTGAATGTTAAGGTGGAAGAGATACCACCTGCTGTATCTCAGACTGGGAGTTCCAGTCACCCAGTACCTATAGCGGCTGTATCTCAGATGGGGAGTTCCAGTCACCCAGCACCTATAGCAGAGATTGATCACATAGAAGTGAATGTTAAGAAGGAAGTGAATGTTAAGGAGGAAGATATACCACCTGCTGTATCTCAGATTGGGAGTTCCAGTCACCCAGCACCTATAGCGGCTGTATCTCAGACGGGGAGTTCCAGTCACCCAGCACCTATAGCGGAGATTGATCACATAGACGCTATTTATGCGCAGTATCTCAGGGACTGGTATGTGCCCCAGCGTATTGGATATCCTCGAGATTGATACTGTGATGTTTCATATACTTTTATTATGGTTATTGTGTGATTGTGATACTTATATATTATATATTTTGTGTGATTATGATACTTATATATTATGCATTTTGTGTGACTGTGATACTTTTATTTTGTGTGTATTGTGTGACTGTGATATTTTATATACTTTTTGTGTTATTTCGTTCGCAGAGTGTGACTGTGATACTTTTATTTTCTGTGTATGGTGTGACTGTGATATTTTATAAACTTTTTGTGTTATTTCGTACACAAAAAATTCAATGTAGGGTTGCTCCAGGTCTGTCTATAATATTTGTGTGTATTATGTGATTGTGATATTTTTTATTCATATTAAATGATATTAATTTACTGGTGTTGAGTGTTCCACCAAAGGGGTCGGCAAACCCAGAGAATTCAACGGAGGGTTGCTCCGGGTCTATTTTTAATTAGAAATTCATAAATTGCAGGAGATAGGTAATTTTTAACATTTTTTATTTTTCAATAAAAATTTAGCGACGTTTAGCGACGTTTAACGACGTTACTATACGCCGCTGAATACGTCGCTAATTAGCGATGTTTAGCGATGGTTGAGAACGTCGCTAATTTAGCGACGTTGAGTCGCTAAACGTCGCTAATTTTGCGAGATATTTAAGTCGCTAAAAAAGGCGGTATAGCGACTTTTAGCGACATTTTTCCTTTCAGCGATGTACTGAGTTCCGGCTTCTGTATTACGTCGCTAATTACGTCGCTAAATATGATTAGCGACATTTTTTGGTTATTTAGCGACATTTTTTTACGTCACTAATTTGACTTTTTCTGGTGTTGTCGGACCTTGTAATCGCCCCGGACCTGACTGACTATTTGCTTGGAATCTCCGTAGGCTCCAGGTAGTCTACTCCTACTTTTTTAACTAGTTGGAGTCCCATAATGAGGGCGTTATACTCTGCCACATTGTTAGAGCATGTCTCTAGAAGGGAGTAAGGGTGGTTGATGACCATATCATATAGGGAGATCAGTACTATCCCCACGCCAGTGACAATATCACCTTTGGGCCCTGTTCTTGAAGTACCGTCATAGAATATTTGTCAAACGGCCTCTGTGATTGTAGTCATGCTTGAGTCCGTTACTTCGTTTGGGATCTCCTCGTAGAGCTTCGAGCTTTCCAGGGGTGGGCCGCGGGAAAATCTGCCAATGCTTGGCCTTTGACCGTCTTTTGTGGAGCAAATACCATGTCTTACGGCGACAACAGTATTGCCCATGTGGCTAGGCGAGAGTTGAGTTCTCCGAGTTTAGTCACAAGGACCCTAAGAGGATTAACTCACGAGATCACATGGATGGTTTGTCCTTCCACGTAATACCGGGTCTTCTGAATGGCAAAGATAAGAGTGAGGCACTCATTCTCAATGGGGTTGTATATGTGCTCTACGCCGTCCATCATTCTGCTGAGGTAGTAAATGGTTTGTTCATGACCTACTTTACTTATCTGGGCTAGCAGATCTTCGTATGAGTGATCCATTGCCCGCACATATAGCAAGAAGGGTATTTCCACAATGGGGGCCACCAATACTGGGGGTTCATGAGATACTCCTTGATGTCGTCAAAGGCATGCTGGAATTCTTCGTTCCAGACAAATGAGACTCCCTTCTTCATGAGCAGAGTGAACGGCTAACAACGTCCAGAGAGGTTTGATATGAACCTCCTGATATATGTCAGTCTTCCTTGAAGGCCACAAAGTTCTCTGAGGTTCTTTGGCGGGTGCATTTTAAGGATTTCTTTAGTCTTGTCAGGGTCTACGTGGATACCCTTCGAAGTTATGACAAAACCAAAAAAAATAATCTCCGTAGACTCCCAGGAATGATTTGGTAGGATTCATCTTGAGCCGGTGCGCACGCATGAGATAGAACACAGTCTTCAGGTCTCGGAGATGATCATCTTTGGAGAGACTCTTGAGAACGATGTCATCAACGTAACACTCCACTGTCTTGAGTAAATGTTAACGAAAGATGGTGCTCATAGCTCAATGGTATGTAGCACAAGCATTCTTCAAACTAAAGGGCATGACTGTATAGCATTACACACTTATCGGCATTCAAAATGATGTGTGCTTGTCATCGTCAGGAAATACCTTAATTTGATTGTATCTTGAGAATTCATCCATAAAGGACATGCGCTCGAAGCCACAAGTATTGTCGATCATTATATATGTGATCGGACAAAAAAACTCGTCCTTAGGGCATGTCGCGTTCAGATTACGAAAGTCAACGCATATTTGAATCTTTTCGTTCTTTTTGACGACGGGCATGATGTCGGCTATCCAATTTGAATGTTGTTCCTCACGGATGAAGCCACTGGCTATCATTTTGTTGACTTCAGCTTCTATGGCATTAATAATGTCTGGTCAGAACTATCGTTGTTGTTGCTTGACCGGCTTAGCGTTTGGCAAGATATTGAGTTTTTGGACTAAAATTTGGAGGTTCAGTCCCGACATGTCTTCGTAACTCTAGGCAAAGATATCAATGTATTCCATGACGAGCTGTAGTAGGGGTTCCCGATCCTCATCTAACAGACTTTTGCTGATAAAAATAGTTTTAGGGGAGGATTCATAGCTCATATCGATTTTTACGACTTCATCATCAGTGGAAGGTTCCAGTTGCTTGAACCGCATCTTCCATTATGACTCTAGGCGTTGGGCCCACGGCTCTACTTCAAATAGTTTAGGTGGGTCCACGTCGTCTTTCTCAGGGTCAGCTGACGCTATGTTGGCAGACAATGTTTGTTTGAGCATCTCCCCGATACTGATATCAGAGTCCCAAGAGAAAGATTATGAAGAGTGAGAGTGTAGCCCATCTTCTTTATCTGAGCATTCAGGGGTTGTGGGAGGCGTGATGTACCCTAAGCCATGCTTGGTCTTATGGTAGTAATCCTCGGGCTTGCCTGCGGGAGCATGCAGACGCGGAGGTAGCCGTCGACCTTTGCCATAGTTTAAGTCCTTTGCGGCTTTCAGGTCGTATCCCATCTTCTGGATAAGGTGCTTTGTTTGAGAGCTGTATCGATGAAATGGTATTTTGCCGGTATCGGGTTCTGGCTCCAGTTTCTCTAAAACGAAGGATTGGGGACTTTCCACTCTGAAAAAGATGATGAGTTTGTCTTCTTTCTTCCTTGCTAGAACTATGAAGTAGGAGTTTTGACTGAGGAGAATTTGGTTCGCTGCATAGGTGGTAGTCACCGGTGTATACAGGTGCAGCGCACACCGTGCTCAATGGAATATAGTGTGCTAAGATGTGCAACATCCAAGTAGTCCAAAGATAGCCATTTATTTATAAAATAAGGTATCTTATCCTCAAGAATTATATCGTCAAGAGAAGGGACATTAGCATACGTGGCTATGTACTCCTCTAGTTCGTCCTTCTCGAGATCTACCCCAGTACGAGCGACGACTTCGTAGGTCTCCTGGCAGCTTTACCAGTAGAGGTTCAAAGGTCGTATTAGGTGCCGGATCTTCTTTCAGTGGTCGACTCGGTCAACGAAGGTGAACGACCAGAGGTTCGGGTGCTTTCTTATATAATTTCACCATGAGGGGTGGGGCTATGTCTGAAGTGTGTGCTTTGAGATGGACTCCAGAGGGTTCATTCAGTGTTGTCCTAGTCTCTGCCTAATGGTTGGCATCATTGCTACCTTCATCTTGGTGGAATTTATTGTAGATGATCGAGTCAAAGTAATAGGCCTCAACCCCTTTGAATGGATCAACGTCGGCAAAATCTGTCTTGACGATGCCATGATCGGCCACATACTTCAAGCACTGATACATGGTTAATGGTACGATCATGTACTGGTGTATCCATGGACGTCCCAATAGGACGTGGTAGGATACGTCTGCATCTATGGCGTAGCAGGTGACATCTATTTTCAAATTTTTGATCTGACACTTCAAACAAATCTTGTCCAGAGGGTAGCTTCTCCTTGCGTTGAAGCCACTGATGGAAGTATTAGTTAGTGCTAGGTGATGCATCGGGATGCCCAAGGTCTGAAGTAAACTCCGTGAGATGATGCTGATTGACGAACCAGGGTCGATGTGCATCCGGTCCACCTTGATGGCTCTAATATACCCTGTGTAATACATAGGAGGATCGTGCCTATTGTTCTTTAGCAACATGTCATATTACGAGAACATAATATTGGGTATCGCCTCCATCACAATATTACTGTGGGGGCATGCGGCAGGATCCGCAACTGGCGGTTTGATCTGCTCCAAGTAGGTATTGGCATTATGCAATGCCACACTCAGAGCAACCCGAGTGCTTTTGGAGAGTCAGAGAAGCTCGAATAGTAACAACTTCGCTGGAGTATTAGCCAGTTGTGCCAAGATTATCGAAGTTGTAGGGCTTCTCCAGCCCCTGAGCTGTATCTTTGTGTAGCAGTTTGTCAAAATGAGTATCTTTCTGCTTGGACTTGTCCGATACTGGAGACTGGGATAGACCCGGATAAGGTATTTTAGGTGCGGTGATTTGGAGTGCATCATCGTCAGGGATTTAGTATTCTCGTTAGTACGCCTGGTCTGACCTTGTCCTTCCTACTATAGCTTCTTCGAAAGGAAGAGAAATTGTGTAGCAGGACTTGGAGTTCTTGCCTTTGGACTTTGTGGCGGAAGGTGTTTCCTGCTATATCAAGTCTGCAATAATATCTGGATGAACCCATATGACCTCCCCCCATGATGTGATGAGAGATATCAACCTAGCTATTTGGTCACGAGCTGGCGGGAGATTGACAACCTCCATTGTTGCCCTGGGGATCGGGATCACTCCGTCTTGGGCTTGCGTTGTCGAGAAGTTACCGAACTAGGGAGATATAATGTTAGCGACAACTGTTTTGTCATCGAAATCCAAGGTGAGGCCCTTGGTGTCGAGCAGATGCTGGATGAACCGATTCAGTGTGTAGCAATCCTATATTGCATGGTGGACATATCGATGGTAGCGGCAGTACTTCGGATTATTCACATCGACTGCCTCAACAGAAAACTTGATGTCGGGGAGTCGAAGCATGTTTCCCTTTATTAGCACGTCAAAGATTGCCATGACATCATCATCTTTGAAAGACTAAGTTTTCTTCGGTTTTGGGACCTCTGTAGGCTTTTACTCGGGCTTCTTGGTTATATTGGCGACAAGAGCCTGCTTCCCCTTGACATCCTAGGTGCTACTGCAGCTGTTGTTGCTGTTGTTGTTGTTGTGAGGGCATTTTCTCCTATCATCAGCGATGGGGATCTATATTCCCAAGAGGCGGACGTCCATTATTTTCTTCTCAACACTGACACATTTATGATGAACGTCGTCCAGTCTTTAAACTGAGAGTCGCCCATCCAGAGTTTGACTGTGAGAAGGAGATTTCTCCAGCAGGTTTCCATCAGCGTGGACTCAGGGTTACTGGGGGGCAACTTTAGCACCACTTGACTATACCTCTCGATGTATTACCGTAAAGACTCTTTCTCTCTTTGCGTGATAATCTAATAAAGAGGACATCGTCATGTCGTTTCTTTCGTCATAGAATCGAGCAAGGAAAAGACCTTTAAGATCATCAAAGGATGAAATACAGTTATCCTGGAGGCTATCAAACCAATCGAAAGCTATTTCATATAATACCCCGATAAAGAGCTTGATTAAGAGGACATCGTTGCGAGGCAGATGATCCATTGTTGTCTCAAAGTAAATCATGAATTGACGTGGAGATGTCTTCTCATCAAACGGAGTCAAGTTAAAAGGCTTGTAATTGGACGGGTATGGTACATCTCTCCACTAGAGGGGATACGATTGTCGGATCCTGAGATAGCTCAGTGAGTCCCAATTTTCTATTGAGTCTAGGTGGGCCTAGAGTTCTCGTACCTCTCGCATTACTTTTTGGGCTTTATCGACTACGGAAGGGACAGATGATCCGAGAAGGGGATGATTGCCGCCAGCAGGTGAAGAGGTTGCAGTTGAATTCCCGTTTGTCCCGGGGTCCAGGCTTGCTTGACCAGAGGCCCTTGCTGGTTGTGAGGCTATATTTTCTTTGATCTCCAGCTTTATCTGGGTCAAGGCCTACATTGACGCACTCATGGTCTGCATCATGGCCTCAAGGGTTTCGAGGCACTATCGATCTTTGGGGCCCTCTTAATCGTTCCCTGCCATGTATATTGTTCTTACATGGAGAGAAATAGATGGGACGGTGGACGTCGCACTTTCCTCCTCAGACTCTTGCAGTGAATAGTCATTCGGGAATGTTGGTTGTGCCACATCCTCTCCGGACTCGGAGGGAACACTAACCCCAACGTAGGAAGCTGCATTCTCTTGACGAGGGTGGCTACTCCCAGGGATCTCAGTATATGTTCCTTGGAAATCACCGTCTTCTCGTAACACCGGATTATCAAAGAGGTCCGGAGGATTACAACCCCCAGCTTGCGTAGTCACCTGGGATCCGTAGCAAGAACTACCCCAGTGGATGACAACTTCTTTTTTGAGCTAGTTCCCAGGAAAATACCTCTAGCGGGTTCCGCTGCCTTTCCTCCTTGGACCCGTCTTCTTGATATTCTGGCCGAGAGCTACGGACTAGAGGTGTTGGACTTCCGGTCTCCCCTTATGGAGGGAACCTTCTGAGAAGAATAACATGAGGCAAAGGGCAACTCCTCTTCCTCTAGTGCTTGCACCTGTTCTTCGGGTTACATCTTGGTGGGTGCCATTGGTTACAGCTGCTGGAACGCCAACTTTCTTTTTATGGGTACTGCTACTTTATTACAGCAGTAGTTGATGATAATACAGTGATGCCCTGGGAAGGATACTTCATATGCCGTAGTTGATTCTCTCGCTTTGCGCTTGTGATTGATCATGTTGCGGAAGTCAAGCGAGGGCTGATTCACCTTTGTACCCTTCTTTTGAGCCCGGGTAGACCGACCACATGGGTGCGTAGGTGTTGACTTTGCTTCCTGACCTGGGGTTCGTACAAGAACTTTTTCCAAGTTGCTAATAGAAGACTCTTTAGAATAACCCTGTCCAATTGCCAAGGGCACGCATTAAAGTTGCTTCCTGAACTGGGGTTTTGTACATCTTTCCTTGAGGGGCACACATTAAAGTTAGCGGTGCCTGTTAACGGTCGGTCAAATGAGCAATAGCTTGAGCTTGAAGAGCTCACATTGTCCTAGACTTCCTCATCCTAGCACGTGCCGGTGTGTAGTATGAAGAGTCCAAATTCACATCTTTTCCTTTCTCAATATGGCGCATGGAGTCAATACGGCATGATGTTCAATCAAAGACGAAACTTTTGTTGTTGTCCTGGCCATATGCGGCCATCTACCTACGGCTACAGACCGATGCCGTATAATTCTCCTTATGCAGTCTTTGACGTGGCCGCATAGAA
This sequence comes from Iris macrosiphon, assembly GCA_036927795.1. NCBI lineage: Eukaryota > Viridiplantae > Streptophyta > Magnoliopsida > Asparagales > Iridaceae > Iris > Iris macrosiphon. Next base: position 124,881,282 of record JAYESA010000013.1, read on the forward strand.
CGTGTCTTAGCGCTCAAGCTTCAGGCATCGTAGTATTTTTCTTTGCTAGTGCTCAAGTACTGAGCACTTTCCTTCCTAGAAGAGGCGCCGTATGAGTGGGGTCAGCTCGTGTGGACTAATGATGTGCATTTCCTGCGGCAAGAAGAGAGACGGGGAGCGCATGTTCCGCATTTGGGTGAGCCACAACGACCTTTTCAACCCAAGTCTTACGGGTCTTCTTAAGCTTTGCCAGGCTCGGTAAAGCACCGTCCTCAGAGAGCATTTTCTCAAAGGCTTGCTGGTAGAAGCGTACAACCAGCATCCTTTGAGTTGAACCCAGCTTCGACGTGTCGTACTGCGTCACGACCTTCTCATCGGAGGAGAAGGATGTTCCCAGCAGATTCGCCACCTTGTACGCCATTAAAATAAGTTTGGAAAACTTTTGTTCAGTAACAATAAAAAAGAGAACAAAAAAATTCTAGACAAAAAATCTAAGTACAATATTTTTTGATCAGGGGAACGTAACGATGGAGACAAAAGTACCGCAACAACTCCTTTACTCTGTTGACGGTCCGACGAGTGAATGAAGATGCTCTCTTCTCCCTTCTCTCTCTTGAGCTTGTGTGCACGTACGTAGCTCGCCTGGAGGGGTATGGTCTCTAAAGAAGAAAAGCCAGCCCTTGGAACGTCTAAGTTTCTCCTATTTATAACCATCATACTGATGGGCTATAGGTGCCCCATGTGCTTCTGTTTGGTAGCCGTAGGGGACTCCTTCAACAGAATATGGTTGCAACTGTAGACGCATACTATAGGCAGGCTGCCACATGTACATCCTTAACATAATATAGTTGGGTCGAAGGACGAGTTGCCACGTGGACGTTTGTTGTGATTTGTTGTTGCTGAAGATTTGAGCGGTTCTCGTCTTTTGTTTGTGTGACTTGGTCAGTTTGACACGTGGCCCGCATTTAGTTGGAGAGAATTACCTCAGTCGTAACAAAAATACTTCGTTTCAGGGAACCCTACCACGTTGAATGCATGGAGTTTGGGACGCATGGGACCTGAGACGCATGGAACGCATAGAGTCTGAAATGCATGGAGGCAGAGACGTATGTAACGTATGGAGTCTAGAAAGGATGGGGCCAGATACGCATGGAACTCCTAGAGTTAGGGATGCATGGAGCCAGAGATGCATAGAACGCATGGAGTTAGGGACACATGAGGCCAGATACGCATGGAACGCATGAAAACTTTGTCTTACATACATGTGGCTCTGTACGACTGCATAGAGACAAAAGTAGTAAGGACAGTGACGTGAGCACTGATGCCAACTGTCCGTGGCGTAATCGAGACATTCAGATAGTCCTTTCTGTCAGGATTCTTTGTCAGACATAATCTTTGTGTCAGGTCTTCGTGTGGCAAATATTGGGATGCATGGATGCTGTTTTTTCTTGACCGCATGGTCATTCTTCGGCCTGATTTTTTCTGAATCAATCTTGGAGCACATGTTTGTTGGATGTATGGATCTAAATTTTTCATGTTTCTACCGCATTCAAGCAAAAATAAATTTTGTCAAAGGGTACAAGGAGTAAATTAAGTAATGGTAGTGACCACAAAATATTTACTGCAGAAAAAGGAAAATAAGGTTCTATTCTCCTTTAGGTTTTGTTCTTACTTCAGTAGTAGCTTACTCCTTAGTGGCGATTCTGGTACTAATCCCGACAGTTGATTGTCGGCTAAGTTCCTGGTACAAACTGTAGCATATAATTTTATCACTTGAAACGAGTATGTGTTGACAAAATTTTGTTCACTTACAGTTCTTTCAGTTCAGGAAAATCCCCGAAAAACTCTGGTATACCTCCAGTGAGGCTGCTGTTCTGCAAATCACTGCATTTGAATTAGATATATACAGGAGGACATCAAATTCTCATGCACGCCCACTTACATATATATTTGTTTCTAATTGCCATGTGAACTTACATAACTTCTAGGGCTTGTATGCTACGGAAGTCACTGAGCCATCATAGATTTAAATCATCAAGATACCTGAAGAAGCGTATATTGTTTAAACTTTATGCTATTGGTAGAGCTATTCCCAAGGGGTGACCAATTAACTTAGTGTTGTTACGTAGAACTATTCCCAAGGGGTGACCTATTCTCAAGTAGAAACTTTTGGCCTTCCATGCTTGTAGGCATTGTAGTTATGTTTTAGCATGCTTATAAAAGCAAATACAATAATGTAGAAATTGTAGACCAAGCTAATAAACTCTTCTCTCACTTTATGTGCTACTTTATCTCCCCGGCACATTTTTTTACGTAGTTTGCAGCACAGAGACTATCAAGTTCCTGCCAGCAATGATCGCATCACTGGCGATCAAGGCGACGGTGCGGGAGGCATGGCAGTCTTTGAAGACGGTGCACATCGGCAGCAATCGCGTCAAGAAAGCGAAGGCACAGTCGCTGCGCAAACAGTACGAACAGCTCGCATTCCGGGACGGTAAGAGCGTTGACTCTTTCGCCATGCGTCTCACTACTCTATCGAGCGCTCTCGCCGTACTCGGCGACACGATCTTCGAGGACAAGCTCGTCCTCAAGATGCTGGCGGCGGTTCCCAAGAAGTACAGCCAGATCGCCCTGGCTATCGAGACCCTTTTGGATCTCGATGAACTCACCATTGAGGATCTAACGGGGAGGCTTAAAGCAGCGGAGATCAGGGACAAGATCGAGAGTGGCAACACCTCGGGCGGTAAGTTACTGCTTACAGCGGAGGAGTGGGCTGCTCGCAAGAAACAACAGAGAGGCGGCTCGTCCAGCAGGGGCGCCGAAAACGGCGGCTAGAAGAAGAAGTGGCGCATCCCGGAGAGGGACTCGGGAGCGCGCGATCCCAAGCCGAGCGGCGAAAGGAGCGGCTCCGGTGCAACTCGCGACGAAAAGTGCCGTTATTACAGAAAACTGGGCCACTGGGCTCGTGAATGCCGCAAGAAGAAGAAGGTCGAGGCCCATTTGGCGCAGGTGGAGGAGGACGAACCGGCGCTTCTGATGGCGCAGGTGTGCACAATCGCCGAAATGCCCTACACCCATGCCGAGGCGACTGAGCAGGTGATGCTCAACGAGGAGTGCACCATGGTAAAGCTTGGGGAGCGGGAGGACACCGACAATGTGACCTGGTACTGCGACACGGGAGCGTCTAACCATATGACGGGCGTGCGGGCAGTCTTCTCCGAACTTGACACCGGCGTGCGGGGCAGCGTCAAATTTGCCGATGGCTCCGTCGTGGACATCCAAGGCCAGGGCACGGTGGTGTTCACGGGCCAAGGAAGAGAACATCGAGCCCTCACCAATGTCTACTACATTCCCCGGTTGCGTAGCAACATTGTCAGCATCGGGCAATTGGACGAGACTGGCTGCTCCACGCTAATCGAGGATGGAATGCTTTGAATCCGTGACAAACAGCGCCGCCTCCTTGCTAAGGTATCACGCACTGTAAATCGTCTATATATACTTCCATTACGGATCGCACAGCCGGTATGCCTTGCGGCACAGTGCTCGGATATGGCGTGGCGCTAGCATGCGCGCTACGGCCATCTACACTTCGACGCCCTTCGTCGCCTGAGCAGGGAAAAAATGGTGGACGGCCTTCCGCACATTGATCATGTCGATCTGTTGTGCGACAGTTGTCTGGCCGGGAAGCAGCGACGCACTTCTTTTCCCCAGCACGCCAACTATCGCGCCACTGACCCTCTCGACTTGGTGCACGCGGACTTGTGTGGTCCCATCTCACCGGCGACACCTGGCGGGAAGCGCTACTTCCTTCTCCTCGTCGACGACTACAGCAGGTTCATGTGGATCAAGCTGTTAAGATCCAAGGACGAGGCGAGCGAGGCGATTAAACGCATTCAGGTTGCGGCGGAGGTCGAGTCAAAGTGCAAGCTTCGTGTACTACGCACAGACTGTGGCGGCGAGTTCACGTCGAACGATTTCAACGACTACTGCGAGCGCTACGGCATCAAGCGCCACCTCACCGCACCTTACTCGCCTCAGCAAAATGGCGTCGTCGAGCACTGGAACCAGACTATGGTAGCTATGGCCTGAAGCATGCTCAAGGCAAAGAGCATGCCGGCGGCATTCTGGGGCAAGGCGGTGACCACGGTGGTGTACCTGCTAAACATGGCGCCAACAGCCGCAGTGAAGGGAAAGACGCCATATGAGGCATGGCATGCTAAACGCTCCAATGTAAGTTTCTTACGTACTTTCGGTTGCATTGCTCATGTGAAGATGGTGCAGCCAAACTTGAAGAAATATGATGATCGGAGCAAGCAAATGGTGTTTGTTGGCTACGAGGCAGGGTCCAAGGCTTACAGGGCCTATGATCCAGTCGGTCGTCGCTTGTATGTCACCCGCGACATCATCTTTGACGAGGCGGGGCAGTGGGACTGGACGCACACCGACATCGACGCCAGCCTCGTCGGGATCGGCGAGGCATTCACTGTTGAATTTCACCACGATCTCATTCCCAGCACGTTTATTTTGGCCGGGAACGGAGGTCCATCGCCAGAGGCTGTGGGCGCAGCTACACCCGTATCGACGCAAACGCTGCCTCCACCCGAGCAGGCTGGAGCCGGCCACGCATCCCCACCACCGGCCGTGACGCCCGCTCGCACAACCGCGATATCAGCCGCGACGACTCCAGCGGTTTCGACGCCTGAGATGACGGGTACGGCTACGATCCGATTCGTCTCACCGTCGTCAGGAGCGACGCCCGATCAACCAAACGAACTGCCGTGTCGATACCGCTATCTGCAAGACATCTATGAAGTTGAGTCGGTGCACCACCACGACTTTGAGGACCTCCTCCTCGCAATGGAGGACGAACCCTCTATTTTTTCAGAAGCGGAGCAACACGAGTACTGGCGCCGAGCGATGCTGGATGAACTCGCATCCATTGAGGAGAACGACACCTGGCGCCTCGTGGACCAGCCCGCTGGTCACCGTCCTATTGGACTCAAATGGGTCTACAAGGCAAAGAAGGATGAGCACGGCGTCGACATCAAGCACAAAGCCCGGCTCGTCGCGAAGGGGTACGTATAGAGGCACGGGATCGACTACGATGAAGTTTTTGCGCCAGTAGCCAAACTTTAGTCCGTCAGGTTGTTATTGGCATTTGCCGGTCATGCTGGTTGGGTTATCCATCACATGGATGTGAAAACGATATTCTTGAACGGGAAGCTGGACAAAGAGGTCTACGTCACGCAGCCACCCGGTGTCATGCAGCCACCCGGTTTTGCAGCCGCCGGCGAGGAGCAGAAAGTTTTTCGCCTATACAAGGCACTCTACGGCCTGAAGCAAGCACCGAGGGCCTGGAACGTGAAGCTGGACAAGTGCATGTCCACACTCAGATTCAGCCGGAGTCCCTCGGAGCATGCCATCTACGTGCGTGGCCATGGCGAGGCAAGGCTGCTCGTGGGTGTCTACGTCGACGACCTCATCATTACGGGAAACAATGCGGGCGAGATCGACAAGTTCAAGCGCGAGATGAGCAGCTCATTTAAGATGAGCGATCTTGGCCTACTTTCCTTCTACCTTGGCATCAATGTACAGTAGAACGCAGACGGTATCACAGTGAACCAGTCTGCGTACGCAGCCAAGATACTGGAGAAGAGTGGCATGGGCGACTGCAACCCTTGCCATGTACCTATGGAGCCACGTTTGAAGCTCAGCAAGGATAGTGCTGCACCGCCGGCAGATGCCACGGAGTACCGGAGCATAGTAGGAAGCTTGCGATACCTCGTGCACACCCGGCCGGACTTGTCATTCGCAGTCGGGTATGTAAGCCGCTTCATGGAGAAGCCAATGACTGATCACCTAGCGGCGGTCAAACACATACTCCGGTACGTTGCTGGTATGCGGGGTTACGGCTGCTGCTACGAACGAGGAACAGAGGAGCCCCGGCTGGTCGGCTACTGCGACAGTGACATGGCCGGGGATGTTGACGACCGCAAGAGCACGACAGGCATACTATTCTTCCTCGGCAACAGCGCTATCAGTTGGCAATCACAGAAGCAGAAGGTGGTGGCACTGTCATCCTGCGAAGCCGAGTATGTCGCAGCAACCACTGCCGCCTGCCAAGGCATCTGGCTCACACAGCTACTGGCGGACATGAAGGGCGACGATATCAGATGTGTAAAGCTTCGCATCGACAACAAATCAGCAATCTCCCTCAGCAAAAATCTGGTATTTCATGATCGCAGCAAACACATCCAGACGAGGTGCCACTTCATTCGTGACTGCATCAAAGACGGGAAAGATGAGGTAGAGTATGTCCGAACAGATGAGCAGCTCGCCGACATACTGACCAAGGCCCTGGGCTGGGTCAGCTTCCAGGAGCTTCGCTCCAAGATCGCGATGATCGTCATCAAGTAATCGCACAAGTTTAGGGAGCGATTATTGTTTAAACTTAATGCTATTGGTAGAGCTATTCCCAAGGGGTGACCAATTAACTTAGTGTTATTACGTAGAACTATTCCCAAGGGGTGACCTATTCTCAAGTAGAAACTTTTTGCCTTCCATGCTTGTAGGCATTGTAGTTATGTTTTAGCATGCTTATAAAAGCAAATGTAATAATGTAGAAATTGTAGACCAAGCTAATAAACTCTTCTCTCATTTTGTGTGCTACTTTATCTCCCCGGCACGTTCTTTTTACGTAGTTTGCAGCACAGAGACTATCAGCGTAAAATTAGGCTAATTATGCTATATTCGACATGTATATGAAGAAGCGGTAGTTAAAGAACGAAATTGAAACATTACAGTGCAGTCACCCTTGATGGACCCTCTTGGTTGCATCTTATCCACTCCCACGCAACAGGCAGGCATGGATCTCCACTCCATCTTTCCAGGCTTCTTGAGTTTTGTGCGACCAACTCTAGCTCAGATGCTTTACCCATAAAAAAAGCACCTCATAAGATGATAACTATTAAATTTGACAAGATATACCATTCGGGCTCAATCAAATAACTTAAACTTTATGATCAAAGCAACATCGACAATTGGAAACAATTATGAGATATTTTGTTGTCATGTATTATCACTTTGCAAAAATTTATTGATAAATTTCATCTTCGTATGCAAGTTGCACATCCTTCATCTTACTGGATTATCTTGTGTTGGAAAATTTCTAAAGAATACAAATTGAAAGATGTAAAATTAAAGACAAAAAATATGTAGAGGATTCGAGATATGTTACACACTGTCCTTAGAATATAATTTCGTCCCCACGAACAGTGCAGCGGGTTCCTGACGATCTATTTCCGAGATACAACGAATCCCTTTGATCCACAACATCGTGCACCCGGTGGCGAATCGCACGAACGATCACAGCCTTGCCCGAAGAAGAGAGATTGAACGGAGAAGTTTTTGGAGGAATTTAGGTTCTGGTAGTTTTCTTTTCTTTTCCGCCTTTGTCTAATTTTCCGTTCCGTTCCGAACAGAGAGCGAGAGAGAGAAAAGAAAATACAGAGTCTGGTGCTAAGATCTCAGGATCGTGTCCTGAATATATCTCTCATGTAACCTTTCTCACTCTTTCCGTAACGGGATTACGTGAGAACGGTCCCGCGGAAGACCAGCAACTCACCAGACCAAACCAACGGAAATAAAAATAAAATAAATTAAGTTGTGAAATTACCTTTGTACCCATGTCCGTTCTGCGGTGCGCAAGCGTGCAAAGTGCTAAGTGTGCGACTAATAAATGCGTAAAAATGGGCATTAAATCGCGTACCTGCTCGCGGGTTGGATGAGATCTAGCCCATCCCCCACAAAACCCACTTACCCACTAAGAGGGGTAAAGCAATATATGGAAAGGAGAATGACTTCTCCTTTCCCATAAACCTTGAATTGAAGCCCTAAATTTGGAAACTTCTGACTTTTCGGTTGGGGATGGGCCTTATTCTCCATGAGCTTCAAACTCTTTATATTATGTGGGACTAAAAAAAAGGAGTTACCTTTATTTAATCACATGGGTTGCTTCCAAAGTAAATCCAAAACAACTCTAACAATCCTCTACATGATTCAATAAGAGAACAAAGAAGGTATAGCACGATAGAACATATTAGAAGAAAAATAAGATATGGGCAATCACACTGTGTATCAGAGGAAGGTGTCTTCCGGACTTGAACCTCCCCTTAGTGTTATACATCTCATCTATATAGACCCAAAGTGACATATGTCTTGAACTTAGGATCTTACTTGTACAGACTGAACATACATACAAACACATTGTAGGCATTTGATCGTATCAACAGTTGTGCACTTTTCGGCCATGTGCTGTCTCAATTTCTTAAGAGCTCTAGAGAACAGCCCGAGTTTCCATAGAAAGAGGCCCCACATTCACTCTTAAATAGGTAAATCTTTCTAGGTATTCTGCAATTTATATACCCTGCTTTACAAGTCACAGATTTATTAAGATTTTGCAATCACCCTTTTATTTATTACAGATCAACACTATGCAGTAGAGGAATGGTTCTTTACATTTACTATCATATAGTGTTTCCAGTTACACATCAATTTTGTTGTTACCCATTAAAAATTTTCTTAGTGCTTCTAATCGAAGGTCAGGTTGCCTTTGAGGTGACTCAATCTGTAGTGTCCCGTTTCCCCTGTTCAGGGAGTATGGCTAAGAAATACTTGGTATTGTTCGATCAGGACAGATTGAATCAAGATTCTTTCCTCGTTATGGATTGGTTTCTTCGAAATCAGGTCCCATATTCAATGGATCGTGCCTCAAGGAAGGACTGGGCGGCAGAGTCGAGAGAGGCCTTTCCGTTGCGCTGGTTTTCTTGCCCCTTTTTTATGCCGCTTGGTTGCTTTCTTGTTGGTTTTGTGACTTGCGTTTTCTTGAGCCGTTTCGATAGATTACATTGCCTTCGTCCTTAGGATATCATATTTCGTATCTAACCCTTGGAGACTGAAATAGGAGATATTGATCATCTGTTGGTGCGTGCAGGTGATCATGCAGGCGATGTGCGAGCGGAGTCTTGAAGATCTCCCCTTCTCTCTCCTAGTTCACCAACTTGTGAGTGGCTTTATTTCGATTATCCCCCTTCTTCCAAGTCTTCATTCTTAATAAATTGACTTATTTGTGCATCCCGATCAAACGATAACAAAACAATAAATTTGAGTCATAATAAAGAAGTAGTAGACTTGAAACACTTATAATGCTTGTCACATAAAATTCTATGCGATCACATCGATGCGTGCATGTCCATTATACATATAACAATTTTGTGTTCAGTTGTAGTTAGAACTTATTCATCTATGACTGCTCAATGGATAGTACCAACTTGTGAATTAATCATAACAGCTAGTAGACGATGCCATCGCATTGTGCTAAAGCAGTTCCGTTCTTATTGATGTTTGAAATGCTTCATATGTTAACTTAGTGTTCAGATCGTCAATGGTCATGGATAATCTTGTGCACAAGGGTCTTGGTTCCTGCGAAAGGTCATCGGGGTACCGGGGCCGATTCGTCCTAGGCGGAACATCAGTTAGTCGTGCTAGCAACTAAGCACGGGTGAGGCAGAAGTTTATAGCGGGGCTCGCTACCTGCGCAGCAAGAATCACCATCTACCCAGACTATAATCCATGATGGCTCGTCAAGAAAGTGATCTTTATGTATATTTAAACTATGCAGACTAACTATGTCTTCATGGCAGAAAAGTACATGGTAAGTTTTATATGGGTGGTCTGGGCGGTAAAGGTAAAGTTACCGAACGGTGGCACATTTTGTTATGTCATTCCATTCTATCGCATTTAAACAATTAAACTAAGACAAGATAGAAATATCACATAATAAAGATGTTGCATGTTCACATGAATATGATGTACATTTGGTATGTTGTGTTAGCTCGCCTTCACCGGTACTTTTCAAACTACTGACCCTCGTTGCAGCAGGTTCCCCGAGCCGAGGCGACACGGTGAGGAGTTGAAGCTTTCTCCAACCATTCCCGGATCAGTAGGCGTGTTCATGATGTGACTTTTGGAGCTCAAGTACATACTCAAGAAAGGAGCTCGCACTTTCCTTTTGAAGCTCTTATGCGGTGGTGCTGACTCGCACCCAATGTGTTTTATGCTTTTGAAATACAAGTAAAGGATATAATGTATGAATCGGCTATCTCATTTTGCGTCCAAGTTGTAAGCCCGTGCGGCATCTTTTTAGTTTTGGGTCAAGATTCTGTAAACAGATATTCATTATCAATAAATAGGACTTTTATATATCTCATAGTGTGATATCTTATTTGCGTACTCTGTGCATTTGTTCTAAATTATATTATTATGCCTAGGCGTTGTGCACGCGCCTTACGCGTGCACGACATCACGCCCAGGGGACGATTATCGATTTAGCAAAAATTGGGACGTGACATATTGGTATCAGAGCATGGCTTCAGACCCTTTGACCTTCGTGTCAGAAGTTTCTTGAAATGACCCTGTCCCTACAAGTTGAACCCTTGAATTCTCTTGGCCAAGATGAGATGCGTTCCATACAATGAGTCCATAATATATTTTGAGATTGAGATAAGTTACTTTTGTTTGAAGGAACGGCCTCAGAGCCGGGTGCACAAGAGCAGATGGTGGCACAAGTGCAAGGGAGTAGTTCCGGCACATCAGGCAGCTCAGGAAGTCCAGCTGCCGTACCCTCTGTTGATCCGTTCGAACGGATGATGCATTTGATAGAAACGCAGCAGAGACAAGCCGAATTATGACAGAACCTACTTGAGTCCTAGATTGAGGCTCAATTTCTGGCGTAGCGAACTCAGGCCGAAGTACTGCAGAAGCAAATGGATACCTTGCAAATGATTATGACGAAGCTCATCGCTAGCAACATTCTACATCAGCGGCCGCCGCGGCAGCTCCAGTTATAGCCGATATCGCGGGACCTCAGGACTCTCTGGAACCTCCGCCCTCAGATGAAAAGGGTCCTATCCTGCAAATATCTGAGTTCAAAAAGATGTGTCATGCTACCTTTAAGGGGACTGAGGACCCCTCCGTGGCGTTGGATTGGCTGGTTGAGTTGGAAGACCACTTCAAAGTGCTTCGCATGGACAAAACTAAGAGAGTCGCTTGCGCTCAGCTTCAACTCCGTTTAAACGCATATGATTAGTGGGATGTGCACAAACAAGCTATATTGAGTGAAGGTGGTAGGACGACTATCTCTTGGTCCGTGTTCCGTAAGACCTTCAAGAAGGACTACATTCCACCCGCCGTCCGCCACGAGAAGGAAGACGAATTCACACGTCTGCAACAAGGAAACATGACAGTGCCGCAGTATGCCTAAGAATTCAACAGGCTTGCAAAATTTGATAAGTCTCATATCTGCGGTACCAAGAGTCGAGCACGAAGGTTTGAGATAGGACTGCGACCTTCTATTCGTGCCCACGTCTTTATTTCTCAGTACCGTACCATGCGGGAGTCCCTAAACCATGCCCTTTCCCTGGATCCGCAGTATCCCCAATTCATACCGGTGTTGTGCAAAATTCTAATCATATGCGCCCTAGCAACACATGTGATAACAATGCGCATAAGCGCCACAATAACGGAGGCTCTTAGGACTCAGATCTAGGGAAGAACCAGGGGCAACCTTGTGCCTACTGCCACAGGCCAGGACACCACATCAACAAATATCATATTCGAAAGAGGGGATGTTTCGTTTGTCCACGTCGCTCGCGATTGTCGGGATCGCCCCAACGGTCCTCCTCTGCGCCATTCCCAACAGCAGAATCGCTCATCTCAGAATCAGGGGCAAACACCTCCAGCGAATCAGACGATACCGTATAATGCTCAGGGTCGGGTCTATGCTCTGACTCAGGATGAGGCACTCACATCAAATACGACGGTGTCAGGTATATTACTTTTCAATAATGTACCTGCTCGAGTATTGTTTGATTTTGTCGCCACACATAGTTTTATTGGGGTAGATTTTGCTTCCGAGAACACATTTCTTATAACATCGCTAGGACTAAACCTTAGCGTCCGTACTCCATCAGGCATGGATTTGCCGCCTTATTTAGTCTGTCATGAAGGTAATATTTGCATCAGGGAAGGAAATTATCACTAGATGCGATAGTCTTAGACATTAGGGACTACGATATTATTCTGGGGATGGATTGGCTCGGTGCTTGCTCGGCTACCATTGATTATATGGAAAAAAAGTCGTGTTTCGTCTACCTGGCGAGATCAAATTTTGCTATGCGTACCGTCCACAGTCGAGAGTGCTGAATGCCCGTATGGTGATCTCTGAAATGTCTGCTCGGCGGATGATACATTCTGGCTGTGAAGGGTACTTGGCATCCGTTCGAGACATGCAGAGAGATTGCACAAACATTGAGTCTATTCCCGTTGTAGAGAATTTCCCTGATGTGTTCCCCGACGAGTTGCCCGGATGCCATTTGTTCGAGAGATAGAGTTCACTATTAATACATTTCCAGAATCTCGACCAATTTTGAAGACTCCGTATCGAATGGCACTGACAGAACTAAAAGAGTTAAAGATTCAGTTGCAAGAATTGCTAGATCATGGGTATATTCATCCGAGCGTGTCTCCATAGGGTGCGCCTGTATTGTTTGTAAAGAAAAAAGATGGCTCGTTGCGGCTCTGCATCAACTATCGTGAACTGAATAAAGCTACTATTCGAAACAAGTTTCCCCTTCCTAGGATAGATGACCTCTTCGATCAACTGCAAGGTGTAGCGGTATTCTCGAAAATTAATCTTCATTCGGGTTACCATCAGCTCAGGATTAAACTGGACGATGTGCCAAAATCAGCCTTTCGCACTCGTTACAGCCACTATGAGTTTTTGGTAATGCCATTCTGATTAACTAATGCCCTTGTCGCCTTTATGGATTTAATGAATCGTGTGTTTCGGCTGTCCCTCGATAAGTTTTAATAGAACTCACACTTGGACAACTTCCCATACAGCTTCTCCTTTCTCAGCGCATCCAACATAATCCTCAAATTCTCCTCGTGCTCCTCCGGTGTCTTCGAGTATATGAGTATTCGTCGATGAACACCACCATGAACTTGTCAAGGCACTGATGGAACACCTTGTTCATCACGTTGATAAATACAGCCGGTGCATTAGTCAAACCAAATGGTATCACCATAAACTCGTACTGACCATACCGAGTTCTAAAAGTAGTCTTCGGTATGTCCTCCGGCTTCACCTTCACTTGGTGGCAGCCTGATCTCAAATCTATCTTAGAAAATACCTTGGCACCACTCAACTGATCGAACAGATCATCAATCCGTGACAAAGGGTACTTATTCTTGATAGTGAGATTATTCAAAGCCCTGTAATCAATGCACATGTGCACCGATCCATCCTTCTTCTGTACAAATAATACCGGAGCTCCCCACGATGAAGAACTCGATCTGATAAACCCCTTATCCTGCAATTCGTCCACCTGCTTCTTTAGCTCGACCAGCTTGCTGTTGTTTACTCTATAGATATGTTGCAAAATTGGTTCTGCACCTGGCACCAAGTCTATAGAGAATTTAACATCTCGATCTGGGGGCAACCCTGGCAATTTCTCAGGAAACACATGCAAGAACTTTGCTATCAATGGATGCGGAAACTCCTTGTCTTCCACCATAGCTCCACAAACAATGCCTTCTCCCTGCTCCACAGCTCCTCTACAAAACTCAAACTCTGGCTCTCCTGGCGGACCAAACAAAACTCTACCTCCTCTATAATCTATGCTAGCATGATGCCTACTCAACCAACCCATCCCGAGTACAATGTCGTAGCTCGAAAGTGGCATTACAAGTAGACACACACTCAACTCCTGGCCTCCTAGAATAACTCTCCGATCCTTGCAAATATCATTAACCAAGATAATGCCTCCCCCGGTCATGATCTTGCAAGTCCTAAGCAAAGACTCAGCTACCAAACCATGCTTCAGAGCAAAAGAAACAGATACAAAACTATGGGAAGCGCCACTATCAAACAAAGCTAAAGCTGGAATAGAATCAAGAAGAATAGAACCTACGATAATATCTCCGGTGGGTTCATCCTCCTCGATGGTCATAGCAAATGCTCGCCTCCGCCGGGCACCTCCCTGTTGCTGATACTGGACAAAATGATACTGCTGTGTCGGAAGCGGTCCCCTCGGCTGTACTGCAGGTGGTCTCGTCTCTGCCATCGGAGCTGAAGTTGCTCCCTAAAATGCACGACGAGGACACTCTCTCAACTGATGCCCTTCAGTACCACAATATAAACAAACTCCTAGCCACTTTCTGTAAACTTCCAGATATGGCCAGGCTTCTTGTAGAAATGGCAGGAAGATTGTTGTAACTGTCTCTGCCACTATGGTGCCTGGTTAAAAGGTTCCCTAGCTGGAGTCTGGTGGTGCTGTGGCTGCAGGAAAGGTCTGGACTAGAAATGAGAATATTTTACAGATACTGCACTGCTGTTTTCCCCTAGAAAAGAATCACGGTCTCTCTTGGGCTTCAAACCCAACTTCCGCTCTACCTTGCATGCCTCCGCAAGTATCTTCGAGTATGTCTCATGAAAAGACAGAATAAGGATCTTCACTTCCCAGTTTAGACCCTCACGAAAATGAATAGCCCGAACCTCCGGTTCTCTCACCAAATACTCTATAAAATGGCTCAACCTGCCGAACTCCGCAGTATACTCCTCCACAGACATGCTACCCTGAATGAGACTCTCGAACTGCCTTCCCAAGTCTAGCATGTCTGCCCGAGCAAAAACTTCTTCTTAAAAAGGTCCTTAAATACCTCCCAAGACTGTCCTACATCAACCAGAATCGGCTCCTTCCTGAACCAAGTACGAGCGACGTCGAATAGGTGAAGTCCTACCGCCTCAACCTTCAAATCCTTAGAAAGACAGGACACCCTCATAAGACGCTCAATGTCCTCGAGCCAATCATTTGCATAGACGATGCCCTCCGTCCCCTTGAAGACCCTAGGTTCCAGCTTCTTGAAGTCCTGAATATTGCCTGGCCGAAGCTGAGCAACCTGAGGAACAACCTACTGCTGGACCGAAACTCCTCTCTCGACTACGGCACGAGCAAGCTGATGAGCACTCTCGATGTCCTGCCGTAGAACGTCGGTTTGCCCCTAATGTGCCTCTGACTGATCCCTCTGTTCCTCGAGCATCTCACAAAACAGTGTAAACATCTGTGTCGCCTCTACTGGCACAGGGGGTGAAGGTGGAAGCCCCTCAGATAGAGCTGGCACAGTCCTCAGAGTAGGTGGTGGACCTCCGAAAGCAGCTGACGCTCCAATCACCGGAGAAGTGACTGGTGCAGGCCCTTGGGATATCGCAGACCTCTCAGAAACTGCCCTCCCATGCTACAATCTAGTCTTAGGCGGCATCCTGAGACAAAGCGAAAGAAAGATTCAATATGGCACATGATGTAAGACACTCAAGGAAAGGACAGTTTAAGAGATCAAGTATCAATGTCAAAGGAGAATAGTTGAATGAATCAAAAGAATTTTCCTAGGTGTGATTGAGTATTCTCAGCCTGTAGCCTATATCATATATCCTAAATCAGGCTCGCAGTAGTACAACTAAGTCATCGCACTACCACGATATCGCAGAACTTGTGAAGCCTGACCTGCATGGGCCACCACTAAAAATGCCCAGCCTACGCCGCAGAATCGGCGGTAGAACACTATCTAGGTAATCTATCTATCAATATAATGAACCACCAACAATAATAATATACTCAATCACAGAACTAAGATGGAACGAGCATGAATATAATAAAGAATAGAATAGTCATATACAACTCATGAGTCTAAAATAATACATCAATGTGTCTGAAAGAATACTAACAATAAACTGGAGACAAATCCAGTATAAAAGAATACTAAGAAGGTACTAATCCTGGTTCATCTGTCTCAATCGGGATAAGTCCCTCCTGAGCCAGGGTCTCTGACTCTAAACCCACAACATCCTGAGGTCCATAATGTGTAGGGTACCAGTCTTCAGTGTCATCTGGAAAAAATATATCCAATCAGGAAAAGAGAATAGTACATCTCTAACAGCAGTTCTAATCAATGATAAAAACTATATAACAGTAAATAGATGTGAATATAAAAGATGCACCATAGATACAAGAGATACACAATAAGAAAATACTGGAATAAATACAAGAATGAATAATATGACAATGATCAAGAATACTAATGACTAAGTGAGTGAGTACTAGCTTTAACATGTGATCGGCTTAGGAACTTGCACAGGAATAATGGCCTGGTTAGTCATACATGCGGTGCATGACCAACACTCACAGGAAAACAATACATGCACAGGAAGGTATGATCATATATCTACACTATAATACTCTCCACCCCCGACTGGTATAATAGATCCAACCATGGTATGCTATGGCACAAAATTCTCTAGGAAGGTAGCAAATCTCCTCGAGAATCAGTGTCTGTACATGCACAAGATAATCAATGAAACAAGACTTGCATAAGATACTCCATATACAAGGAATAATATCTCATAACAAGATCTGGATATACCAATCCGTGTAACCATCATGTCAAGAAACATGGATATCTACACTAGATACAATGAACATAGAGGATATCATAAATGAAAAACTATCAAAGAATATACTCGCCTGAAGTCTAATGAATAGTCTCACAGATGTCTGATACGGTGCCTCGAAGACCTAGATATGGAATACAATGTCAATACAAGGTTTCGGAAAGCAAATAAGTTAAACTAGTCAACTTCTAGGTCAACAAGTCAATTCTAAGTCAAAAGTCAAACTAAGTCAACTCTAAGCTCAACTAAGGTCAACTACCTATTTCTAGGTTGCACAAGTCTAACACAAAGATATTAGTTCAAATACTAAAGTCTAGGTCGCAAAACCATCTTCAAATACTAGGATACCGTATCTCTGGATACATAAGTCCATAGGTAAAATATCACATACAAAAGCCAAAACAATATTATTAAATAAATCTTAAAGACAAACATCAATAGGTACCTTAGTTTTGAACCAACATGGTATCACAACATAAACCCATAATCTTGATACCCAAACCCAATATCTTGGGTATTCCTAATTACATTGGTATCTCAAGGTAATACCCCAAACTTGTTTATACTAACTACCCGTAATATACATATGCTATACAAATTTATACTTATACTATAATGTAATTAGAAATTTAGGAATATATTTACTTATATATTAAATACCAAATATATATATATCTATCTATCTATCTATCTATATATAAATATCTATATAGAAAATCTGCCAACTGTCACTAAAAATAGATATGAACAGTCGTTTAATCTCCGATACTTTGATACGCTGCCAATTTAGTAACGGTTCTACTCCGTTGCTAATCTGCTGTCGCTGCTGCTGTTGAATGTTCCTGTTGCTGCTACTGCTTAGGCGACAGGTTTCTGCCGTCGCTAAACTTCTGTCGCCGCTACTGTTGAACGCTATTGCTGCTGTGCTGTTCTGTTGCGACGCTGTTGCGGCTGTCGCCTTTGCTGCTGTTGCCTGTTACAGCGGCTGCTGCTGTTGTTACGACTTAGCTGCTGTCGTCTTTGCTGCTGTCGCTAAAAACCATTATATATATATATATATATATATATATACCACTATATAATATATACTTACACCTAATACATGCAACTATTACATATGAATATACATACACTCATACTCCTCACATAGATATATAAATGTAGTAATGTATGTATATACATAACACCATATCTAATTACATATACATATAGCTTATACTTATAAAATATACATATATGTACATAATATTACATATTATAATATAGTATCACATATATATACATAGCTACCATCAAATAAAATATGTACATAATAAATACATGGTAATATACACACATACATAGTATTATGTATATATATAACTATAAATATATGTTTACCTATACATAATCATACAATAATATGTAACACACATTATATAAATAAGAATATAACAACATATAATTATCTATTGAACATATGCATATCTATACATAATAATATATATAATTATACTTACAAGTAGAAGAATAGCCACCTAACAATATATACACTTTTAGTACATACATAGATACATGGATCTAAGACACAACATTACATAAATATACATACCACATTATATATATATATATATATATATATATATATACACAATTATATTCTCCATGAAATAAGAATACAAGATCATAGATCTATAATTAAATTGCACACACATGGGACGTATCATCCCGTATCCCACTAGATCTAGGATACACTTGCGACACGAGTCCACCACACATCCAAACGTACCCCGAAGGACACGAACAAGTCATATATATTATTTATGAATAATACGAAGAGTCAAATACAAATCTACGTGTCTTTGTCAAAATATGACATGTACAAAGTCCCGTGTCGGAGAGAAAACCCCCAAATCAACACGTATCACCAAATTGTTGGGATATGACCTACACGTACCCAATTGTGGACACGAAACTAGCCCCAAACACACAGGCACATG
Source organism: Iris macrosiphon (assembly GCA_036927795.1). Taxonomy (NCBI): domain Eukaryota; kingdom Viridiplantae; phylum Streptophyta; class Magnoliopsida; order Asparagales; family Iridaceae; genus Iris; species Iris macrosiphon. Next base: position 124,899,804 of record JAYESA010000013.1, read on the forward strand.
CCAAATTGATCTATAGGACCCATTGACACACACAACAAATGTCAATCTCGGAATTTCCCCAAAACTGACATAAAAAGTACCATAACTTTCACAATAGGCTTCTATGAACATAAAATCAAATCTTATGGGTAGCCTATGCATATGTGTTGATTTCTCATGGTTACATATCAGATTTAAAACTTAAATTAAGGGGAAAAATTGAATTGTACCTATTGGGAGATAGATTCCCAATAAAACCTCCAAATGTGATGAAATTGGCCTCCAACTTGTAGATCCTTGCTCCTCTTTGTAGATCCTTGCTTCCTCCTTCTAGATCCTTGCTCCACTAGCCTTCAATGGTGATTTGGGAAGAAAATGGGATAAAATTTGGTAGAGAAATAAAGTGGGAATAAAAGAATTTGGTTGAGAAAAATTCTAGATCTAATTTCCAAATGAAAAGAGGAGAGAGAAATAATTCGCCCCTCTATATAGGCCGGCCCCATTTTCCCTTCCTCAAGCTACTATGAATTGTCCAATATACCCCTTGGGGCCTCTCATGAAGAAATAATTAAGGAAGGAGGATTCTAGTCTAATGGTTTAATTAATTTAATCCATCTCCTAATCAACGGGCCTTCTAAATGGGCTAATTTCTAACAATTAATTCATGTTGGTCCATGAGTCTAAATTAAACTAGTTAGGTCCACTAACACAAGTCCAAAATAAATAACTAACATATAACAACAATTAAATAATACAACAAATAATTATTATCAAGCATAATATTTAATTAAATATGAAATTACTAAAATATTCTTTCCTAAAAAATATGGTAGTGACAGTTTCTAAGCTTCCTTGGGCTAGCGGGCTACTACAGGCGGTTCGTAAAGGATTTTTTCAAATTAGCATCACCTTTGAATCATCTCGCACAGAAGGGAGTCGCATTTAAGTGGTCCGTCGACTGCGAAGCCTCGTTTGAAGAGTTAAAGCATTGCCTCACCTCTGCCCTATTACTTGCACTACCAGACGATACCTCGGGATTCCAGATATTCAGCGATGCATCAGGGTTGAGCTTGGGGTGTGTACTTATGCAGCAAGATATGGTGATAGCCTACGCATCCAGGCAACTGAAAAGCACGAAAAAAATTATCCTACGCATGACCTGGAGCTAGCAGCAATTGTGTTCGGGCTAAAATTGTGGCGACACTACATTTATTGAGTGGCTTGCCAAATTTATACCGATCACAAAAGTTTAAAGTACCTATTCACCCAAACGGACCTCAACCTACGTCAGCGGCGTTGGCTAGAATTAATAAAGGATTATGACTTGACGATAGACTACACACCTGGCAAAAGAAATGTGGTAGCGGATGCGTTGAGTCGAGTCTTTGCGGGATCCCTGTCCGTTGATCGCCGGTTACAAAGGAACTTAGAAGAAATGGGCATCGAACTCCGAATTCGATATCGCGGTTGCGGGTTGCTCAGATGCAATTTGTACCCAACCTGTTAGAGAGGGTCACATCTACTCAAAGGGATGACCCATTCTAAGAAAAATACGCGAGCAGATTCTAGCGGGGAAGGTGAAAGACTTTGCGGTAGATGAGAATGGAGTGTTATGAGTTAAGGGAAGGATATGCGTCCCCAACAACTCAAAACTCAGAAATAAAATCCTTGCAGAAGCTCACTATGCAGCCTATACGGTCCATCCCGGGAGTACAAAAATGTATAGATACCTTCGTACTATTTTTTTGTGGCACGACATGAAGAAGGATGTGGCGCTCTTCGTGTCGCAATGCATAACCTGTCAGAGGGTGAAAGTAGAACATCAGAGATCGGGCGGAGAAATGCAGAATCTTGCTATCTCAGAATGGAAGTGGGAGCACATAAGCATAGACTTTGTTGTTGGCTTGCCGAAGACGCAACAGGGGAACGACGCAATCTGGGTCATCGTGGACCGGCTATCAAAACTACTTGGAGCACCGATCTTGTCACGACCCGCACCCGGGGTAAGGGTACTAGTCGGAAATAACGCCCAGCCTACGCCGCAGAATCGGCGGTAGAACGCTGTCTAGAAAGTCTATCTAATATAATGAACCACCAAAAGATAGTGTACTCAATCACAGAACTAAGATAGAATGAACATGAATCAGATAAGAATAGAATAGTCACAATACAACTCATGAGTCTAAAATAATACATCAATGAGTCTGAAGAAAAATACAGAAATATGCTGGAGACAAATCCAGTACAAAAGAATACTACAAAACTATAAAGCTACAACTCCAGGGTCAACTGTCTCAGTTGGGATAAGTCCCTCTTGAGCCAGGGTCTCAGAATCTAAACCCACAACATCCTGGGGTCCATAATAGGTAGGGTACTCCTCAGTGTCATCTGGAAAAATATATCCAGTCAGGAAAGGAGCAGAGTACAACCCTAACAGCAGTTCTCAAATAATGATAAAAACTATGTAACAGTAAATAGCTGTGGATAAACAAGATGCATAAATAGAGACAAGAATGTAGAGACAATAAGGAAATACTGGAAAGAAATACAATAATGAACAATATGCTGATAGAACAAGAATACTAATGACTAAGTGTGTGAGTACTAGCTTTAACATGTGATCGGCTTAGGAACTTGCACAAGAGTATAATGGCCTGGCTGATTATACGTGCGGTATATGATCAACACTCACAAGGAACAAGACATGCACAAGGAGGGTATGATCACATATCTACACTAAAATACTCCCCACCCCGACTGGTATAATAGATCCAACCACGGTACGTTATGGCACTAGATTCCCCAAGAAGATAGCTAGTCTCCCCGAGAATCGGTGTCTGTACATGTACAAGATAACCAATGAAACAATACTTGCACCATATACACCATATACCAAGGAATAACATCTCATGACGAGATCCGAATATACTCGCCTGAAGTCCAATGAACAGTCTCACAAATGTCTGACTCGGTGCCTCGAAGACCTAGATATGGAATACCACATTAATACAAGGTCCCGGAAAGAGAACAAGTCAAACTAGGCAATTTCTAGGTCAATAAGTCAATTCTAAGTTGAAAGTCAACTATGGTCAACTCTAAAGTCCACTAAAGTCAAACATGGTCAAACCCAAAGTCAACCTCACAAGACATCTATAAAATAATATAGAGATAAACTACAATAATTTAGGAATCAAATTAGATTCAAAAAGAACTCACACAAAGTATACTAATAATACAATTAATATATACCCTAAAATAATATATACAACCCAACATTTATATAAATAACATAATATATTATTACAATTATTATTGCTCACAAAACACATATATATATACATATATATATATATACAATTATAATATATAATATATACATTAAATCTGTCAAAGCGTTATTGAAAAACAGTGAATAAAATAGGATTAAATCAAAACAGTTTAAATAGTGACAGTCGGGACTGTCACCGAAGGACTGTCACCGAAACCCAAATAATAAACTGCCACTGCTTTGGTTTTTGCTGACAGTTAAACTGTCGCGGAAAAGCGTCGCAGAAAAGCTGCTGTTTCCCGCTGCTGCAATTAATGACAGGTTTGTCATTAATTGCCCGAAGGCTACAGCGGCTGCTATTAGTCGGCTAATTAATGACAGTTTTTACTGTCATTAATTCACTGTCACTAAAACAAGTTATATATATATAATTATATATATAAAAACAGAATATATAAAATAATATATATATATATATATATAAACAGAATATATAAAACAGTATATATATATATATATAAACCATTAATACAAAAATGTACATATATATTAATATACACATAAACTTATACCTTCAAATATTTAACAAAGAACATATAATTTACATGGCTAGAAGCACACCTAAAATATTTACATTAATATCCAAATAATTACATAATAATTATAAATAATATAATTATACATTTAAACACATAAATATATTTTATAAAACATTTTATGTATAAATTATATTATTTAACAAGTAGTAACATATATATTTGCATGCAAGAAAGCTACATATTATATTGTACATTATATTAGCACACCCAAAATATAGATCTATGCTACAATAATTACGATAATAAATACACAAAATAAATATTTAATATCCATATATATATACTAATTATAAATGAAGAATTGAACCACAATTAATTAGATCTATGCAAAAATACACACAATTGGAGAGTATCTCACCGTATCCCACTAGATCTAGGATACGCATGCGACACGAGTCCAACACACAACCAAATGCACCCCGAAGGACACAAACAAATCATAAATAATATTTATGAATAAATCAAAGCGTCAAAAGTAGATCTATGTGTCCGTGTCAAAATACGACATGTTCAAAGCCCCGTGTCGGAGGAAAACCCCCAAATGACACGTATCACCAAATAGTTGGGATACGAACCACAAGTATCCCAATATGGACACGACACTAGCCTCAAACACAAATCTCATGTTCAATTGATCTATAGGATCAATTGACACACACAACAAAATATAAATTCGGAATTCCAACAAAATTGACACAAAAAGCACCATAACTTTCTCCATGGGTCTCCTATGAACACAAAACAAAGTCCTATGGGTACTACATACATATAGGTTAATTTTACATGATTAAATCTCAGATTTAGAAGCTATTTAAATGGGAAAATCTGAATTATACCTATTGGGAGATGGATTCCCAATGAAACCTCCAATTGAGATGAACTTGCTTCCAAATTGTAGATCCTTGCTCCTCTTTGTAGATCCTTGCTTCCTTCTTCTAGATCCTTGCTTCCTCCTTCTCTAATGGTGAATTGGGAAGAATTTGGAATGAATTTGGTAGGGAATTGGATTGGAAATGGAGGGAATTTGGTAGTGGGAGAATTCTAGATCTAGATTTAGAATGAGATGAGAGGAGAGAGAAATTTCCCCCCTCTTTAATAGGCCGGCCATAGCCCCTCCCCCAAGCAATTGTAAAATGTCCAATGTACCCCTTGGGGCCTCTCATGAAGAAATAATTAAGGAAGGAAGCTTCTAGTCTAATCATTTAATTAATTTAATCCATCTCCTTAACTATGGGCTTTCTAAATGGGCCAAGTCTAACTAATTAATTCATGTTGGTCCATGGGTCCAAACTAAACTAGTTGGGTCCACTAAAATAAGTCTAAAATAATTAAATAATAACTAACAACAATTAAATAATACAACAAATAATTATTTACCATGCACAATATTTATTTAAATAGGAATTACCAAAATACCCTTTCCTAGAAAATGTGGTAGTGACAAGTCTACCCTCCTTGAAATAATTTCGTCCTCGAAATTCAAAGACGAAAACTACCCCCAGAAAATCACAGAACAGAACTAAAGAATCACAACTAACTAATGAACAGAACATAACAATGAACAGAACATAACTAGAAATAACATACCTCAAGGTACAAACAAATATGGATAACGCTCTCGCATGTCATCCTCTCTCTCCCAGGTAGACTCCCCCGGAGAGTGATGCCTCCTTGCGACGCGCACCAAAGGAATAGTCTGGTTCCTCAGCACCTTCTCTCTCCGATCCAGAATTCCAACTGGCTGCTCTGGATAGCTAAGAGTAGGGCCCACCTCTATCTCTGAGTGATCCAATACATGACTAGGATCTGCCACGTATCGTCTCAACTGCGACACATGAAACACGTTGTGCACTTCATCCAATGCAGGTGGCAAGTCTAGTCTATAAGCAACTGCACCGACCCTCTCTAGAATAGTGAAAGGTCCAATGAATCGCGGACTAAGCTTTCCGCCTCCACCGAAGTGAATCGTACCTCGTGTCGGAGAAATCCTCAGAAACACCAAACCACCCACCTAGAACAAAACACCACCTTAAGAACTTATCTATAACAAACAACCAAGAACAAGCACACAAAATAAAATCTAAACTATACCTCAAACTCCAAGGGTCTCCGATGGCTATCGGCCCAATGCCGTTGTCTGTCCCGCGCCACTCGAAGTCTGTCTCTGATCAACTGAACCTTCTCTGCTGCATCCACAACCATCTCTGGCCCAAGCAAAACTCTCTCTCCAACATCGTCCCAAGACAAAGGAGTACGACACCTCCGACCATATAGAGCTTCAAAAGGTGACATCTCTATACTGGCCTGGTAACTGTTGTTGTAAGCAAACTCTACCAAATGGAGATGGTCCTCCCAAGAACCCCCGAAATCTAGTACACAAGTGCGCAACATATCCTCGAGAGTCTGAATAGTCCTCTCTGACTGCCCATCTGTCTGGGGATGATATGCAGTACTGAACTTGAGCTGAGTGCCCAAACTCTCCTACAAACTCCTCCAGAAATGAGAAGTGAAACGACTATCCCGATCTGAGACTATGCTGACGGGAACTCCATGTATCCTAACGATCTGCCTCACATACATCTCTGCCAGCTTATCCGTAGACAAACCCACCTTGAAAGGCAAAAAATGGGCCGACTTGGTCAATCTATCAACAATGACCCAAATCGCGTCTTTCCCTCCTAGAGATCGTGGTAGTCCGGACACAAAATCCATAGTAATGTGTTCCCACTTCCACTCTGGAATGGGTAATGGCTGAAGTAAACCTCCTGGCCTCTGCCTCTCGGCTTTCACCTGCTGGCACACTAAGCATCTGGATACAAACTGTGCCACTTTTCTCTTCATGCCATACCACCACACACTCTCTCGCATATCCCGATACATCTTGTTAGCACCTGGATGTATGGAATACTGAGAGCGATGCGCTTCCTGCAATATCTTCTCTCGCAACTCCCCACTAGGCACACACAATCTAACTCCATGCCTCAAAGATCCATCCTCTGCAATAGTGAAATCATCCTCCAATCCTGCTCTCACCTGAGCTCTGATACTCCTCAAAGATACGTCATCATACTGTGCTGCCTTGATCCTATCCATCAAATCTGAATGTATCTGCAATCCCCACATCTGCATAGCACCACCCGGAACAATCACCTCAATGCCCAAGCTCTCCAAGTCCTCCAACAAATATCGATCCTGCGTCAAGAACATAGCTACCGGATACCTGCTCAAAGCATCGGCAACTACATTGGCCTTCCCAGGATGATATTGCAAAGAGATATCAAAATCCTTCATCAGTTCCAACCACCGACGCTGCCTCATGTTCAACTCCTTCTGCGTGAAAACGTACTTCAAGCTTTTGTGGTCTGTGAAGATCTCCACACGCTCTCCGTACAAATAATGTTTCCACAACTTCAGGGCGAATATGACAGCTGCCAACTCCAAATCATGGGTAGGATAGTTCTTTTCATGAGGACGCAATTGCCTGGATGCATAGGCAATCACTTTCCCATGCTGCTGAAGAACACAACCTAAACCCTTTCCCGATGCATCACTATAAATAGTGAAACCTCCGGACCCTGATGGCAATGTCAAAATAGGAGCAGACGTCAACCTCTTCTTCACCTCCTCAAAAGCGGCCTGGCAATCTTCCGTCCAAACAAACTCCACATCCTTCCTTGTGAGTCTGGTCATCGGCTCGGCAATCCTCGAAAAATCTTGCACAAACTTTCTGTAGTAGCCTGCCAATCCCAAGAAACTCCTGATCTCTGCTACCGAACTCGGAGTCTTCCAAGATTCCACTGCTGAAATCTTCTTCGGATCCACTGAAATACCATCACCAGTCACAACATGCCCCAAGAATTCCACCTTGTCCAAGAAAAACTCATATTTGGACAACTTTCCATACAGCTTCTCCTTCCTCAGTACATCCAACACAATCCTCAAATGCTCCTCATGCTCCTCCGGTGTCCTCGAGTATATGAGTATGTCGTCGATGAACACCACCACGAACTTGTCAAGGTACTGGTGGAACACCTTGTTCATCAAGTTCATAAATACCGTCGGTGCATTAGTCAAACCAAACAGCATCACCATAAACTCGAACTGACCATACCGAGTTCTAAAAGCAGTCTTCGGTATGTCCTCCGGCTTCACCTTCACCTGATGGTAGCCTGATCTCAAATCTATCTTAGAAAACACCTTCGCACCACTCAACTGATCAAACAGATCATCAATCCGTGGCAAAGGATACTTATTCTTGATAGTGAGATTATTCAAAGCCCTGTAATCAATGCACATACGCACCGATCCATCCTTCTTCGGTACAAACAATACCGGGGCTCCCCATGGTGAAGAACTTGATCTGATAAACCCCTTATCCTGCAATTCGTCCACCTGCTTCTTCAACTCGACCAGCTCGCTGTTGTTTACTCTATAGACATGCTGCGAAATCGGTTCTGCACCTGGCACCAAGTCTATAGAAAATTCAACATCTCGATCTGGCGGCAATCCTGGCAATTCTTCAGGAAACACATCCAAAAATTCTGCTATCAACGGATGTGGCAACTCCTTGTCTTCCACCATAGCTCCACAAATAATGCCTTCTTCCTGCTCCGCAGCTCCTCTAGCAAACTCGAACTCTGGCTCTCCTGGCGGACCAAACAAAACTCTACCTCCTCTACAATCTATGCTAGCACGGTGCCTACTCAACCAATCCATCCCGAGTACAATGTCGTAGCTCGGAAGTGGCATTACAAGTAGACACGCACTCAACTTCCGGCCTCCCAGAGTAACTCTCCGATCTTTGTAAATATCATTAACCAGGATAATGCCTCCCCCGGTCATGATCTTGCAAGTCCTAAGCAAAGACTCAGCTACCAAACCATGCTTTAGAGCAAAAGAAACAGATACAAAACTATGGGAAGCACCACTATCAAACAAAGCTAAAGCTGGAATGGAATCAAGAAGAATAGAACCTGCGATGACATCTCCGGTGGGTTCCTCCTCTTCGACTGTCATAGCAAACGCTCGTCCCTGCCGAGCACCTCCCTGCTGCTGATGCTGGACAAAACGCTGCTGCTGTGTCGGAAGCGGTCCCCTCGGTTGTGCTGCAGGTGGTCTCATCTGTGCCCTCGGAGCTGGAGCTGCTCCCTGAACTGCACGACGAGGACACTCCCTCAATTGATGCCCTTCAGTACCACAATACAAACAAACTCCTAGCCTCTTTCTGTAAACTTCCCAGATGTGGCCGGGCTTCTTGCAGAAGTTGCATAGAGCTTGCTGTAACTGCCTCTGCTGCTGAGGTGCCTGGTGAAAAGGCGCTCTAGCTGGAGTCTGGTTCTGCTGTGGCTACTGGAAAGGTCTGGACTGAAATGAGGACGTTTGGCAGATACTGCACTGCCGTTGGCCCCCAGAAAAGAATCACGGTCTCTCTTGGTCTTCAAACCCAGATCCCGCTCAACCTTGCGTGCCTCCGCAAGTATCTCCGAGTATGTCTCATAAAAAGACGGAATGAGAATCTTCACCTCCCAGTTTAGACCCTCTCGGAAACGAATAGCTTGAACCTCCGGCTCCCTCACCAGATACTCTGCAAATCGGCTCATCCTACCAAACTCTGCAGCGTATTCCTCCACAGACATGCTTCCCTGAATGAGACTCTCAAATTGTCTCCCCAAGTCAAGCCTGTCTATCCGGGCGAAAAACTTCTTCTTAAAAAGGTCCCTGAATACCTCCCAAGATTGTCCTGCGTCAACTAGAACCGGCTCATTCCTGAACCAGGTACGAGCGACGTCGAACAGTTGAAGTCCTACCGCCTCAACCTTCAGATCTTCAGAAAGACGGGACACCCTCATAAGACGCTCAATGTCCTCGAGCCAATCATCAGCATAGACGATGCCCTCCGTCCCTTTGAAAACCCTAGGCTCCAGTTTCTTGAAGTCCTGAATGTTGCCTGGCCGAAGCTGAGCAACCTGAGGAACAACCTGCTGCTGGACCGGAACTCCTCTCTCAACTACAGCACGAGCAAGCTGATGAGCACTCTCGATGCCCTACCGTAGAACGTCGGTCTGCCTCTGATGTGCCTCCGACTGAGCCCTCTGTGCCTCGAGCATCTCACGAAACAGAGTAAACATCTGTGACGCCTCTGCTGGCACAGGAGGTGGATGTGGAAGCCCCTCAGATACAGCTGGCACAGTCCTCTGAGTTGGTGGTGGACCTCCGAAAGCAGCTGACACTCCAATCACCGGAGAAGTGACTGGTGCAGGCCCTCGGGATGTCGCAGACCTCTCAGAAACTGCTCTCCCTTGCTGTGATCTAGTCTTAGGCGGCATCCTGAGATAAAGCGAAAGAAAGAATCAATATGGCACAAGATGTAAGATATTCAAGGAAAGGACAGTTTAAGAGATCAAGTATCAACGTCAAAGGAGAATAGTTGAATCAAAAGAATTTTCCTAGATGTGATTGAGTATCTCAGCCTATATCCTATATCCTATCGCAGGCTCGCAGTAGTACAACTAAGTTGTCGCACTACCACGACATCACATACTTGTGAAGCTAGACCTGCATGGGCCACCACCAAAAACGTGTCACGACCCGCACCCGGGGTAAGGGTACTAGTCGGAAACAACGCCCAGCCTACGCCGCAGAATCGGCGGTAGAACGCTGTCTAGAAAGTCTATCTAATATAATGAACCACCAAAAGATAGTGTACTCAATCACAGAACTAAGATAGAATAAACACGAATCAGATAAGAATAGAATAGTCACAATACAACTCATGAGTCTAAAATAATACATCAATGAGTCTGAAGAAAAATACAGAAATATGCTGGAGACAAATCCAGTACAAAAGAATACTACAAAACTATAAAGCTACAACTCCAGGGTCAACTGTCTCAGTTGGGATAAGTCCCTCTTGAGCCAGGGTCTCAGAATCTAAACCCACAACATCCTGGGGTCCATAATAGGTAGGGTACTCCTCAGTGTCATCTGGAAAAATATATCCAGTCAGAAAAGGAGCAGAGTACAACCCTAACAGCAGTTCTCAAATAATGATAAAAACTATGTAACAGTAAATAGCTGTGGATAAACAAGATGCATAAATAGAGACAAGAATGTAGAGACAATAAGGAAATACTGGAAAAAAATACAATAATGAATAATATGTTGATAGAACAAGAATACTAATGACTAAGTGTGTGAGTACTAGCTTTAACATGTGATCGGCTTAGGAACTTGCACAAGAGTATAATGGCCTGGCTGATTATACGTGCGGTGTATGATCAACACTCACAAGGAACAATACATGCACAAGGAGGGTATGATCACATATCTACACTAAAATACTCCCCACCCCGACTGGTATAATAGATCCAACCACGGTACGTTATGGCACTAGATTCCCCAAGAAGATAGCTAGTCTCCCCGAGAATCGGTGTCTGTACATGTACAAGATAACCAATGAAACAATACTTGCACCATATACACCATATACCAAGGAATAACATCTCATGACGAGATCCGGATATACCAATCCGTGTAACCATAGTGTCAAGAGAACATGTATATCTACACTAGATACAACGAACATAGAGGATATCATAAATGAGAAACTATCAGAGAATGTACTCGCCTGAAGTCCAATGAACAGTCTCACAAATGTCTGACTCGGTGCCTCGAAGACCTAGATATGGAATACCACATTAATACAAGGTCCCGGAAAGAGAACAAGTCAAACTAGGCAATTTCTAGGTCAATAAGTCAATTCTAAGTTGAAAGTCAACTATGGTCAACTCTAAAGTCCACTAAAGTCAAACATGGTCAAACCCAAAGTCAACCTCACAAGACATCTATAAAATAATATAGAGATAAACTACAATAATTTAGGAATCAAATTAGATTCAAAAAAAACTCACACAAAGTATACTAATAATACAATTAATATATACCCTAAAATAATATATACAACCCAACATTTATATAAATAACATAATATATTATTACAATTATTATTCCTCACAAAACACATATATATATACATATATATATATACAATTATAATATATAATATATACATTAAATCTGTCAAAGCGTCATTGAAAAACAGTGAATAAAATAGGATTAAATCAAAACAGTTTAAATAGTGACAGTCGGGACTGTCACCGAAGGACTGTCACCGAAACCAAAATAATAAACTGCCACTGCTTTGGTTTTCGCTGACAGTTAAACTGTCGCGGAAAAGCGTCACAGAAAAGCTGCTGTTTCCCGCTGCTGCAATTAATGACAGGTTTGTCATTAATTGCCCGAAGGCTACAGCGGCTGCTATTAGTCGGCTAATTAATGACAGTTTTTACTGTCATTAATTCACTGTCACTAAAACAAGTTATATATATATAATTATATATATAAAAACAGAATATATAAAACAATATATATATATATATATATATAAACAGAATATATAAAATAGTATATATATATATATATATAAACCATTAATACAAAAATGTACATATATATTAATATACACATAAACTTATACCTTCAAATATTTAACAAAGAACATATAATTTACATGGCTAGAAGCACACCTAAAATATTTACATTAATATCCAAATAATTACATAATAATTATAAATAATATAATTATACATTTAAACACATAAATATATTTTATAAAATATTTTATATATAAATTATATTATTTAACAAGTAGTAACATATATATTTGCATGCAAGAAAGCTACATATTATATTGTACATTATATTAGCACACCCAAAATATAGATCTATGCTACAATAATTACTATAATAAATACACAAAATAAATATTTAATATCCATATATATATACTAATTATAAATGAAGAATTGAACCACAATTAATTAGATCTATGCAAAAATACACACAATTGGAGAGTATCTCACCGTATCCCACTAGATCTAGGATACGCATGCGACACGAGTCCAACACACAACCAAATGCACCCCGAAGGACACAAACAAATCATAAATAATATTTATGAATAAATCAAAGTGTCAAAAGTAGATCTATGTGTCCGTGTCAAAATACGACATGTTCAAAGCCCCGTGTCGGAGGAAAACCCCCAAATGACACGTATCACCAAATAGTTGGGATACGAACCACAAGTATCCCAATATGGACACGACACTAGCCTCAAACACAAATCTCATGTTCAATTGATCTATAGGATCAATTGACACACACAACAAAATATAAATTCGGAATTCCAACAAAATTGACACAAAAAGCACCATAACTTTCTCCATGGGTCTCCTATGAACACAAAACAAAGTCCTATGGGTACTACATACATATAGGTTGATTTTACATGATTAAATCCCTGATTTAGAAGCTATTTAAATGGGAAAATCTGAATTATACCTATTGGGAGATGGATTCCCAATGAAACCTCCAATTGAGATGAACTTGCTTCCAAATTGTAGATCCTTGCTCCTCTTTGTAGATCCTTGCTTCCTTCTTCTAGATCCTTGCTTCCTCCTTCTCTAATGGTGAATTGGGAAGAATTTGGAATGAATTTGGTAGGGAATTGGATTGGGAATGGAGGGAATTTGGTAGTGGAAGAATTCTAGATCTAGATTTGGAATGAGATGAGAGAAGAGAGAAATTTCCTCCCTCTTTAATAGGCCGGCCATAGAACTTCCCCCAAGCAATTGTAAAATGTCCAATGTACCCCTTGGGGCCTCTCATGAAGAAATAATTAAGGAAGGAAGCTTCTAGTCTAATCATTTAATTAATTTAATCCATCTCCTTAACTATGGGCTTTCTAAATGGGCCAAGTCTAACTAATTAATTCATGTTGGTCCATGGGTCCAAACTAAACTAGTTGGGTCCACTAAAATAAGTCTAAAATAATTAAATAATAACTAACAATAATTAAATAATACAACAAATAATTATTTACCATGCACAATATTTATTTAAATAGGAATTACCAAAATACCCTTTCCTAGAAAATGTGGTAGTGACAGATCTCCTTGCCCAGACCTACCTTGATGAGATAGTTCGGCTGGACGGAGTGCTAGTTTCGATAGTATCAGATCGGGACGGACGATTTCTATCACGTTTCTGGAAAAGCCTTCAGTCAGCGATAGGGACCAAGTTGAAGTTTAGCTCCGCCTACCATCCTTAAACATATGGCCAAACATAATGGGTGAATCAGGTACTAGAAGACATGTTGTGCCTCTGCGTAATTGATTCAAAGTCAAGTTGGGACGTCTACCTACCGTTGGCCGAATTTGCATACAACAACAGTTATCAATCCAGCATCCAAATGGCTCTGTAAGAGGCTCTGTATGGGCAAAACTATAGGTCTCTGATTTGCTGGGATGAAGGTGGGAAACGGTAAATCCTTGGGCCAAAACTAGTTGAACAAACAGTCCAAAAGGTTCAGTTGATCAGAGATCGGTTAAAAGTAGTACAGAGCCGGCAGAAGAGCTATGCTGACATTCGTGGTCGACCCCTCGAGTTCCAGGACGATGATCATGTATTTTTAAAGGTCTCGCCCATGTGAGGAGTAATGGGATTTGGAGTAAAAAGAAAGTTAAGTCCGAGATTCGTTGGGCCGTTTGAAGTTCTTAATTGAGTCACTTCGGTTGCCTATCAAATTGTATTGCCACCACCCCTGTCAGAAGTACATGATATTTTCTATGTGTCACAGCTTAGAAAGTATGTGCATGACCCAAACCACATGGTAGACTTCGGTCAGCTGGATCTACATGCAGACTTATCGTACACGGAAGAGCCCTTCAGATTTTAGACGGTAAAGAAAAGCAGTTACGGAATCGGACGGTCTCGCTAGTGCGCGTTCTTTGGAGGAACCACTCGATCAAGGAATCGACCTGGGAACTCAACAGACATGAGGGAAAAGTTTCCCTCATTATTTCCTAGGGATAGGTTCTATTCTTATGTTTCGAGGAAGAATTTTTTGGTTAGTTGGTTAAGATGTAGTACCCCGTTCCTCCTGTTCGGGGAGCGCGGCTAAGAAATACTTGGTATCGTTCTATCAGGACATATTAAATCAAGATCATTTCCTCGTTATGGAGTGGTTTCTTAGGAATCAGGTTTCACATTCAATGGATCGTGCCTCAAGGAAGGACTCGACGGCAGAGTCGAGAGAGGCATTTCCGTTGTGCTGGTTTTCTTGCCCGTTTTCGATGTCGCTTGGTTGCTTTCTTGTTGGTTTTGTGACTTGCATTTTCTTGAACGGTTTTTATGGATATCATTGCCTTCATTCTTAGGATCTCGTATTTTGTATCGAACCCTTGGAGACTGAAACAGGAGATATTGATCATCTGTTGGTGCGTGCAGGTGATCGTGTAGGCGACGCACGAGCAGAGTCTTGAACATCTCCCCTTCTCTCCCCCAGTTCAGCAACTTGTGAGTGACTTTATTTCAATTAGCACCCTTCTTCCAAGTCTTCCTTCTTAATAAATTGACTCATTTGTGCATCCCGATCAAATGATACCAAAACAATAAAATTGAGTTAGAATAAAGAAGAAGTAGACTTAAAATAATAATATTGCTTGTCACACAAAATTCTATGCAATCTCATCGATGCGTGCATGTCCGTTATACATATAACTATTTTGTGTTCAGTTGTAGTTAGAACTTATTCATCTATGACTACTCAATGGATAGTACCAACTTGTGAATTAATCATAACAGCCAGTAGACTATGCCTTCGCATTGTGCTAAAGCAGTTTCGTTCTTATTGATGTTTGAAATGCTTCGTATGTTAACTTAGTGTTCAGATCGTCAATGGTCATGGATAATCTTGCGCACAAGGGTCTTGGTTCATACGAACGGTCGCTGGGGCACCGGGGCCGATTCATCCCGGGCGGAACATCAGTTAGTCATGCTACCAACTTAGAACGGGTGAGGCGGGAGTTTATAGCGGGGCTCGCTACTTGCGCTGCAAGCATCGCCGTCTACCCAGACTATAATCCATGACAGCTCGTCAATATAGTGATTTTTAGGTATATTTAAACTATGCAGACTAACTATTTCTTTGTGGCAGGAAAGTTCATGGTAAGTTTTGTACAGGTGGTTCGGACGAAAAAGGTAAAGTCACCGAACGGTGGCATATTTTGTTATATCATTCCATTCTATCGCATATAAACAATTGAACTAAGACAATATAAAAAGATCACAAAATAAAGATGTTGCATGTTCACATGAATACGATGTTGATTTGGTATGTTGGGTTAGCTCGCCTTCACCGGTACTTTTTGAAGTACTGACCATCGTTGCAGCAGGTTCTCCGAGCCGAGGCGACGCGGCGAGGAGCTGAAGCTTTCTCCAACCCTTCCCGAATTAGTAGGCGTGTTCGTGCTGTGACTTTTGGAGCTCAAGTACATACTCAAGAAATGAGCTCGCACTTCCCTTTTGAAGCTCCTAGGCGATGGTTCTAACTTGTACCCAAGGTGTTTTGTGCTTTTGAAATACTAGTAAATAATGTAATGTATGAATCAGCTATCTCATTTTGCGTCCAACTTGTAAGCCCGTGCGACATTTTTTTACTTTTGGGTCAAGAGTCTGTAAACAGATGTTCATTATCAATAAAGTAGACTTTTCTATATCTCAAGGTGTGATATCTTATTTGCGTACTTTGTGCATTTATTCTAAAGTATATTATTATTCCTAGGCCTTGTGCACGAACGCCTAACGCATGCACGACATCACGCCCAGGGGACAATTATCGATTTAGCGAAAATTGGGACATGACATAATCTATGGGCTTTAACCCCATTCCTCTTGCCATCTCCAACACTAGTCTCCTTGAGAGCCCTTTAGTTAGAGTATCTGCTAGATTGTTCTTTGATCTAACGAAGTCAATTACAATTAAACCACTGGATCGCAATTGCTTCACCCGATTGTACCTCAGACGTATATATCTGGATTTTCCATTATAACTTGTCCTCTGAGCCTTTGTTATTGTAGCTTGGCTGTCACAGTGTACAAGAATAGCATGAACTTGTTTGCTCCACGGAGGAATATCTGTTACCAGATTCCTAAGCCAATATGCTTCCTCAATGGTGAGGTCAAGAGCTATGAATTCTGCCTCCATAGTAGATCTAGAAATATAGGTCTGCCTGGTAGAGTTCCATGCAACAGCAGCTCCACCCAGTGTGAATACATATACACTTGTGGCTTTGGTCTCATCTATATCGGAGATCCAGTTTGCATCATTATACCCTTCTAATAGAGATGGGTATCCTCCATAGAATAATCTATGGGATATCGTGCCCTTTAGGTATCTCATTACCCGTTCTAAGGCAGTCCAATGTGAACTATTCGGATTGCTAGTGTACCGACTAAACTTTCCTACTGCGTAGGAAATATCAGGTCTATTATGATTAGCAATATAGTTCAGGCATCCGATTTGCTGAGAATACTTCAACTGAGCCACACTGTCTCATTTATTCTTCTTTAACCTGATACTTGCATCATATGGAGTGCTTACAGGTTTAGAATCAAAATAGTTAAATCTTTTTAGAACCTTTTCTATATAGTGAGATTGGGAGATACCAATTCTCTCAGAAGTGCGACTTAATTTAAGTCCTAAAATTATATCAGCAGGTCCTAAATCTTTCATATAAATTTTTTAAGACAGGAATGATTTGATATCAGAAATAATATCCATGTCAGTACCAAAAATAAGAATGTCATCAACATACAGGCATAATATTTCATAAGAGCTACTAACAGTTTTGCTATATACACATTTATCAGAATCATTAATAGCAAAACTATTTGATAGAATTACCTTATCAAATTTATCATGCCATTGCTTTGGCGTTTGTTTTAGCCCATAAAAAGATTTAATTAATTTCCATACCTTGCATTCTTGCCCTGGAACAACAAACCCTTCAGGTTGTTCTATATAAATCTCTTTCAGTAAATCTCCATTCAGAAAAATAGTTTTTACATCCATTTGATGAATAAACAGTTTATGAACAAATATAATAGCTATTAACATTCTAATTATAGCAATTCTAGTAACAGGAGAGTAAGTGTCAAAAAAGTCTACCCCTTCTCTTTGTTTGAACCCTTTATCCACCAACCTGGCTTTGAATTTCTCAATAGACCCTTCAGGTCATAACTTCTTTCTAAAGATCCATTTGCAACCTATTGGTTTGCAACCTACAGGAAGGTTAACCAAATCCCAAGTTTTATTTGATATAATAGAATCCATTTCACTATTTATGGCATCTTTCCAAAATAAGGAATCAACTGAGGACATAGTCCCTTGATAAGATATAGGGTCCTCTTCAACAAGGTAGGTAAAAAAACCTTCACCTAGGTCTGGTTCTCGTCTTGTTCTTTTACTTCTCCTGGGTTCTACTGGGGTAATCTCCTTTGGTTGTGAACTAGAGGTTACATCAGGGACTTGTGTAGAAATAGAAGATCTAGAAATTTTATTTTTAATGAATTTTTTTAAAAAAAATGTAGCATCCCTAGATTCCATGACTGTGTTAGCATCAATACCATTTACCTCACTCTTAATTACAAGAAATCTATAAGCAATACTATTTTGGGCATATCCAAAAAATACACAATCTACGATCTTGGGTCCCAATTTTCTTTTCTTAGTAGGAGGAACAAAAACTTTAGCAAGGCACCTCCACACTTTAAAATATTTTAAAGATGACTTTCTACTTTTCCAAAGTTCATAAGGGGTCTTATCAGTCTTTTTGAAATGAAATTTATTTAAAATATGACATGGAGAAAGAATGGCTCTTCCCCACAAATTATAAGATAAACCAGAGCTACCTAACGTAGCATTAATCATATCAAGAAATATTCTATTTTTTCTTTCTGCTACCCTATTCTGTTGAGGAGCATAAGAAGTAGTTACCTCATGTATAATGCCATGCAATTCACAAAAAGAGTCAAACTCAGCAGAGTTGTATTCACCCCCACGATCAGACCTAAGAATTTTAATTTTCTTTTCAAGCTGGTTTTGAACTTCAACTTTAAAAGATACAAACTTACTGAAAGCTTCATTTTTAGTTCTAAGCAAGTAAATATGGCAGTTATTTGAATAATCATCTATAAAAGTAATAAAATACCACTTACTACTATGAGTAAGAATACCGTTTAATTCACAAATATCACTGTGAATAAGCTCCAATAGCTGAGAACTCCTTTCAACAGAATAAAAAGATTTTCTGGGCTGTTTGGCTTGTGTATATATCTCACATTTTTTATTCCTTCTCAAGTCAATCTTAGGAATTAATTACAACTTAGACATTCTCTTTAAAGGGTTAAAATTAACATATCCCAAATGACCATGTCAAATATCACAACTATAGTATTATAAAAGAGAGCATTCAAATTAGAAGTAGAAGTAGATGCAATATTATTTAAACATGAATTTAAAGTACTACAAGGCATGTCCACAAAAAGTTTAAACAAACCCCCACATACATAGCCTTTCCCAATAAAGTTACCGTTCATGGAGATTATAACTCGATCAGACTCAAATACAAGTTTGTAACCATGTTTATTTAGCAAATAACCAGCAATTAAGTTCTTGTTGACGTCCGGTACGTGCTGCACATTATGCAAAGGAAGAATCTTGCCCAAAGACAACTTGACGTTCACTCTTCCCTTTCCTTGCACTCTGGCAGCACTCGAGTTTCCCATAGCTACTGATTCGCCTTCCTCAACCTGTTGGTAGGAAGAAAATAATCAATATTAGGGCATACATAAACATTTTCCCCTGTATCAACCCACCAGTCAGTAGGCTGATACGAGGACTAAAAAATAAAACATACGATTACAAACCTCTGATCATCGGTACCGACATATTCAATCTCGGCTGATAACATGAGCCTGTGGAAGAACATGAGCGTCTGCAGGAGTTCGACGATCAGGATTCCGAAATCCCTGACCCTTCTCCTGTGGCGGCATTGCCTAGTAAAGTGACCAGGCTTACCACAATTGTAATATTTTTGCTTAGGTCTGTTGTCTTTTCCAATCACAACTTTTGGCTTAAGAAACTATTTCTTTGCATGGTTCCTGTTATGGGGTTTGTTCCTCTGTTAATGGGGTTGGCCCTTAGGCTTTCCCTTGGTCTCAACAATGTGTAACTTTGCCTCGAATTCAGTACTTAGAGGTTCCTTGTCTCTAATTCTACCTTCTTCCTCAATGCGGAAGGATACGAACAGGTCGTCTAAGGATATGGGTTCCTTATTATGTTTTAGTTTTAAGCAAAATTCTTTCCAGGACTGGAGAAGTTTATTAATGAAGGCAGCAATAAGAAATTTTTTAACAAATGGCATATCTTTCTGAAATATCTCGTGTATGATAGTCTGAAGGGTATTAGTCTGTTCAACAACAGACTTCTCATCTACCATTTTAAACTCTAAAAATCTGTCTACAATGTAAATCTCAAAATCCGCTCCTTTATTGGAGTATTTTTTATCGAGATCTTCCCAAAGCTCTCTGGACATAGAGGTAGTGCAATATATATCATAGAGTGTGTCAGAAAGACAATTAAGAATTTTACCGTGACAAATAAAGTCTATCTCATTGTAGGACTCTAATTCATAGGTCCTGGCAGGTTCGTATAAGTCAGATAGGATTTTCGATTCTTTGAGAACCTTAAACAGTTTTAAACAAGTCAGCCAATAGGTCATCCTACGCTGCCATCTCTTAAAGTTCATGCCATCAAACTTCTCCGGTTTGGAGGAGTTATGAATGTTGGTGGATAGTTCTTCTACGCTGGTGTTCATCATGCAGATAGAAATTTTCACAAACCAAAAATAGAAAGTAGACAGAAGCTACAAAATTATATTCTAAGATTGTTGAAAATTTTTCTAAAGAATGCAAATTGAAAGATGTAAAATTAAAGACAGGAAATATGTAGAGGATTCGAGGCACGTTACACGTTATCCTTAGAATATAATTTTTCCCCCACGAACAATATAACGGGTTCCTGGCGATCTATTCCCGAGATACAATGAATCCCTTCGATCCACTATACTGTGCACCCGGTGGCGAATCCCACGAACGATCACAGCCTTGCCCGAAGAAGTGAGATTGGACGGAGGAGTTTTTGGAGGAATTTAGGTTCTGGGGATTTTCTTTTCTTTTTCGTCTCTGTACGATTCTTTTTCGTTCTGAACAGAGAGCGAGAGAGAGAAGAGAAAAAACAGATTTTGGTGCTAAGATCTAAGGATTGTGTCCTGGATATATCTTTCACGTAACCTTTTCCATTATCTTCGTAACAGGATTATGTGAGAACGGTTTCGCGGAAGACCAGCAACTCACCAGGCCAAATCAACGAAAATAAAAAATAAAATAAAATAAGTTGTAAAATTATCTTTGTACCCATGTCCGTTCCGTGGCGCTCAAGCGTACAAAGTGCTAAGTGCATGACTAATAAACGTGTAAAAATGTGCATTAAATCATGCACCCACTTGCGGGTTGGATGAGATCTTGTCCATCTCCCATAAAACCCACTTACCCACTAAGAGGGGTAAAGCAATATATGGAAAGGAGAATAACTTCTCCTTTTCCATGTGGGACTAAAAAAAAGGAGTTGCCTTTATTGAATCATATGGGTTGCTTCCAAAGTAAATCCAAAACAACTCTAACACCTTATACTTCTTGATGTGAGTATGGATGTTGCATTCTGTTCTTGTAAACTGCTAATAATATAGACCATTAGTTTGTGTTAGAGTGATAAGTCGGTCTTATTTTTTTATTTGGGTATAATTAAGGAGTTGTAAGTATATTTATCATCATATATTAATATAAATATACATGATATGCAACCTACGGTCGAACTTGAAAAGTTATTATATATATATCATTTCCCAACTTTGCCGATCGAACTTAAAATTATTTTTTCGACGTTGTTTAATGGTTGCATGATCATTTTGTTATCCTGTTGTTTGTGGTTTATCGTTGTTGTTCGTTATGAGATTTAGAATTTTTATAGATCTCAGTTGCTTGTTCGTTGTGAGATCTAGGAGTTTTATTGATCTCACTTTGTTGTTTGTTGTTGATGGTGGTTTTTGTGAGATCTAGGTTTTGAATCTCATTTTTTGTTGCATCTGCCAGTATATCGAGTATCAAATCTTTGAGTGTGGTTACTAGTGGTGGTGGTGGTCTGGAAAATCATTTTACTGTTATTCATAAGGCCAACTCTCTGCATGGGCGAGCCTTGAAACCGCCCAAGGCTGAAATTTAATAGGGCCCGATATATATGCAAAAGAAATTACATAAATAATAACATGAATCAAATCACTAAGATGTCAATGAAGATATTGCTAATGAAGGGTCCAAACTAAAAAAATTATTTCATGTAAACTAAAATTATTATAACTGGTAATTATAAATTGATAATTCATATATTAATTATTTAGAAAATAAAAATATAACCCACAATTATGATTAAGCAAGTCAAAAATATGAAAAGTTAATGTATGATCAAATGTATCCATATTTATTAAATAAATAGATGTATAAGTAATTATGTTAAGCATTTTTTTGGTTCTAGAAAGCAAAAGAAATATTAAGCTAATATATAAAAAGTAAACATTAATATAGAATAAAATCACTATTTATTTGGCTAAATAATTTGTTTATATATTTATAAAAAATAATTCAGTTTTCATTCACTTTCTATCTTTCTTCCGAGTCTTCTCTACAATTCCATGTGCTCTAAATATAAAAATAAATTTTTTTAAGTTTGTTATAAACATATTTAATTTATATAGTTAATATTTAATTTATTTATTTTATCTAGTCATTAATCTTAATAAAATTTATGCTTTAGGTCTAAGTGGTATTATGTATTTTTTTAAAGAACATTAGTTCAACAAAATCAATCAAGATTACTTTGTTTACTATTTATATTTTATTATGGTTTTTTATGCTAGTAAAATATGTTACTTAGAAAATAATAATGTGGGTATGAAAAGAAGAAGAAGGATATAACAATTGGTTCAATATCAAAAAGGGACCCTTGATAGATTTATTATTAATAGAAATAATTTATAAGAAAATTTGTTGATGAAACAATTTATAAGAAAATTGGTTGATGAACAAGGTAAAAAGAGTCATATGAAAGAATTAATTGATATAAAGAACAATAAAAATGATGGTTTTGATAAACTTGATGAGAATACAAACTAAAGTAATAAAAATATGATCATCTTGATGGTACTAATGAAAATTCGAGTAATAGAAAAGTAGAATGAAGTATTTGAGCATTTATGATCCAAGAACATAGACCAAAAATTTATTACTTAAAAATTAATAATATTATTTGATTCAATATTTTTAGTGTTGAAAATAACAAATTTATAAGGGCCCAAAATTTGTAACCGCTAATGGCCTCAAAATACCCAGGACCAACCCTGGTTATTCACAGTAATGATGAAGTATAAAGTAGGGGAAAGTGATTACTGCATTCAAATTCAATGATGTGACTATCTTGCTTGGTCTAAGTCTATCAATGTAGTGTTCAAGGCAAAAAATAAGTTAAAGTTTTTGGTGGAAGAGCTTGGTTGGATGAGTACCGATGCATATGTTATGTCATGATTGTGGAATAGTACAAAAACACATAGTATGGAACATATCGTCTCTAGTGTTCATAATGATGAGACGACTGTATGATTGAATTTAATGTCTATAACTAATATTGTTATAGTTGCATAATTAGACTTAATATATATCATTAATGTATTTTGTCGAAGCAACATTGGGACTCACCCTGCTGGAATTCAAGACATTTTGCATTAGCTATAAATAGCCTTTTATTTTCATACTTTGCATGTAAGCTTGAGCAAGTAAGCATCCGTTCATATTTCTTGAATTTTGGTTTTTTTTTTTTTGAAAAGCGTATTTGTATTGTATTCGTAATTTATTTTATCGTTGTCTCTAATCCTGTGAATCATTTTGAGTTGTTAAACTATGATTATGCTAGATTTGTTACATTTTAGGATAATTTTGTTAATTTTCTCAGTTTTGTATAACGGTATCGCAAGAGTAGAATACTCGAGCAATACCTTGGTTTTGAATCAAACTAATAACTTATGTAACTCTAAGTATTCTAGGTTTATTGAGAATCGTACTAGCATGTAGACCATGCTAGTTTAGTATAGACACATGGCACGACTATATACTCCGACTAGGATCCGCACGTAGATCCAGAGCCTTTAAAGTTAGGATTTTTCTAATTTTTATGCTTGAGAGTATACTGGACAAATACTGCCAATATACTGCCTAGTATATTATTTTCCTATTATGAGTAGGATTTTAGGCTATACATGTTATTTTTTATCGTTGGATTTCAATTCAACAACTGTGATCTTTTTTAGGATTTTATAAAAGATTGAAAGCTTTTATTAATTCTCTCTCTCTCTCGGTTTACTCTAGAGCCAAGGGAAGAGAACTCCTATTCTACCTTATACACACACTCACTTCTCCACTTCCCGATATCTCATGAGTATTAATGGAGCAAGAACTGTGCTTTTAATTTGACCTAGTAGAGTATATTTCCATGAGCACACATCCTAGGCACTATATCGATCACATCGCTAGCCCATAGGCAAGTACGCCTTGCTTTTGGCATAAAATATTAATTTTAGAATGTTTTTGATATGAACACTAGATTTTTTCCTTGATTTTAATTTCTATTTTTTGCAATCTAGAGTACCCAATCAATAGAGCTCGCTGCGCTTGATGGGACTTGAATTGATCGAGTTTTGGTCATTTTATTGAATTTTTTGGTTTTAATGATAACCTATTTTATCGTAATGGAGAGTCATGATACTTTGCACACGACATCTATAGGTGATATCGAGTATTCCTCACTTTTCATATTTGGTTTTAGTCATGAATCAATCGACATGTGAGCAATTTTACGTGATTCAACACAGGTTCAGACCCATTTCTATCCCTACACAATGCAAACAATTTATTACCTAGTATATTGTTTGTACAATATTTTTATAGATAATACTCTTTATCTCGAATATTATAGATAGTATACTATTCAGTATAATTTATGTTGATGTTATATATAATTTTCTTTATCCTGAACTGTATACTGGATAATATAGTACCCAGTATACTGGTAGGACTGGTTTATCTTAAAATTAGTATTTTTTTAAGATGTTTGTGTTGGGTTTTTTTCGTAAACTTTTTTAGTGCTTCTTCTTCTTGAGTTTTAAACTTATAATTGTGTATTTAGAAATAAATTTATTCATTATTTTGATCTATTTCATTATGTTAAATTGCTTATAAATGTGGAATATTTCTTCTTTCTTTATATCACTTATACAGTTTTCCTCACATGGACATTGCACATATTTATGAGTGTAGTTTGTTCATAGTGAGTGAGCTCGTACCCACCTACAATATCAACGGGAAAATTAAATGAGCTATCAATGTCCAGTATATATAACATAAACCATGATGTAAGGTCACCTCCAATCAAGTTTAAGTTTCATATGTTGTACTCATTATATGATCACCCGTTGATATTCTAGTATTGTGGACTTCTTTATTGGGTTGTTTGTCATGCTACATTCATTCATGGACTTGTATAACTCTAAGTGTTGGAATATAATGCGAGGTGGATAACTAGATTATATTTCAACACGAGGACTTATCCAATTTAATGTGCATAGTATGATACATGGGTAATCTTTGGTGCTAGCACATGAATTATCTCGATCAATACGTGCATTATTTTATGACAATTTTCCAGTCTACACAGCTTGAGAATCAACTAGTCTATCTCATCTAGATCATTATTAGGGGATAATATTTATGTGTCATGCAACATTAGTGGCTCAAGTTTCAAGGACATAGCAATCCGATCAGTGTGTATCCATGATTATTTCTAGTATTCAGTATTGTCTGCATTCTAGACATATCCTATATTTTATTTCCTGTACTTTCAAGGTGCCCACCTCTGGTGTATATATGTATTACATATTTATAAATGTTTCCTATACTTTCAAGGTGCCCATCTCTGATCTATATATGTATTATCTGATATTATTTTTGATCCCCGACCATCAAGTATTTGTAGTATGTAAAATGCCAGCATTCCTTAACTTACATATTATAGTAATTAAAAATATTGATGAGCCTATTTACTTAATTGTATCAAGTTGTAGGTCCTGGTTGATCATACATTGCTTCTACTTTATTTCTTATATTCATCCTTGCCATGTTTCTTTTGTTAGTGTAGTAGGTTAGGAGACATAGTCTGCCATGTATCAAACCTATTTTGATAAAGAGGTGATTGTTGTTCTATCTGTAGTCTATGGATCTCAACTAATTCTTTATTATTATTGGTAGAAGCTGGAGTAGAAATGTAGTCTGGCATAGATTTATCTTCCTCCCTCTTATCCTTGTTTGGATTAGAGATGGTTGTTGGTCTATGTATAGTCTGCCGATCCTGTCTAATTCTTTGTTATCATTGGCCTTGTAAACCCCAAATTTTTTCTATTTTTTAGTTATTTAATAATAATAAAAATACTAGAAATAATCCAAGATTAGGGTTAAGTTAAGAATCTAGTCAATAATACTCTATAGAGGTGAAATGGGTAATATGAGAAAAATAATAGCATATAAATAAATAAGTATAAAAATATATGTAATTAGGCAAAATACATGATTAATATTTTATTATTAAATTTCAAATAAAAATAAATTGGATAAAAAGGAAAATAATGTTCAATAAAAAATACTAAATAAAATAAAGTTGTAATCATATATATATATATATATATATATATATATATATATATATATATATAATAAAAGTATTAATTAATAGGGAAGGTAAAATAAAAACTAAATTTGAAAGAGATAAAGAAAGAGAAAAAGATTGAAAAAAGTAAAACAAATGCACTTGAATGAATAGTGATATCACTATACATTCATCCTATCCAAATAACCCGTGCATCCCTGTAAACCAGACAAGGAAGGTTTGTACATCAAGTTTTTTACATAATCAAATATAATCAAATCTTCCCAATCCAAATCAAATTTGAATCTTCTAAACGTAATCAAAACGCAATCCAAATTTGAAAATCTATAATCTAAATTCGAATCGAATCACGTTATTCTTTAAAATTTCTCCAAAATCATGCCCTAGAGAAATTCCAAGCCACCCCGCCGGGCTCCAACGAACCCACCCAGATTACCGTCGATGATCGTCGTACCGCCAGCAGTCGTCGGTAGGCTGCGCGCACAGGCTCGCTTACAGCATGCTTCTAGGAAACGTCTGCCTTTACGCCCCTCTTTCTCCCTCGTCACTCAATCATTTTGTGATCTATCTTCGTAGGTTTGTTCACAACGTAACCTTCTTCATTTCTCTTCAAATAGATTATATTATTTCAAATTATATCAGTCATAAATCAAGTTCCAAAATAAAGTAAAAAACTCAAATTCTGAACTTTAAATCACACAAAAACTGTCCAAAACAACCATTTTGGAAGACCAATTTCTCCCAAACCTGTGAACCAAACTTAGATTTTATTTTTTCAGTATAAAACCTATGTAACCAGAATTGATTCCCTTCAAATAGTTTTATTTATTTTTATTTTAATCTCTATTATTTTAGTTTAAAAATCGAGAAAAACCAGTTTATAAAATAAATAAAAATTATGATATGGAGTTGGATATTTTAAATCGGATAATCCTATCATGTATGAATTGCACCGAAAGGTGCGTACGGTATCCTCTGACGTGTGTTCTTTGACAAAATTTAAACTCGTTTCGTGGGTGCGACGAATTTGACCCGTATCCGCCAAAAATTACCTTATCGGCACTTTTTGGTAACCCAACTACTTTGTATACGCTCGTCATATCGTAACAAGACTTGCGCCATTGGACTCATAGTATTTAACTTGTCTTGTGACCCAAGTTTTGTTCGATTCTGAGTCAGTTGACTGGATCGCCCTTTTGTGATCCCCACCAATTCGACGGACAATTTTATGATCGGCTAATCGAAATTCAAATCTGGACATACTGCTGAGTTTTTATTACCTTTTAGGACTTGTTTGACTTATAATATAATGAATTTAGAGAGTTTAGTTTTGGCACATTTTCGGTGCAAAGTGGACCTACTGTTAGATACCATTTTGACTCAAAATTACCATTTTTGCCTCTGTAACGAAATTGTTCTTATGGATAGGCTATTCTTAGTATCTCGACCCTTCCAGACTCATTGGTGATATCTATCTCATCATCCAATGATGTCGGTTCAGATTCTTCTTTTTGTGTCACTAATATTTGTAATAATTTGGTAGCATGTTCATATTTCAAAATTCGTACATCGAAACTGAGATCTGTCAATTTCAGTGATCATGTTTTGCTGAAATTAATATAATGACCATGCAGATCACCGATATAAGATTGTGTACCTTACGGTTGATCATCTTGTCTAGATTTACATAACATAAGCTTTGTTACACGAATTACGAGATACAAATTTGGTATTTTTAATCTAAAGCATACAGTCTAAAATATCGATGAATAGATAATAATTATAGAGACTAGTGTGACTTAGTTCTAGATAGTAACTAATAGAACAACTTACGTGACATAGGTAATAGGCGACTATGACTTAACCAACTTTTCTGAATAAGGAGTTGTTGGAAATTTGGATTATTATGATTATTTATATTTATGTGTAATATATATTTGTGATTTAGGTTGGTAGATATTCATGAGGAGTATGATTCGCTGGTTCTGGATAGATTTGTCTGGTCTTGCAACTCAGCATGCTTGGACGCACACTAGGCAAGTATACCTTGCTTATTTTGATACTCAATATTTACATGTTTCACATAAATCTTCTGCCATGTTATTATTATCCTATTATTGTTGTTTCCATGACATGCTACATGTTTATTCCTGTTTACACATGTTAGACGAGATACACATATTGTATGTTGCATTATATCTTAGGTGACTCGACCTAATATTGTGTATATGATTTACTGGACCCTTTACTTATTAGAGACTGATTGGACACGTCATGGATTCGAATCGACAATATCATGGGGTGGGAGGGGACAACTACTAGCGTTGGGGCTATTATTTATTTTTTTGCACTTATTGGCCGATAGTGACTCGATGAGCGCTATATCTGGCTCGCATGTTATTTTATTTTATTTGCTTTTTTTAATGCCCTGCGAGAATATCGTCCTCAAAGTACATGTTACACCTAGACTAGTTAGGAATTATAGTTTCTTAAGTTACTTGACAGTACACTTGTTGGTATTTACTGTTTATCATTCGGTATGTATATTATGAATCTTGCTACGTCCCTCTGAGGACCGAGTTTCCTTCTAGGTTATTTGCTGAGCTAATTTTTGTAGGAGTGTTGGGACTAGTCTTCTGATTCATATATACCTAGATGTTACCTTTTTTCGCTTGTTCCTCTGTAGTATTTTCTTGTTAGTTTTTATTCTATAGGTAGTATTGTGGATGTATTTAAAAGTTTTACATGGATAGTTATTGTAACCTAGACAGCGTATACGTTCTTAAACTAGGCCGGAGTCAACTTAATGCACAGCTGGCCATTGGCACGTATCTTAGTCCCGTATATTTTTGGGAATGACAGGCCTAACTTTCCACCTCTCGTTCTTGTTTAGTGTAGAGATAATTGATGCTCTATGTATAGTCTATGATTTCCATTTCGACACCCCCTTCTATTTATGTAGTTGTTATATATTTTTTGTGTTGTTTTATTTTGAGATTCCTTTATATATGGTACTTGCTCGTTGGGGACCCTACTATAGTATTAGCAATATAGAGGAGCCCTACAGGAGCGAGGGGAGCTTAATTACATGTTAGTAGAGGATGATTTAGTAGAGGATGCTTTAACAGAGGGAGATGTGATAGCAGGTAATCCTCCTTTAGTTTGAACAGTCTTATCTTAGGTTCCCATCAACAACTAGGTATGCTACCAGATTTTGGGATACCTAGGTTTGCGAAAAAGGCAAGTTTCTCGTCTTACTCGTCTGCCTTTGTATCTCTAGATATATGATATATATTCTGTATCCCTGGTACGTAGGTATGCTCTATATTGGTTCGTTCTCTCGTATGATTTATTGATACCAACATAATCTAGGGTTTGACCTTGTCTATTTTGTGAGTCGTCATACTGACTCATAGGGAATTTTTATCCTTATGCCTTGTTATGTATGTATTTATATGCATTAATTTTTATCTGCTAGCTTATTCTTATATTCGTATGCCTACCGTTTCTCTTTTTCTATATATCTATATTTTTTAATTTTTCTTTCTTGTTTTAGTTTTTAGTTTTGCTCGCCTAGCCTTAGTTAAAATTCGGAGGACGATATTTTTCTAAGGATGTAGAGATGTGAGGCCCATGTTTGCATTTTGTATATCGGGAATTTTGATGTTAAATGTTTTTCCTCGCAAAGCTTATTTGTATCATATTCCTAATTTTTTTGATTGGTGTCACAAATTTTGTAAATCAGTTTTGAGTTGGTGCTTTGGATTTAGCTAGGTTTGGTACGGTATAGGATGGTTTTATTATTTTTCTCAATTTTTCCCACGGTATCTCAAGAGTGGGATACTCGAGGAATACCTTACTTTTGAATCGAGTTAATGACATGTAAAGCTTAACTTTCTCGAGTTTATTGAGAATTGTGCTAACTTATAGACAACTTAGACTTGTAGAGACCCATGGCATGGTCATGTTCCCCGACTATGATCGACACATAGAACAAGATCCCTTGAAATTATATTTTTCTTAATTTCATGCCTGATAGTATATTGAACAGTATATTGCCCAGTATACTATTTTCCTGCTATCACTAGAATTTATTGTTGTACATGTAATTTTTGACCATTGGATTTTGATCCATTGTTGTGGTCTTTCCTAGATTTAATATGAGTAAAACATCTCATTATTTTCATTCTTTCTCTCTCTATCTTTTAGTTTACTATTGAGATAAGGGAAGAGAACTCATTCTCTCTCATACACACATACTAAATTCTCCACCTCCTAAGAGTTCACGAGTATTGAAGAAGGAATGTGTGTGTTTTTGAGCCAACCTAGTAGAGGATATTGCCACGAGCATTCTTGCTACACACCTATCGGTCACATCGTCCGTATGTAGGCAAGTACACATTGCTCTAGGCATAGAAAATGGATTTTTAAAATGGTTTTAATATGAACACATGGATTTTCTTATTGATTTTAATTACCATTATCCGCAGTCGAGAATACTCGATGCCCTTAACAGGACCTGAATCGATCAAATTTTGATAGTTTATTAAAAAATTATTTTGTCGACAACCTATTTTATCATAATATATAATCATGATTCTATGTACACATCATCTACAAGTAAAATTGCACTATTCAAATTAATTTTGGTCGTTAAATGATCGACCGACGTACAATCAACTCACCATAGGATCACTCCTATTTTTGCCTTTGCACACAGTAGACAATATACTTGTTTGTACAATATTTTAATGTATAATGCTCTCTGTCATGAAAAGTAAACTGGATAATATACAACCCAATATACTCCAAAGTATATTATTTGTACATATTTTTATATATAATACTCTTTGTCCTGAGCAGTATACTAGATAGTTTACAACAATGACTGATTTATCGCAAAATCAGTTTATTTTAGATATTTGTCTGGTTTTTCTCTAGACTTTTCTAGTGCTTCTTCTTGACTTTTAAACTTTTATCATGTATTTATAAATGGATTTATTTATTAATTTGTTTTCTTTCATTATGCAATGCCTTAGATATGCATGTTTCTTATTTCTTCTCTTTTTATATCACTAAGAACATTTTTTCTCACATGAACACTATATTTATTTTTTAGCGTAGTTCGCTCCTAGTGTGTAAGCTCGCACCCATCTAGAATATCCATGGGCACATATTATGAGCTATTCAGGTCATGTATATGAAACCTTAACGGTGATGCAAGGTCACCACCAGTCAGGTTAAAATCTTATTTCATGTACTCGTTATATGATCACTAGTTGATATTCTAGTCTTTTGGACTTCTCTATTTTGTTGTTTATCGAGACACCTACATTCTTAGACATACCAAAGTCTAAGTATCGAATTGTAAGATAAGGTGGCACCTCGATTATATTCCAACATGATGACTTATCTAGTCCAGCATACATAGTATGATAGAGGGTAATCATCGGTGCTAGCTCTTGAGTTATCTTGATCAACGAGCACGTCATTCTAGGATGATTCTCCAGTATCCACAACTTGAGAATCGATAAATGAACATGATATATAATAAATCAATCCATCTCATTTAGATCATTGAGAATCAATAGTGTTTTTTTTTTTACTCACTCGCTTTGTGTGTGTGTGTGTGTGTGTGTGTGTATATATATATATATATATATATATATATATATAAATATATATATATATATATATTTATTTATATTTGTGGCATTTAGACGAAGGTAAGTATTTAGCCTTTGTTTCTGGGAGAATGTTCCCTCCGGCTATGTCGGTGTATTTGTAAATTCTATATTGCGACTAGTTACGTGATTATGTATGTATTTTTATATATTATCTAATATTTTATTTTGATATTCTAACTTCATGATCATGTATTATATAGATTTTTGATGCTTAACCTCTCTAAATGTATGATATATGCTTGTTGATACTTGTTTATTAGGATTGAGATACAAGATTTGTCTGATCCTAAGTCATTAGTGGCATGCTAGTTTGGTCCTCTATATTTTTTTATAGATCAGTGACCTTTATATGGAGTACTAGCGTACTTGTATAGCATAGTTGGACTACGTCCACCTTCTCTCTCTAGTATTTTGGTTCTGGGGTATGACAGGACCCGAAGAGCATCAAATTTGAGAGCATTATACCCGACAACGTCCCAAGCATCAAAGCAACCCGAAGTCCTCTTCACCCATGTCCAAGTGTTAATGGAATAATGGGATCACGCGTTGATCCGAACTCTACTGTCACACATTTCCATAATCTCTTCTTGTGTAGTAGAATTATTGTGTATTT
Source organism: Iris macrosiphon (assembly GCA_036927795.1). Classification (NCBI taxonomy): domain Eukaryota; kingdom Viridiplantae; phylum Streptophyta; class Magnoliopsida; order Asparagales; family Iridaceae; genus Iris; species Iris macrosiphon. The sequence goes on from JAYESA010000013.1 coordinate 124,932,733, forward strand.
ATACACTTAGTAAAAGTTGTGATAGGATGTCTTTACAAATAAAAAATCGATTAGATAACTTCATCTCTTTCCAACCGAAACCAATAATAGTTTTGCTTGATATATAATTGTTAGAGAACAACATACCCGCTCGAAGTCTTGTTTAAAGTAAAAAATAGTTAACTAAGAAGCAATTTAGTGATTTCAAGAATAACAAACCTCAAACCAAAATACGACTAAATGGATATGTTCATTGTGAACAAAAGCACACCCCTAATTTTATGCTTCTCATACAAATATAGATATGCTCAAGTCAAAATATGACTGAATGGATCTATTCCAATTGTTCCTAGCATGCATGATTTAAATATTATAGAAAATTATAACCCAACTAGATAAAGTAAGGTTAGGGTTTACCATCGGGGTAAACGGAGGCAGTATTAAAGAATGATTGGGGACTCAGGGGGACTTCTACTAGGGGCAAACGGAGGCGGAGCTCGAAGAGGAACATAGGGTTTGGGTTGGCGTCGGGGCTAGGGATGCTGTATACTGAGTTTGGCAGGGGTTAGGGGAGTTTTTAGAAAATTTTGAAAGAACAAAAGTTAGGCTAGGGCAAACATAAGTTTTTCCCTAGGCTACGACCCGACAACGTCCAAATCCGTCACCTTACAACATGAAGCGACGACTTAAAATAGACTTATGTAAATTAGGAATGAATCCGGTGACGTATGGATAAACGATACACTCATATCTTGTAAGATTTTATTCCTATATAATTAGTAAAAAAAATTGGATGCATCGCTCATTTTTTGTCCCTATTTTATTGCATTTTTAGTGGTACTTGAATTAACTTTTAAATTAAAACAATGGTTTTAACATTTTGACAGTTTATTTACTTTTTTTTTATATTTTTTGAATGTAATATCATGAGTACATTCTCATACATGTATCATCATTATTATCGACATCCAAGCCTTCTCCTATCAGAATGAGGTCGTCTATGGAGCATAAAATTTGATATAAGATCTCACCAAGTTTCATAATTACTGACTGTAGATATGACATAAACCTTCTATGTTGGTGCAAATTCCTAACTGAAGTAGCTATGAGGATGAGGGGGCTATGCCATGAAACCTAGGTGGTCGGTTGTCAATAAGTAAACCGAGGAGCACCCTCTATGTTCTACTAGATTGTCAGTAAGTAAACTTGTCAGTAAGTAAACTTGTCTTTTAGAGTGCAGTTTAAGATCATGCAACCGAGGAGCACCCTCTATGTTCTACTAGATTAAAAAAAATCTATATGAATAGGTAAGATGATACAATTTTTTATATGGAATCATATTTATTTCTGTGATACGTTACGCCAAAGAGTGAGCGAAGGAATGACAATAAAAAAATTATATACATGTAACATAATCATACAAAGTTGTGTGGCAACTGAATTTGAAGATAGCTTTTTTCTCTCTTCGACCTGACATTATATGCTCAACTGTTGTCATTTTCAGGATTATCAGGATCCATATTTCCTTTCCCTCTATGTCATAGAGAAAGTTAACAGTCCATTCAGTTAGGCTGCAGATGCCCCCATCAAACTTTTGGAAGAGAATTGTGCTTGATGCATTATATTGCTTTTTTGATCACGGGCATTGATATTTAACATAAAGTGTGTGGTCATAAAGGAATTGGATCTGGTCTCTTTTGTCATCATTGTTACGATCATAGATAATTCCCTCTTTTTAACATAAATAAATAAGCTTATTTGATTGTCATCTCCTCGCCATTTTGTTAACTAATAGTAAAATATATTGCAAGTGATAAATATTAGTTTATGTTCTTGAAACAACTTTTCAGTTAGTAGGTTGTTCCTGTTTGGTAGTTTAAATTATTGTGATTACCCATATTTACCCAAATTTTATAGGTGGAAAATAAATAAAACTAGCCTATTTTCTATTGAACAGTTTTGGCCATGATATTTTTCAATATTCACTTCTATTGTTCTCTTTAAGATGACTTATGAAATCATTTCAGATAATGACCACCTTTATTGTGGTTGATTACATGAAGGAACTATTTTATGTTGAACAAGGAAACATATTGAGGTACTTCTCTTCCAAGCCACACCATGTATTTTTCTACTTTAGTTGTTCTCCTTGTTAACATTTACAAGAACAAAAAAAACCTTTATCTTTATCCCAAGGTATTGGGGTTGTCAGTTTGAATCCCTTCCTTTCATTCAGCTCTCTTTAGAACCATGTCCTTCGCAACGCTAACAAAAACCATATCCTTTTTTAAAACTTCAATCTAGTTTTGTTTGTCAACCACTAATCCTAGCTTTAACTACTATTTTATATATTACTCTTTTTGACTCGAGAATCTATTAGTCTATTAGACACGTCTAAATTATCCAAAGGCATTATAATATTTGGTTTCTTTTGTTTTAGAAATGCACAAGATAACAGTTATTTTACTACTGAAATAATTATTCTTGGGTTAAAGAAATATTTGATTTCATTAAGAAAATCATGGATTTTGATCCAATGAAGGACTGATTTTAGAGATTGAAATATCTGAAGAAATGATGATTCCTTATTTACGGAATTACAAAATATTTCAGCAGCGGTTTTAGTTCTCTAAGAAAGATACATAGTTCAATCCAGGAAGACTACAAAGAAGCATTTGTTGGTACCGAGACTTATCAAAAGATGGATGAACGGAGACCAGAAATAGAGATTCAAGTAAACATTATATTCTACCCTCTGTTTGATCCTGATATTTTACCAACGAAAAACTAAAAAAGATCAGATTACAACTTTTGGATTACAAAACTCAACCAAAATACTATTCATTGCAAACACAGTTACTATTGGGACAAAACATTTAACAAAAAGAAATTCTTTCTTCCTTGCAAATGAAGTTGCAATTGGGATAGAACGATTAACATTTAGAAGAGGGGAGGAGAAGAAGATAGAATAAAAATTATTCTTTCTGGGGTAGTGAAGACCATCATTGTTCAAAGCAAGATTCTTTCTATATCGACAATCTGCTACCATGAGCAAGCAAGTTCACAAGAGAACTTATGGAAACCATGTAGTCAGCTTTGAGTGTGATTCGAACGGACTCCCTGGACTCCTACTTTTTCATTTTTAGTGTGTCTCCAAAGGAGGCCCGAGGACTATTTATAGAGAAGGGTGGAATCCCATCTCCACACCTAGCCGATGTGGGACTAAAATACCAACTCCCAAAATAAGGATTAATATTCTAAATCTTGCAATCAACGGAGACACGTGCAATCTAAGGTAGCCCGTGCATGCGCGCAATAACACAACAACACATGCATGCAGATTCGCAGACACGCAGCTGCGCATAGCCGCATATGCCACGCATGCACGTATATGCGTATAACAACGCATATCACACATACGTGCATACGCGGCAACCACGCATGCAACCCGCGTTGTCATGCCCCAGTCCCAAAATATGTGGGACCAGACACGTAGCAATGGCCAACTGTTACGACTCTGTAGGGCTTTCCAATTTAATGGACCCGATGAAGTGCACTTTCGCTGTCCACGGGCAAGTGATCAAGCTAAATATCTAGATCTAACATCCAATAACTAAACTAAATCTCAATCTAGGATAAATAAATTTCAAGAAGGAATAGTACGCATAATTAGTCTGCAGTCCAATAATACATCCGTTCGAGTAGGCCAAGAGAACCTATAAACACTTGGCTATAACAACAGAATCATAATGGGAAGTAGAACATAACTGTAATAAATAAAAGATATAGAGATACCTGCAAAGATCTCTAACACACTACCAGACCAAGCATCATGCAACCTTCTCAAATAACCTGGAAGGGAACCGGGTCCTCAGAGGGATGTAACAAGATACAAAAAGTACATGCCATAAAGTAAATACTGAGTAAAGTGAATCAGGGTAAACTATCCATCTACGTGAATATAATTTGAGAACAACTTTAGTATGTATGGGAATGTGTAGGCTAGACATATTCTGACTTAATTCACCAATCGTCATTACTAGCTAATATATGCCATATATGCCCCCATATCCGGGGCACTCTAAATGCATAAAAACCATAATGTTTATAGATTGCGACATCTGAGTATATAAAACCAAAATATTCCTAAGAATGCGGCATCTGAGTATATAAAACCATAATATTCATAGAATGTGGCATTTGAGTATATAATACCATAACGTTCCGAAGAATGTGACGCCTGCATATATATAGAGGTCATCAGTTTCCATAGTTCCTCGATATACTAGGGTTACCGATATGGGTATACCATACGCCTACTAGTTGTCCTCCCCTTCCAATGCCAATGTAAAAGTCTCAAGTACAATGTGAATATCTCATAACTATAATTATGCAAGTCACATAGAACTATACTAAATACCGTCACACGTGCTACTCACACCGATGGTCAGTCAAGTGCGTAAGTTTGCGTCCCTACATGAACTCACTCCGTGACATGCAATGATATATTACAAGGCCTAGGGAGTCATAATGATAAGTCCATAACTTTAGGTGCGTCCACTAGATACTAGGTCAAACATAAGTCCTAACGTCAACACCTTCGTCGACTGCACCCGAGTTATTCTCAGACGCGCACAATTATATAATATTTAAAATAATAAATATATGAACTGTAATAATTGAATTTAAATCATACAACAAGGCAAGATATACTTGCCTGGAACCAAACGAAGATTCGAACACGAACTCGCCAAGGAAGTAGTAGCACAAGAAGAAAACTAGAGTAGATGTCTCCGGATGTTGTCACAAATATCACGAATAGTCCCAAAATGAGTGAGATACTTAGAAAAGTATATCCATAAATCCAATTTTGAAACAGGAGGAAAAAGATAGTTTCTAGTTAACGCAGGATCCATATGTGGGCCCACCTTGAACCAAAAAATGCCAGGAACAAAGGTCTCTAAACTTAGCATATAATAGGTCAAACAAGTTTTAAACAACGATACGAACTCAACAGTATATTCAGAATTAGATTCTGATGGGCCGATCACAAAAACGCTCGTTGGAACAGATCGTGGGGTCCGTAAAATGGCGATCAGGTCACAGCCTCAGAATCAGACGAAACTTAGATCACAAGAGAAGTTGAACATTGCGATTCCAATGGCAACAATTTTGTCGCTATACGACTAGTATAAACAAAGTACTTGGATAATTACAAAAAGTCGCAATACGGGATTTTTGATGGATACGGGTTCGTTTTGTTACGCACACACGACCGAATTGAATTCCGTCAAAGCCCACACATCGAGAAATACCGTATGCACCTTTGGGTGTAATCGGTATGTGACAAGATTGTTTAGTTTGATGGGACCAACTCCGTATCGAAGATTTCCAAGTTTTATAAAACTATTTTTCTTGATTTTTAACACAATATTAATCTATATTTTAATATAAAATAAAATAAACTAATTGAAGAGAATTAAACCTGGTTATATAGGCTTTAAACTAAAGGAAGAAAATCCTAGTTTTATTCACATGATTGGGAGATTTAGACCACGAAATAAGGGTACTTGGGGCAATTTTCAACGTTCTAAAATTGTATATTTTCTTGGTTTTGGAACACAAATAACTACCAATCTAATACAAACTAAAATAAACTAATTAAAGACACTGGAGAGGGTTAAATAGAGATTATACCAGCGAAGATGGTTCAAAAATAGGTCGAGAGACGGAGGAGATTAAACAAGTGGTTGAAACTCAATTCTGACTTGGGTTTGTGTGTTTACGGTCATGGAGTATGCTCGAATCGTCCGTGAGGTGGTCGACGAGGGTTGTGGCATTCGAGGATGCCGCAGGAGGGGTCGCCGATCATCGGGGGTGTCCTAGGGTATCGTCGGCCTTCGATTATCGACGGGGCATCGAGCACAGCAACTGCAGCAGCAAAATGCAGCAGTAGCAGGAGTTTTAACATCAGTAGTCGCAGCAAAGTGGAGGGAAGGGAAGGTAGTTGTGAGGTGGTGGTGGTGGTGGTCGTAGAGTGGTAGAGGTGGTCGCGGGGTGGTGGTGGCGGTGATGATGGTGGTGCTAGGTGATGGTGGTGGTCGTGGAGTGGTGGAGGTGGTCGTGGAGTGGTGGTGGCAGTCGTGGAGTGGTGGTAGAGGTGGTCGTGGAGTGGTAGTGGTGGTGATGATGGTGGTGCTAGGTGATGGAGGTAGTCGTGGAGTGCTGGTAGCGGTGATGATGGTAGTGCTATGTGATGGTTGCGGTCGTAGAGTGGTTGAGGTGGTCGTGGAGTGGTGGTGTCGGTGATGATGGTGGTGCTAGGTGATGGTGGTGGTGGCTCGGGTAGGGAAAGGAGGAGGTGAGGGAGAAGAATGGAGAGTGTAATAAATGAAGTAGAGAGGGGGGGATTGTTAGGATTAGGTCCGGCTCCTTTCCCTATTTCTAGGGAAGTTTGGGGGTTAGTCATGAAAGAATGAGTGGTGAGGATGGTTTGAAGTATGAATGGAGGGCTATGTTTGTTAGTTGTTGGTGATGTTGCATAGTAGCATAAAAAAATGAGAGATGAGAAGCATGTGAGCGGTCATGCCTCACAAAAATTGGTTTTCTCATTTGTTCCAACCAATAGGAGGTAGACACCTTGCTATTTATTTGTACATGAGTCCCTATAAGTTTATGATTTGCACAACAAGAGAAATTTTGGATTAGATGATGGTAGAATCCATGTTTGATGTGTTATAGATAAAAAATTTGTGTGTGGTATTTTGTATAAGTCATGAGGGTGTGAGTGTGGACTTGGGTTGGAGTTTGGTCTAGTTTTGGGCTAGGTTGAGTCGGTTGCTCCAAATCAAATAAAAATTGTGTCCTTGGTGTTCTTTAATAAATTGGTAGTGCATAGGATCTTAATCGTAGGTGACACAAGTATCATGGACGTAGAAGACTCGGAATAGATTACCGTCATATATTGGGTTGCAAGAAACGGGTGGATGTTGTGTCTCTAATTTTGATTGTAATGGACATAGGTGCAAAAATTGGGTTTAAAATTAGATAATTGTGACAAATATTGTGCGATTAAATAAAGCACAAGAGAGTATAATTATGAGTGATACAAAGGTCAGGATTGAAGATTGGCTTATCTAGGTCAAGGATATAAATTTTGTTGGAAGGCAAAAGCTAGTGTAGTGCTCTAGATATTTAAACAACGGTAAGGTGCAACAATTGAATCAAAAATAAAAGTAGTGAATTTTAACTCCAATAATAATTCTAGAATAATTCTAATTAAATCCCTAAACCTAGATTTTGTGTGAGAGGGTTTATAATCTATCCACCTTAGAAAATTTTGTCCCTGAAATTCAAAATCTATCTCCCCAACAACGAACTCAACATATCTCTATATATATAAACACAACTTGGTACTTAGTCCTACTCCATTCTTTTGACCTTAAACTGCCACATATGTATAGTCTAATCATCTAAGGCCTTTAGTTTTCAAACTATCTTTTCACCATCATAAATTATCTCATCATTGTTATCATGCTAATCATCATCTAGAAAATTACCACCTATACGCCTAGGTTACTCATGGGTGTCACAACAAAATCTTAATTTGAATCTTCTACTAACTATAAAGAAGATAATGTCATACATTCCCTCCCGAAAGGGTGCATGGGTTAGGCACTAAAATCCAACAAGCACAAATTCTCAAGGTCACTACATAGTAGCTAAATCTATTGTTCTGAAGCTAAGATATTTACTATCCCATCATTATTTCCTAGGTACAATATCATTAACCTATAGTATCCACAATAAAATTCTGCAACCTAACTTGTTATAGTTGCTTTTAGCAGTAACACGTCTAATCTAACCAGTCAGTCATAACTATCTAGAAGCTCATCTCAATTCAATTCCTAGAAGAACTACAGGTTATGAAGTACAATATAAGCCTCTATTCAAATATATAGAAATAAATATGTAATAATTATCATTTAATCATTCTAAATATTCTAAATAAAAATACAACCAATAATAGTAAGAATACTATTCCTAAAATTTAAAAATCCGTCGGTTAGGGGAAATTGAAAACATGTTCCCATATAATCACCTACTACTAAAAATTTGGTCCAACAAGCTCATATTCTTTTAGTCAAAAATCTAATCCCTGGCCCTAAGCAGTTTATGTGTAATCTTCAATAATCAGCTATCATTCCTATGAGACTTCCATATTTCTTTTACACTCTCCTACATATATGTCAATCTATAATCTAAAGGTCTTGTGGTAATCCTCTACAGGATGACCAATGAGTCAGTATGTGATCTAAACCTGTGTTTAGTTCTTCAAAATTTACGTTACCGAAAGACTGATCAACAATTTCCACTCGTACTAAATCCTTAAAATTCTAAAATTATTACAATTCATAAATACTAACATTATTATCCCTCAAGTCCATATCAAAAAAATTCCTCTTTGAGTTATGTGACCCTGATATATTTTTATTATCATTTGTTTCCTACTCACCTTCATATCCTCCCAGTATGTTAATCTTGTTTTTAACTACAACTATTCTAATCATGGTCCAGTACCTTCAGCTTCTAGGTATATATCTTTTAGGCAACCACCGAGTGATAAATTTTTTTTTCAATCCTTCCTAGATCCTTCTCTTAATTTAAAATACTCGAGTTTAGGTACTCCTTATTATTGTTATCTTAAATTCTTCACCTCGCATATGAGGTTCCTTCTAGTTTGTTTATCCCATGAGCACTCCTTGTCCAAGACTTAGTTACACCTTGATAAAAATTACCGTCCATTAGAGATAATTCACTATATCCAACTCAAGTCTATTATATCTATTAGTACCCTCGTCCTTCAATCATATTGCTCTATCTCATATACTAGTCTAACTACCCAAGTTATCAATGGTGAAAACCACGAGCCCAAATAAAATTGGCAACCCAAATAAATCAAGTACATCTATCAGATTTGAAAGTCATACCATAATACTCAAGTTATCTCATCATTCAAATATTGGTTCTAGCAATCTACCTATCTATTTTAGCCTAGTCATATAATTATCTTTATCTAAATGGTAAAAAAATTTTAGGTCTGGTACTGGAAGTCACAAGACAATTAGAGATTAACCACTATGGCTTGCTACATAAAGTTCTATTTTCTTAAGGTCATAATACTATTTCTTGCATCACTGCCATGGGTCACAACTAATCCCTAGCATCTAGCTATGTATTCTAAAAAGTATTCCAGGGTATTAGAATCGAACCATCTATCTAGCTTCTAATACTTCCAAATTACTGATACCTTTAGCAAGGGTAGGGTTGTTTTATGTCTAATTCTCATATTAACAATCTATACTAGTTCTACAATCTAGAAAGAAGCTATCAACCTACTCTAATAAGGGTAACCATCTTATCAAAACTTTATATCAAGCATGCCTTCTTCTATCTTGACTATAATCGGCTTCTAGAGGGAACCACTGCACAAGAACGACCATATCTCCGAAATAGGGGTAGATGAGAAACAATAATAATGATGTCGACAAAAAAATGAACGAATGCAATTATGAAGTCCAAGGGCGATAATCAAATATAAGAGGAGTTTAAAAATTAATTATGGATTGAGATTTTATTCAACAATAATCCTAAATTGCAGGCTCGTTCGGTATAATAACATAACCAAACTATATGCTCTGACCTGCAAGGGCCACCACGAAAACCATCTCACGCACCAGTCCTAAAATATGTGTGACCAGACACGTGGCAATGGCCTGCTGATATGACTCCGTAGGGCTTTCCAATTTAATGGACCCGATGAAGTACGCTAACGCTGTCCACAGTCAAGTGATCAAGCATGATATCTAGCTTTAACATCCAACAACTAAACTAAATCTCAATCTATGATAAATAAATCTCAAGAAGGAACGATACATATACAGCCCAATAATACATCCGTTCGAGTAGGCCAAGAGAACAATATAGGCCTATAAATACTAGGTTATAACAGCAAAATTATAATGAGAAGTAGAACATAACTGTAATAAATAAAAGATATAAAGATACCTGCAAAGATGTCCAACACACCACCCGACCAACCATCATGCAACCTGCTCAAATAACCTGGAAGAAAACTAGGTCCTTAGAGGGACGTAACAAGATACAAAATGTACTTGCCATAAAGTAAATACTGAGTAAAGTGAATCAAGATAAACTATCCATCTACGTGAATGCAATTTGAGGGCAAATTTAGTATGTATGGGAATGGGTAGGCTAGACATATGTTGACTTAATTCACCATTCGTCATGACTAGGTAATATATGCCACATATGCCCCCCATATCCGGGGAACTCTATATGCATAAAAACTATAACGTTCATAGAATGTGACATCTGAGTATATAATACCATAATGTTCTGAAGAACGCGGTGCCTGCATATATTTAGAGGTTATCAGTTTCCATAGTTCCTCGGGATAATACAATTACCGATGTGGGTGTCCTATACGCCTACTAGTTGTCGTCTCCTCCCAATGCTAATGTACAAGTCTTAAGTAAGACATGAGCTTCTCATAACTATAATGCAAATAATATACAACTATGCTAAGTACCGTCACACGTGCTACTCACACCGATGGCCAATCAAGTGCGTAAGCTAGCGTCCCTACATGAACTCACTTTGTGACATGCAATGATACGTGACAAGGCCTAGGGAGTCATAATGATAACTTCACAACTTTAGGTGCGTCCAGTAGATACTAGGTCAAACACAAGTCATAACGTAAATGCCTTCGTCGACTGCATCCGAGTCATTCTTAGACACGCACGATTATATAATATTTAATGTGATAAATATGTGAACTGTAATAACTAAATTTAAATATTATAGCAAGGCAAGATATAATTGTTTGGAAGCCAGGTGAAGATTCGAATACGAACTCGTCAAGGAAGTAGCAGCACAAGAAGGGAAATATAGTAGATGTCTCTGGATGCTATCACAAATATCACCAACAGTCCCAAAATTAGTGAAATACTCAGAAAAGTATATACATATGTCCAATTTGGACACATGGGAAAAAAATAGTTTCTAGTCAATACGGGGTCCATAGATAGGCCTGCCTTGCACCAAAAAAATGTGCCAGGAATAGGGGTCTCTAAACTTAGCATATAATAGGTCAAAAAAGTTCTAAAAGATGATACAAACTCAACGACATATTCAAATTTGGATTTCAATGGGCCGATCACAAAAATGTTTGTTGGAACAGATCATGGGGCTCTCAAAACGGGGATCCGGTCACTGGGTCATAGGACAAGTCGAACGCTGCGAGTCCAATGGTGAAAGTTTTGTCGCGATACGACGATCGTGCAAAAAGTAATTAGATAATTACAAAAAGTCACGATACGGGGATTTTTAATAGATACAGGTTCGTTTTGTCGTGCACACACGACCGAATTAAATTTTGTCAAAGCCCACATGTCAAGAAATATCGTACGTGCCTTTTGGTGCAATTAGTATGGGATGAGGTTGTCCGGTTTGACGGGACTAACTTCGTATCGAAGATTTCTAAGTTTTATAAAACTATTTTTCTTGATTTTTAACAAAATATTAAACTAGGTTTTAATACGAAATAAAATAAACTAACTGAAGGGAATTAAACTTGGTTATATAGTCTTTAAACTAAAGGAAGAAAATTCTTGTTTTATTCACACGATTGGGAGATATAGGCCATGAAATAAGGGTACTTGGGACAATTTTCAATGTTCTAAAATTGTATATTTTCTTGGTTTTGAAACCCAAATAACTACCAATCTAGTAAAAACTAAAATAAACTAATTGAAGATGTTAGAGGAGGGTTAAATAGAGACTATAACATCAAAGATGGTTCAAGAATCGATCGATAGACGGAATAGTAATCGTCTCACGAAAACTGGTGATTGAAACTCGATTCGGACTTGGGTTTGGGTGTTCACGATCATGGAGTGTGCTCGGATCATTCGTACATTGGCCGATAGGGGTTATGGCGGTCGGGGATGCTGCGGGTGGGGAGACCGATTATCGGGGGTCCCCTGGGTGGGGTCGTCGGCCATCGACTGTCAGCGGGGCATCGAGCACAACAACCGCAGCAGCAAAACATAGCAGTAGCAGCAGTTTTAACAACAACAGTCGCAGGAAGGTGGAGGGAAGGGAAGGTGGTCATGAGGTGGTGGTGGTCGTGGTCGTGGAGTGGTGGAGGTGGTCATGGAGTGGTGGTAGCGATGATGATGGTGGTGCTAGGTGATGGTAGTGGTCGTGGAGTCATGGTGGTAGTCATGGAGTGGTGGTGGCGGTGATGATGGTAGTGCTAGGAGATGGATGTGGTCGTGGAGTCATGGTGGCGGTAATGATGGTGGTGATAGGTGATGGTGGTGGTCGTGGAGTGGTGGTAGCAGTCGTAGAGTGGTGGTGGAGGTAGTCGTGGTGTGGTGGTGGCAGTAATGATTGTGGTGCTAGGTGATGGAGGTGGTCGTGGAGTGGTGGTGGCGGTGATGATGGTGGTGCTAGGTAGTGGTGGTGGTGGGTCAGGTGGGGAAAGGAGGAGGTGAGGAAGAAGAATAGAGAGTGTAATAAATGAAGGAGTTAGAAAGAGGGGGGGGCTTGTTGGGATTAGGGCCGGCTCCCTTCCCTATTTGTAGGGAAGTGTGGGGGTTAGTCATGGAAGAATGAGTGGAGATGATGGTTTGAAGTTTGAATGGAGGGCTATGATTGATAGTTGTTGGTGATGTTACATAGTACCATACAAAAAGGAAAAAAGGGAAGCATGTGACCGATCAAGCCTTACAAAAATTGGTTTTCTCATTTGTTCCAACTAATATGAGGTGGATACCTTGATATTTATTTGCACATGAGTCCCTAATAGTTTAGGATTTGCATAACAAAAGAAATTTTTGATTGGATGAGGGTAGAATCCATGTTTGATGTGTTGTAGAGGAGAAATTGATGTGTGGTATTTTGTATAAGTCATGAGGGTATGAGTGTGGGCTTGGTTTGGGATTTTGTTTAGTTTTGGCAAGGTTGAGTTGGTTGCTCCAAATCAAATAGAAATTGTGTCCTAGGTGTTTTTTTATAAATTAGAAGCACATATGATCTCAATCTGGGTGACACAAGTATCATAAACATAGTATACTCGAAATAGATTACTGTCATATATTGGGTTCAAAGAAACGGGTCGATGTTGTGTCTCCAATTTTGATTGGAGTGGTACAAAGTTTGGGTTGAAAATTAGATAATTGTAACGAATATTATGTGATTAAAATAAAACAAAGAGAGTGTAATTATGAGTGACACGAAGGTCAGGATTAAATTTTGGCTTGTTTACGTCAAGGGTATAAATTTTGTTGGAAGCAAAAGCTAGTGTAGTACTCTAAATATTTAAACAACGGTAAGGTACAACAATTGAATCAAAAATTAATGTAGTGAATTATAACTCCAATAATAATTCCAGAATAATTCTAAATAAATCCCTAAACCTAGATTTTGGGTAAGAGGGTTTACATGCATAGCAACCATGTATAGCCTCGCATAGACTATGCATGCACTCGCTCATGCGCCAGCGCATGCACCCACGCATGCAACTTGTATATAAAATGAGTTCATGAGCACAATATATGTGCCCAAGCGCCATACGACGATGCTGACATACTAAGTGCAAAGTGCTCCATTAAATGCCCACTTTGTGTCCTTAAGCCCGAGTTTGAGTCAGAGTCCGAGTCCGAGTCCGAGTCAGAGTCGCTAAGACCCTTTGGGGCTTAGCTGCTGAGAGAATTTTTTCTAGAGAATAAAAAAAGCATAAATGGTTTCTTGAGGAGTATAAACATAATCTTACTAGGAAAACATCCTATATTTTACCCACTTAGGCCACCACCCCATGTACATTCCTCAACACCAAGCATGGTATTATATTAAGATACTCACTTCGAGTGTTTTATAATATAGGACTATCTTCCTAGCCTTGCAAGAGAAAAACTTTCCACAAGAATAAGGAAAAACTCCAATAATCCCTTACATATCTCAGTATATGATTGAGCATTCCTCACAGTGATTGCCCATCATGCATTAGGATAAATGTCGCTGGCAACTTTAATCTTTATGCATGGATCAAACAATAGTATGAAACAAGAATAGACTAAGCCTAGAATTCTGCATCATAATTGTTATTCTTTCCACTCACACAATGACATTAGTTGTTCCTTCTGTTTGCACATTAAAGGCCCTGTGTCGACCTGGTTTCGGGATATGTATTTTGGGTGTCTACAAGTTTTACCTTAATAGACGGCCTACATCTCTTTTCATATACTCTAGGTTAGTTATTTCAAAGGATCCCAACCTGAAGCCCCGCGCTTCCTTACGATGCTACGTTGCTATGATATGGCATAAGCTGAGATTTACATCTTTTACCTCATCGTGGTATCACTCCACTGTAGAGCATAAGAACTACCCAGCATGAAGCCTTGCTCTTCCTTGTGGAGCAATGCCACTATGATATATCTTACGAAGCCGAGGTTTTACATCTTTTACCTCTTTGTGGTGTCATACCACTGTAGCATGAGGTCACCGGTCTCTTTGTAGTACTGCCTACCACTCTCAATTCTACAATATTAGGCTATCTACCAATTTATGGTGTTACGCTGTTGTAACATGGCCTAAAGTCGAGGCTTTACCCTCTCGAGGTTCCTCATATGGCGTCACCATACTATAATATGCAGTACTACTCTACTTTGTAGTATTATGCTACCCATGCTTCCTGTAGAGCATTCGGACATCAAAATGTTTGAAAACTTATAAAGCCGTCGAAGCTATCCTCTTACATGACTTATTCTATAAAAGAAACAATTAGTCGAACACAGTAGTTCCGGAACCATATCCCCATAATATCTCAAAGGGCTACATATTATACCTGATATTTTCTTAGTCAATAGTATTCCCTACCAAAAGCTACGTCCTAGTAGATTTCTCTTTGAACTAATAACAAAAAGCTTTTTGGTAGGATTACAAATTTACAATATCAAAGGTCCTTTAAGCCTAATTTTCTTGCTGTGTCATCGACCAGCTGGTGCTTGAGGCCTTATATAACGGATCTGCCTAATTCTTATGGCTTCGGACATCAAACACTATAATGATTCCACACTTACTGTGCTAATTCAGTGCATTGTGTCTTTGACGTACAGTCATCTTCTTATCATTGAAGAGATTATTCGATGCCACTATTGTGGCCACCTGGTTGTCGCAATATATCGGTATCGTCGGGATCTGCATACCAACCATAGAAAGATCATACATGATCTCGTAAAGCCATTTTTCTTTATCCACTGTACATAATAGTGCATAGAACTCAGACTCCATAGATGAGTGAAAGAGCAAAGTTTGCTTCTTTGACTTCTACGATATAGTAGTACTGTAGTGGCCCACTTTCAATATCCACTATGTAATACCTGTGGCTTGTGACTCTGCTGAAATATGAGTCTCGGGGAAACAATATGATCCAATCAATCACGGACGGAGTATAATGAACCATTCCAACTAATAGATCAACTTCTATTGAAATGAGTCTAATAGTTTTTGTTGGATGTTTTCGTTGGTTGGTTTTGCTGATTTGCATTTTCGTGTTGCTTTCAATGATTTGGTTTTCATAGTTCACTTTTATCGCTTATGCATTCATTTCAAATCATAAAAGAAAGAGATTGAATGATGCTAACCAAGTGTTGGTACAATTTTAGGATGCATAACCAATGAGTGATCGGTGCATGAGGCTTCGCCATTCTCTTGAGTTAATTTAATCGGTGAGTGGCTTTGGCCCTTCAATAAATTCTTTTTCCTCACACCTTAAAAAAGAATCTCTAGTCCACTCAAGTTGCATGTTACTATGTTAAATGATACTACAATAATAAGATAAGACCAAAAAAATAAACTTTATGCTTGAAATATGGAATTATCGCTTTGCTTGTTCAAATAAATAATTACTCATCCCTTGCTCACAGGTTACACAACGAGAAGTATATAGTAAACCTTTTATGGTTTATCCTTGATCTATATGAAAAGAAAGAGAAGATGGAAATGTGGTCTTATTGTTCTAGACTGTGCATAATAGTATTTTATCTGATAGATATTGTATGTCATGTATTGGTCTCTTACAACTTGTGCACATGGTAATAGTTTCTCGAATGATTCATAGGGCACTGGGAATCGATCAGCCCGGAAGAGATTATAAGAGCACCCTGAGGGACGGTCCTTGCGACCTTGTGGCACAGATGCTAGTATTTGTGTATGTTAGTAAAGAGCTGAATATTGAGTCACAGTTGATGACGTGTACGCGTACTAGTGAAGACCTGAAGCTTAAGTCACCGATGATAATCATGGGGTTTTCTATAAACCATCATGTTGTTAGGTAGCATGCTAGGTTTAACATTCTTGCAATCCTAATTAGTTGATGCAATGACCCAAAAGTTTATTTATATATGCAATGGTGTTAATGCTTGTCTGCTACATGGATAATCGTTCGGCTATTAGTAAGAATTACTGAATAAGTGATTTATTATTACTATTTATGCTTCTTTATATGAATTATTAAAAAAACCTAGACTGGTAGCTTCACATGTTTACTTATTGTTAATTTTAGATGAGTTTGGCTACGGTCGCTCACCAGTACTAGATGAGTATTGACCTACGTTTGTGGGTATCTCTCGGTAGCGAGAGTCTGGACGATATTCTGAGTCGCTAGAGCTCGTGCTCGACGTTTCCAAGCTTTCCTTTCTAAGTTTTGCAAGTTTCTTTTTATGGTATTTTATTTCTGTCTTAGTAAAAGGATATGATGTATAGGCGTTGTGGTTAGTTTTGGGTTTCAAAGAGATATAAGCCAAATATGGCATATTTTGCAACAGCCAAGCAAAAGTACATTGTAATCCAATTTTAAATTATTAATAAAGAAGTATTTTCTGTTCTTATTGAAGTGTTAAATATTTAGTTTTCTGTAATTAAATTTTTCTGTTTTAGTATCCATTATCTATTTTATGTTTTGTGCAGGTACTATGCCTTATGCAAGTGCAACTTAGGCTTGCATGACATCACGTCCAGTGGTGAAATTTTGGTCCTTCTGGATAGGGGCGTGAGAAGAACCACCCATAGAATAGATATATCCTCCTGTGGACCTTTCGCTCTTCTCTTCTGAGCATCGACTGGTATCTCTGAATCCTTCTACTACTGTCGGGAACCCGCTGTATTATCGACCAACCCTTTGAGTCCTCTTGAGATATCTCATGATTCTTTTCATAATTTTCTAGTGCTTAATAGCTATATTACTCATAAACTAACTTAGCATCCCCACAACAAAAGCTATGTCAGATCTGGTGGTACTCATTTCGTACATGAAGCTTCCGATGACACTAGAGTACTTAAGCTATCTGTTTCTTTTTCCTGGATTTGGCTTCAACTTATGGTTACATCTGTAAGGAGTATCGATCCCTGAAAGATCCTGATATCCATAGCATGTGAGCATCTTCTCCATGTAGTGAGCTTATGACAAGGGAAGCCTAGCTTCCATACGGATTATGTTAATCTCTAGAATGACATCCGCATCTTCCACATCCTTTATACTGAATTTGGACGTTAGAAATATCACAATCTATATTTATGCCCATGATTAGCATATCATCTACATAGAGACAAATGATGACTTCTCTATCATCAGTGAACTTAGTGTACACATAATTTTCCATTTTGCTGACCTTGTAGCCATTTGAACTGATGACTCTGTCTAAGTTCTTATGCCACAACTTGAGAGCTCGCTTAATGTCGTACAGAGATTTCACCAATCTACAAACTTTATCTTCAAGACCCTAAGCGACAAATTATTCTGGTTGTTGCGTGTTAATCTCTTCGTTCAATTCCATATTCAGAAAAGTTGTCTTGACATCTATCTGATGAGTTATGAATAGCAGCCATGCCAATCGATATCCTGATAATTGACATCCTTGCCACACGGACAAATATGTCACATTATTCAATCTTCTTCTTCTGAGATAACCCCTTGGCTACCAGCCTAGACTTGAACTTATCAATTGTTCCATCGGACCTCATCTTCTTCTTGAAGATCCATTTCCATCTGATGAGTTTAGCTCTTTCAGGATGAGTGACCAATACCCAATTATAGTTGGATGTTATGGAGTTAATCTTGTCATGGACTTTCTGCTCCCAGATGACCACATCTCTAGTATTTATCGCCTCATCATAGGTAAGCGGCTCAGCTTCCACATGATAGATGATAAAGTTATCTCCAAATTTCTTCTGCCTCCTCACTCACTTTTTTGACTGCTCAGCGAGTACTGGTTCAAGCGTTCTCTCTTCAATGACAACCTCCTCCTGGACTACATCTTCTTTATAAGTACTTGCTTCTTCAGAGCTAACAATATTCTCCGAAACGTCCGCGAGAATAATGTTTTTGTCTCTAGCAAATTTGTCTTCAAAGAATTTTGCATCGCGAGATAGTGATTTTATTTGATCTAATATCAAGGGATCGTCGAACATTGCCTTCAATAGCATATCCCAAAAATATGATCTTCGTAGTCCTTATCCTTAGCTTATGAATCTTAATATCCGCAAGTTTTAAATAGACCATACACCCCCACACATGAATGATATTCAAGTTGGGTCTAATCTTGAACCAATTTCATGAGGAGTAATATCAGATGTGGCATACGGTACTTTATCAGAATAAATGTAGCCGTAAGCACAGCCTCTCCTCATAAGTATTTTGGAAGACCTACAACATAGATTTTAACATCTCTGTCAATATTTTGTTCTTCCTTTCTTTAACTCCATTGGATTGGAGAGAATACAGACTAGTCGTTTCATTGATAATTCTATATTCTTTATAGAATTATACAAATTCAAGATAACGATACTATCCGTCTCAATCACTTTTGAGTCTTTTGAGTTGTTAAACAGTTTGACACTCAGCTTTAGGCTAAAGGTCCTTGTCCTTCTCGAACGCTTCACTTTTCGATAACGAATGTGTACTTCGAGAATTTGTTGGTACAAAATTAAAACTTCATCCCGGTCTTTGTAGGGATTGCTAGAAGTCATATATATCTGAGTGTTTTAACTCCAGAAGATATGTACTTCTGTACAATCGTCTGAGCAGCCTCCTAACAATCTTCGTCTGTGCACAAACTTCACATACCTACACCTTTTTACCTATATTTGGAGATAAGACCTAGACTATATATTATTTTAATGATATTATATTGAACATGTCCTAGTCTATAATTCCACAACTCAATAAAGAAATTATATTGACAGAAGGAGTTATAAGCAGAAGCTTGAACATCCCTTTGATGTTGAAAGCTTTTTTGAAGCATGTTTCTTGCTATGGCATCCCCATCTCTCTAGCAAAAATGTCCATCCTGCATGGGACATCATTCTTCCTGAGATCAGGTCCTTGGAAATTACTTGTATGCGCTACATGCACTCCAGTGTCAGTAACTTTCTGGAAGTCAATTCCAGCACTACTGGCCCATTCTCTTGATCTTCTGCTTGAGGCTTGTTCGCCATTGAGATCTTCTTTAAGGATAGGCTCGTTCATGGTGAATATCACCTTCTTAAAGCATACATGTCCAGATGCACTAGTGTAACCACTACTTTCCACTACTAGTGGTATTTTTGTCAATTTATCTTTTTATGTAATCATATAGTTATACTAAATTAGTGGTTGGTTTAGAATTAATTACTTTTGATTTGTCATGGATAGAATATTCTATTTTTAGTTAGCTACATGCCATCCATAACTAATTAGATTCCCTCAATGTCATATAGATTTTTTTCATACTAGATCTAGAATTTAAATTATAGTGGAATGACAAACTTGTAGATATCACCAACTCTACCCTCATCATAAGTGGCCAACTCTCTCCATTTTATTTTATTTTATTTTATTTCCTTCTCCAAATTTTTTCTTCTTCCTCAAGTCTTCTTCTTCCCTAAGCAACTCTATTACTTTAACCACCAATTATCACCATAGGAGTATTTTGATAATTTTGTATGTTTTTAATTTTTATATATATTATTGGTTAGTTAGAAATTAGTTAGTACTAATTATCATAAATAGGATTTTCCATTTTTAGTTAGTGAGGTGCTACTCTTAATCAAATGATTCTATTCATTTAGATTTTGAAATCAATTAGAGGAGAATGTCAAACTTGTAAATAGATCAAACCCATCATGACAA
Source organism: Iris macrosiphon (assembly GCA_036927795.1). NCBI lineage: Eukaryota > Viridiplantae > Streptophyta > Magnoliopsida > Asparagales > Iridaceae > Iris > Iris macrosiphon. The sequence continues at coordinate 124,952,969 of JAYESA010000013.1, forward strand.
ACCCTTGCCCAAGTCTTCTTTATTTCACTTCATTTTATTCCTATACCACTTCTTCTTATTTCCTACTTCATCTTCTCCACCTCCTTAAGAATAGAAATCCAAATTTTCTACAAGCCATTCCTACCATTAGAACCTCACCAAACTTCTTTATATGGAGAATTAGAGCTTGGAAACACTAAAGAGCACCAAGGAGGAGCATTATCAAGAGGATTTCTATCACTTCTTCTTCTTCTTCTTCTTCTTCTTTCATTCTTCCTCAAATTCGTAGAGATTCATTGAAATTCAACTCCTAATAGGTAAAATCTTTAATTCCCCTAATTTTGTGGTTAGGAATACCCCTTGGACCCATAGGAACACTCTTATCGGTGTAATTGACTCTTTAATGGTAGATTTAAGTGTTAAAGGACTCGAATTCACTAGATATAGGCTTTTGATTGATGTATTGGTGTTTTTTAGGATTTATTTCATGGAACTACGAATTTTGCTTGCCAAGTATTTTTGGAATGGTCTAAATAGGATTTTTGTGTCCAATTTGTGGTGTACTTGTGTCTTTGTGCCCATAGATGCCAAATAAGAATAACTGCTTGTTATAAATATGTATATCCTTATGTTTAGTGTCTAATGCTATATCATTCTATTCGAATTTGTCATGTTCATATGAGCGAATTACTTGTGTACCATAGGTATCATAAGTATTTTGTGTGCCACATAGAGTAATGCACACCTAGTGTCTGATAATGGGTTTTTGTTAGTGTGTTTATGTGCCACGAGGTGTTTTCTCCATTACAATTTGTGAATGAACTTTTTTTATTAACGAACAAAAAAGTACGAAGAGATCCTAGACAAAATATATAAGTACAATATTTTTTATCTGGGTCGTGACGATGGAGATCGAGCATTTCAGCGGCTCCTTTACTCCGTTGATGTTCTAACGAGGGAATGAGGATGCTCTCTTTTATTTTCTCTCTCCTGAGCTTGTGTGCACGTACGTAGCTCCCCCATTTGTGGGCATGCTACCCTGCTATTTATAGTCATCATGCTAACGGACTATCAATGTCGCATATGCCTATGTTTGGTGGTCGCATTTGGCTCCTTCAACAGAATATGATTGTAATCGTAGTCCATACCACGGGCAGGCTACAACGCGATCTTGTTTAATATATATTGTTGATGAGATCTTGGGATTGTTTTTAACCCGTTGTGTAAATGACTTGATCAGCTAGAGATGTAGTCAACATTGATAGTGCGAGAAATGTTCTTCGATTATAATAGAAAGATCCTGTAAGTCGTGTGCCGCATAACGTCTTGGCCGCAAAGCGTTGTGGCCGCATTCGTGCTCTCGTTTGGCCTTGTTCGGATGGACACTCTGACCGCACGATATTTTGGCTGCGTACATGCTCTCGTTTGGCCTTGGTTGGATGGACACTCTGGCCGCATGATGAAGAAGCCACATAGGTATGTAGCCGCATATGAGTGAGAATATGGCATGGCACGTCTGACAAGGCCATCAATGAGTTGATATGACTTTTTAACTTTTTTTGAGCGACCGTTTTCACGAGCCTTGAAGCGTCTCAGTGTGATGAGTGATGTGTCAGAGAGTCTTCTCGGCATTGAATGTCGTGTCAAGGGGGTCTTATAAGGCCCCCACGCTTTGTAGTTGTTTAGGCCGCATAAGGTGTACTATGCGGCTTCCAGCTTCTTGGTTGATCAGGCCGCATGTGGCTCTTCTATGGCTAGGTTTGTTTAGGACGCATATGGCTCCTCTACGTCTTATTTTCATTTTTGCGGGAGTATGACCTCTATGCGGCCTGTATGACTTTTATGCTTCTACAAGACCCCCTTCAAAGTTACCAAAATGACTTGTCTAGAATACTTTGAATTAAAAGCGTGGTGGCATGGTATCAAGGCCGCATTGATGTCTCTAGCAGGTTGTCTGATCATTTAATGGCTTGAATTTCTTCGATCCTCGAGAATATCTCCTAGGGATTCTGTGCCATCAAGGGGTAGAGCGTTACATGGATCGAGGCAGATCAGGATTCGAACTGTTCACAATCATTATCCCTAGCCACATGTTGTCGGCCTATATATAGGGGGTTTGAGAAGAGAGAAAAAGTTTTTTACCAAACTTTCTTATCTTCTTTCTCTCTACTGTTGCCATGGCTCCAAAGATTGCCTCCTCCGTAGCCGCCGATGCGAAGAAAGCCCCTAAGGGAAACAACAAGGCCAAGAGGAAGGGAAAAGGTCGCACTACTGTGGTGGACCCTTCGCCGCTCCCCACCAACGTGCAATTGTCGATCAATGGTAGGCCTGTGGACACAAATTAAGGATTTAGAATGCATTTGCTCAGTTGGACGCATGGATACGTCCATGCACCAACTTCTCACTGTCGCATGGACAACCATGTCGCTTGGACGAGCTCTGCCGCATGGCCGTCTTGACCGCATTGGTGCCTAGGCCGCATGGCTGACTCGGCCGCAGGGGTGACTCTACCGCATATGTATATCCTTATTGATAATTCTCAATGGTTCTGATCTAACTCATTTGTGGGTTTGTTTTTGCAGTAACTTTGCCCGCTACACCTCCCGGCGAACTGGTCTTCGGGAACAACCCACTCCCTTTGAACATAAATCTTGGAGACCTGGCTGTGGCTCTCCAGAAACAGGTTCTCCAAAAACAGGTTGACAGGGATCTCCCGCTTGAGCGATAACAGAAGATTACCGAACAGACTCCTTCCTTCTTGTTGATTCAGATTAACTCGGGAAAGGTCCCTGCTAAAGACAGGAAGCACTTCTTTATAAAATAGTACTTCTTGTTTAGTGATGCACTAGAATCTTCTCAGCCCGAGATGGGAACGACCAGGAGAATTGTTTTTTCTTATTCTGTGAGACAGAGATGTCACTACCTACCTTTGACACCTGCCTTTGTCGGACCTTTGAACGTCACCTGATATGCCATCACGGCATTTGCCAGAGGTCTTCGAAGAAGAAGAAGAAGAAGTCTACTAAGGGGTCTTCTCCTCACATCCCAACTTGGACTCTCTACTTCTTCCTGGAGCCGAAGGGGTCCAATAAAGTTTATGTTCGGGTGCCACGGTCCCAACATGAAGTGGTTGATTCCATCCAGTCACAGAAGGAGCTGGCTGTCGGAGGTAAAGAAGTTGAGGGCTCCTCGGTGAAAGAGGAAGAACCCCTTGACGAGATGAGTGCCCTCGTAGAGGAGCTCCGCTACTTTTATATGGACACACACAAGTTTTCCTCTAAGGCCATGCTGGCGGGATAACTGATGCTCTCGTTGCGCAACTGCGTAGTCCCAGGCGGGTCTAGAACGATAGAAAGGATCAGACGCACCCTCATTCTACCTACCTTAAAGTTGGATTTCGGCCACAAGCTGGCCCTTCTATCGGATATGGTGTATTGCATCCATCGTGGTTTCCGTAACTTTGCCGAGAAGGTAGAGAACAATCCTAGTAAGCGGCATTTCTACAGAGTTGAGCTCCCTTACCATTATTTGATTGGTTGGTTTCTCCTGCATCACGGGTCCTTGATGATCTTTGGGACTGATAAGGGCATGGTGGCCACCGATGCTCTGATTCGCAGGTATCAGATGATGAAGTGTATGTGTAATACGATCCTCGCTGGTCGGAGAGACACTTCTTCATGACTGGCTGGGCCTTCTTCATGTCCGAGCCAGAGTTTACTAACGATAAAAGAAACGACATTCACTATAATGACGAGGGAGGGGACCTCAAAGTTTGTCTGACAGGCTCTTTCGCTGGTTCTAAGCTATTCGTCCCTCTCATCTAGTGTATCAGAATAAGGCTACTATTTTCTTGGAATCTTACTTGCCCATCTAGTTCACTCGTCAATTCGGTTTTACTCAGCTCTTACTGGGTCATCCGAGTGCTTCTCTCCGAAACAGTGACAGTTTGCTCGAAGGGGCCCGAACTTGGAGTTATTATAATGCTACTGGCACCCATGTCCGGTATAAATTGCAAACAGTTAGAGTCGTACCAAAAATGCTGTACACAAAGATGAATTATTATTGCACGACGAATGCTCCGCCGGCTAACTTCGACCCAGAGAGGAGTTATATCGAAGGCACCATAATGATGCCTCCGGATAAAAAAGTGCATTGGAAACCCAAGAAGGGCATGTGATTGGCCAGACCTTTGATCCTAGAGTTAGAACCGTCGACCGGGGAGGAAGATACGTCTCTTTCTGATAATCCCCCGCCTGCTGAGCGCAAATCCAAGGTCGGTAGACATCATGCTAGATACACTAAGAAGGCGAGGACAGATGTGGTCCCCGAACCTTCGGCAAAGTTGAGGTCCCTTGCGAAGGGGACTGTGAGCAAAGAGGTAGGACCCCTTATACTAGTGGTTTCTGAAGTAGAGCCCACTTTAATGCTATGACGGTATCCGTAAACCCACTTAGTTTGATTCTGCCTGGTCTTTTATAGAAATATCTCGCTTCTGATTTGTTTAAAAATTTGCAGACACAGGAGAGAAGGGACCTTCCCCGGCTAACAGCCGCTTCAGTGGTTTCTTACGCCAAACCGAAAGAGAAACCCTCTGTCATGACCCGCACCCGGTTATTCGGGCACGAGTACGTGGGTACGTCCAGCCTACGCCGCAGTGTCGGCGGTAGTACGCTGTCTAGGTCATAATCACAGGTAATTTAAATCTATCTCATCCACAGTAAAGTAAATAGATAAGGAAAATAACAGGAAATAGGAATACTAAGATTTCATAAGACAAAATGTGATATACAAATCCATGGTTTAATACAGAATCTAGAAGATAAATCGGGGACAAACCCGATTGTTGTGCTGAAAGAAAATACTAGCTAACTGGCTACTACTCCTCAAAAGTAGTCTCCTGAGTAGGAACCGGCTTCTCAAAAGTATCACCTGCTATCTCACAGGGGCCATAATAGATTGGGGCATAGTCCTCATCATCGCCTAAAACAACGGATCCAGTCAGGAAAGGAGCAAAGTACACAATGCACATCAAGATTTAAACTAAATATTTGTGACAGGTAGAAAATAACTGACTAAGCATCATGTTGAGAATATGCATAAATAAGTAATAACCATAACTAGGAGTTAAATGCTGTAAAATATGGATATGAGTAAAACAGGAATAAATGAGACAAGAAAATGTAACTGTAACAAGACAACAGGAACTGCAACAAGACAAGAAACTAATGTGTGTGGACTTGTGTATTTAGAATACATAGTTGGCATGTAGGGGTTTATAAGGCTAATTCGGCCGTCATAGACGGCTATTAAACACGAATAATCGAGATCCGGCTGATGGACAGTCGTGTACCAAAAGCTATTAAACACGGCACGGGGAAGGGTAAGCTACATGCCTTCTAGTATTCTCCCACCCGACATGAAAAGCAAGACATGAACTCCAGTATTCAAGACATGAACTCCAGATTTCTAACACTACGTGTAATCATCAATGGTACTAGTAAAGCAAGGAATTAATTATCACAATATAAAGATTAAACTTGAAGTGCAGGTACTTGCTTGTTGTTTGGATCCAATTATAGTTCTATCCTCGGGAAATTTCCAGGAATGTGTCCGGATGCTGAAATAAATATTACCATCATGCTCAGAAGATATCAAATAGCTAAAAACGCCTGTCCTTGGGTCCAATTTGGAGACAAGGGCAAAAATGGCAGTTTCGGGTCAAAACGGAGTCCGCATGTGGGCCCGCTTTGCACCGAAAAACGTGTCCGGGTCAATGGTCTCCAAATTCACCAAACTTAGTGTCAACAGGTCAGGAACGATGATACGAACCCAACGGAACTTCCAGAATTTGATTCCGATGAGCCGATCACAAAATCGCCCGTCGAGCGGGGCCTATGGGGCCCACGACACGCGATTTCGTCAACGTTCTCAGAATTGAACCAAACTTGACCCACAGGACCAGCGTATTGCTACGAGTCCGATGGCGCAAGTTTTGTTTCGATCCGACGTGTGTACAGGAAGTTAGGGTAAATTACAGAAAAGTCGGATACGGGGCGATGTCCGTAGATATGCGTTGATCCCGGTGTGCACGCACACCCGAATCGACTTCTGCAAAATCCTGCACGTCCGTATCGACGCTGCGCACGTATCTGTGAAGATCGCACGCGACCAAGTCGTCCCGTTTGGCGGGGCGTACTCAGTTCCGGGGTAAAACAGGGTCTGGTTTTTTCCTATTTTTGGATCGCGGTGTGCGATCACCACAGGACGCGATGCCCCGAGCGGTTTGTCCGGGCACCGAGAGGGTCATACAGGCTTCGCAACGCAATTTGCGGAATCGAAATCCGAGCTACGAGTAAGAAGATACACGCACCTGAATGGGACCCAAAAACCGGGGTCCGAGTCGTGTCTGACACGTGTCCGACACGTGTCGGGTACAGGAATTAGGGTTAGGGTTAGGGCACGCTGGCCGGCGGCTCAGGGCGGCGCTGAGGCGGCACTGAGGCGGAGGGGGCTGGGGGCTCTGCGGCGAGGCGACGGCCGGGGCTCGCGGCGGCGCTGGAGGCTGCCGGAGCTGCTGCGGGGAGCTGCTGCTGCTGCGGGCGCTGCCGGCGGCGCTCGCCGGAGAAGAAGAAGAGGAGGGGAGGAAGAGGGAGGCCGGGGGAGAGGCTGACGGCGCTGCGGGTGGTGGCTGTCCGGTGGTGGCGGTGGCGGAGAGGAGCCGGTGGTGGAGGTGGCGGAGAGGAGCCGGTGGTGGAGTGGTGGTCGGGGGATCGAAGGAGGAGGAGGGCTTTATAGGCGGTGGCGGCGGTTGGGGAGGCCGAGACGGGCGGGGAGAGGGGTGGACGTGGGGGCGAGGGGGGTGAGGTGGCCGGCCGGAGCGGGTGGCGCTCCGGGCGGCGCAGGACGCGGGGAGAGGGAGAGGGTCGTGGGGGGGTGCGGGTTCGGGCACGGGCGGGTCGGGTGGCGGGCAGACCCGACCCGACCCGGTAGGGCTGGGCTGGATTCGGGGCTGGGTTTGAGTTTTAGGATTTAATTTAAATAAATAAATCAATGAATAAATAAATAAGTAAATAAATGAATAAATAGTTTTAGGTGATTTAAAAATAGGTCCGGGGCCCAATAAATTCCAAAAAAATTACCCTAAGTCCAGTTTTTTATTTTACACCCATAATTATTATTTTCATAATATTTTAATATTAATTATTATCAATAAAAAATTATGTAATAATTTAAAACCCTGATTTTAATTACAAAAAATTCTCAGAAAATTCTAGAAAATTGTGAAAAATCCTAATTTAAAATTCTTGCAAAATCCGGGGGTTTACAATCTACCCAACTTATAAAAATTTTGTCCTCGAAATTTAAAATTTTGCCATAATCTATTAATCCTTCATGTACATCAATCGCAATCTCCTTGCGATAATTAAAATCCTAATCTTGTCCACTGCAATCACTTCAAGGTTAAGATGACTACTGTTCCAATCAGAAATTCAACCTATGGTTATTACTTCTTACTTCCTCAAATTACCCATAGGCAGATTTTTAAATTAAGTCCATATAACCTCTCCAAGATTTGCATGTGCTTATAAATTTACCTCACGATTCTAATTATCATAATTTCTTCTGGAAGTAATTCGAGTCCAGTAGTATTCCCATTCACACTTGTATGCTTCAACTCTTTAAAATCCAACTAGGTAGTCCAACCATCAAATTTTAATTCTTAATTCAAATCATCAAGTTGAAAAATAATTTTAAATTTAGTCCACCAATGTTCAAGTCAACAATTCTATAATTCTATCCTCTAAATTTAAATTGACGATTTTACTTGCATTATCATGTACCTAAGATACAACTATTGGGTCCTCGATATCAATTCATTAATCATCTTAGTCACTCCTCTAAATTTTCAAAATTAGAATGGCTTACTTCTTCCAATCTAACCTTACTCGGTCGCAATCCAAAAGACATTCCTCTCGAGTTGACAAATGCATTGCTACCCAACTTAGAATTTACCCATTCATCACAAAAGACTATATACTTTAAGAAATATTCCTTAATATGTTTACTCATGTCATTCAATCCTTGAACTTTAACGCCGATCATGATATGTCCTTAATTTCGAAAGAATAATCCTCAAGTATGTGATCGGCCTATGGGACATATCTAGTACTATCTATGTATCAAACTTATATCAAGCACGAGATTTCATCTTTTCGAAAAAGGGGAGACGAAGATAAATAATAAAGAGTTCAAGGGTGGGGTGATAGAATAGAAATATCGGGGTCAAGGCATTTTAAAGAATTCAGGTGGAAATTGTCAAGCGATTGTGGATTGAATCCTATCTTGGTAATTCCTATTCACATGCTCGTATTAATACAGTCATGTAACCTGATATGATATGTTCAGACATGTCTAGGGCAAGTATATTAGTCAACTATATATCTCAATCCACGTAAAGTAGTGCGAAGGGCGAATCAAAATGCACTAAGGCTGATCAGACCGTAATGCACTGATTCTGAATAGACAATCGTATTAGTGTGTCGACCCACTAATACATATGTCATGAACAAGCTCGATAAAGAGTAAGCTTGCAAAACTAGGCTATAGAATAGCAGCATAAGTCAAGTACATCAAAATTAAGTGTGCTAGATGATGATGAAAGGAGGTACAAATTATTTAAGTTCATAAAACAACCTACAATAAGCACAATAACAAAAGATTCTACAAACTCTACAGTTATCAGATATAAAAGCATACCAGGTTATTAGCAAGTTCAAAATTACTAGGTTGGGGCTGAGGTCACGAACCAATAGGCACGAGCTAAACAATACTAGGAACGGTATCTACAATCACTTACGCGCATTAGCTACTCCAAGGGTCTGCGCGTTCTCCACGGTCATGCTGGTAGAGCATCTCGTGGTGATCTTGTAGGAACCTCGTCGCTTGCTGATAGGTCCATTACTCTACATCCAAAATAAACGATAAGGGGCGCACAGGAATCAAGGTAGGATGCAAGTCAATAAAATAATTCGAAGTCGATATGGATATCAAGAACGATTCAATCAAGTGGATGAGCTTTTCCTAAAATCCTCAATCTTATTGCAGGACTGTTCGGTCTCTAAGTTAAAACCAAACAATTTAGTCGTTGACCTGCATGGGCCACCACAAAAATATGTCACGACCCGCACCCGATTATTCGGGCACGAGTACGTGGGTACGTCCAGCCTACGCCGCAGTGTCGGCGGTAGTACGCTGTCTAGGTCATAATCACAGGTAATTTAAATCTATCTCATCCACAGTAAAGTAAATAGACAAGGAAAATAACAGGAAATAGGAATACTAAGATTTCATAAGACAAAATGTGATATACAAATCCATGGTTTAATACAGAATCCAGAAGATAAATCGGGGACAAATCCGATTGTTGTGCTGAAAGAAAATACTAGCTAACTGGCTACTACTCCTCAAAAGTAGTCTCCTGAGTAGGAACCGGCTTCTCAAAAGTATCACCTGCTATCTCATAGGGGCCATAATAGATTGGGGCATAGTCCTCATCATCGCCTAAAATAACGGATCCAGTCAGGAAAGGAGCAAAGTACACAATGCACATCAAGATTTAAACTAAATATTTGTGACAGGTAGAAAATAACTGACTAAGCATCATGTTGAGAATATGCATAAATAAGTAATAACCATAACTAGGAGTTAAATGCTGTAAAACATGGATATGAGTAAAACAGGAATAAATGAGACAAGAAAATGTAACTGTAACAAGACAACAGGAACTGCAACAAGACAAGAAACTAATGTGTGTGGACTTGTGTATTTAGAATACATAGTTGGCATGTAGGGGTTTATAGGGCTAATCCGGCCGTCATAGACGGCTATTAAATACGAATAATCGAGATCTGACTGATGGACAGTCGTGTACCAAAAGCTATTAAACACGGCACGGGGAAGGGTAAACTACATGCCTTCTAGTATTCTCCCACCCGACATGAAAAGCAAGACATGAACTCCAGTATTCAAGACATGAACTCCAGATTTCTAACACTACGTGTAATCATCAATGGTACTAGTAAAGCAAGGAATTAATTATCACAATATAAAGATTAAACTTGAAGTGCAGGTACTTGCCTGTTGTTTGGATCCAATTATAGTTCTATCCTCGGGAAATTTCCAGGAATGTGTCCGGATGCTGAAATAAATATTACCATCATGCTCAGAAGATATCAAATAGCTAGAAACGCCTGTCCTTGGGTCCAATTTGGAGACAAGGGCAAAAACGGCAGTTTCGGGTCAAAACGGGGTCCGCATGTGTGCCCGCTTTGCACCGAAAAACGTGTCTAGGTCAACGGTCTCCAAATTCACCAAACTTAGTGTCAACAGGTCAGGAACGATGATACGAACCCAACGGAACTTCTAGAATTGGATTCTGATGAGCCGATCACAAAATTGCCCGTCGAGCGGGGCCTGTGGGGCCCACGACACGCGATTTCGTCAACGTTCTCAGAATCGAACCAAACTTGACCCACAGGACCAGCGTATCGCTACGAGTCCGATGGCGCAAGTTTCGTTTCGATCCGACGTGTGTACAGAAAGTTAGGGCAAAATGCAGAAAAGTCGGATACGGTACGATGTCCGCGGATACGCGTTGATCCCGGTGTGCACGCACACCCGAATCGACTTCTGCGAAATCTTGCACGTCCGTATCGACACTGCGCACGTATCTGTGAAGATCGCACGCGACCAAGATGTCCCGTTTGGCGGGGCGTACTAAGTTCCGGGGTAAAACAGGGTCTGGTTTTTTCCTTTTTTGGATCGCGGTGTGCGATCACCACAGAACGCGATGCCCCGAGCGGTTTGTCCGGGCACCGAGAGGGTCATACAGGCTTCGCAACGCAATTTGCGGAATCGAAATCCGAGCTACGAGCAAGAAGATACACGCACCTGAATGGGACCCGAAAACCGGGGTCCGAGTCGTGTCTGACACGTGTCCGACACGTGTCGGGTACAGGAATTAAGGTTAGGGTTAGGGCACGCTGGCCGGCGGCTCAGGGCGGCGCTGAGGCGGCGCTGAGGCGGAGGGGGCTGGGGGCTCTGCGGCGAGGCGACGACCGGGGCTCGCGGCGGCGCTGGAGGCTGCCGGAGCTGCTGCGGGGAGCTACTGCTGCTGCGGGCGCTGCCGGCGGCGCTCGCCGGAGAAGAAGAAGAGGAGGGGAGGAAGAGGGAGGCCGGGGGAGAGGCTGACGGCGCTGCGGGCGGTGGCTGTCTGGTGGTGGCGGTGGCGGAGAGGAGCCGGTGGTGGAGGTGGCGGAGAGGAGCCGGTGGTGGAGTGGTGGTCGGGGGATCGAAGGAGGAGGAGGGCTTTATAGGCGGTGGCGGCGGTTGGGGAGGCCGAGACGGGCGGGGAGAGGGGTGGACGTGGGGGCGAGGGGGGTGAGGTGGCCGGCCGGAGCGGGCGGTGCGCCGGGCGGCGCAGGACGCGGGGAGAGGGAGAGGGTCGTGGGGGGGTGCGGGTTCGGGCACGGGCGGGTCGGGTGGCGGGCAGACCCGACCCGACCCGACCCGGTAGGGCTGGGCTGGATTCGGGGCTGGGTTTGAGTTTTAGGATTTAATTTAAATAAATAAATCAATTTATAAATAAATAAGTAAATAAATGAATAAATAGTTTTAGGTGATTTAAAAATAGGTCCGGGGCCCAATAAATTCCAGAAAAATTATCCTAAGTCCAGTTTTTCATTTTACACCCAAAATTATATTTTCATAATATTTTAATATTAATTATTATCAATAAAAAATCATGTAATAATTCAAAACCCTGATTTTAATTACAGAAAATTCTCAAAAAATTCCAGAAAATTGTGAAAAATCCCAATTTAAAATTCTTGCAAAATCCGGTTGTTTACACCCTCCCCCCCCCCCCGGGAGTCCGATTTGGGTGCCTCAGAACCAATTCCTGAGGCCTCGAGAGCTCATGGCTCAGATGTAGTTTCAACAGAGCATCCTTATACCCCTTTGGAGAACATATCTGTAGATGACATAGATGCAATGGGGAAGGCAATGACAATGCTGGATGAGCTATAACATGTGCCGCCTCTCTCAGGAATGTTATTTCGTAACTTCTCAAGAGATAAAATTTTCTGGCTTCATCTTTCAATTCTTCGGGTGAAGTTAATTACTGGTTTTTCTGGTTCTGCAGACCCCGCCTTTCCCTTGAGAACCGTGGACGTGGCTTCCTAGATGGTGTCATGGAAGAAGAGGGCAGTGAGATTGTTAGAAAGATGTCTAAGTCTCTCCTTAGCTCTGGTTAAGGACCCCCTCCAGTACCCCCTATGGAGGATATGATGGAGGAGATTCCTACTGTTACAAGTCCTTCTAGTGCGACGGATGCTCCACCAACCGTTGTTGTTGGGGGCTCCGCGGTTGAAGTCTCTCTGAATAGCGGGATGGTAAGCCATCGGGAGGAGGTTGTCCCCGATGTTCCCGGTACTGCGGTCGCTGTGTCATCTTCTGAGGCTTCCATGATGCAGTCTGGGGTTGGTATACTGGTGGGATCTAAAGCAGCAGGGCACCCTGGTACTCTTGTCCTAAGTATCGGTACCACCCTACCATCTGTTGCTCAACTGCCGGGTATGCAGGCATTTTATGTATCCATGAAGGATTGGATCGTAAGCAGGACCGCCGATTGCTCCTCTGCTACTTCTTCGCCTTCAAGGTCTTCGAGCATCATTGAGCAACCTGTTGCACCCGTGGCTTCTTCCTCCATCCAGTCGCCTTTGACTCCGGCTACGCAGGAAGAGATTGACGAAAACATCAGACTCTCCATTCAGAGCATCCATATATTTTTGAAGCAAAGGGTCGAGGGCGTGTTAGAGTACAATAAATTCTTTGCCTGGGCAAATAATTTTCTGAGGGCCAGGTCCACTCTTTGAGGGGTCTTCCTGGTTTTTAACAGATGGCCGACCTCCTGGGTCAGAAATTGGTGGAGGTGGAGCAATGCCTAATGGATTTTTGGCAGTACTAGCAGACAAATATGGGAATGCTGATATCCCATGAGTATAATGAGTTCTCGACTAAGGTGGAGTTGGAGAATGCCTTTTTTGCTTCGTATAAGGAATGCTTACAGCGTGACCTTCGAAATTTCAGTAAAAAGCACGATCGGCTGAGTGATCTTAGAGAAGAGTGCATCTCCCGGCGGAAAGGCCTGACTGAGAAAATTAGAAAGCTCCAGGTCGGTTTTGATGTGCTGGGGAATATACTGCGGGAGGCCCAGCAGAAAGATGAGGCTATCCGTACCGAGGCGAGCCAATTATCGAAGAAAACAACAGGTTATGGTTTAAAAGCTAGAAGACAAACACGAGTCCTATGCTCGCTACGAGGATCCTGAGGTTATGGCCAAAGAGGTTGATCGCCCGGTCTAGGTGCGCCTGGATGGCCATATCACCCATCTTCATGAGCGGATAGCGGAGTTATGATCTGACCAGTAGCACCAGTAGTTCGTTCTTTATTTTTTTTTAGTATCTCTTTTTGTGCCTTTTGTTTTGACTTTGGGGTGGGGACCCTGGTAATCCCTCAGATGTAGTTCGCTTTCAGTTTCTCTTAGGCGAAAGAAATAAATGCTATTTCGTTTGTTGCAATTATTTGTATGAACATTGAATATCGTACTAGAGGTAATATGGACATAGTACAACATTGTAGTCTATTAAGGACGTCCCACTAGGGGACTTTGGTGGACCTATTACTTCTTGTGCACTTGGAGTGCAAGTAACAGATTCGAAGCAAAAAAACCCTCTCAGAGGTGATATGAACATGATAGGTTTTATGGACTTACCACCGCTGACGTACTTATAGTTAAGTACTGGTGATATGTTTAGATGATGACTAATATCAGCAGTAATATGGACATGATAATCAATAGTCAAGTAGAAAGGTTTGATTATAGGTAAGAAGGACATGGCAAACTCTACTTGGGAGAATATGAGGACGATAGCTTAGAGGTAACGTGGACATAAACTAATCTATAGTCATACCGAAAGGTTAGGTACGATCTTGGTATTTTTGAAGAAGAAAAAGGAAATGAGCCAGAGGTAATATGGACGTAGAAGTTTTCTTTGGATAGGTAACATGGTGTCATGCCTATTATCAGAATACGGAGACGGACACGGCCAACTAGCCCGTATAAGGTACTTTACGTCGTACGGCGATAACGGCTGTTAACTAGACAAGGGGGTGTATGCTACTATCAAGTCGCTTAGGGTTACACGAACATATATGTCTCAATCAATCAAATAAGAAACATTAAACATAGAGAATATATGATAAATCAATAAGGCATCCCAAATGCTTTCTTAAAATATTTTGTAGACCAGCTCTACAAAATAAGAAGCTGGCAGAGTATCAAAAGTACATTACAGTGATAAGCTGTAGTCTAATTTTATACAATCATGTTAGGGGACTAATGTCCAGATGTGCCGACTAACAGGTGCCGGTGGCTAAACATCCAAAAGAAGAAAATCTACAATGAAGTACAAGAAAGAAGAAAACTCACTCGTTATCCTCTGTGACCATGTTCCTAGTACGTGCCATGAGTCGGGAGAAAGTAGGCAGGATCCTCGGGTACTGGTGTAAGCCCCCTTATTTTTGAATAGGGTTATTTTGGTATTTTTCAATTTATTTTAATTATTTTATTTAATTTAATAAATTAGAGTACTAATTTCTAAAACCATGTTTTAGATATGACCCTTTGCCATGACTTTGATATTTTGATCAATGCACGACCTTTTTCCTTTAAATAAAATTTATAATAAAATTTTAATTGATTCTAATATAGTTGGAATATGGATGTTGCATTTATTTGATCTCTCCCATGCTCTAAAAATATTGACGAACGTCTAGAATTATGGTTACCGTAAAATTGCCTCCTTTTGACTAGAACTTGACCCAAACCCAACCCAAACACATGAAGGCATGTAGTGCACCCAAAAATCCCCATATAAATATATTATATATATATATATTATATTTAAATTAATTTAATTTAATTTATAGGATTTTTATCTATAGAAAGTGGTATAGGTGGCATCCTAGTTGGCAAAAAACTACCTAACCAACTCCCTAAGCAACCCAATAACCAAACCTTATCCAATCCTAACCATAACAACCAACCTCACCATCTTATTTTCTGCCAAGAGTAGCCCCTCCTTGGTCGAACCTTATTAGCATTAGAAAAACTCTGTCCTATTTTTAAATATATTTAAAAAGCCCATATATATATTAACTTATCACCAAACACTAACCCTAACATCTACTTCCCTCTTTGTGGCCTCCCCTATATCCCCCTCCTCTCTTCCATGACCACATCAGCCTCTCCCTCTCCTTCTCCACTTTCTTTTCACTCCTTCCCAACCACCACTTCATCCCCCACAAGCTGACAAGCCCTAGAGCAGGAGATTAGCCACCCCTAGAGGCTGACTACTTGCTGCTGTTTGCAGCTGTTGTCCGCCCTCTCACAACCCTCAAAATTACCTCTAAAATGAATATTTATCTTCTATTTGAAGCCTCCAAGCACCCCTCATGTTTTATGTAGGTTGGAGTCCGTTTGGTGCTCCGAAGGGTCCGTGTCGCAAGAAAGGACCACGCCATAATCACATACGGATAAATCTTCCAACTTATATTCTTTTTCCTATTCTCCATGAACCAAAGATTGTGTAACTCATAATAATATTAGATTTTTAGAAGGAATAACTCAATGCATGAGAAATCTATAATTTTATGTAGAAACTATTCGAAGAAAATTAAACAATCATGACATGGACACGACGCACCAATGGTAGACAAGGTTCAATAAGTATTGTCATGATAAATATATATAAAAAATTATATGTTATTAATTCAGAATATAAATATTATAATTATATAATTAATTGAACAAATATAATCAGGTTTTTATGTAGAAACTATTCCAAGAAAACTAAACAATCATGACATGGACACGATGCACCAATGGTAGACAAGGTTCAAGCGTATTAATTGATTGATAGATCAATTATATTCTGAAGGAGTGGATGCGGGATCATCTTTACCACCACTGACTGCAGAACCAGGCAAGTGTACCTTGCCAAGATGTTTCCAGTTCTAAATTATTTATTTGATATTATTTATGCATTAGATATTATTTTTGTGTGGCTTGGTTGATGTACTTATTGAGCCTAGGGCCGTCATACGATACTTTGTGTCCGAACAAGATTCGAGTACCGACATCCCCTGCGGAGTCGAGTATCATAGTTAGAGAGTCATTCTTTCGAACCCATGATTTATGAATATGTTATTTGCACATCCGACCGTATAATACTTGACACGATATTCATGTGACAGAGTCTTTCTCGACTTGTTCGTGGTACTTGGACTCTAGATAGGACTACAGGTTGCATGTTATAGTGATATTTATAGTTATGCATATTGACTTTGACTTGTGCTGATAATTAGAGGTCATGATCTTGCGTGTCTTGATTGAGACGTGAGGTTACATTAGGTGGGGAGAGTCTTCATCGTGCAATGGGCATATTTTACTTATTACTATTTATTGTGTATTAGGCTTTAGGTTCCCTATACGGAATCTAAGGTATTATATATATATATATATATATATATATATATATATATATATATATGTACAGTTGTCACGCCCAGTCCTAAAATACCGAGGGACTAGCCACGTGGCAATGGCTAGCATCACAACTCCAATGGGCAAACCCAATTTAATGGACTCGTTAGAGTGTATTTAAGCTATAAAACAAATATAATGGTCTACGATACATGTCACAGTCTAATTCTAATCTCATCCACAGAAGGTAAACATAATTCAAAATTTTAGACTAATCAAAGAGAAATATAATCCATCAATGAGTCTCAATAAAAAGTGTCTCGGGGAACAACCCGATAATAAGTTTAATATAGTATTCCAAGAGTCAGGAAATAGAGTATCTAGAAACAGAAATTATTGAGTATATAACAAAATACTCAGGAGAAAACCTCTGGCACAACCTCGTCCTTTGGTGCCAATACTACTCCAGCGTCAGCTCCTGTCCCATATACCTCGGGGTAAATCTTCTCTGCTATACCTGGGGACATAATCTGGATCCACGTCCTCAGGGGACAAAGCAAGGTACAAGAATAACTCAAGCCAAATAAAATGCAGTATATAAAAATATATCAACAGGGCAAGCTATGTAACCAGCTATGTAATATGCAAATGAGAGCATCACTAGTACTCAGGCTGAGACCACTACAAGCTCTGTGTCGGGGAGCCGGTAGCAGTAATATCACGTAATGGGCCAAGCTCTGATATAAAGGCTAAAGCACCGTAATAATATATATATATATATATATATATATGTAATAAGCCTGTAGCCTGTGTCTCTCTCCCCACCCAATGTAATCATACGTCTCATGTCCACGACGTCTCATGTCCACAACACGCAAGATCATGACCTCTAGCTAGTACAACGAGTCATAATGATATCTATGTATATGCATGTCTTATGTCACGAATCATGTAAACCTATAAATAATCACCATGAATAACTCATGAAAGATTTTGTCACATGAATAGTGTCAAGTATCCTATGGTATGACGCACTTGATAAGGCAAACACAAAAATATATAGGATCGAGATATCAACTCTCTAAGTGACGTTACACGACTCCCCATACGGCATCGACAACAGAATATTATTCAGACGTTAAACAACATCTCACGGTTCTAAGTTGAACAGGTACATCACAGAAATAAATTAAGCAAATAATATCAAAAAAACAACTACAAATTTGGCAAGGTACACTTGCTTGGGGTTTGAACTCATTCAGTTGCTCCGGTAACAGTAAAATCTCCAGTTATGCCTCCGGATGTTGAAACAAATATTACCATAACCCTCAGAAAATATAAAATAGCTAGGATTGACTATCCATAAGTCCAATTTAGATACACGGGCAAAATTGACAGTTTTTGGTCAAAATAGGGTCCATATGTGGCCCACTTCGTACCAAAAAATGTGCCAAAGACAAAGTTCTCCAAATTCGGCAAACTTAGTGTTTATGAGTCCAGAACGATGATACAAACCCAATGGAACATCCAGATCAAAATTTTGATAAGTCGGTCACGAAATCGCCCGTTAAGTGGAACTGTGGGACCCACAAAAATGGGGTTTCGTCAACGTTCTTAGAATTGAACCAAACTTGGGTCACAGGACCAGCGTAACGCTACGAATCCGATGGTAAAAGTTATAATGAGTGTCATAGCAGGCCGATACGGGACTTTTCTACGGATACGCATTGATTTCGGTGTGCACGCACATCTAAATCAAATTCCATGAAATGCCACACGTCCTCATTAACGATATGCGCATTTTGATGCAATTCGCACACGACGAAGTTGCCTCATTTAGCGGGACGCACCCAGTTTCGGGAAATTTTGGATTTTATAAACCAAGTTTTTGGTCAACTTTAACTTCGAATAAAACTCAGCAAAAAAACGGCCATGAACATGGGGCTTTGGGACAGTTTCCTGAATTATAAATTGGGTTATTATTTCCTGTTTTGTGTCATAATTTGTGACCGACACAGGACACGATACTCAAAACTAATTATACATGGTTCGAGAGTGTCATACTATGAACACAACGCAATAATTTGTTCTAGAATCGATACATCGTGAAAGAAGAAAACTCACTGTAAACAGTTGGGGTCTGCTGCGCGTGGACGGTGGCGACGGTACTAGAATATCGGCGGCGGTGCACGTTCGTCGGCGGTGGGTTATTGCCGTCGCTGCCCGTCACTCGTGCGTCCAGTCGCGACTGCTTGGGGTGTTCCTGTCAGCGTCGGAGTCATCGTCGAAGTCGTCGGGGTCGTAGAGGCAGGAGTTGGAGAGGGTGACCGGAGGTTGTGATGGTGGTGGGGGTTTGGCACTGGGGTTTATGTAGGAGTTATGTGCGACGATTATGGGGAGGCAAACCGGAGAGGTCGCCGGAGTTGAAGGAGGTGAACGGAGGGGTCGAAAGGCAGGTAGGGGAGGCGAATCGAAGAGTCGGTCGGCGGGTTGCTGTAACGTTCGGGAATTTGAAAATTTTCAGTTATTGTAGGTTAGGGTTAGCGGGTCGGGTACGGGTCGGGTTTGGATCCGATTCATTTGGTTTAGCTCGGTTTGGTTTGGTTTGGTTCAGTTTGGTTTGGTTTGGGTTGGTTTAAGTTGGTTTATTCAAAAATAATACATTTAGCTATTTTAAAAATAGTTTTTGAGCCCAATAAATTCAAGAAAAAATTACACAATATCCTATTATTAATTATACACTCAAAAATATAATTTTTATAATATTTTAATATTTATTTTAATTTACGAAATATTAATCACTGAAGAACATTTTTTATAATTAATTAAAAATTACAGAAAACTCTCAAAATTTCTTAACTGAAATTGTAAAAATCAGGGTGTTTACAATCTACCCATCTTAAAAGAATTGCGTCCTCGCAATTAAAAAAATAAAACGTAACCGGTCAGAAGAGATGACGCGGTTGCAAGAAATGTTTGAAGCATGACACAATAAAGAACTATGAACAAGGAGAAATTGAGAGGAAGGGTGAGGGATTTGTTCAAGCAAAACACGTAGGGAAGGAATACAAACTTTTCCCTAGGCAATAAGAGATAAGTAACTCAGGAGTAAAGGAGTCAGATTAGAGTAAGGATCAACTACAGCTTATGAAAACTTGGGTACCAGTGACATATTATTAATCTAGACTAACAAGTTCATGCTAACATAATACTAGGTTTAGGCTAGGGAATAGAAATAACAGGCACATGCTAAAGTATTATTAGAAATATTCGCTATTATAGCTATGATAAAACTAAATCTTACTCATATTCTCTACTCCTCGAGTCTGTGCCTCCTCCATTGTCATCTCAAAAGACTGTCCACGTACTTACGGTGGTACCCTCTGCTGTTGCTGGGCCTGCTGGAAGAGTGTTGTCCGTGATGCCAAGGGTGGCCGGAGCTGATATCCTTCCGGTGCTGGTAAAGCTTGTCGGTTAACCATCAGTGCTCGTCGGTGAACCATCGGTGTTTCTCCACGATGCTCCGTACAATTTTTGGCTGAATGTTGGCCGGATCCAAAAAACAAACACAATCCCAATCTGTGTCAACATTCCTTGGCGAGATGGCCTACCTTGCCACAACAATGAGAAGTAGGAGTCCTAGTGCTGGTGTTGGTAGGGCTGGTCGATGAATCATCAATTTGCGTTTGCATTCCTTCTCAATATGGCCTACCTTGCCACAGTAGTAACAAGTAGGAAGGACTAGTGCTAGTGGTGTAAATACTCTCTTTGGTGGATTTATCTGTGGTCGCTTTACAACTCCTTCATGTTGTGCTCGGTCTGGTGCTAATACATGCGGCCGCTTCTGGTTGGACTCACTCCTGGTGACGCGCTCCATGGGTCGGGCTGCAGTAAGGACGTCCGTGTAAGAAGTAGTTACAACGAAGCTGATTAATTTTTGTAGCTCAGAGCTAAGTCCGTCAAAGAACTTCTCCGCCCTGCTTTGTTGGGCCTCTTGATGAACTTGCTTTTGGGCTTGAATCATTGCGTAGAACATTTGGAATATTTGCTGTCCGTACATAGGCTGTCCTGGTAGGAAAATGGGCATTGGTTGAGTAAACTACGACAGTGGTGGAATATCGTCTCACCGGAATCTTGAGGCTTGCTGATCTACTCGATTGCTTTGTTGAGTGGATGGATCTCCACTTAATGGTGTTACCCCATCATTGTTAGTGACCACAACACCTTGTGGTATTCTCACAGAAGTCTCATCGCTGGCTCGTGGATCCATTACTCTGAATCCAAAGTAACTATGAGAGGCGCACAGAGGAATCCATGCATGATGTAAGTCAAGAAATTATTTTAAAGTCGATATGGGGGTCAAGAACAGATCAACAAGTGGATGAGATCCTATAACTTATTCTATCCTAATCGCAGGCTTGCTCGGTTCCTTAGTTGAAACCAAAGTAACATAATCATAGACCTCCATGGGCCACCACAAAAACTATTTCACACCCCAGTCCCAAAATACCAAGGGACTAGCCATGTGGCAATGGCCAGCAGCACAACTCTAATGGGCAAACCCAATTTAATAGACCCGTTAGAGTGTACTTAAGATGTAAATAAAATATAATGGTCTACGATATATGTCACAGTCTAATTCTAATCTCATCCACAGAAGGTAAACATAATTCAAAATTTTACACTAATCAAAGAGAAATATAATCCATCAACAAGTCTCAATAAAAAGTGTCTCAGGGAACAACTCGATAATAAGTTTAATACAATATTCCAAGAGTCAGGAAATAGAGTATCTAGAAACAGAAATGACTGAGTATATAACAAAATACTCAGGAGAAATTCTCTGGCACAACCTCGTCCTTTGGTTCCAGTACTACTCCAGCGTCAGCTCTTGTCCCGTATACCTCGAGGTAAATCTCCTCTGCTGTACCTGGGGACATAATTCGGATCCAGGTCCTCAGGGGACATAGCAAGGTACAAGAATAACTCAAGCCAAATAAAATACAGTATATAAAAATATATCAACAAGGCAAGCTATGTAACCAACTATGTGATATACAAATGAGAGTATCACTAGTACTCAGGCTGAGACCACTATAAGCTCTGTGTCGGGGAGCCGGTAGCAGTAATATCACGTAATGGGCCAAGCTCTGATGTAGAGGCTAAAGCACCACAATAATATATATATATATATATATATATATATATATATATATAATCAGCCTGTAGCCTGTGTCTCTCTCCCCACCCAATGTAATCATACGTCTCATGTCCACGACGTCTCATATCCATAACACGCAAGATCATGACCTCTTGCTAGTACAGCGAGTCATAATGATATCTATGTATATGCATGTCTTATGTCACGAATCCTGTAAGCCTATAAAGAATTACCATGAATAACTCATGAAAGATTCTGTTACATGAATAGTGTCAAGTATCCTATGGTATGACATACTTGATAAGGCAAGCACAAAAATATATAGGGTCGAGATATCAACTCTCTAAGTGACGTTACACGACTCCACGTACGGCGTCGACAACAGAATATTATTCAGACGTTAAACAATGTCTCACGGTTCTAAGTTGAATAGGTACATCACAGAAATAAATTAAGCAAATAAAATCAAAGAAACTACTATAAATTTGACAAGGTACACTTGCCTGGGGTTTAAACTCCTTCAGTTGCTCCGGTAATAGTAAAATCTCCAGGTACGCCTTCGGATGCTGAAACAAATATTACTATCACTCTAAAAAATATGAAATAGCTAGGATTGACTATCCATAAGTCCAATTTAGACACATGGGCAAAATTGACCGTTTTTGGTCAAAATAGGGTCCACATGTGGCCCACTTCGTACCAAAAAATGTGTCAGAGACAAAGTTCTCCAAATTAGTCAAACTTAGAGTTTACGAGTCCAGAACGATAATACAAACCCAATGGAACGTCCAGATCAAAATTTTGATAAACCGGTCACGAAATCGCCCGTTAAGTGGAATTGTGGGACCCACAAAAATGGGGTTTCGTCAACGTTCTCAGAATTGAACCAAACTTGGGTCACAGGACCAGCGTAACGCTACAAATCCGATGGTGAAAGTTTTGTTACGAAATGACAAGCACACACAAAATTATGACGAGTGTCATAGCAGGCCGATACGGGACTTTTCGACGGATACGCGTTGATTTCGGTGTGCACGCACATCTAAATCAACTTCCACGAAATGCTACACGTCCGCATTAACGATATGCGCATTTCGATGCAATTCGCACACTACGAATTTGCCTCGTTTAGCGGGATACACCTAGTTTTGGGTTTTGTAAACCAAGTTTTTGGTCAATTTTAACTTCGAATAAAATTCAGCAAAAAAATGGCCATGAACATGGGGCTTTAGGACAGTGTTTCCTGAATTATAAATTGGGTTATTATTTCCTGTTTTGTGTCACAATTTGTGACCGACACAGGACACGATACTCAAAACTAATAATACATAGTTCGAGAGGGTTATACTGTGAACACAACGCAATAATTTTTTCTAGAATCGATACATCATGGAAGAAGAAAACTCACTGTAAACAGTTGGGGTCTGTTGCGCGTGGACGGTGGAGGCGGTGCTAGAATATCGACGCCTGTGCATGTTCATCGGCGGCAGGTTGCTGCGGTCGCTGCCCGTCACTCGTGTGTGCAGTCGCGGCTGATTGGGGTGTTCCGGTCGGCGTCGGAGTTATCGTCGAAGTCGTCGGGGTCGTCGAGGCCGGAGTTGGAGAGAGTGACCGGAGGTTGTGATGGTGGTGGGGGTTCGACACTGGGGTTTATATAGGAGTTATGTGCGACGGTTGCGGGGAGGTAAACCGGAGAGGTCGTCGGAGTTGAGGGAGGTGAACGGAGGGGTCGACCAGCAAGTAGGGGAGGCGAATCGAAGAGTCGGTCGACGGGTTACTGTAACGTTCGGAAATTTGAAAATTTTCAGTTATTGTAGCTTAGGGTTAGCGGATCGGGTACAGGTCAGGTTTGGATCCGATTCATTTGGTTTAGCTCGGTTTGGTTTGGTTTGGTTCAGTTTGGTTTGGTTTGGGTTGGTTTATTTAAAAATAATATATTTAGCTATTTTAAAAATAGTTTTTGAGCCCAATAAATTCAAAAAAAAATACACAATATTCTATTATTAATTATACACTCAAAATTATAATTTTTATAATATTTTAAAATTTATTTTAATTTATAAAATATTAATCACTGAAGAACATTTTTTATAATTAATTAAAAATTACAGAAAACTCTCAAAAATTTATAACTGAAATTCTAAAAATCAGGGTGTTTACAATCTACTCATCTTAAAATAATTGCATCCTCGCAATTAAAAAAATAAAACGTAATCGGTCAGAAGAGATGACGCGGTTGCAAGACATGTTTCAAGCATGACACAAAGGATAAAGAACTATGAACAAGGAGAAATCGAGAGGAAGGGTAAGGGATTTGTTCAAGCAAAAACGTAGGAAAGGAATACAAACTTTTCCATAGGCAATAATAGATAAGTAACTCAAGAGTAAAGGAGTCAGATTAGAGCAAGGATCAACTACAGCTTATGAAAACTTGGGTACCAGTGACATATTATTAATCTAGACTAACAAGTTCATGCTAACATAATACTAGGTTTAGTCTAGGGAATAGAAATAACAAGCACATGCTAAAGTATTATTAGGAATATTTGCTATTATTCCTATGATAAAACTAAATCTTACTCATATTCGCTACTCCTCGAGTCTGTGCCTCCTCCATTGTTATCTCAAAAGCCTGTCCACGTACTTGTGGTGGTACCCTCTGCTGTTGCTGGGCCTGTTGGAAGTGTGTTGTCCGTGATGCCAAGGGTGGCCGGAGCTGATATCCTTTCGGTGCTGGTAAAGCTTGTCGTTTAACCATCGGTGCTCGTCGGTGAACCATCGGTATTTTTTCTCGATGCTCCGTACAATTTCTGGCTGAATATTGGCTGGATCTGCAAAACAAGCACAATCCCAATCTGCGTCGACATTCCTGGGCGAGATGGCCTACCTTGCCATAATAATGACAAGTAGGGAGTCCTAGTGCTGGTGCTGGTAGGGCTGGTCGATGAATCATCAGTGATCTCTCTCGACGCTCAGGGCAATCCCTTACTGAATGCTGACTGGATCCGCAAGCTAAACATAATCCCCATTTGTATTTGCATTCCTTCTCAATATGGCCTACCTTGCCACAGTAGTGACAAGTAGGAAGGACTAGTGCTAGTGGTGTAAATACTCTCTGTGGTGGATTCATCTGTGGTCGCTTTACAGCTCCTTCATGTTGTGCTCGGTCTGGTGCTAATACATGGGGCCGCTTCTGGTTGGAGTCTCTCCTGGTGACGTGCTCCATGGGTCGGGCTGCAGCAAGGACGTCTGTGTAAGAAGTAGTTACAATGAAGCTGATTAATTTCTGTAGCTCAGAGCTAAGTCCGACAAAGAACTTCTTCGCCCGGCTTTGTTGGGCCTCTTGATGAACTTGCTGTTGGGCTTGCATCATTGCGTAGAATATTTGGAATATTTGCTGTCCGTCCATAGGCTGTCCTGGTGGAAAAATGGGTATTGGTTGAGTAAACTACGACAGTGGTGGAATATCGTCTCACCGGAATCTTGAGGCATGCTGATCTACTCGATTGCTTTGTTGAGTGGATGGATCTCCACTTAATGGTGTTACCCCATCATCGTTAGTGACCACAACACCTTGTGGTATTCCCGCAGAAGTCTCATCGCTGGCTCGTGGATCCATTACTCTGCATCCAAAGTAACTATGAGAGGCGCACAGAGGAATCCAGGCATGATATAAGTCAAGAAATTATTTTGAAGTCGATATGGAGGTCAAGAACAGATCAACAAGTGGATGAGATCCTATAACTTATTCTATCCTAATTGCAGGCTTGCTCGGTTCCTTAGTTGAAACCAAAGTAACATAATCGTAGACCTCCATGGGCCACCACAAAAACTAGGTCACACCCCAGTCCTAAAATACCGAGGGCTAGCCCAGTGGCAATGGCCAACAGCACAACTCCAATAGGCAAACCCAATTTAATAGACCCGTAGAGTGTACTGAAGATGTAAAACAAATATAATGGTCTACGATACATGTCACAGTCTAAGGTAAACATAATTTAAAAAGTCAAACTAATCAAAGAGAAAAATAATCCATCAACAAGTCTTAATAAAAAGTATCTCGGGGAATAACCCAATAATAAGTTTAATACAGTATTCCAAGAGTCAGGAAATAGAGTATCTAGAAACAAAAATGACTGAGTATATAACAAAATACTCAGGAGAAATTCTCTGGCACAACCTCGTCCTCTGGGGCTAGTACTGCTCCAACGTCAGCTCCTGTCCCGTATACCTCAGGGTAAATCTCCTCTGCTATAACTTGGAGCATAATCCGGATCAAGGTCCTCAGGGGACATATCAAGGTACAAGAATAACTCAAGCCAAATAAAATACAGTATATAAAAATATATCAATAGGGCAAGCTATGTAACCAGCTATGTGATATACAAATGAGAGCATCACTAGTACTCAGGCTAAGACCACTACAATCTCTGTGTCGGGAAGCCGGTAGCAGTAATATCACATAATGGGCCAAGCTTTGATATAGAGGCTAAAGTACCGCAATAATAAATATATATATGTAATCAGTCTGTAGCCTGTGTGTCTCTTCCCACCCAATATAATCACACGTCTCATGTCCACGACGTCTCACGTCCATAACACGTAAGATCATGACCTCTAGCTAGTATAGCGAGTCATAATGATATCTATGTATATACAAGTCTTATGTCACAAATTCTGTAAGCGTATACATAATCACCATGAATAACTCAGGAAAGATTCTGCCACATGAATAGTGTCAAGTGTCCTATGGTATGACGTACTTGATAAGGCAATCACAAAAATATATAGGATCGAGATATCAACTTTCTAAGTGACGTTAAACGACTTCGCGTACGGCATTGACAATCGAATATTATTCGTATGTTAAGCAATGTCTCACGGTCCTAAGTTGAATAGGTACATCATAAAAATAAATCAAGCAAATAATATCAAAAAAACTACTACAAATTTGGCAAGGTACACTTGCTTGGGGTTTGAACTCCTTCACTTGCTCCGGTAAGAGCAAAATCTTCAGGTACGCCTTCGGATGCTGAAACAAACATTACCATCACTCTCAGAAAACATAAAATAACTAGGATTGACTACCCATAAATCTAATTTAGACACTGGGGCAAAATTGACAATTTCTGGTCAAAGCGGATTCCGCATGTGGCCCACTTCGTACCAAAAAATATGTCAGAGACAAAGTTCTCCAAATTTATCAAACTTAGTGTTTACGAGTCTAGAATGATGATACGAACCCAACAGAACATCCAGATCGAAATTCCGATGAGCTGGTCATGAAATCGCCCGTCAAGTGGAATTGTGGGGCCCACAAAAATAGGGTTTCGTCAACGTTCTCAGAATCGAACCAAACTTGGGTCACAGGACCAGCGTAACGCTACAAATCCGATGGCACAAGTTTCATTATGAAACGACAAGCACACAGGAAATTATGGTGAGTGTCAGAGCATGCCGATACGGGATTATTCGACGGATACACGTTGATTCCGGTGTGCACACACATCAAAATAAACTTTCACAAAATCCCACATGTTTGAATTAACGATACGCGTACTTTGATATAATTCGCACACGACGAAGTTGTCTCATTTAGCGGGACACACCCAGTTTTGAGAAATTTTGGGTTTTGCTAACCAAGTTTTTGGTCAACTTTAACCGCGAATATAACTCAACATATAATAAATTAAAATAAACTAATTAATGGGATTAAAACTTGTTTATGTTTTCTAATTTACTGTTCAAGTAAAATTTAGAAATATTAACTAAGTTGGCAAAAAATGGCCATGAACATGGGACTTTGGGACAGTTTTATGAATTATAAATTGTGTTATTATTTTCTTTTTTGCGTCGTAATTTACGACCGACACAGGACACGATACTCCAAACTAATTGTATAGGGTTCGAGAGGGTCATACTGTGAACACAACGTAATAATTCGTTCTAGAATCGATACATCGTGGAAGAAGAAAACTCACTATAAACAGAGGGAGAGTGCTGCGCGTAGACGATGGCTGCGGTGCTCGATCATCGACGGCGGTGCCAGTTCATCAGCGGTGGGTTTCTGCGGCCGCTTCCCATCACCCGTGCATCCAGTCGTGGCTTCTCGGGGTGTTCCTGTCGGCGTCGGAGTCATCGTCGAAGTCGTCGAGGCCGTAGTTGGAGAGGGTGACCGAAGGTTGTGATGGTGGTGGGGGTTCGGCACTGGGGTTTATATAGGAGTTATGTGCAGCGGTTGCGGGGAGGCGAACCGGAGAGGTCGCAGGAGTTGAGGGAGGTGAACGGAGGGGTCGACCGACGGGTCGGGGAGGTGAATCGAAGAGTCGGCCGGCGGGTTGCTGTAACGGTCGAGAATTTGGAAATTTTCAGTTACTGTAGCTTAGGGTTAGCGGGTCGGGTACTGGTCGGGTTTGGATCCAATTCATTTGGTTTAGCTCGGTTTGGTTTGGTTTGGTTTAGTTCAGTTTGGTTTGGTTTGGGTTGGTTTAAGTTGGTTTATTAAAAAATAATGCATTTAGCTATTTTAAAAATAGTTTTTGGGCCCAATAAATTCTAAAAAACTTACACAATATCCTATTATTAATTATACACATAAAAATAGTTTTTTACATTATTTTAATATTTATTTTATTTCACAAAAATATTAATCACTGAAGAACATTATTATAATTAATTAAAAATTATAGAAAACTCTAAAAAAAATTATAATTAAAATTCTAAAAATCTGGGTGTTTACAACAGCTTTCTCTTGGTTCTCCCACACGGAGCCTTGAGTGTACTATTAGATTACGGAAGTGTCCCTTGAGATTTTCTTTGAGTACCTGCCCGAGGTACTATACCATACTCTCATTTGCATATCACATAGTTGGTCGTAGTAACTTTTTCCATTTTTATAACATTACATTATTTACTTCTAGCTTGTTATTTTTTTGTACCTTGTTACGTCCCTCTAAGGACCTGGTCCCATGCCAGTTTTTACAGCATAGACGATTATGGAGCCTTTGGAGTTGCTGATGTGTGTTGCTTATCATGCAGGCATTGGTGCCAGGTACTTATATATTCATATTATTTATTCATATTATTTATTCATCTGCTGATGTAGCCTAGTTTTTATAGACTCATATTTCTTTCTCGAGTCTATTCGAGCTTATGCATTACTGGACGGCCGAATTTAGCACATGTAGTTCATTCTTGATATTTTGTTCTTTATGTGGATTGTGACATAGATATTTTAAGTATTCTTAGATAGTTACCCTTATTATACACCTTATACATATTCGAGTCGGACCAGAGTCTGGTCGAATGCGTAGCTGGTATGTTACATATTCCTAGTCCCACGTATTTTGGGATTGGGGTGTTACAACGGGCTAGAAACCTGGCTATGCAAAACCAGTAGAGTTAAACCCCAAATAGCAAGTATTATAAAGGAGCACAAAATGGAGAAACAAAACCTAAACAATAGATATATGCATACATAGGTTCTGTGTCGTAGTTTAGGTCCACGACATATCCTAGCACAAAGGCCCAACTCTAAAACCAAACAAAGACAAGGATTGAACCATCACACTATGATAGTCCATGACCCTAGACTACTAACAGAATAATACAATCACAACCAAGTCCAATTTCTTTATATCGGCCAATCACTTGTACGGCTTAATATTTATGGAGTCTGAGGTTATCTCAAAAATAATGCATAATAGGCATCCTCAGATCACGGCATTGTCGAACATGGGTTAACCGAGCCAAATTACAAGAATATACAGGCACTTCACTGGTGCACCAAAGAAGGTGCATCATAAAAGAATGAGAAAAATATTCAATTAAAACAATAAGGCCGCATGGAAAGTCCTGGCCGCATATGAAGTTCAGGCTGCATGGAAAGTCCTAGCCGCATATGAAGTCTAGACCGTATATGTCAGGGTTAAAGTCTACTCCTCTGGACAAGTGTCAATAAAGTGAAAGAAAGTGATTGATGTGACATGCAATAAAGTGCGTTCTAAGAGAAATGACAAAATCATAGAAATATGTGCCAACGGTTCATAGTAATGCATCCAAAGAAGGTGGCTACATATTATATTTGCCACATAGGTTACACTGCTGCATATGTTGTTTTTTGGACTTAGTGAATTTTTTATTCGTTTAGCGAGTAGAAACATAAGGGTTCCAGAACACTTATGTAGCAATCAGTCATACTTCCAACAAAGATGGACGCATGCCGGTCAGTATACTGCAAAGAGCTCAAGCCGTATTGTGCTTCATGCCACATAGCACTCTCGGCCGCATATCCCTCTGGCCGCATGAAAACTTCTTCTCCAAACAACAAGTTCAGTTAAGGCAAAAACTTCAAAAACTGAAAATTATTTTCTCCATAAAAACTTTATTTTAACTCTGAATCAAGTGAACCAAAAGACAAAACGCTCAAAATAAAGTGCTCCATCACGTAGAAAAACTTATTTTCTAAAATAATATATTTTAATAGATCAAAACCCCAAAAAATATGAAACCCATGAAAAACCTAAACTTTAATTTTAGATCTACTCAAATTTACCTATAGAAATCGAAAACTCCTAGTATTAAAAGCATTTAGAAATACTGACAAATATAATAAACTAATAATATGGAGGGTTTCTCCATTTCCCTTGCAAGATGTACTTGCCTAAGACTTGGAGGAAGAAAGGAGAGAGAAAGAAAATAAAGTAAAAAAGAGAGAGAATGAGAGGTTTGGTTTATATACATGGAGGGTTTGAGGTTTAGACCATGGTTAACCCATGATTAAACCAATCCAACAAATAAGCCATGAACTAAGATAAACCAAATAATGGGTCTAGTCTCATGCAATATACTAAAAATACAAGCAAGAAAATAATATGCTCCAAATACGTATATTTAGGAACGGTGAGTGACATATTGGCAGCTCATAGTTCATAGGTAATATGGACGTAAACCATTTGCTTCCATTGCGGTCATCCCATTGGAGGATCTTTGGTAGACCTATTACTTCTTGCGCACTGGAGTTCAAGTAATTAGTTGAAAACAAAACCCTATCAGATGTGATATGGACGTGATAGGTTTTGTGGACGCATTACTTCTTGCGTGCCTGGGGGCAAGTAATAAGTTCGAGACAAGACCTGCTAGAGGTAATATAGACGTGGCCAGTTTTAAGGACAATACTGCTGTCGTACTTAGAGTTAAGTATGGGTGATAAGTTGAGATGACAACCGATATTAGAGGTAATGTGGACATGATAATCGATAGAAAAACCCGAAAGGTTTGTTCAGAGGTTATATGGACATGGCAAACTCGGCCGAGGAAAAATGTTAGGACAGTTGTTAAGAGGTAATATGGACGTGAACTTCAGGTCCATCTGAGGGTTACTCCGCTGGGGAGATCGTTAGGACGATAGCACAAAGGTAATATGGACGTGAACTAGCATCTAATGAGACTGGTTTATGTGGTCCCTGCGGGAGTGTGTAGATAGATCGGAGGACTACTCCGCTGGGGAGATTTTGAGGATCCATTATTCGTTACATATCCAGGACTCCTGAATACCGATAAGGGCTTATTGAGAAAGGGTAATGTTGTGCATAGGCACTCGTTGGGGATGAACAACAGCAAGTGGGAACCCTGTACATCTTTATTGTCCTGTTGGGGATAGAGAGAAGTACAAGCCTAGCTTTTGATATAGTACTTTTTTATGAACTTGTCATTGATGGGAATCATGATCAAGTCGCCATTAGGTTTTGCCAGTCTGTAGGCACCATTGGAGAATATAGATTTGACCACCAACGGGCCTTCCTATTTGGGTTGGAACTTGCCTGTCGTCTTGTGGGTCATAATCATTAGCCTTCTTAATGTCAAGACGAGGTTACCTACTTAGTAAATCCTCTTCTGGACCCATTTGTTCAAGTCTCCTGAGGGGCGCGCTTGGTATATCTTAATGCGCTGTTGAGTTAATAGACATTTCTCGTAGAGTGCTTCTAACTCTTGTAGCCATCGACAATTATTATCGTCGACGGTTAGCCGGTTGGAGAGAGCCACCCGGACCGAGGGTATTTGGACATCGAAGGTTAGGACCGCTTCACTCCCATAGACCAAGAAGAATGGCATGCTAGCAGTTGACGTCCTGACCGTTGTTCGATAAGCCTAGATATATTCACACAGCTTCTTATTCCAGTCGCGCTTATTGGATGACACAAAATTTTTGAGTAGCTTTATGATGGTCTTTTGAATGCTTCCGCCATACCATTTGCGGTTGGGTTTTAGGCAGTTGAGGATACATTCTGAATTCGGTTTTTGTCACAAAACTAGTAGAAATAATGACTTGTTAATTATGGACCAGTGTCATGGATGATCTTTCGTGGCAAGACAAAGCGGTATATGACGTGATGCATAATGAAGCTGATCACTTTTGATATTTTGACGTCAACGAGTGGTACGGCTTCCGCCCACTTGGAGAAGTAGTCAGAAATAGCGAGGATAAACCGATGTACCCTAGACGAAGATGGACTAATTAGCCTGATAATGTCTATTTTCTATTCTTCAAATGGCCAAGATGTTACAGTTGGGTGTAGGAATTCTGAGGACTAGTGGATAAAGTCTACATGGATTTGGCACGCTTGGCACTTCTTCGTATAGTCAATGGCTTCTACTACCATCGTCAGCCAATAGTAATCCATTCTTCGAAGACGGCCTTGTAGCTTGGGTCTAGGCTGATGGGCACCGTAACCTCATCGTGAGCCTCGCAGAGAGCCTACTTCACTTCTGCATTCGATAGGCATCATAGCAGAAGATCGTCATAGGAACGATGATACAATATTTTGGTAGCTGTATCGTAATAAAACCGGAGGGAGCTTCTTCTGATGGAAGTGGCTTCCTTTGGGTTCTCGGAAAAAATTCCATAGACTACTTAGTCGATGAATGGGAGTCTCCAGTCTTGGGAGTCGGTGCTTGTCTCTACTGAGTAGCTCAGGCACAGACATAGGTTGTTTTTCGGGCAGACCAACACTTGACCTACCACGGTGATTAGTTCATGGTATTGGCTGGAACAACTAAAGAGGCTGCAAGGTCAGCCAGGGCATCAACCTCGATATTTTATAGTCAAGGGACGTGCTCTATGAAGAACCCCTCGAAGGTGGAGATAATGTCGAGCGCGGCTTGGTGGTAGGAAATCAAGTCTTCATTCCGGACTTCATACTCGCCTCAGATTTGATTGACTATCAATTTGGAGTAGCCGTACGCCATTAAGTAGTCAACTAATACTTGTTAATGAGCTGGAGCCCAATGATGAGAGTGTTGTACTCTGTCATATTGTTAGAGCATGGCTTTGTGAGGGAGTAAGCGCGAATATTGACCAGATCGTAAAGGGAAATTAGTACTATCTTGACGCCAGCGACAATATTGCCTTTGGGCCCTATTCTTGAAGCATTGTCCAAGAAAAGTTGCCAAATATCTTCTGCAATTGTGGTCATATTTGAGTCTGCAACTTTGTCGGGGATCTCTTCGAAGAGCTTTATGGCTTTTGGTACAGGGTGGGCTGATAAGAAACCTGCCTTGCTTGGCCTTTGACTGCCTTTTGTTGGACAAATACCATATTATATGGTGACAACAGTATTGCCCATATGGCTAAGCAAAAGTTAAGCGCTCCGGGTTTAGTCATAAGGACCCTGAGAGGATTGATTCGCGAGATTACATGAAGGGTTTATCCTGCCACGTAATGTCGGGTTTTCTGAATGACGAAGACCAGAATGAGGCACTCCTTCTCATTGGTGTTGTACCTGTGCTCTACACCGACCATCATTCTGTTGAGATAGTAGATGGCCAGTTCGTGACCAACATCACTTTTTTGTGCTAGTAGAACTCCGAGGGAGTGATCCATCGCACACACATATAGCAATAAGGATGTTCCCATAATGGAGTGCCACCAATAATGGGGGGTTCATGAAATACTCCTTGATGACGTCAAAGGCGCGTTGGCATTCTTTGTTTCAGACAAAGTAGACTCCCTTCTTCATGCGCTGAGTGAATGGCTGAGAACGTCCAGAGAGGTTTGAAATGAACCTCTTGATGTATATAGTCTTCCTTGAAAGCCACAAAATTCTCTGAGGTTCTTCGGTGGGTGCATTTCAAGGATTGCTTTAGTCTTATCGGGGTCTACGTGGATAACCTTTGAAGTTATGATAAAATCCATAAATTTACTGCTGAAGACTCCCAGGAAGGACTTGGTAGGATTCATCTTGAGCTAGTGCGTACGCATGAGGTCGAACACAGTCTTCAAGTCTCGGAGGTGATCATCTTTAGAGCGACTCTTGACGGCAATGTCATCAACGTAACACTCCACCGACTTGCGTAGATCTTCACGAAAGATGGTTCTCATAGCTTGCTGGGATATAACACCTACCTTCTTCAGACCGAAGGGCATAACTGTGTAGTAGTACACTCCTATCAGCGTTTGGAACGATATGTGCTTCTCGTCGTCGGAAAACATCTTAATTTGATTGTAACATGAGAATCCATCCATGAAGGACATGTGCTCAAAGCCACAAGTGTTATCGATCATTATGTCTGTGATTGGAAGAAGAAACTCGTCTTTAGTGCATGCCGTATTTATATCACGAAAGTTAATGCAGATCCAGACCATCCTATTCTTTTTGACAACGGACATGATGTTGGCTACCCAATCCGAATGTTGTTCATCGTGGATGAAGCCACTAGCTATCAGTTTATTGACATTAGTTTCTATGGCATTCATGATGTTCGACCAAAATCGTCGTTGCTGTTGCTTGACCAGCTTAGCGTTCGGCAAGATATTGAGGTTGTGGACTATGATTTGGGGGTTCAGTCTCGACATGTCTTTGTAACTCCAGGCAAAGATATCGATGTATTTCCTGATGAGCTGTAGCAGGGATTTCAGATCCTCATCCGACAGACTTTTGCTGATGAAGATTGATTTATGGAAGGATTCGTCGCCTAGATCAATTTGTACGACTTCATTCTCAGTGGAAGGTTCTCACTGTTTGTCATGACCCGTACCCAAAAATTGGGCATGAGTCGTGGTTACGTCCAGCCTATATCGTAGCATCGGCAGTAGAACGTTGTCTAGGTCCAACATAGCTATCGACCAATAATATTAAACCTGTCAACATATTTCAACTCCAAACGGAGGACAATGAATATTTATATGATCATCAATTCATAATATACTCAATCACAATAACTATAAAGAAGGTAAATGGCACGATAAATGGCAGAATCTAAGAGTCTAGCTATCTCAACACAAAATAGGTCTCAACATTATAAAACTCAAGTCTATAAGTCTGGAATAATGCAATACATGAAAATAAGCTAAGTGTTATCTAAACAACTATGAATGGTGTCTCCTCTATATGGAGTGGCTCCTCTGGAATCTTTGGGATATAATCGCCATCTACTCCTGGACCATAATGAGTAGGACAGAAGTCGTCAAGTACCTCTGAAAATTGTTATCAAGTCAGGATTGGAGCGAAGCACAAGCACTAACAATAATTTCAATTATATTGACGAAAACTAGAAAGTAGTGTGAGAAAATACATGATGAAAGAAAATACTAGAATATATGAAAAATCTAGAGAGACATGTAATCATCATATAGAAATAACTAGTAGCGAAGAAATATATGTGAATGCTAGAAATGAATGTACTTGTCATGACCCGCACTCAGAATGAGGGCATGAGTAGCGAGCAACGCCCAACCTATGCCGTAGCATCGGCGGTAGAACGCTGTCTGGATCAACTCTACTATCTAAATATCTTATAAAATATATAAACATGGTACATGTCAATCATTTCAACTCCAAACGGAGGAACCATATGGTATATGATAAATATAAACTATACTCAATCATAATGCAAACTAAGAAAGATAAAGCACAAGATGGAATAACGAAAGAAAAGAGTCACAATACATCCACAAGCCTGAAATAATATATACATGCCAATAACCTCAATAAAAGTATAATATAAGTCTAAACAAATAATCTAAGCCTCCTCAGGCTCTGGTACTAAGTCCTTCTGCTCTAAATGAGTATCCACTAATGGTACGCCGTCCTACGGCTCGTAGTAGGTAGGACATTTGTCCATAAGCCAATCATCTAAAAAAAAACCCAGTCAAGATTGGAGTGAAGTACATACCTATGAAAGCAGTTCCAAATACATAATCGAGCATATATAACAGATAATACAAAATAATACAAAATAACTAATCATAAGAATATAATGAACTAGAGTGAACAAGTAATGTACTGGAATAAAAAACAGGTAATATAAATAACTAAAATTTAAATGGAAATAAATAAAACTAGCTAATGTGCCCTGGAATACAAGTTTATTATTTGATTGGTTTGGGTTAAACATGAATACAATATGGTAACTCGATTACACGTGTGATATGTAATCGACGTGTACACGAATATACTGAGACTTGATCACATAACCAACTCCTATTCCCCCATCCCCAACCAATACTAATGGATCCAATAACGACATGTTACGAACACAAATATGGGCACACTGAACACAATTAATATGTGAATACGAAGTACACTAAATCAATACCCGATACACACGATAAAATACATGTGAAGGAGTACCCGCTGAACACGGTAAGGGATAACATCTCCTGATAGGATCAATATAGTATCAGTTTGGGTAAT
This sequence comes from Iris macrosiphon, assembly GCA_036927795.1. Classification (NCBI taxonomy): domain Eukaryota; kingdom Viridiplantae; phylum Streptophyta; class Magnoliopsida; order Asparagales; family Iridaceae; genus Iris; species Iris macrosiphon. The sequence goes on from JAYESA010000013.1 coordinate 124,989,408, forward strand.
CACTATGTCGGAATAAAGTATATAGTTCTAGAATATGAGATATATATACTATTATAAAATAAAAACTAATAGAGAAATATACTCGCCTCTGGTCCTGAGCAAAAGGCACAACTCGATTTTCGTACTGGTGTCACACTGACCTATATATGAAATATCAATGTCACTTAGGTGTAATGGATGATAAATGAGTTAAAATGCCCTAATATGAATTTTTAGGCCATTTCTTGGTCACACTAGTCGAACTAGGTCAAACTAGGTATTTATCTTAATTTTAGGTCCATACATAGCTTATAGGGTGATTACAAGTCTAAACTAGTAAATACTAGGTAACACTATGTAGTACTCAGGTTTTTAAGTCGATACCTTAGATAATTAGCTATACTAGTCAATATACATTAAGTATCTAATATACCTAACTCATATTCACAATTACCATTATATAGAACCCATTAGCTAGCTATATACATATATATACCCATAACCCAATACTTATCTAGTTGGCCTTATATACATACATTAGTATCTAAGTATCTTCTAACTAACTGTATATCTATAATTATATACATATCAATAATATCCTAACATCTAACACTTACCCACAACAACTCTACTCATGATTCACTTAGCATGATACACCAAGGGTAACAGAGTTAGTATGGTAGACTTTGTAAATAAATATGGCCTGATTTGGTGGATAGGTTCTTTTTCTCATTTGAGTGGACTAGGTATCTGGGTATAGCTACTTGGGATTTCCCAGTGTGACTCAGCTTACAACAGTTCTAGACTCAAATAAATGGAAGATTATATTTGAATAGATGAAGTATATACGACATGTAATAAAAGTGTTGAGGCTTCAGATTATGACATATCAATGCATTGTTTAGTTAACTATCAAAATCATGTTAACTGAGACCATATGGGCCAACATCCCACACACTTACAAACAACACTTCACCACCAGTAACTTAATACCTTACTACAATACAACCTCTCATTTGCTACTCGTGTATATCAAACCAGTACACCCTAAATCACTCCTACCTACTTTACTGTATGTTCCAGTTCCCTGCAACCTTGCCTAAGCTTGCACATCTATGAGCACTGCAGGCACACTTGTGCATAACACAGCCAAGACCTTACTGTTGCTGTCTAGTTGTTGATGCTACTACATACTGCTTGATGCTGTAGTTGCTGCATAATTACTGCTTGCTGCTGCAGTTGCTGCACGCTGCTGCTGCACTACTCGAGCATGCTGCTGCAGCATTTCTCGAGCATGCTGCTGCTACAATTGCATATTGTACTGCTAGTGATACTGCTTGCTGCTACAGTTGCTGCACTAATATTGCTTGCATCTTGCTGCCGCACTGATACTGCTTCCTCTCTAACAACTGCTCAGTTCAGTTCAACACTCACTCATACTTCACATCACTGGATACTCACACAGTGAACACTAATCCAAACACAAACACACACATACATACACACACACACACACACACACACACACATATATATATATATAATCTCTATGATACTGGAACACGTTATGCACTCCCTTTGATGCAGGCAGCAAGTCTAGCAATAGGACACTGCACCGACCCTCTCAAGAACCCCGAAGGGTTCGATGTATCGTGGACTAAACTTTCCGCCTCCACCAAAGTGAATCATGCCTCGTGTCAGAGAAATTCTCAAGAAAACTAGATCGCCAACCTAGTACGAAAGACAGCCTTAACACTCTAACTAAAATAAGTAATCACAAGCAATACAAAAAAAATCTATACCTCAAACTCCAAAGGTCTCCGGTGGCTATCGGCCCAATGCCGTTGTTTGTCCCGCGCCACCCGAAGTCTATCCCTGATAAGCTTCACCTTCTCAGCTACATCTACGACCATCTCTGGTCCCAATAAGTCTCTCTCACCAACATCATCCCATGATAACGGAGTACGGAATCTCTTTCCATACAATGCCTCAAATGATGACATCTCGATACTGGCCTGGTAGTTATTGTTGTAAGAAAACTCTATCAAATGAAGATGATCCTCCCAAGAGCCTCCAAAATCCAAAACACAAGTGCGTAGTATTTCCTCGAGAGTCGGGATAGTCCTCTCCGACTGCCCGTCTGTCTAAGGGTGATATGCACTACTCAACTTGAGCTGAGTGCACAAGCTAGCCTATAAACTCCTCTAAAAATGGGACATAAAGCGACTATTCTGATCCAAAACTATGCTCACAGGAACTCCATGCAATTTGACTATCTGTTGTACATATATCTCATGGAGCTTCTCCGTAGTACCCACATTGAATGGCAGAAAGTGGACTGATTTGGTCAACCTGTCTATGATGACCCAAATCGCGTCTTTCCCTTCTGGAGAACGCGAAAGCCCTGAAATAAAGTCCATCGTCTTATGCTCCTATTTCCACTCTAGAATGGGTAAAGGCTGAAGCATCCACCTGGCCTCTGTCTCTCTGCCTTTACCTGCTGGTAAACCAAACATCTGGAGACAAAGCAATCTACTTCCCGCTTCATACCATACCACCAAATATGCTCTCTCATATCCCTATACATCTTGTTGGCACCTGGATGCATAGAGTACTGAGATCGATGCACCTTCTGAAGAATCTCCTCCTACAACGCTCCACTCGGCATACACAATGTGGTATCATATCGCAATGGTCCATCATCTACAAAACTAAAGTCCTCTGCCAATCTTATTCGGACCTACGCTCTAATGCTCCTCAGAGACTTATCCTCGAACTGTGCGGCTCTGATCTGGTCCATCAGCTCTGACTGTACCTGAAGTCCCCACATATGTGCTGCAACTCCAGGAACTAATACCTCAATACTCAAGCTATCAAGACCGTCCAGTAAATATTTATCCCTTATCAAATATATAGTCACTGATACCATCCCAAGGCATCCGTGACTACGTTGGCCTTCCCTGGATGGTACTGCAAAGTAATGTCGAAGTCCTTTATTAACTCTAACCACCGCCACTACCTCATGTTGAACTCTTTTTGTGTAAACACATACTTCAAGCTCTTGTGATCTGTAAAGATCTCTACTCGCTCTCCATACAAGTAGTGCTTCCAAAGTTTCTAAGCAAAAATAATTGTTGCCAACTACAAGTCATGGGTTGGGTAGTTCTTCTCATGTGGGTGTAATTACCTTGAAGCATAGGGGATTACCTTCCCGTTCTGCTATAACACATAACCCAAACCCTTACCCGATTCATCACTATATATTGAAAACTCTTCTGTCCCTGACGGTAATGTCAATATGGGAGCTGTAGTCAACCTATTCTTTAGCTCCTCAAAAGCAGACTGACAATCCTCAGTCCAGACAAACTCTACGTTCTTTCTGGTTAGTCTAGTCATTGGCTCCGCAATCCTGGAAAAATCCTGAATAAATCTCCGATAATAGTATACTAATCCAAGAAAACTCCTAATCTCTGCCACTAAACTCAGGGTAGAGACCACGACTCAACTGCAAAAATATTTTTCTTGTCTACTGAGATTCTGTCTCCTGTAATCACATGCCCAAGGAATTCAACATTATCAAGGAAGAACTCATACTTTAAAAGCTTGCCATAAAGCTTCTCCTTCCTTAGGGTCTCCAGAATTATCCTCAGGTATTTTTCATGCTCCTCCAAGGTCTTCGAATTAATTAATATATCATCAATGAATACTACCACAAACTAATCCAACTATTGATGAAACACCTTATTCATCAGGTTTATGAATACCGTCGGGGCATTGGTCAACCCAAACGGCATCACCAAGAACTCAAACTCCCAAACCGAGTCCTAAAAGCTGTCTTTGGAATATCTTCCTTCTTTACTTTCACCTGGTGGTACCCCGACCTCAAGTCTATCTTTGAGAATACCTTCACTCCGCTCAACTGGTCAAATAAATTGTCAATCCGTAGCAACGGGTATTTTTTCTTGATAGTGAGGTTGTTGAGTGCCCTGTAGTCGATACACATGCGTATCCACCCATCCTTCTTCGGCACAAATAATACCGGAGTACCCCACGGTGATGAACTGGAGCGGATGAAGCCCTTGTCCTACAACTCATCCACTTGCTTCTTCAACTCTGCCAGTTTACTGTTGTTTACTCTATAGACGTACTGGGATATTGGCTCTACGCCTGGCACCAAGTCTATAGAGAACTCCACATCTCTGTCTGGTGGCAACCCCGACAACTCTCCCGAAAAGACGTCCATATACTCTGCAATCAATGGATAGGGCGGCTCCTGCTCTTCCACCATAGCTCCACAAAAATCTCCTTCGCTTTGCTCTACTGCTCCTCTGACGAACTCAAACTCTGGCTCTCCTGGCACATGAAACAAAACTCTGCCTCCACAACAATCGATACTAGTATGGTGCCTACTCAACCAATACATCCCGAGTATTATATCGTAGCTCGGAAGTGGCATTACGAGTAGACATATGCTCAACTCTCGGCCTCCCAAAGAAACTCTTCGATCCATGCAAACATCACTAAAAAGGATAATGCCTCCTCCGGTCGTGATCTTGCAAGTCCTCACCAACGATTCAGTCTCAAGGTGATGTTTTAGAGAAAAGATACAGATACGAAACTATGCGAAGCACCAAAATTAAATAAAGAATGAGCTGAAAAAGAATCAAGATAGACTGAACCTAAAATAACATCACCGACTGGCTCATCCTCCTCGACAGTCAAGGAGAAAGCTCATCCCTATCGCAGGGCACCTCTCTGCTGCTGCTGGTGCTGAGTGAACTGCTGGTCCATGATACTGCTGCCTCAGCTGCTAGAAGTGCCTCTAGTGTTGATGCTAAAAATAAGGCCGCTTTATCAGACCCGTGTATGTACTGGATCCTCCTATGTCTCTCGGCCTCTTAGATCCAAGCCCTAGATCATCCTCTGCCAGCTGTGCCTGCCTTAGGATCTCCTCAAAAGTAGCAGTGGGATCTCTATTCGTATATGACTTGATCTCCCGGTTCAGACCATTCCTGAACTTCTTGGCTCTTCCTCTGGGTTTTTTCCTATATACAAAGTGACCTAATATGCAATATTCTGTTGCATACTTATCCACCGTCATACCTCCTAGAACAACGTACTAAAACTGGCTCTCTAGAGATGTCAGAGCCACATCTGGAAATAACTTTTTCTTGAAGAGCTCTTTAAAAGCTTTCCAAGTAAGTCCTGGTGCTGAGATCCTTGGGTCTGTTCTAAACCAAGTCAACGCAAAATCGAATATCTTGCTCCCTGCGGCCTCTACCTGCAACCTCTCTAGAATTTGTGCTAGTTGCAGGTTTCTCTCTATGTCTTCTATCCAATCATCAGCATAAATAATCTCTTCAATGCCTTTAAACTCCTTCGGCCCCATCCTCTTAAAATCTAAGATAGTCCCCGGCCTCGGCTATTGCGAGGTAAACGGAGGTGGTGCCATCTGTGGTTGGACTAAGACGACTCTCTTGACTGCTGCGAAAATAATCTGGTGAGCATTCTCAATGCCCTACCTCATAACCTCTGATTGGCACTGCTGCACCTTTATCGTCTGCTGAAAGAGCACAAACATCTACGTCTGATCAACTACGGATGGTGGGGGTAGAAGATCCCCTGAAACTGTCGGTGCTGCCCACTGTACCATAGGTAGAGCACCTCCAAAAGCTGCTACGAAAACCCCCACCTGGATCGGTGAAGCGAACCTCTGGAATATAGCTGCTGGAACAGTGTCTGCTGGTGCTGCCCTCATAGTCGACGAAGTGACTGACCTCGCTGATATTGCGCCAAAGCGATAGGAACGCGTCTTCGACGGCATTCTGAAGATAGATTGAACAAATGATTCATTATTGAGTAAGATACGATATCATCAATGAAGGACATATTTTCCTCAAGTAAAGCAAACATTAAATAGATAATAATAGCAAAACTGATATTGGAAGTGTTTTCTAGTTGTGATTGAGTATACTCTCAGCCTATTTCCTATATCCAAAAGCAGGCTCGTAGCAGTACTCTAGGTGAGTAGTACTAAAATATCGCTCTACTTATGACTCTAAACATTCATGGGCCACCACTAAAAATATATCATGACCCGCATATGGAATGAGGGCACGAGTAGTGAGCAACGCCCAGCCTACGCCGCAGCATCGATGATAGAACGATGTCTAGGTCAACTCTACTATCTAAATATCTTATACAATATATAAACATGGTACCTGTCAATCATCTCAACTCCAAACGGAGGAACCATATGGTATCTGATAAATGTAAACTATACTCAATCACAATACAAACTAAGGAAGATAAAGCACGAGATGGAATAACGAAAGAAAAGAGTCACAATACATCCACAAGCCTGAAATAAAATATACATGCCAATAACCCCGATCTAATACAAGTCTAAACAAATAATCTAAGCCTCCTGAGGCTCTGGTACTAAGTCCTCCTGCTCTAAATGAGTATCCTCTAATGGTACGTCGTTCTGCGGCCCGTTGTAGGTGGGACACTGGTCTATAAGCCAATCAACTAAAAAATATATCCAGTTAGTATTGTAGTAATGTACATACCTCTGAAAGTATTTCCAAATACATAATCGTGCATATATAACAGATAATCAAAAATGATACAAGATAACTAATCATAAGAATAGAATGAACTAGAGTGAACAAGTAATTTACTGGAATAAAAAACAAGCAATATGAATAACTACAATTTAAATAGAAATAACTAAAACTATCTAATGTGCCATGAAATACAACTTCATTATGTTATCGGTTTTGGTTAAACACGAATACAATATGGTAACTCGATTACATGTGTGATATGTAATCGACATGTATACGAATATACTAGAACTTGATCACATAACCAACCCCTATTCCCCCATCCCCAACCAATACCAATGGATCCAATCACGACATATTACGAACACGAATATGGGCACACTGAATACGATCAGTATGTGAACACGAAGTACACTAAATCAATACCTGATACACACAATAAAATATATATGAAAGAGTACCCGCTGAACACGGTAAGGGATAACATCTCCTGACAGGATCTATATAGTATCAGTCCGTGTAACCACTGCGTCAAAATCAAGTATACAGTTCTAGAACATGAGATATATACACTATTATAAAATAAAAACTAACATAAAAACGTACACGCCTCTGGTCCTGAGCAAAAGACACAACTCGGTGTCCGAACTGGTATTACACTGACCTATATATGAAATATCAATGTCACATATATGTAATAGATGATAAATGAGTAAAAATGCACTAATATGAATTTCTAGGCCATTTCTGGTCACACTAATCGAACTAGGTCAAACTAGGTATTTACCTTGATTTTAGATCCATACCTAGCTTCTAGGGTGATTACAAGTCTAAACTAGTAAATACTAGGTGACATTAGGTTGTACTCAGGTTTCTAAGTAATACCTTAGATAATTATCTATTCTAGTCAACATGCATTAAGTATCCTATATACCTAACTCATATTCACAATTAACTTGACAAGAACCACATACCTAGCTATATACATATATATACCCATAACCCAATACCTATCTAGTTAGCCTTATATACATACATTAGTATCTAAGTATCTCCTCACCAACTGTATATCTATAATTATATACATATCAATAGTATCCTAACATCTAACACTTACCCACAATAACTCTACTTATGATTTACTTAGCATGATACACCAAGATACGCTAGTATCAATATTTAACTAACATTACCTTAATACCTCACAATACTCACTCTACTTCTCACAAGCCTGTACACACCCACACACTTACAAATAACACTTAACCACCAGTAACTTAATATCAGCACAACCTCTCATCTGCTACTTGTGCACATAAAACTAGTACACCCTAAATCAGTCATGCCTACTACACTGCATGTTGCAGTTCCTTATAACCTTGCCCGAGCTTGCAAATCGGTGTGCACTACAGGCACACTTTTGCAAAACAAAGCCAAGACCTTACTACTACTGCCTAGTTGCTGCTGCGGCTGCAGTTGCTGCACTGATACTGCTTGCATGTTGCTGCTGTACTGCTCGAGCATGCTGCTGCTGCACTGCTCATGCATGCTACTACTGCAACTGCATATTGCACTGCTACTGCTACTGCTTGCTGTTGCAGTTGCTGCACTGATACTTCTTGCATGCTGCTGCTGCACATATACTGCTTCCCCTCTAACAACTGCTCAGTTCAGTTCAACACTCACTCACACTTCACATCACTGGATACTCACATATTGAACACTAATACACCCACACACACACACACACACACATACACACACACACACACACACACACACACACACACACACACACACACACACACACACACACACACACATATATATATATTTATACACACAGATAACTATATATATATATATATATATATATGTATATATACATATATATATATATATATATATATATATATATTTATATGTTAAGACATTTAAACAAACTCCTATAGTGCACTAAATAAAATCTATATGATACACAAACCATTGAGGTGTCAACTCTTTATTCTCCATAATTGATCATTCCCACAAGTCATATATATATAATTACAACTATTAGAAGTTATTACAACATATAATAAAGAGAATTCATATAAATCACCTAAAATTGGCCCCGTATTGTACCGTATCACAAAATACCATGATACGGCCTACACGTATCCAATTGTGGACATGTACCTAGTTTCATAACTCTGATCTAATTTTAATTAGATCTAATTGGTCTCATGACAAACAATTGATGTATAAAATTTGTAATTCTCCTAACATACACACAAATTATCCCATAGAACTCACAATACAAAGCTAAATAGCCTAGAACTTATTCCTAGAGGTAGTCCTATGCCATGGCGTCATTCCTAATGGCCAAAATCATGATTAAGAAGCCATAATGAGAGAGAAATTCAGGAATTAACAATTGGGAGATGGATTCCCAATAAAAATATAATTGGACACGACCCAGACACGATCTCTAGCTCCAAAGCTCCTCCTCCTTGTGCTCCTTGCTTCTCTAAGCTCCAACGCTCTAAGAGTGATGATTTTGAGAAGGAATTGGTGGTGAATTGTGTAGAAGATTAATGAAGGAACAATAAGAAATTGGAGATCTAGAATTTGGATAAAAAAAAATACAAATGAGGAGAGGAAGAGAGAGGAACCCCCTTCGTTAGTGGTCGGCCTATTCCCCCTTCCCCAATCAAATTTAAATGTCTAAGTTGCCCTTACATGTTGCATTATGAGAAATAATTAAGGATGGACATTTTGGAAGTCTCTAACAAATTGTAATTAAACTAATCCTCCTTAATTTAATTAGTAGAAATGACAAATGGGCTTGGGTCCAAGTTGGACTAACTAATTGTCATGACAAATCTAAATAGGTCCATATATGATAAGTCTAAATATTGTCTACTCTCTCTTTAACTAATTGACACATGATACAAGTCTCTAATAACCAACTTATATAAGTTAAATAATCATAGCTTAACTTAATTAAATAAATTATACAATCATCACACAATTATTCAATATTATATTCCTAAAATTAAATACCCATGCCAAATTACCAAACTATCCCTAGATGGAAAAGTAAGGGTGACAGTACTGGATCCAGAATAGAAATACTGGCTAAGTGCCATAAAATATCAGTTTGCTATGTGATCGGCTTGGGACTAGATCAGGCTTGTTATATATGAATGTCTATGATACATGTGAGGTCAGTCTAACCATCTGGTTGGCTATGATACGAGCAATAGTAAGGCTAATCATATATAACATGCTATGTGGCATTTAAATGGTCAAGCTACACCCTTAGTGATATGTGGAGTGAGCTATGATGCATGTAAGGTGGGGTATGATCACATAACTTGCTAATATTTCTCCATCCCTAGCTGGTACGATGGATCCAATCATGACTCCTCGTGACAGGTATCTAAGATACTAGCCCGTGTATCTACTATGTCAGAATCAAGTATACACTACAACTAGAATCATAGTAATGATCAAAACAATAAAAACTGTCAGAGAATGTACTCGCTTATGGTTCTGAGCAAAAAATGAGGATCGATGTCCAAGATGGGAATCATAATGACCTATATATCAAATATTTGTGTTAAATAGTTTTTGGAATGATACAAGTGGTTAGCTTGGTTGAAATGATGTTGTTAGGATATTTCTAGGTCCATGCTAGGTTAGCTAAGTCAATTAGTCAAATATCTTGCCAAAAATAGGTCAATACTGGTTTGTCTTTAGGCATCTAAGTTAAAATCCTAGGAATATTAAGTACTCTAGTTAACACATATATACATATAATATATATACATACCAGTACTAAAGGTATCTCAACTTATTGCACCACAATAACACCTTAGTAAACCAATACCTTAGCTAGACTTACTAATACTTAATTAATAATAGCTACTACTAATACACTACCTACTGACATTAACTGCCATCAATACCTTATCCCTAATATCCCTAGTATATAACCTACCTTGGTGTCAAGTTGATACTTTAACTATTTAGCTATTACCATGGTGTATCTATCCATCACTTTAGTGCCACAACTAATATATAATACCTTACCCTAGTACTTACCTCTCTTCTTGCCACTGCAATTGACACTAAGTATCAACTTGTCACGACCCGCACCCGGTTTAGCGGCACGAGTGCGTGGGTACGTCCAGCCTACGCCGCAGCATCGGCGGTAGAACGCTGTCTAGGTCAAGTACTATCTAAATAATCTCACACTAGTATCCAACTCCATAAGGAGACACGGATAACACTAATGAATCTAGAAATACTCAATCACAACTACAGCACGATAGGAATTGAAGAAATAAAGAATACAATACAAGTCTAATGACAACATAATCATACCTGCAATCCTTAACTTCCAATCCCCAAGTGTCAGAAACCAGTCTACTATGGTCACAGTCTGGAAAAATATTTTCCAGTCAGGAAGGAGCAAAGTACATCTCTAAATAGCAGTTCTATATAAATGACATAAACTATGTAGCAGTTCTAGATGGAAACATACCAGATGCATGTATAGGTACGAGAAATGTACAATGAGAGAAATACTGGAAATACTGTAAGTAAATGCAGGAAAGAAAACAATATGTCCATGAGCAAAAAACCTATGATTAAGTGTGTGAGTACTAGCTTTAACATGTGATCGGCTTAGGAACTTGATCAGGCTGGTTACATGTGATTAGCTATGGTTCATATAAAGTCAGGCTAACCGTTGGTTAGCTATGATGCATGTAGAGATCAGGCTAATCACACGTAACAGCTATGGTTCATATAAATGGTCAGGCCGCACCCGACGTGAGATGTGGGGTGAGCTATGGTGCATATAAAGTTGGGTATGATCACATATCTACACTAAAGTACTCCCCAAACCCCCGACTGGTATAGTAGATCCAATCATGGTACGCTATGGCACGGGATTCCCTAAGAAGGTAGCAAATCTCCCCGGGAATCAGTGTCTGTACATGCACAAGATAACAAGGAAAACAAGTCTTTGTACAAGCTACACCATGAATAAGGAATAACATCTCATGACGAGATCCGTGTATACCAATCCGTGTAACCAATGTGTCAAGAACATGGATATTTACACTAGATACAGTGAACATAGGAGATATCATAAATTAGAAACTAATCAGAGAATGTACTCGCCTTGGGTCCTTAGCTGGTAAAACCAATGTCCTGTCCCAGAGTATCGTCTGGAGGATCCAACAGTCCTAAAATATATCAATACAACACTTGCATCTGGTGTTATACTAACACAACACAAAACATCGAACTCAGGGCCGTGCCAGGTAAGGCACTAGTCAACTAGGGTCATCTAGTAGGGATACATATATAATACACATTACACTTATTATACTTACAATATTTATACATGCACCAATTTAATGTATTTACAATATATATATATATATGCCCTTTAAATACATATCTGATTTATACTAGTTGAACCATACGTATACTCATATATATGCAAAACACTGTTTAAATGTACATATATTTTGTTAACATCATTTTAGAATATACTAATATTAATTTACCAATTCAAATTTATACTATATATATATATGTACAGATGCCAATTAATTCATATATAAAAATACGTTTTATTACACTTATACTACATGAAATTATACCGATTAAATATATGTATCATTATACCAAAATATACATATATACATATATATGTATACCAAAATAATTATATACATAAACTAAAAATATATATATACATATATACCAAATCAATTACAATTATTGAGAATATATTAAGTATACAAAATATGCATATATACATATACCAAAATGAAAATATAAATCTACATATATATATTGATACCAAAATACGGTTATTTTGAATATATACCAAAATACATCTTGTATCTATGCCAATCAGATATATATATAGATTTATAATTATACCAAATCGTACTTGCAACATCCTCTATATCTTTAATAATCGACTTTAGTAAGGAAACATGTATTTCTCCCAACAATTTTGAATCCTTAAAATAGTTGCCAATAGGAGAAACAAAAATAAGAAATGGTCTGATATAGTAGGAGGTACCTCTGAACATATCGAGCTGTTGCATTGTTCATTGTTCAATGAAACAATTGAGGATAACCCTTTAGTTGATGCAAGCTAATTCCATAAGTTCCAATCTCTCATCCTCAACAAGTTCCATATATTCTCTGGCAATTATGCGAGTTGTTTCCCTCTCGTTAACAGCTTTTTGTCTAGCTGCTTCCATCTCCCTCCTAAGCTCCTATTTCTTCAACTACTTCACGGATGATGCCATCAACCATCTCTTGGGAAACCTTTTCATTCAATAGTCCAGATTCTGATAAGCTGCAAGCAATTTGATGGGATGAAATCCCATCCTCCCGCGGCTCTGAATGGCCTCCAGGGAAAACAAAGTATCCTGGGAATTCTCCCACGTTTTTGCTCCTTTGCAATACAATAATCCTTTCATCAATTGTTTCAACAATAGCGCCGTTGCCAAGAGGGCTTGATGTGTGTTGGCAACATATGCAGTCATCTGTAGTCAGTCAGACCCAAGCGGAGGCAAACAGAGGATTCTTTTTCCAAGCTATCCACAAAATGCAAGTCATATCCCCCATACCTGAACTTTTGGCCATTGTATAGTGCTGGATTCTTTTGAATTCGTTCATTCCATATCTCATTGATGGAGTGTTCTAAGTTAGCATCGGGATGGGGAATCCTATCGTAGGCAGCACTGAAATCAACTGAAACTCGAGATCTGGGAAGAGGATAGGGGCAGGAGAGGAGGAGATCGAATGAGCATCCAGGATCCATCGAGCAGCAGCCGCCGGTCGCCGGATCTTCGTCGGGGTGCTGGGCTCGGCCGGGGACTCGAGCGCGAGGGGGCTGCTACCAGCAGGTTCAGAGGAAGCCACCGGGGTGTACAGCAGAGAAAGGTCGGGGCTCTCGCCGGACTGTGCACGCCGGAGTCGGGCAGGCCGGACCGTGCACGCCGGAGATGATCAGTAGGCAGAGGGAGGAACTCGGGAGGGAGGAGCTCGGCTTCGGAGCGGGAGCAGAAAGTCGGGATGGGGAGTTGGCCGGCTGGGAACAGTGTTCCCTCCCCCCTCTTTGAGTTTAAAAAAATTCAAATGGATGAAGAAGAAAGAAAAACAATAAAGAAGAAGGTAGGAAGAAGAAGAAAAAAGAGAAGAAGAAAATAGAAGAAGAAAGGAAGAGGTTTCCAACGTAGGAGAGAGGATGTGGGGGCTTGGGGAATTTTGGAGGCTTGTGAGGTGGTGTTTTCTAGGTTACCTAGGGATTAGGGTTTAGGATACAATATATTAAATAGGGGGAGAGAGGGTGTGATGGAGGGTTGTGATGGGCCAATTTCAAATGAATGGCCAGGATTGAACATGAGAAAATTTAATTCATGGGGAAAAAATGAGGGTGGGGTTTAATTAAATATTTAGGATTCCTCATTGGTTAAAATAATTGGGTGTTGGCACAAAATGCCGATTTGCAATTTAACCCCCTTAAATTTGGGAAATTGCACAAACACATAAAATGACGAAAATTTGGCGGGCGATTCGGGGTCCGGTGTTTTGTAGGGTCAGGGGGCACTGTAAGTTAGGTACGGGCTGAATTTACAGGGCACTGGAATTAAATTGGGATTTTAAAATCAGATAAAATGGTATCCTCAATTTAAATAGAAATAAATGCAAGTTGTGTTCAACAATTAATTAGGAGTACATGGAGCCAAAATCAGGTCAGGTCATCAATACCAATATTGAAGAAGACTCAGAACAGAATATTACCCTAATTTGGGCCGCACGAAAAATAGGTCAAGATGGCCTCCAATTTCAATTGGGAACGCACAATGATACAAAAATAGAAATTTTAAATAACGTCCGCGACGATTTATTTTTGTGCGGCCAGAAATAATGTACAGGGAGCATAATTATGAGTTGCAAAAATAGCAGAATGGAAGGCGGGCATGTCCAGGACAAGATGGTGAAATTTGTTGGAAGTCAAAAGCTAGGGTAGCGCTCCAAATATCGAAGCAAGGCAATGCGCAATAATTTAAATAAATAAGGTAATTAATTACAATCTCCAATAAATAAATTATAAATAAAACAATTAATTACAGAATTCCATAATTTGGACAGGTGTTCCTCTACTGGGCTTCTAGGTCAAGTCTGCTAGCCCAAAACATTTGAACACTGTAATTATAATAATATATTTAATTACACATCACACATAATTATTTAAATCAATATATATACTATTCATGTAATTAATTAATTATAACTACAATAATATTAAATATTGTAAAAAGTCGAAATTACCCCTGTTTTCGGAATGTGGTAGTGACAAGTCTACCCACCTTAAAAGAATTTCGTCCCCGAAATTTAAAATCCTCATAGTAGGGTTTACTCATACACATTAGTATTTCCCATAAATAGTGAAATTCAACAACCCACAAAATCCTGAAATTATCCACCTTGTCGTTTCGCAATTTTCAAAAATTCTGAAATTACTGTATCCTTGCAATATCCTCGAAAATAAAATCAGTTTCCTTTTCCTCACAATTCCCACGAATTTAAATTAAAAATTAAATACTCGGAATTTGATATATGTTCCTCAAATTAAATTTCAATCAATGTATCAATTCTCGTCCCAAAGAGTCTAAATTCCAACAATAATCCATCAATGATCTGATTCTCCAGTTTTCTTTTTCCTCAAAATACTTAATAATGCGACGCTTCTAGTATCTTCAATGCAACATTCATACTATATAAAATTTCTATCTTGCAATCAAATAGATAAAATGATAATCTCTCAAATTTTTAATAATCAATTCAATCATATCAAGACCTCCTTAAAATTAATAAATCCTCAAATTATTTTATTATTTTTTTTTTTTTTTTTTTTTTTTTTTTTGCTCTGTGAATTTCTAAATTCTCCCTTTAAGTTAATGTTTGTCCTCGAATTTCAATCATACCTTGATTTCCATAAAATCAATGATCCATCAACTCCGTTATAACAACCCCTAAATTCTTTATTTAATTTAATGCTCATCCACAAATTTAATCCTCTTGTCTCTTTTGTCGGTCATAACCTTGTCATAGATCTTTGCTATGGTCAAAACCCAATGATCATGGTTTAAGAAAACTCTACCTACAGCCATGCAATTTAAGAAAATATAGGTCATGTGTCTTGTCATGGTATTTCAGTCTCTGCTAAGGTGTACTACTAGTTATATCCTAACAAGGAAATCATGAATACGAACTACAGTACTTAGGGAAATCAATCAATCAAGAGACGGGAACCTTAGGAAAAGAACCTGCTAACATATTACTTGCAGTATCTACTATTTCTAACAAACACTTAACTCTAGCACATTCACTACTAATTCCTATTCATGTACACTGGTACCCATATCAACTACTCATATATTAATATTCATATCTCTAACCTACCAAAATTAATCCTCAAAATAATCGTCAAGGTTTAACTTCCCGATCAACTTAAAATAAAATGTATATGCCTCCTCAAAATTAGATACTCAACATCGAAATAAAATTTAATCCCTCCAAAAATCTTGGTAGCCTTAACCACGGTTATTGAATTCATATTTGAATCCTCAAAATTTAATGACGAAATCTCAATTCCTCAAAAATAAAATTTTATTTCCACCTTTTAATTTATAACTCCACAAAGGTACATATCAGTGCTCACGGTCTCTGATACTCAAGGTGCACTCAACGCCTCTAGTGTCTATAATGGTGTACTAAAATTGTACTGCCTGAATCACTTATACTATTACCTCTAATGATCAAAGTCATCATCAACTGTGTTTTCTTTCATGATTTCAATTTATGTCAATTGGTATATCATCTAATTATCAACACACAGAGTGCTTACTGTTATTAACGTCATCCTTGACTAATCCTCGATATAGAATCATTAACACTCTTGGTATTATATCACTAGCTTCATTAATGGATCATTCATCAAGCTCATTATATCTCATGATTACATGTATCTACTATAACACTCATGTTTCTTTACTCTCATGGGCATGTACATGGTTCCTCATCTCGATGGTTGTATAGGTATTTCCTTTAATCCTTTAAAGCCTATTAAACTAATCCGTGATACGCTTCACCATCTTCATTACCTATTCCGATATTTCTCTACTCATGACACCTCATTAACTCCTTATGCATATAAATTTCTTTACCTTCAACACGCCCGATATCAATCATCAGATTGGACGTTATGCTCCATTAATCTTCAATACAATTTCCTCGATACTTACTTGTTTACATAGATCACTCAATTACATAATCATGATTATCCAGGACGGGTAAATGGGCTCTAATACTAACTCTTGAAATATCACTGATACTCTATACTCTCCTTCTACTTATAGTACTATAATGACACTTATCCTAGAACTATTGGTACAAGGTACTATGCTAAGGGCTAACTCTGGATTAAAGCCTACTGCTCACATGTCCAACTAAGAAACACTTACAACTCACTGACAACACAGTCAACACTAATACAAAATACAGACAAAATTACAAGCCACTAATTATCATACTTAACAAGAAATCTTCAAGGAATAGGAGCTCAAAGACTGAATTGAGGACAGAAGGTATCTTTACTGCTAGTAAAGAAAGAAGCGGTGGAACAAAGTCCTGGAATAACAGAAATAGACAAGTCTTGAGATGATATTTTAAGAACCAATTTAGGATACAACCTGATAATCATACACGTCTGTCTGAAATCATGACACTCAGAATCCTCGCCACGCCAGTAAGCATAGATGCGATAAACGATAGGTTTCGTAACTAAGGTATGCACTCTATAATCATGTCGTCTAGAATCTTCGCCACGCCAACCGATATGGCTGTGAAAGACTCTAAGCTTCATAACTATAGTATGTACATCCAAGTCAGGTCCCTACGTTCTCGTCACCACAGCTAATATGGCTGCGATAAATTCTAGGTTCCATAACCAAAGTAGACGTTTTACCTTCCTCACTGTCCTCATCAATATATGTCATCAGATGATACCATAAATTCTAGTCCGTAAAAATTCATCTCAAGTTGAAATCAACTCAACAACGATACCAAGAATTAAAGTTAACAACTGGTCACGACCCGCACCCGGTTTAGCGGCACGAGTGCGTGGGTACGTCCAGCCTACGCCGCAGCATCGGCGGTAGAACGCTGTCTAGGTCAAGTACTATCTAAATAATCTCACACTAGTATCCAACTCCATAAGGAGACACGGATAACACTAATAAATCTAGAAATACTCAATCACAACTACAGCACGATAGGAATTGAAGAAATAAAGAATACAATACAAGTCTAATGACAACATAATCATACCTGCAATCCTTAACTTCCAATCCCCAAGTGTCAGAAACCAGTCTACTATGGTCACAGTCTGGAAAAATATTTTCCAGTCAGGAAGGAGCAAAGTACATCTCTAAATAGCAGTTCTATATAAATGACATAAACTATGTAGCAGTTCTAGATGGAAACATACCAGATGCATGTATAGGTACGAGAAATGTACAATGAGAGAAATACTGGAAATACTGTAAGTAAATGCAGGAAAGAAAACAATATGTCCATGAGCAAGAAACCTATGATTAAGTGTGTGAGTACTAGCTTTAACATGTGATCGGCTTAGGAACTTGATCAGGCTGGTTACATGTGATTAGCTATGGTTCATATAAAGTCAGGCTAACCGTTGGTTAGCTATGATGCATGTAGAGATCAGGCTAATCACACGTAACAGCTATGGTTCATATAAATGGTCAGGCCGCACCCGACGTGAGATGTGGGGTGAGCTATGGTGCATATAAAGTTGGGTATGATCACATATCTACACTAAAGTACTCCCCAAACCCTCGACTGGTATAGTAGATCCAATCATGGTACGCTATGGCACGGGATTCCCTAAGAAGGTAGCAAATCTCCCCGGGAATCAGTGTCTGTACATGCACAAGATAACAAGGAAAACAAGTCTTTGTACAAGCTACACCATGAATAAGGAATAACATCTCATGACGAGATCCGTGTATACCAATCCGTGTAACCAATGTGTCAAGAACATGGATATTTACACTAGATACAGTGAACATAGGAGATATCATAAATTAGAAACTAATCAGAGAATGTACTCGCCTTGGGTCCTTAGCTGGTAAAACCAATGTCCTGTCCCAGAGTATCGTCTGGAGGATCCAACAGTCCTAAAATATATCAATACAACACTTGCATCAGGTGTTATACTAACACAACACAAAACATCGAACTCAGGGCCGTGCCAGGTAAGGCACTAGTCAACTAGGGTCATCTAGTAGGGATACATATATAATACACATTACACTTATTATACTTACAATATTTATACATGCACCAATTTAATGTATTTACAATATATATATATATATGCCCTTTAAATACATATCTGATTTATACTAGTTGAACCATACGTATACTCATATATATGCAAAACACTGTTTAAATGTACATATATTTTGTTAACATCATTTTAGAATATACTAATATTAATTTACCAATTCAAATTTATACTATATATATATATGTACAGATGCCAATTAATTCATATATAAAAATACGTTTTATTACACTTATACTACATGAAATTATACCGATTAAATATATGTATCATTATACCAAAATATACATATATACATATATATGTATACCAAAATAATTATATACATAAACTAAAAATATATATATACATATATACCAAATCAATTACAATTATTGAGAATATATTAAGTATACAAAATATGCATATATACATATACCAAAATAAAAATATAAATCTACATATATATATTGATACCAAAATACGGTTATTTTGAATATATACCAAAATACATCTTGTATCTATGCCAATCAGATATATATATAGATTTATAATTATACCAAATCGTACTTGCAACATCCTCTATATCTTTAATAATCGACTTTAGTAAGGAAACATGTATTTCTCCCAACAATTTTGAATCCTTAAAATAGTTGCCAATAGGAGAAACAAAAATAAGAAATGGTCTGATATAGTAGGAGGTACCTCTGAACATATCGAGCTGTTGCATTGTTCATTGTTCAATGAAACAATTGAGGATAACCCTTTAGTTGATGCAAGCTAATTCCATAAGTTCCAATCTCTCATCCTCAACAAGTTCCATATATTCTCTGGCAATTATGCGAGTTGTTTCCCTCTCGTTAACAGCTTTTTGTCTAGCTGCTTCCATCTCCCTCCTAAGCTCCTATTTCTTCAACTACTTCACGGATGATGCCATCAACCATCTCTTGGGAAACCTTTTCATTCAATAGTCCAGATTCTGATAAGCTGCAAGCAATTTGATGGGATGAAATCCCATCCTCCCGCGGCTCTGAATGGCCTCCAGGGAAAACAAAGTATCCTGGGAATTCTCCCACGTTTTTGCTCCTTTGTAATACAATAATCCTTTCATCAATTGTTTCAACAATAGCGCCGTTGCCAAGAGGGCTTGATGTGTGTTGGCAACATATGCAGTCATCTGTAGTCAGTCAGACCCAAGCGGAGGCAAACAGAGGATTCTTTTTCCAAGCTATCCACAAAATGCAAGTCATATCCCCCATACCTGAACTTTTGGCCATTGTATAGTGCTGGATTCTTTTAAATTCGTTCATTCCATATCTCATTGATGGAGTGTTCTAAGTTAGCATCGGGATGGGGAATCCTATCGTAGGCAGCACTGAAATCAACTGAAACTCGAGATCTGGGAAGAGGATAGGGGCAGGAGAGGAGGAGATCGAATGAGCATCCAGGATCCATCGAGCAGCAGCCGCCGGTCGCCGGATCTTCGTCGGGGTGCTGGGCTCGGCCGGGGACTCGAGCGCGAGGGGGCTGCTACCAGCAGGTTCAGAGGAAGCCACCGGGGTGTACAGCAGAGAAAGGTCGGGGCTCTCGCCGGACTGTGCACGCCGGAGTCGGGCAGGCCAGACCGTGCACGCCGGAGATGATCAGTAGGCAGAGGGAGGAACTCGGGAGGGAGGAGCTCGGCTTCGGAGCGGGAGCAGAAAGTCGGGATGGGGAGTTGGCCGGCTGGGAACAGTGTTCCCTCCCCCCTCTTTGAGTTTTAAAAAATTCAAATGGATGAAGAAGAAAGAAAAACAATAAAGAAGAAGGTAGGAAGAAGAAGAAAAAAGAGAAGAAGAAAATAGAAGAAGAAAGGAAGAGGTTTCCAACGTAGGAGAGAGGATGTGGGGGCTTGGGGAATTTTGGAGGCTTGTGAGGTGGTGTTTTCTAGGTTACCTAGGGATTAGGGTTTAGGATACAATATATTAAATAGGGGGAGAGAGGGTGTGATGGAGGGTTGTGATGGGCCAATTTCAAATGAATGGCCAGGATTGAACATGAGGAAATTTAATTCATGGGGAAAAAATGAGGGTGGGGTTTAATTAAATATTTAGGATTCCTCATTGGTTAAAATAATTGGGTGTTGGCACAAAATGCCGATTTGCAATTTAACCCCCTTAAATTTGGGAAATTGCACAAACACATAAAATGACGAAAATTTGGCGGGCGATTCGGGGTCCGGTATTTTGTAGGGTCAGGGGGCACTGTAAGATAGGTACGGGCTGAATTTGCAGGGCACTGGAATTAAATTGGGATTTTAAAATCAGATAAAATGGTATCCTCAATTTAAATAGAAATAAATGCAAGTTGTGTTCAACAATTAATTAGGAGTACATGGAGCCAAAATCAGGTCAGGTCATCAATACCAATATTGAAGAAGACTCAGAACAGAATATTACCCTAATTTGGGCCGCACGAAAAATAGGTCAAGATGGCCTCCAATTTCAATTGGGAACGCACAATGATACAAAAATAGAAATTTTAAATAACGTCCGCGACGATTTATTTTTGTGCGGCCAGAAATAATGTACAGGGAGCATAATTATGAGTTGCAAAAATAGCAGAATGGAAGGCGGGCATGTCCAGGACAAGATGGTAAAATTTGTTGGAAGTCAAAAGCTAGGGTAGCGCTCCAAATATCGAAGCAAGGCAATGCGCAATAATTTAAATAAATAAGGTAATTAATTACAATCTCCAATAAATAAATTATAAATAAAACAATTAATTACAGAATTCCATAATTTGGACAGGTGTTCCTCTACTGGGCTTCTAGGTCAAGTCTGCTAGCCCAAAACATTTGAACACTGTAATTATAATAATATATTTAATTACACATCACACATAATTATTTAAATCAATATATATACTATTCATGTAATTAATTAATTATAACTACAATAATATTAAATATTGTAAAAAGTCGAAATTACCCCTGTTTTCGGAATGTGGTAGTGACACAACTATTCGTCCATGATACTATAGTCTAAACCCAATATCCTAACCAACCTAACCTCTCATTTCTGCACACTATTTGCAGCTACACTGATCCTTACTGTAGGGATAATAAAACTGTGCTCACATCCTACTGATACTCAACCATATTATCTATATTCTCAATTTAGGATGTACTAAGCCTCAACTGAGACTCACATCTCTCATTGCTCACTTTCCCTCAATAGGAGCCCATAAGTACACCCTTACAGTGCTTGCCTTCCCACAATAACTGATACACTTGGTGTCAAAACCCGACCCCCACATCTAAGCACACTAAGATAGTGAAGAAGTGTTCACTGGAAATCCCACAGTTACTTCAATGCAACATTAAGCACTGCTCTACTCAACCCAGGTCACTCCTAATTGATACTCCAACTCAAATGCATGTTACCTTAGCAACTGAACCTCATTTCTACACTCATACTCTTCCAATAACCCACCTGCAGCTCACTGCAATCTACCCAGTATACCAATACTACCCATACTGCACCGTTGTACACCACACATCTGTGCTCGTCAACCCTTGTACTAGTGTGCACAGTCTCAAGCTATAATCTTTGGTATTCTACACTAACTCATTAATCCATTTCTTGATTTTAGGATACACCCTATACTACAACTTGAACACCCTACCTGCCATTACCCCCAATATCAACTACCCGAGTGTTATCTGAACACATAAACTTCATAATAGTTATCTCGCCAGATTAATTCCTTTCTCTGATACCAATGTAGTATCAGTCCAAGCTTACAACCATGCCACTCCCAACTAAGTTTTACTCCCTCTAACACATACTTGAGCACCACCTCACATCACTTGGTTACCCATATCTTATGAACACCTTAACATTAATTGAACTATTGCTGCTACTCTAGTGTTCAAAAAACTTATGGTAATTACTCCCATGAACTATTTCTCTACTGCAGTGGTAGCTTTGTTGCCTGCAACAATATGCACTGTATACAAGTGCTGCTCTACCACTGGACAGATGTGCTCGAGCAATGTACAGTTGTGCAACTCATCCAACTGTGTCGTGCAGGAACACCAAAACACTCATGAATGACACTCTCAACCACACACAATAAGACATCTAATCCTCTCACTAATCAACTGATACACACTGTGAGACACCCAGGGATCAGTTCACCCTCAAACTTTCTATGCACTGTCACAGTTCACAGTCTCATATCCCCTCTACTTGTAGGTGCACAACACATTCATGAATTAAATGACACAAATTACTAATACGTATACATATGCATACACACACACACACACACACACACACATATATATATATATATATATATATATATATATATATATATATATATATATATATATATATATATATATATATATATATATATATATATATATATATATATAATATCATATAAAATTATCACTCTAAATAGGTTGCACCCTCCATTAGTAATAATTTCAAACAACTAGAATGCATGAGTCATGATACCCTCATGGTGTTATGATACACTATTAACCTTCATGCCAAAACCCTCAAATATTCTTTTAAACACTCAAATTCATATTAAATAAATCTATTTATAACTATTATAATTAGCTATAATGAGGAATAGAGAAAACACACCCATTATCACAAAATCCCCAAACTATGAACACAACTTCATGAAGAAAATATTATAAAACCAATAGGGACTCACTCTCTCCCCTTGTGGGTATTCCTAAACCATGGGTGGGCTCCTAATGGTCCTCAAAATAATGAAAATAGGATTTAAAAGAGATATTTTAAAATTTTACCTCTTGGGAGATGTATTCCCATTGCAAACGAAGGATTCTCTAGCCAAATATTTTCTCCTTCAATGCTCCTTGAGACCTAAGCTTCTAGGCTTCTTAGATGAGATAAATAAAAGGAATTTGGGATTGATTTTTTGAAATTTGGAAGAGGAATGTGGGTGGTTTGGGGAAGAACTCAAACTAGGATTTTCTTAATAAACTAATAATGAACTAGAGGGAGGCTCCCTCCTCCTATATAGGGTCGGCCACCTTAGTCTAGGATTTGACTAATGTAAAATGACCAAAATGCCCTCTAGGACTTTATGAAGAGTTTTTCAATAAGTGGGGTTTTCATCCCTAATGGAAACTTATACAAATTTCTAATGTCAAGAAGATGATTGACTTGTTAGTTACCAAAAGTAACTAGTCTAAGGTTGAGTCTAATGGTCACATCAAGTTTAGCCCACTAACCCATATTATTAATAACAATAATTTATATACTATACACATTATATAAAAAAAAAATATAACTATTGCAAATGATAAAAATATCCCTATTCTAGAAATGTGGTAGTGACACTGTTTGAACTTTATCTCCGATTGTACGTCTAGGCATTGGGTCCATGGTTCTACTTCAAAAAGTCCAGGTGGATCCTCGTCGTCTTCCTCAGGGTCAGCTAACACCATGTTGGCGGACAATATTTGTTTGAGCATCTCCCCGATACTGATGTCGGAGTCCCAAAAGAAAGGTTCTGAAGAGTGAGAGTGTAACTCATCTTCTTCATCCGAGCCTTCGGGGGTTATGGGAGGTATGACGTACCCTAATCCATGCTTAGTCTTATGGTAGTAATCCTCAGACTTGCTTGTAGGAGCCTGCAGACGCAGAGACAACTTTGCCGTAGTTCATGCCCCTAACAGCTTTCAAATCGTATTCCATCTTCTGGATGAGGTGATTGTCTTGAGAGTTGTACCGACGAAGTATCATTTCGCCGGTATCTGGTTCTGGCTCCAGTTTTTCTGGGTCGAAGGATTGGGGTGTTTCTACTCTGCCGAAGATGATGAGTTTGTCTTCCATCTTCCTTGCTAGAACGATAAAGTAAGAGTTTTGAATGGGAAGTATTTGGTTTGCTGCATAGGTGTTAGTCACTTGTGTATGCTGGTGCAGGCCTATACCGTGATCAAGGGAATATAGTGTGCTGAGATATGCAACACCCGAGTAGTTCAAAGATAGCCCTTTATTTATAAAATAAGATATCTTATCATCAGGAATTACATCGTCATGAGAAGGGATATTAGAATGAGCGGCAACGTACTCCTCCAGTTTGTCCTTCCCGAGATCTACCCCAAGTACGAGTGAAAGCTTCGGAGGTCTCCTATGCAGCTTTACCATTAGAGGTTCAAAAGTGGTAGTGGGTGTCGGATCTTCATTCAGCAGTCAACTCGGTCTATGAAGGCGAATTACCAGAGGCTCATGTGCTTTCCTGTGCAGTTTCACCATGAGTGAAGGGGCTATATCGGGAGCGCTTTCGTTGAGATGGACTCTAAAGGGATCATTCGATGTTGTCCTAATCTCTACCTTATCGTCGGCATCATTGCCACCTTCATCTTGGGGGACTTGCTTGTAGAGGATCGAGTCAATGTAATAGGCCTCGACCCCTTTGAATGGATCAATGTCAATAAATTATGTCTTGACGATGCCGTGATCGTCCACGTACTTCAAGCACTGGTACAAGGTCAACAATACGATCATGTACTGGTGTATCCATGGACGTCCCAATAAGATGTTGTAGGACACATCTATGTCTATGACGTAGTAGGTGACCAGGTGACCTCTGTTTTCAAGTCATCGATCTGGCACTTCAAGCAAATCTTGCCCAGAGGGTAGCTCCTTCCTTAGTTGAAGCCACTGATGGCAGTATTGGTTGTTGCCAGACGATGCATCGGGATGCCCAAGGTCTAATTGACAAACTCGGTCCAATGTGCATTCGGTCCACCTTGATGGTTATGATATTCCCTGTGTAATACATAGGACGATCATATCAATTGTTCTTCAACAACATGTCTTGTTGAGAGAACGTAATATTGGGTATCGCCACCATCACATTATTGCACTAGGGGCATGTGGCAGGATCCTCAACTAGCGGCTTGACCTACGCCAAGTAGGTGTCGATATTTTGTAATGCCTTACTTAGAGCAATCGAGTATCCTTGGAGAGTAGAAGAATATCAAATAGTGACAACTTCGCTAGAGTATTGGCCACTTGTGCCAAGATGTCGAAGTTGTACGTCTTATCCATTCCCTGAGCTGTATCTTTGTGCAGTAGTTTATCGAAGCGAGTTTCTCTCTGCTTGGACTTGTCTACTTCTAGAGGCAGGGATTGACCCGGATCAGATGCGACAATTAGGAGTACACCATCGTCAGGTATGTCGTACCCTCCTTGGTATGCCAGGCCTGACCTTGTTGTTCATGCTATATCTTTTTCGGAAGAGATATAAACAGTGTAGTAGAATTTGGACTTCTTGCCCTTGGACTTGGTGGCAGAAGGTGTTGTCTGCTGCATCAAGTCTTTAGGAAGATAGGGATGAACCCACACGACCTCCACCCGTGATGTGGTGAGAGGTATCATCCATTTATTTTGTTACGAGCTGGCGGAAGATTGACAACCTCCATTATTTCCCAGAGGATCGAGATTACTTCATCTTGGGCTTCTGTTGCCCGAAAGTTACTGAACTGGAGAGATACCATGTTAGCGGCAACTATTTTGTCATAGAAATCCATGTCGAGCAAACACTGGATGTACCTCTTTAGTGTGTAACAGTCCCGCACCGCCTGGAGAACGTAACGATGGTAGTAGCAGTACTTTGGATTATTCATCTCGTATGCCTCAACAGGACACTTGACATCGGAGAGACGGAGTTTGTTTTCCTTTGTTAGCACCTCAAATATTTCCATGACATAATCATCTTCGAAGGAATAAGTTTCCTTCAGTTTTAGGGCCTTTGCGGGCTTTTGCTCGAGCTTATTTGTTATATTGGTGACAAGAGCCTGCGTCCCCTTGCTATCCCGAGCACTATTGCTGCTATTGCTATTGCTGTTGTATGAGCATTTTTTTCTATCATCAGTGACTAGGATATGTATCCCCAAGAGACGGGCGTCCTTCAGCTTCTTCTTAGCACCGACAATATTTATGATGAATGTCATCCAGTCTTTAAACTGAGAGTCGTCCATTAGAGCCTGATTGTAGGAAGAAGATTTCTTATGCAGGTGTCCATCAGTGTTGACTCAGGATTACCGGAGGATAACTTTAGCATCACTTGCCTTTACCACTCTATGTACTCCCGTACAGACTCTTTCTCTCTTTTTGCAATGTCCATTAAATAGGACATCATTATGCATTTCTTCCGTCGTAGAACCGAATGAGAAAAAGACCTTTAAGATCATCGAATAAAGAAATACAGTTGTCGTAGAGGCTGCATAACCAATCGAAGGCTATTGCAGACAAGCCTAGACAAAGAACTTGGTTAAGAGGGCATCATCGCGAGATTGATGCCGCGTTGCCATCTCGAAGTAACTCATAAACCGAAGGGGAGTTGTTTTACCATTAAACAGAGTCAAGTTAAAGGGCTTATAATTGGGCAGTATGGTACGTCTCTTTATTTGAGGGGATACGGTTGTCGAATCCCAAGCTCGTGCATTGAGTCCCGATTGCCCATTGAGTTTAGGCGGACCCAGACTTCTCAGACCTCTCGTATTGCTTCCCGAGCTTCATCGACTACGGAAGGAGCGGATGATCCGGGAAGGTGATGATTAAGGCCAATGGGTAGAGCTATTGTATTTGAATCCGCATTGGTCCCGGGTTCCTGGCTTGCTTGACCAGAGGACATTGTTGGTTGTGAGGCCATATTTTACTTGATTTCCAGCATTGCCTGGATTATGGCTTGTATTAATACGCTCATGGTGTCACAACCTATACCCAATACGCGGGTACGTCCAACCTATGCCGCAGTATCGACGGTAGAACACTATCTAGGTCACAATACTATCTAATCAATCTCACACGAATATCCAACTCCATAAGGAGACACGGATATAATAATATAATATAAAATACTCAACCACAGAACTAAAGCACGATAAGATATCGAAAGAATAATCAAAACACAATCGCAAAGTCCAAACAATAATATAATCTAAACTTCAATAATAACATCCAAGTCTCAATATATGTCGGAGACAAATTCTTTACCAAAATCTGCTAAAAGAAACTAACTAAAAGAACTAGTGATTCCGGCTAGATCTTCTGGCAATCACACCTGAGCTACAAGGTCCAAGCCTGCAGCTACTTTCCTTGTGGCCCATAATATGTCGGACACCAGTCCTCTAAGTCGCAGTCTGAAAAATATATCCAGTCAGGATTAGAGCAAAGTATAATCCAATAGTAGTTCTAATTAATTTACAAGGACTATAAAATAATAAAATAGAGGATGTATATACTGAGAGAAAATAATAAATAGAAGCAATGGCAAAAGGTAAAGAAAACAGGCAATGTAGACAATAGGGTATAGTCAGTGCATATATGATATGAAAGAGAAAGAAACTTCAATATCAGATTCAAGGCAATATGATCTATGGAACTGAATATGGAGAACTATAACTGTTTTAAGTGTTTGAAATACTAGTTTCGATATGTGATCGACTTGGGAACTTGTACGATAGCTATATGGTCTGGCTAATTGTATGTGAGGTGTATGATTAATAATAACAATGTTTTACAATTTAAAATAGGAATATGATCACATATCTTATAAGCAATTTCCCCTGCCCCAAACTAGTACAGTGGATCCAACCATGACACGTTACGACATACGATCATTGTCCAATAATAATACCATATACAATGTCTAATATCAATGTCATGTATGATATCAATACAATAACTATTATTACATCTCATGACTGAAGATCCAAGCTATATACTAGTCCGTGTACCAAAGTGTCAAGAATCAGATGTAACATTTTAAAGTACTTAAAATAAAAAAATTATCAAATAATAGAAACTATTAGAGAATGTACTCGCCTATGGTCCAGAGCGATGAATATCAAAGGGTGTCCATCTCGGTGTCTCGAAGACCTAAATATGAATTATAAGTCAAAACAGTATTTTGGAAGTATAAACAATTCTTAATTAGGCTAAAATCATAGTTCTAGGTCAAAACTAGGTCAAGCTAGGTCAATACCAGGGTTAAGGTCCATAACTACCTATATAGTTGACCTATAGAGTAAAACTAGCTAATACTAGCAATTCCAGCTAGTTCTAGATGTTCAAGGTCATACTACCTTTTTACTTACCCTAGTTTTTGATATCTTGGCCTATGTATAATTACCTTAGCTTATACACCATTAATTTAGTGATACCTTGGTTCTATACCTAGTGTCTTAATACCTTAGTTAAAATATCAATAACTTAGTATATCACTATCATTGGTATTACCTTGGTATTTTATACATTGCCTTAGCTAACTTAACTTAATACAACTAAATACCAATACCCCCAAACCTTATCTCAGAATACCTTTACTGATACCCATACTCCAACTACATATCCACCTCTAGGTAAATACCTTAGCTAATACCCATCTCCAATATCTAACCGACATCTAAACATTACTTGATACCAACCTATACCCTTATTGATACCACTCTGCATTGTATCAACCTACACCAACACCAACATCAACATTCATTGATACCCTGGGTATTAGTCCCACATACTCAACCTTACATTACTTTCTCACATCTACTGTCATACCTCAGTGCACATTGAGCACAGATGCTCCACACCAACACAAGTGCACATGCATCAAATCTGGACACATGGCTGTGCATCTTGGCATATGCACTGTTGTGTAGTGACTTGCACTGCCAATGTACAGTGAGTCCCCACATTACCTAACATTGCCCTACTACATGAACCTGATCACACCTACTACATATTGCTGGAAATCTCCAGACTCAGTTGCTCACAGTTATTAGAGTAATTTCCTACTCTCTCACTCACTGCTACTCCATCCTACTGCAGTACAGTGGATACATCATATTCCATCTATGCTATAATCTGATATTAAACCACATTGCAACTAAGTATATTTGCACACAACTCATATTCACACACAAGTGTTGCACTTGTTGTTACTTACATGCACTATAGTACATAACACATTCTTCTAACCATGAGAACTCCTCAATGATCCACTCATCTACTCCTTGGCACCAATACTTACACAACCATGATACCCACGGCACACACAAAATTTCCACACCTGCATCACCCCCTTGATACTCTCATGTATCCTCACTCAGTCACACCCTCAAGCCCCACACTACCAGCCTGCAGACATTGCTCACTGATTGAGCAGTGCAGTCCTAATGCACACCCACCAACACCATATACACATAAATATATACTCTACATAAATCATACAACATATATGTATCAATTCTCTCATCTATGCATATATATATATATATATATACACTCAATTTATATCAATCTACATGTATCAAACTCTATATAGCTCACTCATATACATATATACATATATATATATATATGTATATATATATATATATATATATATATATATATACATATATATATATATATGTATGTATGTATGTGTATGTATATGTATATGTATATGTATATATATATACATATACATATACATATACATATACATATACATATACATATATATACCCCTCTATACATACACGTAATACTCATAATATGGATAAACACCCACACCTACACACAATATCAAACACTTGGTGTGCACCAATGAGATACTTCATGATACACTCAAGATATTCCTTCCAAACATCACCAAATACCACTAAAACTATGAGAAAACATCTAGAATAGTCAATAGAGTATAAATAGAACAATTGATATTCCACCAAATACTTGGTGTCCCAAATTCAGAGTTTTTCCTAAATTAGCACAAAACTCAATGTAACTTTCACAATAGGTCTCCAAAGAACCTAGTTCTTCTTCCTATGGGTAGTCCTTAGCAATGGGTAGATATCTAGGGGTTTATTTCACCAATAAAAACTAAAATGACAAGAGGGACAAGAGTTTTACCTATTGGGAGATGGATTCCCAATGTCTTCCACCAAAAGGACACAAATAAAAGTTGGACACAATCCTCAAGCCAATGCTTCCCTCTTCAAGTGCTCCTCTAGCAATGCCAAGCTCCTTAGCCTCCTTGTAAAAGGAATGAGAGGAATGAAATTTGGGAATAGAGAAATTAGGGTTTGCTCTCTAATTTGGGGATGAACTAAATAGAAATAAATGAAGGCTACTCACGAATAAAGAGGTTTATATAAACTTCCTCTAAGGGTTAGGGTTAGGTTGAGGAATGTTTGAATTGACACAAGTGTCCCTCTCATTCTTTCATAAATAGGATCTACTAAACCATAGAAGGAATATTCTATTCTTGAGTCTAAATAGGTTTAATAGAATTAATCTTGTCATGACTAACTATTTAATTGAGTCAATGGGTCAAGTCAAGTCTAGTGTGGTCCACTGATGTCAAGTCTAAATAAAATAGACTAATCAACTAACAATAATAGTAATAGTAACAATATATATAACATGCACATTATAAATAAATAAAATATGCACAATATTTATACTAATACAAAATGATAAAAATATCTCTATTCTAGAAATGTGGTAGTGACAAGTCTACCCCACTTAGAAAAATTTTATCCTCGAAATTTAAGACACCTTGTCTCTCTCCGACAAGTCATACCTATTCAATAATCTTCACTACAGTCAAACCCCTAACAATCAAGGTCTAAGGAAGTCCTACCTACAATCATACAACATGCAATCTAGACGAAGAAAATAAACATACATGGTTATGGTTTCTTTTTGTCATGGTATTTCAGTCTCTGTCAGGGTGTACGACTAATTATATTCTAGCAGAAAAATCACTGATACAAGCTACAGTATTAAGGAATCAATCAATCAAATAGATGGAAAGGAACATAAGGAAAGAACAGAACATAACATAACCTTCTAACCAATCACTTACAGTATCGGTCTCCTCGACCGTCATCACAAATGCCCCACCCTGTTGGGGTGGTTCCCTCTGCGGGTGCTGAGCAATCTGTGGTTCCACAGGTGGCCTAGCTGGACCTCTTTGATTTGGAGCTGCACGCTGGCCGGGAAGATAAGGAGTTAGAATACATCCCTCACTCGATGTCCCACAGTGCCATAGTGCAAACAAAGTCCTAACCTTATTCTACAGTACTTCCAAAGGTGACCTTGCTTCTTACAGAAATGACAAGCCTGCTGGGCCTGCCTCGGAGGCTACTGCTGATCCTGTTGAACACGAACTGGTGCCTGGTGCTGCTGGTGGTCATGTTGAAACATCCTCGGCTGTTGCTGAATATTGGGACGCTTGGCCGATCCCGCGCTGCCACTTGTATTTCCAAAAATATCGTGACTCCTATTGGGCCTGAGATCCAGATCCTTCTCAGCAATCTGGGCATCTATCAAGATATCCTTAAAGGTAACGGTACGACGGCAAGAAGTGTGCGACCTAATCTCCCTCGTCAGCCCCTTTCTGAACTTTCAGGCTCTATCTCCTGGGTCCCGAATCATAGACGATGCAAAATGGCTCAATCGACAGAATTCTGCGACGTACTCGTCGACCGACATGTTATCTTGGACTAAGTCATGAAACTGACTCTCTAAAGGTCCCAGGGCCACGTCGGGAAAAACTTCTCCTTGAAAAGCTTCTTAAAAGTCTTCCAAGTAAGTGCTTGAGCAGTAAGTTTTGGCTCCGTACGATACCACGTGAGTGCGATATCGAACATCTCACTACCGGCTGTCTCGATCTGCAATCCCTCTGGAATCTGGGCCAATCGCAGTTTTCTCTCCATATCCTCTAACCAGTCATCAGCCTAGAGCATCCCCTTGATACCCATGAACTCTCGAGGTTCCATCCTCTTGAAGTCAACTATAGTGCCTGGCCTCTGCTGCTGCTGGCCAGGATGCTGCTGGTCAACTCTCTCAACTGCTTGTAGGGCACCTAGTGAGCATTCTCCATGCTCTCTCTCATCAGCTCAGTATGTTCTTGGTGCACCTCTGCGTACACACTCTGAGCCTCAGCTTGAATACGCTGGGCCTTCACCGTCACCCTCTGGGCATCTACTATGCCCTGGATCAAAGTAAAAACCTGTGCCTCATCAGCAGGCACACCTCCAGGAAAAGGAATCTGCGATGAGAGAGAAAGGTCCTCCGTAAAAGCTGGAACAGGCCTCTGGAAAGGTGGGGGAGGAGGACCCCCGAAAGCTTCTAAAACTCTTATGCGGACAGAAGATGAAGGAACAGTCCCTGACACTCCCTGTGTAGGAGGTCGACAAGTCGCTGACCTCTCCGATACGGCAGTTGCTCCTGATCACTGTGATCTGGTCTTCGGCGGCATCTTGAAGATGGATCGAAATAAGAAGAAGTCATTAAGACACAAGAATACGATATCATCAAGGAAGGACAAAAATATTCAAAGAAGCAATATTCAGAAAGAATAAGGATAACAAGATCAATAGATTGGAAATATTCCTAGTTTTAATTGAGTATTCGCTCTTATTCTAGTATACTATATCCTAGGTCCTATCACAAGCTCGTAGTAGTACAACTAAGTCGTTACACTACCACGACATCACTTTAATTGCGAAGCTCGACCTGCATGGGCCACCACTAAAATCTGTCATAACCCGCACTCGATATAAGGGCACGAGTACGCGGGTACGTCTAGCCTATGTTGCAGCATCGGCAGTAGAACATTGTCTGGGTCACAATACTATCTAATCAATCTCACACGAATATCCAACTCCATAAGGAGAGATAGATATAACAATATAATATAAAATACTCAACCACAGAACTAAAGCACGATAAGATATCGTTAGAATAATCAAAACTCAACAGCGAAGTCAAAACAATAATATAATCTAAACTTTAATAATAACATCCAAGTCTCAATATATGCCGGAGAAAAATCCGGTACCAAAATCTGCTAAAAGAAACTAACTAAAATAACTAGTGATTCCGGCTAGACCTTCCGACAATCACACCTGAGCTACAAGGTCCAAGGCTGCACCTACTCTCCCTGTGGTCCATAATATGTCAGACACCTGTCCTCTAAGTCGCAGTCTGAAAAATATATCCAGTCAGAATTGAACCAAAGTACAACCCAATAGCAGTTCCAATTAATTGACAAGAACTTTAAAACAATAAAATAGAAGATGTTATATACTGAGAGAAAATAATAAATAGATGCAATGGCAAATGGTAACGAAAACATGCAATATAGACAATAGAGTAAAGTTAGTGCATATATGATATGAAAGAGAAAGAAACTTCAATATCAGATTCAAGGCAATATGATCTATGGAACTGAATATGGAGAACTGCAACTATTTTAAGTGTTTGAAATACTAGTTTCGATATGTGATCGGCTTAAAAACTTGTACGATAGCTATATGGCCTGGATAATAATACATGAGGTTTATGATTAACACTAACAATGTTTTACAATTTACAATAGGAATATGATCATATCTCTTACTAGCAATTTCTTCTGCCCCCAACAAGTATAGTAGATCCAACCATGATACGTTACGATACATAATTATTGTCCAATAATAATACCATGTACAATGTCTAATATCAATATCGTATGCGATGTCAATACGATAACCATTATAACACCTCATGACTGAAGATCCAAGCTATATACTAGTCCGTGTACCAAAGTATCAAGAATCAGATGTAACATTTCTAAGTACTTAAAATATAAAAATTATCAAATAATGGAAACTATTAGAGAATGTACTCACCTGTGGTCCAGAGCAATGAATATCAAACGGTATCTGTCTCGGTATCTCAAAGACCTAAATATAAATTATAAGTCAAAACAGTATTTTGGATGTATAAACAATTCTTAGTTAGGGTAAAATCATAGTTCTAGATCAAAACTAGGTCAAGCTTGGTCAATCCCAGGGTTAAAGTCCATAACTCCCTATATAGTTGACCTATAGAGTCAAACTAGCTAATACTAGCTAATGCCAGCTAGTACTAGATGTTCAAGGTCATACTACCCTTTTACTTAACCTAGTTATTGATATCTTTGCCTATGTGTAATTACCTTAGCTTATACACCATTAATTTAGTGATACCTTGGTTCTATACCTAGTGTCTTAATACCTTAGTTAAAATATCAATAACTTAGTATATCACTATAATTGGTATCACCTTGGTATTTTATACATTGCCTTAGCTAACTTAACTTAATACAACTAAATACCAATACCCCCAAACCTCATCTCGTAATACCTTTGCTGATACCCATACTCTAACTACATATCCACCTCTAGGTAAATACCTTAGCTAATACCCATCTCTAATATCTAACCCACATCTAAACATTACTTGATACCAACCCATACCCTTATTGATACCACTCTACCTTGTATCAACCTACACCAACACCAACATCAACATTCACTGATACCCTGGGTATCAGTCCCACATACTCAACCTTACCTTACTTTCTCACAACTACTGTCATAGCTCAGTGCACTTTGATCACAGATGCTCCACACCAACAGAAGTGCACATGCATCAAATCAGGACACATAGCTGTGCATCTTGGCATGTGCACTATTGTATAGTGACTTGCATTGCCACTGTGCAGTGAGTCCCCACATTCCATAACATTGCCCTACTGCCCGAACCTGATCACACCTACTGCATATTGCTGCAAATCTCCAAACTCAGTTGCTCACTGTTATTAGAGTAATTGCCTACTCTCTCACTCACTGCAACTCCATCCTACTATAGTGCACTGGATACATCATATTCTATCTATGCTATAATATGATATTAAACCACATTGCGACCAAGTAACCTTGCATACAACTCATACTCACAAACAATTATTGCACTTGATGTTACTTACATGCACTATAGGGCATAACACATTCTTCTAACCATGAGAACTTCATCCTGTAACTGCAGGTGTTACACCTAGTCCTCAGTACGCACTACCCTTGACACAAAATATTATGATACTCTTATCACTCTAACACAATCAACACTCTCCCTAACACTACCACAATCATACCTTAGTGTATGGCACCACTCGACTGTGCAGTACCTGAGCCTACAAAGTACTTCCATTTACTGCTACATCTCTGTGAATAGACCTGCACAAGCTACTGCAGTGCTTGCAGGCTCCCAATTAAACACAATACTAACATAACTCAAACATAATAATACCCGAGCTCTATAGGCCTGAACTTACCTATGCACCCAAAGTCACCCCTTCACTACTTGTTGTATCACAAACTCACTGCACAGATGTGCAGACACGACATCAATACACTATGCAAAGTCCTTCCATCAACCTTAACTGTAAACAACCCCACAATACCTAAAAATCTGGAACATTTGTCTGCACCAGTCATCTAGTGTGCAAGCACAACACCTACACACACTGTCATGAGCCTCACCCGAGTTCATCCCTCACATCCCTCCACCTGTAACACTCTGCTGCACCCAAACCTCCTAAATTGGACACAGTCATACACAAATGACACACCCACTTAACCCACTCTTAATACAATACCATCTCTTGTGCACATGCATTATCTCAGTGATACACTACTTAGGATATACTATAGGTATTGATACATAACTACTAACCCTTATTCCAATTATTCAAACACAAGGTAGACAATAACCAAATTAACATTTAGCCCAAGAATATATATCAATTTGATACTCCTCAATGATCCACTCATCTACTCCTTGGCACCAATACTTACACAACCATGATACCCATGGCACACACAAAATTTCCACACACGTATCACCCCCTTGATACTCTCATGTATCCTCACTCAGTCACACCCTCAAGTCCCACACTGCCAGCCTGCACACATTGCTCACTGATTGAGTAGTGCAGTCCTAATACACACTCACCACAACCACATACACATAAATATATACCCTATATAGATCATACAATATATATGTATCAATTCCCTCATCTATGCATATATATATGTGTACAATCTATATATATCAATCTACATTTATCAAACTATATATAGCTCACTCACATACATATACACACACACACACACACACACACACACACACAAATATATATATATATATATATATATATATATATATATATATATATATATATATATATATATATATATACATTTATATTTACATTTATATTTACATATATATATACCCCTCTATACATACACATAATACTCATAATATGGATAGACACCCACACCTACAGACAATATCAAACACTTAGTGTGCACCAATGAGTTACATCATGATACACTCAAGATACTCCTTCCAAACATCACCAAACACCACTAAAACTATGAGAACACATCTAGAATAGTCAATAGAGTATAAATAGCACAATATACATTCCATCAAATACTTGGTGTCCCAAATTCGAAGTTTTTCCTAAATTAGCACAAAACTCAATATAACTTTCACAATAGGTCTCCAAAGAACCTAGTTCTCTTCCTATGGGTATTACTTAGCTATGTGTAGGTTTCTAGGGATTTATTTCACCATTAAAAACTAAAATGACAAGAGGGACAAGAGTTTTACCTATTGGGAGATGGATTCCCAATGTCTTCCACCAAAAGGACACAAATAAAAGTTTGACACAATCCTCAAGCCAATGCTTCCCTCCTCAAGTGCTCCTCTAGTAATGCCAACCTTCTTAGCCTCATTGGAATAAGAATGAGAGGGATAAAATTTGGGGATAGAGAAATTAGGGTTTGCTCTCTAATTTGGGGCTGAACTAAATAGAAATAAATGGAGTCTACTTATTAATGGAGAGGTTTATATAAACTTCCTCTTAGGGTTAGGGTTAGGTTGAGGAATGTTTGAATTGATACAAGTGCCCCTCTCATTCCTTCATGAATAGGACTACTAAACCATAGGAGGAATATTCTATTCTTGAGCCTAAATAGGTTTAATGGAATTATTCTAGTCATGACTAACTATTTAATTGAGTCAATGGGTCAAGTCAAGTCTAGTATGGTCCACTGATGTCAAGTCTAAATAAAATAGACTAATCAACTAACAATAATAATAATAGTAAAAATATATACAACATGCACATTATAAATAAATAAAATATATACAATATTTTTACCAATACAAAATGACAAAAATATCCCTATTCTAGAAATGTGGCTGAGAGTGACGGACTGGAGGTGTTGGACTTCCTATCTCTCCTTATGGAGGAGGCCTTCCGAGGAGAATAACATGAGGTAAATGACAGCTCTTCTTCCTCTGGTGCTTGTACCTGTTCTCCGGGTTGCAGCCGGGTGGGTACTCTTGGTTTCAGCCGCTGGATTGTCGACTGTTTGTTTGTAGGTACTGTTCCTTTGTTACAACAACAGTTGATGATAATGCTGGCATATTGATGCCCTAGGGAGGATATCTCATATGTCGTAGTTGATTCCCTCGCTTTGCGCTTGTGATTGATCACGTTGTGCAAGTCAAGTGAGGGCTGATCCACTTTTGTACCCTTCTAATGAGCCCGGGTAGACCTAGCACATGCGTGCATAGGTGTCAATTTTGCTTCCTGACTTGGGATTCGTACAAGAACTTGCCCTACATTGCTAATGGAAGACTCTTTAGACTGACCCTGTTCAATTGCCACTACAGGCTGGACGCATTGGTCGTTTCTGTACAACTTGCCATCAGAGGCAACCATTACATTTAGCGGTGCCTGCTGACGGTCAATCAAATGAGCAATTGCTTGAAATTTGCGAGCTCGCAATGCTCTAAACTTCTTCATCGTAGCACGCGCTGGTACATAGTATGAAGGGTCCAAGTTTATATCTTCCCCTTTCTCAGTAAGGTGCATGGAGTCAGCGCTGCGTGAGATTCGGTCGAAGATGGAACTTCTACTACTGTGATGACCGTATGTGGCCATCTGCCTGTGGCTGCCGACTGGTGCCGCATGGTTTTTCTTATGCGGCTTCTATTGTGGCCGCATAGAATGTGCCTCAGCAACCAAACTTTTGACATTATAGTATTTTTATTTGCTAGAGTTTGGGCTTTGATCACCCTTCTTCACAGCCCCAACTGCCGCGTAGACAAGGTCTGCCTGGTAGACGAATGATGTACGTCTTTATCAATAGGGAGAGAAGCGGGGAGCGCATGCCTCGTAGTTGGGTGAGGCGCAGCGGACTTTGCTACCCATGTCCTACGGGTCTTTTTAGGCTTTGTTAGCCTTGGAGAAGAACTCGTGCAGTACCCATAGAGCATTTTCTGGAACTCTTATTGGTCTAAGCGCACCATCAAAATCCTCTGGTTGGATCCTAGTTTGGCCGCATTAGACTACATCACTGCCTTCTCATCATAGGAGAATGACATCCCCAGCAGAGTCGCCATCTTGTTCGTCATTACAAATCGTGAATGAACCTTTTTTTAAAAATGAACAAAAAAGTATGTAGAGATCCTAGACTGAATATATAAGTACAATATTTTTTTATCTCGATCGTGACGATGGAGATCGAGGGCTACAACAGCTCCTTTAATCCGTTGACGGTCTAACGAGGGAATGATGATGCTCGCTTTTATTTTCTCTCTCCTAAGCTTGTGTGCACGTACGTAGATCCCCCTTTGTTGGTATGCTATCCTGCTTTTTATAGTCATCGTGCCGACGGACTATCAATGTCGCATATGCCTCTATTTTGTGGCCGCATAGGGCTCCTTTATTAGAATACAGTTGTAACCATAGTCGCATTCCACGGGCAGGCTGGCCCATGATCTTGATTAAGATATATTGTTTATGAGATCTTAGGGTTATTTTCAACCCGTTGTATGCTTGACCTTGTCAGCTGGACACGTAGTCAGCACTGATCGTGCGAGAAATCTTCTTCGGTTGTAATAGAAAGATCTTGTAAGTCGAGAGCCACAAAATGTCTTGGCCTCATAGCGTTGTGACCTTATATGTGCTCTCATTTGGCCTTTGTCGGATGGAAACTCTGGTTGCACGGCATTGTGGCCGCATACGTGCTCTCGTTTGGCCTTGGTCAGATGGACACTCTGGCTGCATAATGGTGACGCTGCATGGGTATGTAGCCTCATATGAGTGAGCACGTGGCATGGCACATCAAACGAGGCCATCAATGAGTTTATGTGACTTTTTATCTTTTTCTGAGTCATTGTCTTCACGAGTCTCCAAGCGTCTCAGTGTGATGAGTAATGTGTCAGAGAGTCTGACAGGCATTGAATGTCGTATCAAGGGGGTCTTTTGCGGCCCCCCATGCTTAGTAGTTATTTAGGCCACATAGGGTGTACTATGCGGCTTCCATCTCCTTGGTTGATCAGGTCGCATGTGGCTCCTTTACGGCTATGTTTGTTTAGGCCGTATGTGGCTCCTCTGTGTCCTATTTTCATTTTTTAGGGGGCATAACCTCTGTGCAGCCTATATAATTTTTGTGGAATGGTCTCAATAGGATTTTTGTGTCCAATTTTTGGCTTACTTGTTTCTTTGTGTCCATAGATGCCAAATAGGAATAATTATTAGTTGTAAATATGTATATCCTTATGTTTAGTGTCTAATGCTATATAATTCTTTTGGAATTTGTCATGTTCATATGAGGGAATTACTTGTGTACCATAGGTATCATGAGTATTTTGTATGCCACATAGAGTAATGGACACCTATTTTCTGATAATGGGTTGTTGTTTGTCTGTTTATGTGCCATGAGGTATTTAAGAGTATGTATGATATTGGTGTAGAGGGTGTTGATGTGGTTGTGTCTTTGTATTGAGAGGATTCATTAGAGTGGGAGTGATTGTGTGTGTATTTGTTGTGTACAGATTGATGCAATATTGGTAATAGGGATAAACTAATAGCAAGGTGCATCTAGTGTGGTCAGTATGAGCTATGTATTGGTGGAGTATAGTGAGAAAAATAGAGTAATCTATGGCAGTGCCAGGTATCAGTATCAATTATACATGTCGAAAGAGTGAGGGAAGAACTATATATATAGGGAAGGCTCGGGTTTGAGGGCACCTGAGGGTGTGACCCATAGGAAATCTTAGACAGTTAATGTAGGGAGGACTCAGGGTTATTACTTGGGGTATAGTGGATAAAAATAAAGGGGATATGTACTAGGATTGTGGCATGTGCATGCATTGGTCTTAGAAGAAGAGTGTGTTGCTGGTATCAGTACCTACTGCGACGGGGTCTTATGTATGTATACAAAATTATGAGAAGTTAAACTGTAAACTGGGAATAGATATAGTTGGAAGAATACAGTATAAATGTATTTGTATCAAGGATAATAAGTGGGTATAATAGAATTGGGGGGGGGGTGTTTCATATGGCCTGATGGTGGTATTAAGGGTATAGTGGTGTATGGATTGTGCATCAAGGGGTTTGAGATATTGGCACCACAGAGGGTGTACCATGGGCATTTTGGAGTGTATGTGACATGAACACACAATGGCGAAAGGGGATCTTGCCGGTGTGAGCAGTGAAACACTTGAGTAGTGTCAGGGGAGAGTTGATGCATGAGTTATTTTGTTTGAGTGTATAGTTTGATAGTTGTGTGGATGCATATATGTCCAGTTTGTGTTGAGGTTTTGATGGGGAATATAGTGCACTGTGTGCAAATGAGGAGAGGGAAAACTTGTTTGTAGTGAGGGTGCTAGGGGGATTGAACTTTGTGTCAAGTTAGGCGATGCCCAGTTAGGTATATGCAGGAAGTTTATGCTTGAAGGGTTTAGTGAAGGGGCAATTGCTGTATTGCAGGAAAATGCCTGAAAGCATGATGAAGAAAGAATGAAGATGCAGTGGAGGCTAGAGATAGGTGTGAGGAATGCTCGGGTATCAAGAGAAGTGAGGGGGCCTGTGGGGTATTGGCAGTATGAGGGGCTCCTGTAGATGCATTTTGCAATGATGCAGAGTATAGGGGAGATATTAGCTTAGGTTTGGGCTAATGCAGGTAAGCTATAGGAGAGTGTAGGGATGTATGCAGCAATGCCTAGGGAAACAAGATCAGGTGTTGGTGTTGTGATGCAATCTTGCACAACAGGCATATGTGGCTTGCAAATTCCACAACTTCAGTGGAGCCAATTGCTCGAGCAGATTTTGAGAGCTGCTGACTTTTTTGTGTGTTGTAATCATTTGTAGAAGCACTGCTTGGTTTTGAGCCTTGCTGGGTCGGTAGTATTGCTACAGCAAGCAACTGAGCAATCGAGTGTGGGTGAGTGTCTACTCTGTGAGGGTTTCTCAGTACAGTTAGCCAAGGCACTAAGGTGTCACTCTCTAGTACCGAAATACGAAGGCGAACATGGCCAGCTACCTTATATAAGCTACTATACATTGTACGATGATCATGGTTGTAACTAAACAAGGAGGTGCATGCAACAATTATGTCACTTAAGGTCACACGAACATCTATGTCTCAATCAATCAAACAAGAAACAATAATCATAGATCATATATAATAAAGAAATAAGGCATCCCCAATGCTCCATCAAAATATTTTGGAGACCAGTTGTACAAAATAAGAAGCTGGTAGAATAACAAAAGTACATGACAGTATTACAGTTGTAGTCTGATTTATATACAGTCATGTAAAGAAAACTAAATATCCAGGCATGAAGGCTAACAGATATCGGTGGATAAATTCCCAAAAGAGTAAAATTTATAATGACCAGTAAAAAAATAGGAAACACACCCGTTATCCTCGGCGGCCATTTTCCTGTTGCGCACCATGAGTCGGAAGAAAGTATGCTGGATCCTCGGGTACTGGCTCAAAACCTGGCCATGCAA
Source organism: Iris macrosiphon (assembly GCA_036927795.1). Lineage (NCBI taxonomy): Eukaryota > Viridiplantae > Streptophyta > Magnoliopsida > Asparagales > Iridaceae > Iris > Iris macrosiphon. The sequence goes on from JAYESA010000013.1 coordinate 125,032,113, forward strand.
ACAAGTGAGGTTGGACCCCAAATAACACGTACCACAAATGAGGCACAAAATGGAGAAACAAAACCCAAACAATAGATAAGTATATATATATATAAAAAATTTGTGGTGATCTCGGTCCACAGTCTATCCTAGCATAATGGCTTAACCCTACAACCAAATAAGGACAAGGGTTGAACCATCACACTATCATAGTCCATGTCCCTAGACTACTAACAGAATAAGACAATCACAATCAAGTTCAAGTTATATATCGGGTAATCACTTATACAGCTTGCTATTGTGGAGTCTGAGGCTATCTTAGAAAAAATGCATAATAGTTATCCTCAGATCACGCCATTGCCGAACATGGGCTAATGGAGCCAATAAATTATTATACACGCACTTCACGAATTATACCAGTTTCCTATAGGGCCACTGCGCTAAATTACGGTATTAGATGTTCTAGTGTTACTATAGGGAGACAATGACTTAGTATATTTATAATAGGTCAGATACTGCACTCCACTAAGGCTGATGATATACAATATCTGTGATGGCCAGCACAATGGACAAGGATGAATCTCTTGTGGGATGGTTCATTGGAATAATCTTGGGATACCATTCCCTCCCCATGATCTATAGATTTTTGTTACCTAATTAACCCTATATTGCATTAAAATCTTAAGGTGTGGTCAAAAAAGAATTTCCTTTAAGATGGCGTACAAAGTACGACACCCTAGATACGAATCCATATATTCGTAAGTTCAGTCTAGATTCACCCGAGCCTATGTGCAACATTCAACAATCAATATTATAGCCACGCTTTAGTCCTTGACTCACATGTCATGTCCGTGCTGGGGAAAATATATATTGTATCATGCATTCACGAAATATAGGAGGCATTCTTGATGCAAAACTTAAACATAAAAATTACTTAACATGTAATACGTTATGTCACACCTTAGTGCACATTTAGATTATGTGCACTTAGCATACAAATAATTATATCAACACGGATACATGATTCGAGTCAAATTGCTAACTAATCAGTGGGTCACATAAATCTTGATCACTTAGAACACATAGCTCATGTCATGCACATAGCTGGTGAGTCACTTATCACGTAGTCTAGCTCAAGAAAAATCCTTGTTCAGCACATGTATATGACATGTGCATAGGTAGAATAACCACATGGCACATGGTCTAAGTCATCACACGGTCGGGTCTAATGCATGGTTAATTTTTTAGCACATAGTTACACTTAATCCATATACACTTGCAATTTTTAAGATCAACACATGAGATCCAAAGGCCCAATAAAAATTCTGAAATCAATTAATGTATTGACTTTTACGAGATTCTAGCCAAAAATAGTTAAATTAGGCAAAAACAGCCATCCTGGTTGACATGTTTGCGGTGCACTGTACCCGCAGCACTGCGCGAGGCAAAATTTTTATGTGCGGCACACTATGCACGGCCAGAAATCCATGTGCGACGCATTTCCCACGACAAGGATTCTATACGTGGCATATTGCATGCGTGCAGCCAAAAATCCATTTACGACGCACTGTATCCGAAAAGAATTCCATTCGCGGCACATTGCCCGCGGCCAGAAATCCATGTGTGTCGTATTGCTCTTGGCTAGTTGGTGCGCGTGACGCACTTCCAAGCGTGACCTGATATCTATGGGCTGCGAACTATGCTCGGCCAGATTTTTGTGCATAACGTACTGCATGCGGTACTGCTCATCGTCTCTGTCAGGACATGCCCGAGAAGATAAGTCTAGAACTTATTTTGGCAGCAGAAACTTTAATTTAACTAAAAATTAAGTGATTCCAAAGCCAAAAAGCATGAAATAAAACCTCTAACACATAGAACAACTAGTTAAAAAAAAGTTTTAATAGATTAAAACCAAGAAAACCTCTAGGAACCCATGAAAATCCTAAGTTAGAAATATAGTTCTACTAAATTCTATCCATAAAAATCAAAAAATCTGAGTATTAAACATGCTTAGAATCACACAATAACATAATAGACTAATAATATGGAAGGTTTCTCCATTTCTCATGCAAGATGTACTTGCCTATGGAGGGAGGAAGAAAACCAAAGAGAGAGAAAGGAAATGAAAGAATAAAGAGAGAGAGAGAGGTTTTAGTTTATATATATGGGTAGAGTTTGGTTGAACCATGGTTCAAACCATGACCAACTCCTATCCTCATAATAAACCCATGATCCAAAGAATGGGCTTAGTCTCATGCAACCAAATTAACATACAAGAAAGAAATAAAATACGCTCCAAATACGCATATTGGGAACAGGGAGTGACATAAGGGGTCTTAAAAATTATGGAATTTGTGGTGGGTATTAGGGCAAGTATGATAGTGTAGTGGTACGAGTAAGTTAGTGATACATGCTTGTGTTCATGCCTTCAGTGGGTTTGGCAGTGCTTGTATCAGATCTAGGTGTGCACAGAAAGTGCATGTGCAAGAGTGAAGGTGTGAGGGTGAAGTATCCTAGGGTATTTGACTAGAGTATCAGTTAGTGTAGTTGTTAAGCGTTATGTTGGAATGAGATTGTCATATCCCAGTCCCAAAATAACTAGGACTAGGAATACGTGAGCATGCCAGCCATATGTATATGACAACTCTAAAGTGTTAAAAAATCATAATACATACGTACGTTGTAATATGAATATTTAATTCATAAGTGGTAAATATATTATTAACACAAGTCATATGCAACTATATCTCATCCATAGACACGAGTAAAAAAAATATCAAGATAAATAAGTAAGAGTCTCAAATATGAAGTATCAAAGAAATATAGTCGGGTGGAGACAAATCCATTGCCAATCGACTATAGCAAAACTAAAATGATAGAGGAGGATGAAACTCCAATATGAAATAATGTTAGATAAAAAACTACAACTAAGATATCCATCAACAATGAAGTAATCACTAGTACTCCGAAGGTAAGACCTCCCCAACAGTGAATGGTGCGTCAGGCCCAGGTCCGTACTCCAGTGGAAATTCCTCTATACCTAGAAAGGGACCAGGTCCTCAGAGGGACATAACGAGATATATAGAAGCATGCAAATAAAGTACTGAAATTAAATATCTAAAGGGGCACAAAACCATCTCTGTGAATGAACTTTTAAGAACAACTTTCCAACATGTGGGCTATCTGGCTAAAAATGGTATTGGCGTGACTCTCTTAGAGAAACAGGGGCCCAAAAAAATGTAACATCTTTCAGACGTCAGAGGCGTCTGTAAATAATATAAGGGTCATCTGACCACGTATCTCCGACGGAGCGTACGAGTTACAAAAGGGAAAGTGTAAAAGAGCCCAAATGCCTTACTTGTGTTCTCCCCACCCCATGCTCTATTTGTGTCACATCCATGACACGATGATACCTCTAATAACTTCTAAGTCTTCTAGTGTGCAAATTTATTAGCAGTTATTCCCTATCGCACGTCCCATACGTACATATGGCCAACCTATCACGCAAGTTCGTGTCCTAGATGAGACTCACACTTATAAAACAGATGTGTCACGGCCAATGAAACATAAGATCCCTCAAAATCATGGGGTGATATCTTAAATCTAGGTCAATATGTATAATATAAATAAAGACAAAAGAAGAAGAAACCGTCGTTGCCCCCAAGTTATTCTCGGATGCGTGGTTTTATATAACAAAATAAATGATAATAAATAACCAAAAATGAACATGCAATAAAAGAATATAACTAAACTGTACTATGGCAAGGTATACTTGCTTGGCAAGCAATCTGTGTAATGTAAGCATCTAGACGTCAAGCACAAAGAACCGGAAAGTAGGGCTCTGAAGGAACATCTCCTGATGATGAAATATATATCACCAACGCCTCTGGAATAAGCCTGATAGTCAAAAAACTCTATCCTTTCATCCAATTTGGATACAGGGGCAAAACAGTAATTTTGGATCAAAGCGGGTCCACCTATGGGCTACTTTGCACCGAAAATATGTGCCAGGGGTAAAAGTCTCTAAATGGGACAAATTATAGGTCACACAAATCATAAACGATGATACAAACTCAATGATATATCCAATTTTTGATTCCGGTGAGCCGATCACAAATTTGCTAAGTCAAATCATGGGGCCCGATAATAGGCGGTTTGGTCAACTATCTCAAAATTACGCGAAACATGGATCACAGGACCAGCGTGATACTACGAATCCGTTGGCGTAAGTTTCTGGTCAATCCGACGAGCGCACACAAACTAATAGAGTAATTTATAAAACACTAATATTGGAGAACTTTTAAGGACACGAGTTGATTCTAACGTACAAACACGTCAAAATAAACTTTCACGAAAGCCCGCAGGTCCGGATATACCATATGCACCTTTCGGTGGAATTGGTACGTGACGTGGTGGTCCCGTTTGGCGGGGTGCACTCCGTATCGCGAGATTTTAGTCGTTTTGGAAGTAGAATAATTTAATCCATATTACAAACTAATAAAAACTAAAAGACCAGAATTAATCTTGGTCATATTGTGAATAAGTCCTTTCAATTAGATTTTAAAAATATTTAATGAGTTGGTAGAAAACTGGACATGAACATGGGTGGTTGGATTGAATTTCTGAACTATTTTCGAACAGTTTTTTGACCAACTTTCAATCAATTTTTTGATCAAACCGAGGCACCTAAATTTGTTCCACTTAGAGGGATTTCTAAAGGGTCATGTCGTGAGGGTGTACGAAGAACCGTTAATAAAAAGATGTAGAGATGAGAGAGATAAATACCTTTGAAATAGGGGTCACAAAGGGTTGTTGCACGTGTGCGTGCGCGCGGGAAGGGTGTTGTTGGCGGTCGACTAGCCGGTGCAGGCTGCCAGCGGTGGTCGCAGAGGGTCGGGTGTCGGCGTTGGAGGTTGGGCAGGGGTAGAGCTAGGGTTTGGCTACATATTCGTTAAATTAGATTAGGGTTTGGGTCAAGTTATGAAATATATATAGAGAGGGAAAGTGAGCCGAGGGGTCGTGAGTCCGCAGGCTCGCGGGCTTGGGCTGGGGCGGATGTGTTCTGTTGTAAAAAACATGTTGTTTGTTTGTTTGTTGTTGTTGTTGTTGTTGCTACTGCTGCTGTTTGGGTAGTGGTGTTGCTTTTCCTTTTTTGTTTCCTTTCCTTTTCTTTTCTTTTCTTTTGCTTTGTTTTATTTTTCTTTTCTTTTCTTTTCTTAAATATATTTATATATACATATATATTTATAAGAGATTTTCCGAAAAATATATACTTGCACAAGAAATAAATTCTAGAAAAAGTAAAATACTTTTACAAAATATTTGAAAATAAAAAATGGTGAAATACTTTTAAATAAATATTTATATAAGTTTAGTGAATCAAAGAGTTTTATACCTAGGAAATAAATAAAAAATCTAATAAATAAATAATTTCCATTAACAAAATAATTAAATTACTTCAATAGAAATTGGCTTAACTAAGTAGATGTATCATTTTTTTATATGTAAATATTTATAAGGATATTTAGTAAATAGAAAATATATTCTAAATAACTAAATAGGAAATGTACTTAGCTAAATAATTAATTAAATACTATAATTTATATATAAAGCTAACTACTTAATTCGTAATATAATTCCTAATTGATAAAGAAAAAAATGTTGCAAACTAATTAAACCATAACTTTAAATTAATAACTTAATTAAAATAATTCCATTAAATTAACAAAAAAATAATAGTAAAAAAAAATTTAGGTGGTTTACAGAGGTTTAGTCCTAATCAGAATTAAAATAGTGGCCTTTAGATGTATTAGAGTTATACCAGTGATACATATTTCTATTAGCATTCAAACGTGCCATTAGTCCACATTATGGGTACAAATTCATATCGTGGTATTAATATGAGTGATACATGAGGATACTAGTGCATTAATGGCTAGTGGTGATACATATATATGGTGTCAGTATAGATATTAAGTTGTGCCTAGTAGTAGTAATGTCATAAGTATATATATACATATATATATATATATATATATATACATATATATATATATATATATGTATATATATGTATATATATACATATATGTATATATATATATACATATATGTATATATATATGTATATATATATATATATATATATATGTATATATATATATATATATATATATATATATATATATATATATATATACGCGTCCATATAAGTTATAAGTTAGGTATTGGGACTAGTTGGGATAGTATTTTGGATACGGGTAAGATAATAGATTAATGCCTAAATATTGGGTACGATGTAAGGTATTGGTATAGGTTAATGAGATACTATATATATATGTATATATATATATATATATGTATATATATATATATATATATATGTATATATATATATATATATATATATATATATATATATATATATACGCGTCCATATAAGTTATAAGTTAGGTATTGGGACTAGTTGGGATAGTATTTTGGATACGGGTAAGATAATAGATTAATGCCTAGATATTGGGTACGATGTAAGGTATTGGTATAGGTTAATGAGATACTAAGTTTGGTATGTATTGTTAAGTATTAAGGACCAAGATAATTAGATATTGGATGTTGTTTTGGCAAGGTAAGGTTTTGTATTCTATAATACTAAGTATTAGTGTTTGGAAGTATTAGTACGTATTGAAACCAAGATATCATGAGTTAGGCTAGATACTAAGGTATAGGTTATGGTGCAAGGTATTGGTCAAGATATTAGGATATAAGATAAGATATTGGGTTATGGGTAAGATATTGGGTTTTAGACCAAGATATTACTAGGTAATATAGGTTTTAGACTAAGATATTACAAGATAAGATATTGGTCAAGATATTAGGATACAAGATAAGATATTGTTGATACCTACTAGTATGCACTAGAAACCTAAGAATATCCTAGTTATAACTAGAGTTGACTTGTTTGACCCATAATGTTAACCCTTTAGGTAAAATGAACCTAGAAGCATGGTATTGACCTAGTTTGACCTATTTTGACTAGTATGACCTAGTTTGACCTAGATATCACTTAGAATCCATATTTTAGAATATTTAAATATGTTTATCACTCAAATATACCAATTGACCAGGAATCTCATATATAGGTCAGTGTGACACCAGTTTGGACACCGATTTGTATTATATTCTCAGGACTACAGGTGAGTATATTCTCATATAGTTTTTATTTATTTGATAGTCTCTATGTTACATGTATTTAGTATTAAAATATTTGATTTTTGACCTAATGGTACATGAATTGGTACACTTGGATCCCCATCATGAGATGTTCTTCTCCGTCATCAATTTATTATTACTCTGTCATTATACATATAGACCGTGTTCTGTGTGTAAGATATTATATACTGTGTATAGTGATTATCGTGTTAGAAAATATCATAATTTAGATCCGTGTACTAGTCGGGGGCAGAGAAAGTATTAGTGGGATATTTGATCATACCTTATAGACTGTACAGTAGTGTAGACTGTAACAACTAGTTGATCATACACTTCACGTATGGTTGATCTAGCTCCCTCTATTTATAGACTATTTTAGGCCCAAGATGATCACATATCGTACTATATTTTAAAATACTTATTATTATAGTTCTTCTATATTTCCATTTCATATATTGATGATTCCTATCATATTTCTTTGAGTTATTTATATTACATTCCCTACTATGATATTCTCTCTAGTAGCCATACTTATGATCTCAGTTTACTTTCCATCATTATTTTATTACTTTTACCGTTTTATAGCTTATGTCATTTATTGGAACTGCTATTGGATTGTACTCGTTTCATCTTAACTGAATATATTTTTTAGACGATTACTTATAGGACTAGTGTCCTACGTATTATGGCCCACAAGATGGAGAGTTAGATGAGGTTGTGCCAATTGTACAGGGGGAGCCAGTACCAACTGTTGAGGAGGCCCCGCTAGTTGTTGCCGAGACTTAGCTATTATTTCTTTATTATACTGGATTTGTTTCTAGCGCTTTAGATATTTGGCATGTTATTGATATTCTATACTTTATGTTGTTATTGCTAGACTCTTAGACTTGGAGATATCTTTTGTAGCTATTCTCGACTTGTGACTTATGAATTTCTTTCCTTTATATGATATCGTGCCATTATTTTCCTCTAGCATATTGTGATTGAGTATTGATTATCTTTATATATTGTCATCCTGTCCTCCGTATGGAGTTGAGATATCTTTGACAGGTACATATATTATTGTGTGAGATAATTAGTAGTATTGTTGACCTAGAGAGTGTTTTATTGTCGATGCAGTGACGTAGGCTAGACGTTGCTCATGTACCCGTGCCCTAATATTCTGGTGTGGATCATGACATATTTTTTTAGTAGCCCATGCAGGCCAGGCTTCACAATTAGTGAGATTTGGTGGTAGTGCAACGGCTTAGTTGTATTACTACGAGCCTGCGATTGGATATAGGATATAGGATATATGATAAGAGAATACTCAATCACAAATTAGGATTTTTTTAGAGATTTCTTGGATGGCACTTGAGAATTTTACTATAACTTATTTGAAATATGTTTTTACTTATTTTATTCGTTGTTGAATTTGATTCTTGTATCAAGATAAATTTTATCGACTGAAATAAGGTATATTCTGATGACATATTTTGATGAGGATAGTGAGAAAGGTAATCGTCTGCCTTAGTTTTGGAGTCTAGAGTTTATCTCAGCAATATTAAATGGCGTGGCGAAGACATAGAGCCTGATTTTGGATATACTTCTCTTGGTTATAGAATTTATATTTTTTACAGCCATGCTAGCTGGCAATACAAAAATTCTAGACGATATGATCATAGAGGTATATACCTTAGTTGCTAACTCTATAGTTTATCGCAGTTATGCTTACTGGCGTGACAAGAATTCTGGATAATATTTCAGATAGACGTGTATGGTTATCAGATTGTATCTTAAATTTGTTCTTAATATATTATCTCTATTATTCAACCATTTTATCATTGAGTTTTGTTCCATCACCCTTACTAGCTCAGGATAGAGATATCTTAGTTCCTCTAGTTCAGTTCCTTATAGAGTTTCACCTTCACTAGTTCCTAGGAAAGCTTCTTTGGATAATGTAGTAGTTTCGTAACTCGCAGATAGGTTTGTTTTAAGTTGAGTATTAGTGTTGATTGTTGGAGTGTAGCTTGTAAGTCTGGGAGTCATTCCTAGTTAGGTATGTGAGCATTAGGTATCAGTGTATAAGCTTAGAAGTAACTCATAATGTAGTCCATTTGTAATAATAGTTCTAAGGTAGGTGTCAGAGTTTAGTTAGTAGTTGATATACTAGAGTGTCAGTATCGTATTATAGTAATGTGAGTTAGTGGGTTAATTGTGCTCATTACCAAGAGTTATAATGTTTCACCAATACTAGAAGCGGTAACCCTTTATATTAAGTATTGTGGCTTAGTTGATGCTTAGTAAATAACGAGTGTAAGTATCAGATATAGGTAAGGAGTCTAGATAGGCCACATATGGCACATCAAATTGCCCCCACCTGCAGAGGGCGACACCCCAGTAGGGCAGCGCTTTTGCAATAACTGTCGAGGGGACCGATGCTACTGGTGATGGGTTAGCATATTTTGGTTCTTTTCTTTCCTTTTATTCCATTGATTTGTGTGATTCCTAGTATCTTATAATTTTCATTAATAATTTTGTGCTATGGTATAGTTAGTAGTAACCCTTGATAGAGACTGCTATAATCATGACTAGTAGGACTAAAACCAAGCATGTTTGATAAGTAATGAATGCTTTTTTTTAATAGAATGGTACGTTGTATAATTTTAGATAGGATATTTTTATACCATGATTAGATGGGGGTTTGACCATTGTGAGGATTATGAGAATATGTTATAATCAACTAGCAAAAAGGAGACGGGATGTGTGAGGGATACCCGATCTTTTGAACCATGAGTGATACTTTCAATTTCGTGCCTATTTCCATCTTAAATTTTGAGGACAATTTTTTTTTATGGGGGGTAGGATTATAACCACCACTTTCCACCATAGGGATATTTATTTATATATATATATATATATATATATTTATTTATATATACATATATATATATATATATATATATATATATTTGTGGTTAGTTAGAAATTAGTTAGTATTAATTATCATGAATATGATATTCTATTTTTAGTTAGTGAGATGCCACCCTTAATCGAATGATTCTATTCATTTATGTTTAGAAATCAATTAGAGGAGAATGAAAAACTTGTAAATAGATCAAACCCATCATGAAAAACCTTTTCCCAAGTCTTCTTCAATTTATTTCATTCCTCTACCACTTCTTCTTCTTCTTTCCCACTTCATCTTCTCTACCTCCTCAAGAATAGAAATACTAATTTTCTCCCATAAGCCATTTATACCATTAGAACTTTACCAAACTTCTTCATATGGAGAGACAGAACTTTAAAGCACCAATGAGGAGCATTATCAAGAGGATTTGTGTCACTTCTTCTTCCATTCTTCTCCAAATTTATGGAGATTTATTGAAATTTAACTCCAAATAGGTATTTTCTTTATTTTCCCTAATTTTGTGGTTAGGAACACCCCTTTGACCCATAGGAACCCTCTCATAGGTATAATTTACTCTTTAATGGTGATCTAAATGTTAGAGGATTCAAATCAACTAGATCTAGGCTTTTGAATATTGTTTTGGTATTTTCTTGGGTTCATTTGGTAGAACTATGAATTTTGCATACCAAGTGTTTATGGAATAGTTTCAATAGGATTATTGTGTCCAATTTATGGTGTACTTGTGTCTTTATGTCCATAGATGCCAAATAGGAATAATTGCTAGTTTTAAATATGTATATCCTTATGTTTAGTCTCTAATGATATATTATTATCTTAGAATTTTTTATGTTTATAGGAGGGAATTACTTGTGTACCATTGGTATCATGAGTATTTTGTGTGCCACATAAAGTAATGCACACTTAGTGTTTGATAATTGGTTGTTGTTAGTGTGTTTATGTGCCATGAGGTGTTTGAGAGTATGTTTGATATTGGTTTAGAGGGTATTGATGTGGTTATGTCTTTGTGTTGAGAGGATGCATTATTGTAGGAGTGATTGTGTGTGTATATGTTATATGTGGGTTGCTGTAATATTTGTAGTAGGGATAACCTGATAGCATGGTGCATCTAGTGTTGTCAATATGAGCTATGTATTGGTGGAGTATAGTGAGGAAAAAGGAGTAATCTGGGGCAGTGATAGGTATCAGTAGCAGTTATACATGTGGAAGGAGTGAGGGGAGAACTGTTTATATAGGGAAGGCTCATGTTTGAGGCATATGAGGGTATGACCCATGGGCAAGCTTGAGATAGTTAGTGTAGGGAGGACTGCGGGTTATTACTTGGGGTATAGTAGATAGAGATGAAGGGGCTGTGCACTAGGACTGTGGCATGTGTATGCATTAGCATTAGAAGAAGAGTGTGTTGTAGGTAGCAATACCTAGTGCAACAGAGTCTTGTGCATGTACGCAGAATTATGAGAAGTTAAACTGTAACTTTAGAATAGATATAGATGGAAGAATAGAGTATAAATGTATTTGTATCAGAGATAATATGTGGGTATCATAGAATTAGGGGATGTGTTTCATTTGGCCTAATGGTGGTATTAACGGTGTACTGGTGTGTGGATTGTGCATCAAGGGGTTTAAGATATGGGAACCACAGAGGGTGTACCATAGGGATTTTGGAGTTTGTGTTACTTGTGCGAGCAGTAAAACATTTGAGTTGTGTCAGGGGAGAGTTGATGCATGAGTGATTTAATTTGAGTGGATAGTTTGATAGGTGTGTGGTTGCACATGTGTCCAGTATTTATGCATATTTTGATAGGGGAAATAATACACTTTGTACAGATGAAGAGAGGGGAAACATGTTTGCAGTGAGCGCATTAGGGGGATTGAACTTTGTGTCAAGTTAGACGATATTTAGTTGGGTGTTTGCAGGCAGTATGTTCTTGAGGGGCTGAGTAAAGGGGTAATTGCTTTGTTGCAGGCAAATACCTAAAAATATGCTGAAGGTAGAGTAAAGATATAGTGGAGGCTCGGGCTAGCTGTGAGGAATGCTCGTGTATCAGGAGCAGTGAGGGGCTTTGTGGGGTGTTGGCAGCATGGGGAGCTCCTACAGATGCATTCTGCAATGGTGGAAAGGATAGGGGAGATGTTGGCTCAGGTCTATGCCAATGAAGGTAAGCAATAGGAGAGTGCAGGCATGCATGCATCAATGTTTAGGGAAGCAAGTTTAGGTATTGGTGTTATTATGTAATATTAAACCATAGGCATATATGACTTAAAAATTCTGTAAGATCAGTAAGGCCAATTGCTCGAGCAGATTTTGAGACCTGTAGACTTCGTGGGGTGTTGTAGTCATATGTAGAACACTACTTGGGTTTGAGCCTTGCTGGCATTATCTTGTTGCTACAACAAGCAAATGAGCAATCGAGTGTGGGTAAGTATCTACTCTGTGAGGGTTACTGTTACATTTGGTAACAAAGAGGGGGATCTAAGTGCAGTTAGGCACGACACTAAGGGGTCTAGAAAAATATGGAATTTGTGGTGGATATTAAAGCAAGTATGATAGTGTAGTGGTACTTGTAAGTTAGTGATACATGCTTGTATTCATGCCTTCAGTGGGTGTGGCAGTGCTTGGATCAGAACTAGGTGTGCATAGAAGGTGCATATGAAAGAGTGAAAGAGTGAGGGTAAAGTATCCTTGTGTATTTGACTAGAGTATCAGTTTGTGTAGTAGTGAAGCGTTATGTGGGAATAAGGTTTAGTCCTAAGCCGAATTAAAATAGTGGCCTTTAGATTTATTAGAGTTATTCAAACGTGCCATCAAACGTGCCATCAGTCCGCATTATGGGTACAAATTCATATCTTAGTATTAATATGAGTTATACATGAGGATACTAGTACATAATGGCTAGTGGTGATGTATATATACGGTGTCAGTATAGATATTAGGTTGTGCCTAGTAGTAGTAATGTCATAAGTTTTAGATTATGATATATATATATATGTGTGTGTGTGTGTGTGTGTGTGTGTGTGTGTGTGTCCATATAAGTTTTAAGTTAGGTACTGGGACTAGTTGGGATAATATCTAGGATACGGGTAAGATAATAGATTAATGCCTAGGTATTGGGTAAGATGTAAGGTATTAGTATAGATTGATTAGATACTAAGTTTGGTATGTGTTGTTAAGAATTTAGGGACCAAGATTATTAGATATTGGATATTGTTATGGCAAGGTAAGGTTTGGTATTCTACAATACTAAGTATTAATATTAGGAAGTATTGGTTCGTATTGATACCAAGATATCATGAGTTAGGCTAGATACTATGGTATAGGTTATGATGCAAGGTATTGGTCAAGATATTAGGATAAGGGGTAAGATATTGGGTTATGGATAAGATATTAGGTTTTAGGCCAATGTATTACTAGGTAATATAGGTATGAGAGTATATGTCACTCGCTGTTTCCGATATACATATTTGGAATATGTTAATTCTTGCTTGTATGATAATTAGACTACATGGAGACTAGACCCAATCTTTGGTTCAACTTGGTTCCTGGTTTATTAGTTTGGTTGGGTTTGGTCATTGTTTGAACCCATGGTCTAAACCTCAAACCTAGCTATATAAGCTATCATCTTTCTATCTCTTCACTCATTCTCTCATTTCTTCTCCTTCTTTTATTTAGGCAAGACATCTTGCATGGAATAGAGAAAATTGCAAATTTAATTCTTTGATTTTGTTTGCTTATTATTAGTATAATATGTGTATATTTGATTTTAAACATGTTTAGAACATGGAGTTTTTGATTTTGATGGAGAGATTTGAGTAGATCTATATTTCTAACTTAGGGTTTTTATGGGTTCTATGAGTTTTTTTTGGTTTTGATCTATTAAAATATTATATTTTAGAAAATAAAATTTGGAGCATTCTATTTCAGGTATTTTGGCTTTTGGTTCACTTGATTTAGAGTTAAAATAAAAAATTTATGAATAAAACAAGTTTTTAGTTTTTGAAGCTTTTTCTATAGAGTTCGTGCAGTTCTGGGACGATGGAGTCTCATATGGCATAGATCTATAGATCATGATCTAGCATGCACAAATATTGTTGGGCGCATGACTGCCCTGTGTATGTGTTTGAGAGTCGGATGCATAAAATACTGAATGCATAAATTATTACTAAGGCCAAGAATATTTGTGGCTCAGAGTTCATGCGCCTAGATGACTATGCGAAAGAGTGCCATGCGTCTCCATTTTTTACGAATGACTCTACACGATATTTCATGGTTTTGTCTTTTCTCTAATATACACTTTTGGCTTATCACATCGGTCACTTCTCTAACTTGCATTTATTGCTCGTCATTTAGCAATTGTCCCGATGAGTGGACTTTGCCTCACCCATGCATCCCAGATCCTATTTGCCCTGACCCCTATGCGTCCCCAACCTTTAAGCGCCCCAAATCCTCAACAAGCTCTATGCACCCATTTTATTGAGTTGTTGGTTTTGATGTTCATTGGACTTGTGATTTATGTGTGGGGTCTTGATGACTGTTAGTGAGATTAGACTCAATACCTATGTGATTGGACCTGACTATGCGCCTGACATGACTATATGTAAAATTTATCCATTGCCAAGTGACTACCCCATCTATGTGAATAACTTGACTTATGTGTTGCAATCTGATAGGACTCATAAGATTTACTTTAATTGGTGACTTGACTTGACTTGACTTGACCACTTGTATCTGTGCTGATACACTTACTACGTGTTATATATTCCCACATGCTATATGTTTCTACGTGATCATATTACATATTTTAGACTGAGGTGCACTTATATGATACGTGACATGTGATATGACTCGATCTCTCCAGTATGGACATAAGAGCTAGTCAATAACCAAGTGTATCTAGGATTTGTTGATTGTTGCACCACGGTGGGAGGAATCCAAATTGAATTGCCAAGTGACAAGTGGATTTGTATCTATTATGGTCGTACTGCGGTACAACATATAAGGGAAATATCATGTGACCACGCCATAAGATTTTAGTTAACAGTAGGATTTACTAAGCAACTAAAACTGTCACTACCACGTTCCAAAAATAGGGGTATTTTTGACTATTTGTATATTATTAAATTGTGTGTATTTAATTTTAATAATTGCATGAGATGTGTATTTATAATATTATATATATACAGAGTTCATTAATGTTGGAGCTAGTAGACTTGACCTAGAAGCCCACTAGATGAACACCTAACCAAATTGTAGGGTTATGGAATTAATTTGTATTATTTAGAACTTAATTAATTGAGGTTGTAATTATTACCGTAATTTTAATTAATTATTGCGCCTTACCGTTGCTTCGATATTTGGAGCACTATCCTAGCTTTTGCCTTCCAACAAATTTTACAACCTTGCCCTAGACGTACCCGCCTTCTATTATGACCTTTTTGTAACTCGTAATTATGTTCTCTTGTGCTTCATTTAGCCGCACAATATTCGTCGTGCACGTTTATTTAATTTCTAAATAAAATTTGACTTTGTATCGTTGTGCGTTCCAATCAAAATTGGAGGCAATCTTGACCCATTTTTCGTGCAACCCAAATTAGGGTAATATTCTGTTCTGAGTCTTCTTCACTAATAATATTTGTGACCCAACCTAATTTTGGCCCCATGTACTCCTAATTAATTTTAGAATATCGCTTGCATTTATTTCTAATTAAATTGGGGATACCATTTTGACTAATCCCGTTTAATCCTAATTTAATTCCAATACCCCATTAATTAAGCCCATACAAAACACACAATACCCCCTCACCCTACAAAACACCAAACACCAATTCCTCCACCAATTTTTTATCATTTCATGTGTCTGTGCAAATACCAAAATTTAACGGAGCTAATTTGCAAATATTGTATTAGGTGTCAACACCCCCATTGGTTCAAACCAAATGGAGAGCCCTAAATGTTCTACAAGTCAACAACCCTCATCTTTACATGAGTAAATTCTCCATGTCAAATCCTGAACAACCATTCAAAATGGGTGCATCAACACCACTCATTTCCCACTCACCATCCTATTTAATGTCACATCATCTCACCCTTCCCAACAAGCCCTAATCCCCAAACCTAGGGAAGCCCCCATCTCCTCCCTCCTCACAAACACCAACGTAGCTTCCCTTTTCTTTTCATTTTTCTTCTTCTTCTTCCTTCTTCTTCCTCTTCATCTATTTTATTTTTGGGTTGTATTAAACCATCTCCACCCCAGCCAAGCTCCGGTCAGCGTCCGGCCTCCCTCCGGTCATCCGGCCTGCACCCTGTCTCATCCTCAACCCCGAGCTCATCTCCCCGGCCACTCCCCATTTCAGTCCGACCAACCCGAAGCAGCTCCACCCCCATCATCAGCAGCACCACCACCATCACCACCATTAGAACACCTCCACCACTCATACCCCGGCCAAGCTTCGGCCAGCCCGTCCAGCCTCCTCCTCGACCAGCCTCCTTCCCCGACCACCGAGCTCGATCCTGTTCCGCCGACGATGAGATCCCCCGTACCACCACCATAAACAATCACCACCTTCACCATCATCAACTGCCCCGGCCAACCTTTCCCCGGTGCTACTGTTCCATCCCCGCCGGCTCTCCCTACTACGGCCGAGATCCACCAGCACTCGACTGTCCTCGACCTCCCTCCAGTATCACAGCCCCGAGAGCTCCTCCCCTTCCACGTCGAATCGGCCTTCCCCGCCTGAAGCTCCCCGAGCAGCTCTCCCGACTCGGTCATTCTCCTCGACTCCCCTCTTCCCGGGCTCGACATCACAGTAGCCCGTACCACCTGAAGCCCCACGGCCTCCGGCATTGCACAGTCGACTCGGCTGCATCCACCCGCTGGATCCCCGGCCGAGCATGAGCTCCGCCGTGTCCGTCCTCCCCACGGCTTCCAGCAGCTCCTACGAGCTCCGGTCAGCTTCTCTTTCTGGCCAGCCACCTCGTCGTCCTTATCATCGTCATCATCGTCGACGTCTTCGCCGTCGTCGTGCGCAGGTTCGATCCTCCCCTCGTGCACGTGTACGTGTTTGAGTGTAGTGTATATACGTATGTATTAGATTCTATGTAATAGTATATATGTATCATACGTAATAGTATATATGTATTCACATATATACATATGTATATGCATGTATATTGGGTTATTTTCATATAGTATATATTTGATAAAATGTATATAGTATAAACTCAATTGGTGTATTAGTATTAGTATATTTTAATATTAATATTGATAATATATATATACATATATATATATAGTATATGTATTTATCTGGTATATGTACTAATATATTTATTTTAAATGTGTTTTGGGCATACATATGATGTATATATATATATATATATATATATATATATATATATATATATATATATATATATATATATATATATATATATATATATATATATATTGGTAAGTGGGTTTTGTTCAATTGGTATGGTAAGTATGTACATAAATTTAGTATGTGTACATTATTCAATATGATGTATATATATATATATATATATATATATATATATTGTTCAACTAATATATATATATTATATATGTAATTAAATGGTATATATATATATTGTATATATATTTAATTTGGTATATGTATATACTGTAAGTATTAATGCTAGTTATTAATAATATGTATATTGTATATATACTAGGTGACCCGTAGTTACTTTGTCCTGTGCCCATGTAGTATGGTAGCCGACTGCCATATGTACATCGACGTACTGGCAAGACCCATATCATCGACCATCTGATTGCACAGCAATTACAGACGCGACGCCCGTGTAACTTGACGCACTTGACACTAGTTGACTAGTGCCATACCTGGCATAGCCCCTGAGTTTGATGTATTTTTGATTGTGTGTTAGTGTAGCATCTGATGCAAATATTGTATTATTTTATGATATGTCTATAGGACTGTTGGATCATCCAGACGATACTCTGGAACAGGATATTGGTATTACCAGCTAAGGACCCAAGGCGAGTACATTCTCTGATAATTTCTAATTATTTGATAATATCTATAATTCTAGTATCTAAAAATATTACATCTGATTCTTGACACTGTGCTACACGGACTAGTATATAGATTGGACCTGCAATCATGAGATGTTACATTGATGATATATTGGATATTGCTCGTGTATAGTGACGTATCGTGATTGGATCCACTGTACTAGTTGGGGGCGGGGAAAAATATTAGTAGATTATGTGATCATACCCAACTCTACATGCGTCATAGCTCACCCACATCTCACGTCGGGTGCGGCCTGACCATTACATGCCTCATAGCTGTTATATATGATTAGCCTTGCCTCTACATGCATCATAGCTAACCAAATGGTTAGCCTGAACTTACATGAATCATAGAATCATATGTAACCAGCCTGATCATGTCCCAACCCGATCACATGATAGACTGATTTGTCAAACACTTAGAATAGTTACAGTTCTCTATTTTAGATCATATACTATATCACCCGTATATAATACTGTACCTCGTTCTCTTCCTTTCATATATGCACTAACTGTATCATATTGCTTATATTGCCTCTCTCATTACATTGCCTGTCTCTTTATTTTGCCATTGCAGTTATTCACTGTCTTCTCTCAGTATATAGCATTATCTGTTTATTGTTTTATATCCCTTATCAATTAAATGGAAATATTATTTGAGATGTACTTTGCTCCTTTCTGACTGGAAAATATTTTCCAGACTATGCCTAGAGGACTGGTGTCCGACATTTATGGACCACAGGGTGAGTAGTTGCAGACTTGGATATGGTAGTTCAGTTGTGATTCTGGGAGTTTTAGCCGAAATCACTAGTTATCTAGTTAGTTCTTTTAGCAGATTATTTTGGTACCGGATTTGTCTCCGGCAAACTTATTTGAGACTTGGATTATATTGTTGAGTTAGACTATTTCTATTTTAGACTTGTGTTGCATCTTACTTGTTTCTTCGAGATCTTATCATGCTGTAGTTGTGATTGAGTATGTTGTTCATATTATGTTGTGGTATTCGTGTCTCCTCATAGAGTCGGATGCTCGTGTGAGATTATTTAGATAGCATGAAGACCTAGACAGCATTCTACCGCCGATGCTGCGGCGTAGGCTGGATGTACCCACGCACTCGTGCCCCTATACCGGGTGCGGGTCATGACACGTTTTTAGTGGTGGCCCATGCAGGTAAAACTTCACAAGTTGTGCGATATCGTGGTAGTGCGACATATTAGTTGTACTACTGCGTGCCTACTATAGAATATAGGACATAGGATACTAGGATGAGAGAGGATACTCAATCACAAAATTCTTGAGAGATTCCTGGGACGACCCCTTGAGAATCTTAATATAATTTCTAATTTTAAATCCTTCGCCCTTGTTTCCATCTGTCCTCACTCGTTGATATTGAGTTTGATTCTTGTTGACCGGTTGTTAAATTTAATTCTTGGTATCGTTTTTGAGTTCATTTCTTATCAAGATGAATTTTACGGGCTAAAATTTACGGTATCATCTGATGACATATATTGATGAGGACAGTGAGAAGGTAAAACGTCTACTTTGGTTATGGAACCTAGAGTTTATTGCAGCCATATTAGCCGTCGTGACGAGAACGTTGGAACCTGACTTGGATGTACATACTTTAGTTATGAAATTTAGGGTCTCTTGCAGCCATACCGGTTAGCGTGGCGAAGATTCTAGATGACATGATCATAGAGTTGCATACCTTAGTTACGGAACCTGTCGTTTATCGCACCTATGCTTACTGGAGTGGCGAGGATTCTAAGTGTCATGATTTCTGACAGACGTATATGATTATCAGGTTGTATCTTAAATTGGTTCTTAAAGTATCATCTCAACACTTATCTATTTTTGTTATTACAGGACTTTATTCCATCGTTTCTTTTGTTTGCTAGCAGTAGAAATACCTTCAGTCCTCAACTTTCTTTGAGGATTCCTTGTTAAGTATGATAATTAGTGACTTGTAATTATGTCTATGTCTTTAGTATTAGTATTGACTGAGTGTTGCTTGTGAGTTTGTAAGTGTTTCCTAGTTGAAAATGTGAGCAGTAGGCATTAATCTAGAGTTAACCCATAGCGTAGTGCCTTGTAGCAATAGTTCTATGATAGGTGTGTTATAGTTAGTATTGGCACTATAGATAGAAGGAGAAAAGAGTATCAGTGATGATTCCAAGAGTTAGTATCAGAGCCAGCATAACCGTCCTGGATAATCATGATTATGTAATTGGATGATCTATGTAAACAATTAAGTATCAAGGAATTGTGTTTAGGATTAATGGAGCATGATGTTCAATTTGATGATTGATACTGGGTATGTTAAAAATAAAGAAATGTATACGCATAAAGAGTTATAATGAGATGTCATGAGTAGAGAAATATCATGATTGGTAATGAGAGTGGTGAAGCGTATCACAGATTATTTTAACAGGCTATAAAAGATTAAAGGTAAATACATATACATCAATCGAGATGAAGAACCATATACTTGCCCATGAGATTAAAGTGAAACGTGGGTGTTATAGAAGGTGCAAGTAATCATTGGAGAAAATACGTGTGATGATAACTTTGATCAATTGAAAGTAATAGTGCAAATAATTTGGGCAGTACAAATCCCGTACAGAGTTGAGATTGTAAATAATTGGTGTGCACCTTGAGTATTAGAGACTGTGAGTATTTATATGTATACTTGTGGATTTAATTTTATCGTTTGAAGAGTGGAAATGAATTAAAAATTTTAAAATTTTAAGGAGTTGAGATTTTATGTTATTAAAATATTTGAGGATTCAATTTAATTCAATAAACATAGTCAAAGCTATAAGGATTTTAGAAGTGATTAAAATTTTATTTCGATATTGAGTATTTGACTTTTAAGGAAGTGTATGCTTTTTATTTTAAATCGTTCGGGAAGTAAAAATTCTGATGATTTTATTTGGAGGATAAAATTTACGGTGGGTAAGAAATATATATTAGTATATGAGTGGATGAAGTGCATACGTAAGGATCTGTTGACTTGGGTATGTTTGAGATGGCACTGCAAACAGATTGGGTGTCCATCTAGTGTTGTATTAGAGAGAACAGTACTTAGTATGGTGTGTTGCCCTTGGTGTGCACTTGAGTGATAAGAACGACTAGTATGAACAATTATAGTAGGGAAGAGAACTAGCAGTGGGTGTACTTGTAGTAGAACAGAGGTACCTAAAGGGATAGAGATATCAAACCTTGGATGCATCATTGACCTATGCAATCATAACTAGGAATATTTCTAATCTATTTATCTTGTTATCCTTATTCCTTCTGAATGTTGCTTCTTCCGAACTTTACTGTCCTTCCTTGATGATATCGCGTTTATTGCCTTGATTGATTCTTTTGGATCTATCTTCAGGATGTCGCCAAAGACACGGTCTATGAGAGTGGGAGCACCAGCTTTAGAGGGGTCTGCCACCTCTCCACCTGATGGACAGACATCCATAGTTCCTCCTACATCTCCGATGCATGTGGAAGTATCTACACTTTTTGGGGGTCCCCCTCCCCCACCTGTTCAGAGGATTGCCGCAGCTATAACGGACAACCTTCCTCCTTCACCGACTCCGATTTTCGGAGGTGTGCCCATTAACGAGGCACAGGTGTTTACTTTGATCCAGGGCATGGTAGATGCCCAGAGAGTGACGGCAGATGCTCAGCGAGTTCTAGCTGAGGCTCTGAGAGTGCAGGCAGAGGCACACCTAGCGCAGACTGAACTGATAAGAAAGAGCATGGAGAACGCTCACCAGATGGCGCTACAGGCAGTTGAGAGAGTTGCCCAGCAGTATCTAGGCCAGCAGCAGCCGAGGATGTTTTAGTATAACCCCCAGCAGTACCAGGCATCGGTTCGTGTTCAGTAGGATCAGCAGACTTGTTATTACTAAAAGAAGCCAGGTCATCTTAGGAAGAGCTGTAGAGCGAGGCGAGGACTTTGTTTGTACTGCGGCATTGCGGGACATCGAGTGAGGGTTGTCTTCGAGCTCCTTATCTTCCCGGCCAGCGAGCAGCTCCAAATTATAAAGGTCCAGTTAGGCCACCTGTGGAACTGCAGATTGCCCAGCACCCACGGAGGGAGCCACCCCAGCATGGCAGAGCATTTGCAATGACGGTCGAGGAGACCGATACTGCAGGTGACGTATTAGCAGGTTTTGTTCTTTTCTTTCCTCCTATCCTCTCTATTTGATTGATTGATTGATTCCTTAGTACCATAGTTGTATTCGTGATTTCCTAGTTAGAATGTAGTTAGTAGTATACCTGATAGAGACTGCAAATACCATGGCAAAACAGACCATAACCATGCATGTTTCCTCTAGATTGTATGTTGTATGACTGTAGATAAATTTTTTTTAGACCATAATCATTGGGGTTTGACCATAGCAAAGATCTATGAAGAGGTTATGACTTGACAAAAGAGACAAGATGATTAAAATTTGGGGATAAGCATTAATTTAAATAAAGAATTAAGAAGTTAATATAGCAGAATTGATGGATCATTGATTTTACGAAGATTGAGATATGATTAAAATTATCATTAAAATTCAAGGTTAAATATTAATTTAAATAAAGAGTTAAGAAATTAACATGGCATAATTGATAATTTATTAATTTTAGGAAGATTATGATATGATTAAATTGGTCATTAAAATTGGAGAAAATTGGGGAGATTATTATTATATCTATTTGATTACAAGATATGAATTTAAAATTTTATATTATGAATGTTGCATTTGAAGATTCCATAAGTATCGCATTGTTGAGTATTTTGAGGGAAAAAATAAAATGGAATTTGATTTTTGTCTCGAGGATTTTCAGGAATACGATAATTACAGAATTTTGAAAAATATTGAAATGACAATGTGGATTGATTATGTGGGTTTTAAATTTTGACGGAAGGTAATATAACGAGTAAATACTACTATTGGGGATCTTGAATTTCGAGGACAAAATTCTTTTAAGGAGGGTAGACTTGTCACTACCACATTCCAAAAACAGGGGTATTTTTGACTTTTTGTATATTATTAAATTGTGTGTATTTAATTTAAATAATTGCATTAGATGTGTATTTATAATATTATATATATACTGAGTTCATTAATGTTGGAGCTGGTAGACTTGACCTAGAAGCCCACTAGATGAACACCTGACCAAATTGTAGGGTTATGGAATTAATTTGTATTATTTAGAACTTAATTAATTAAGGTTGTAATTATTACCGTAATTTTAATTAATTGTTGCGCCTTTCCGTTGCTTCGATATTTGGAGTGCTACCCTAGATTTTGCGTTCCAACAAATTTTATAACCTTGCCCTAGACGTGCCCGCCTTCCATTATGACCTTTTTGTAACTCGTAATTATGTTCTCTTGTGCTTCATTTTAGCCGCACAATATTCATCGCGGACGTTTATTTAATTTCTAAATAAAATCTGACTTTGTATCGTTGTGCGTTCCAATCAAAATTGGAGACAATCTTGACCCATTTTTCGTGCAACCCAAATTAGGGTAATATTCTGTTATGAGTCTTCTTCACTAATGCTTATTATGACTCAACCTAATTTTGGCTCCATGTACTCCTAATTAATTTTAGAACACCGCTTGCATTTATTTCTAATTAAATTGGGGATACCATTTTGACTAATCCCGTTTAATCCCAATTTAATTCCAATACCCCATTAATTAAGCCCATAAAAAACACACAACACCCCCTCACCGTACAAAATACCAAACACCAATTCCCCTACCAATTTTTCATCATTTCATGTGTCTGTGCAAATACCCAAATTTATGGGGGCTAATTTGCAAATGTTGCATTAGGTGTCAACACCCCCATTGGTTCAAACCAAATGGAGAGCCCTAAATGTTTGACTAGTCAACAACCCTCATCCTTATATGAGTAAATTCTCTATGTCAAATCCTGACCACCCATTCAAAATGGGTGCATCAACACCACTCATTTCCCACTCACCATCCTATTTAATGTCACATCACCTCACCCTTCCCAACAAGCCCTAATCCCCAAACCTAGGGAAGCCCCTATCTCCTCCCTCCTCACAAACACCAACGTAGCTTCCCTTTTCTTTTCATTTTTCTTCTTCTTCTTCCTTCTTCTTCCTCTTTATCTATTATTATTTTTGGGTTGTATTAAACCATCTCCACCCCGGCCAAGCTCCGGTCAGCGTCCGGCCTCCCTTCGGTCAACCAGCCTGTACCCTGCCTCCTCCTCAACCCCGAGCTCATCTCCCCGGCCCCTCCATATTTCAGTCCGGCCAACCCGAAGCAGCTCCACCCCCATCATCAGCAGCTCCACCACCATCATCACCATTAGAACCACCTCTACCACTCATCCCCCGGCCAGGCTCCGGCCTGCCGTCCAACCTCCTCCTCGACCAGCCTCCTTCCCCGACCACCGAGCTCGATCCCGTTCAGCCAACGACGAGATCCCCCGCAACACCACAACAAACAATCACCACCTTCACCATCATCAACTGCCCCGGCCAACCTTTCCCCGGTGCTACTGTTCCATCCCCGCCGGCTCTCCCTACTTCGACCGAGATCCACCTCTACTCGACTGTCTCCGGCCTCCCTCCAGCATCACAGCCCCGAGAGCTCCTCCCCTTCCACGTCGAATCGGCCTTTCCCGCCTGAAGCTCCCCGAGCAGCTCTCCCGACTCGGCCATTCTCCTCGACTCCCCTCTTCCCGGGCTCGACATCACAGCAGCCCGTACCACCTGAAGCCCCGCCGACCTCCTCCATTGCACAGTCGACCCTGCTGCATCCACCCGCTGGATCCCCGGTCGAGCACGAGCTCCGGCGTGCCCGTCCTCCCCACGGCTTCCAGCTGCTCCCACGAGCTCTGGTCAGCTGCTCTTTCTGGCCAGCCACCTCATCGTCCTTATCATCGTCATCATCGTCGACGTCTTCGCCATCATCGTGCGCAGGTTCGATCCTCCCCTCGTGTACGTGTACATGTTTGAGTGTAGTGTATATACGTATGTATTGGATTCTATGTAATAGTATATATGTATCATACGTAATAGTATATATGTATTCACATATATACATATGTATATGCATGTATATTGGGTTATTTTCATATAGTATATATTTGATAAAATGTATATAGTATAAACTCAATTGGTGTATTAGTATTGTATATTTTAATATTAATGTTGATAATATATATATACATATATATATATGGTATATGTATTTATCTGGTATATGTACTAATATATATATTTTAAATGGGTTTTGGGCATACATATGATGTATATATATATATATATATTGGTAAGTTAGTTTTGTTCAATTGTTATGGTAAGTATGTACATATATTTAGTATGTGTACATTATTCAATATGATGTATATATATATATTGTTCAACTAATATATATATTATATATGTAATTAAATGGTATATGTATATATTGTATATATATTTAATTTGGTATATGTATATACTGTAAGTATTAATGGTAGTTATTAATAATATGTATATTGTATATATATACTAGGTGACCCATAGTTACTTTGTCCTGTGCCCATGTAGTATGGTAGCAGACTGCCATATGTACATCGACGTACTGGCAAGACCCATATCATCGACTGTCTGATTGCACAGCAATTACAGACGCGACGCCCGTGTAACTTGACGCACTTGACCCTAGTTGACTAGTGCTACACCTGGCATAGCCCCTGAGTTCGATGTATTTTTTATTGTGTGTTAGTGTAGCAACTGATACAAATTTTGTATTATTTTATGATATGTATATAGGACTGTTGGATCATCCAGATGATACTCTGGAATAGGATATAGATATTACTAGCTAAGGACCCAAGACGAGTACATTCTCTGATAATTTTCAATTTTTTGATAATATCTATAATTCCAGTATCTAAAGATGTTACATCTGATTCTTGACACTATGCTACACGGACTAGTATATAGATTGGACCTACAATCATGAGATGTTACATTGATGATATAGGATATTGCTCGTATATAGTGACGTGTCGTGATTGGATCCACTGTACTAGTTGGGGGCGGGGAAAAATATTAGTAGATTATATGATCATACCCAACTCTACATGCATCATAGCTCACTCCATATCTCACGTCGGGTGCGGCCTGACCATTACATGCCTCATAGCTGTTATATATGATTAGCCTGACCTCTACATGCATCATAGCTAACCAAATGGTTAGCCTGACCTTACATGAATCATAGATAATCATATGTAACCAGCCTGATCCTGTCCCACGCCGATCACATGATAGACTGATATTTTAAACACTTAGAATAGTTACAGTTCTCTATTTTAGATCATATACTACATCACCCGTATATGATATTGTACCTCGTTCTCTTCGTTTCATATATACTCTGACTGTATCATATTGCTTATATTGCCTGTTGTTTGTGGTAGAAAACGAAAAGAATGAAAGATGTATTCAAGACGGGGTTAACACAAGACCCGTGTTCTTTTGTTTACAAACAAACTTGTACAATGTAATCCTATACGAGGATGTAGGAGTACAATTTATTTAATTTGGGTATAAATTGCTATAGGTGTCTGATCTGCAGTCGATCACTTTAGCCCTTGGACCACACGACGGTGAAGAAGTATCGTAGAAGACAGGAGGTAGCTTCAAAGGTTGCAAAAGAGGGTGGATGCACGATGCCAAGGTCGTCGATCCCTACCCCTTGCCTGAGCTCCGGGTTCCTCTCTCTCTCTCTCTCTCTCTCAATCTCTTCTCTCTCCTTGTTTTTCTTGACCTTGTCCGATCTCCTTTTCAGAAGTCTGATCGTTGATCAATTTCTTCGACCTTGGGTCTGATATTGGTTTTCTTGACCAATTTCCCGACCTTGTTTCTCATTGATAGAGGTCTCTATTTATAGAGTTTTAGTGACAGTGACCACTCAGTTGGTGTAAAAACCGAGGAGTGGAATCACAGTACCCTTTTACACGACGGTTAAAATAACCAATGCCTACGTATAGATGATCCTTTGAATGACCGTATAACGCGGGTCCAACTAAGGGACACAATGCGTATTGTTGCTACGAAGATCACGACGTAAAAGCCACGTAGGTAGGTATCCTCCGTGTAGAAGAGGTGGGCGTAAAAGCTAATGTTTGTCACCATGGCATAGAAGCCAAAATAGGCATAGAAGCCAGGTAGGCATAGAATCCTGATGGCATAGAAGCCTAGTGAGCATAGAAGCTGAGGAGGCGTAGAAGCCGAGAGAGCATAAAAGCTGAGGAGGCGTAGAAGCCCAAAGAGCATAAAAGCTGAGATGGTGTAGAAGCCCTGAGAGCATAACAGCTGAGGAGGCGTAGAAGCCCTGAGAGCATGGAAGCCGAGGAGGCGTAGAAGCCTTGAGAGCATAACAGCTGAGGAGGCGTAGAAGCCCTGAGAGCATAACAGCTGAGGAGACGTAGAAGCCCTGAGAGCATGGAAGTTGAGGAGGCGTAGAAGCCCTGAGAGCATAACAGCTGAGGAGGCGTAGAAGCCACTACGCAATGCTGAGTGCTGACGTGGACGTCTTTAGCCGGAATCACAGCTTTTGAAGATATAATCAAATCTCTCACATTAAATGCAGAGATCTGCCACCATCCTGTGCATTAATTGCGAAGGCGTGTTCTGAAGGCCTGCCCCCGTTCTGAGCATCAGGCGAAGAGACGTGCCTCGAGCTTTGTACAAAGTGCAGCTTTTGACGTGGCAGTCTGTTTGTCTTCCGCGGTGTGTAGACGGTTCACGTTTGCCTGTGTAGAACAAGGCAGCGTATCCCTTTGTATGCGAAAAAGCAGTTTACGCAAGGGGGGTGTCACCACACGATGGTTCGGTGATTCTTAATCAAATCCCCTGCATTAAATGCAGAGATCCGCCATCATTCTGCGCATTAAATGCGGAGGCGTGTTTTTGAAGGTCTGCAGCTCTTCTGTGCATTCGTCGCAGAGACGTGCCTCGAGAAGACTATCACCGTCTTGTGCACCAATCGCAAAGACGTGCCTCGAGCCCTGTACAAAGTGCCGCTTTTGACGTGGCAGGCGGTTTGTCTACTGCGGAGTGTAAACAGCTCATGTCTGCCTGTGTAAAACAAGGCAGCATATGTCACTACCACGTTCCAAAAATAGGGGTATTTTTGACTTTTAATAATATTTAATATTATTGTAGTTACAATTAATTAATTACATGATAGTTTATTTGATTTTAATTTAAATGATTATGTGATGTGTAATTAAATATAGTATTAGATGCAGTGCTCATTTATTTTGAGCTAGCAGACTTGACCTATAAGCCAGTAGACGAACACCTGTCGGAATTATGGAATTTTTGTATTTAATTATTTATTTAGAATTTATTTATTGGAGATTGTAATTAATTACTGTATTTTAATTAATTATTGTGCATTGCCTTTGCTTCGATATTTGGAGCGCTACCCTAGCTTTTGTCTTCCACCAAATTTCACAATCTTGCCCTAGACATGCCCGCCTTCCATTCTGCTATTTTTGTAACTCATAATTATACTCTCTGTGCATTATTTCTAGCCGCACAAAAATCATCGCGGAAGTTATTTAATAAATCCTTAATTTGTATCGTTGTGCGTTCCAATTTAAATTGGGGACAATCTTGACCTATTTTTCGTGCGGCCCAAATTAGGGTAATATCCTGTTCTGAGTCTACTTCATTATTGGTATTGATGACCTGACCTGATTTTGGCCCCATGTACTCCTAATTAATTTTAGAACACAGCTTGCATTTTATTTCTAATTAAATTGAGGATAACATTTTGACTGATTTCATGAATCCTAATTTAATTCTAATACCCGATTAATTAAACCATGTCTAACGCACAACACCTTCTCACCATAAAAATTACTAAACACATTTTTCTCCACAAATTTTGTGTCATTTTATGTGTTTGTGCAATTTCCCGAATTTAAGGAGCCAAGTTGCAATTATTCAATTGTAGGTGTCATCACCCATTGGCCAAGACCGAATGGAAAGGTTATTTATTTGTGGACCAAATTGCATTTTCCCCACTCAACTTTACATGAAAACAATTTCCTTCATGAACAATCCTAGTCACTCATTTGCAATTGGACCATCACCACCCTTCATCCATCTCACCCTCTCCCCTATTTAAAGTCACATCAAACCCTAATCCCTAGAAAACCTAGGTTTCCCCACCTCTCTCTCTTCTCCATCCTCACAAGCCTCCAACGTAGGTTCCCAATTTTCTCCATTCTCTTTCCTTTCTTCTTCTATTTTTCTTCTTCTTCTTCCTCCCTTCTTCTTCTCCTTCTTTTATTTTTTTTGAATTTGAAATTCAAAAAGGGGGGGATCAAAGTTCCATCACCACCACCATCTCTTTTTCCAGCCACCCAACCGACCTTCCCGGCCGAGCCCCGGTCAGCCGACGCTGCTGCACCCGGCCGGCGCTGCCTCGACGCGTCCGGCGGCCAGCTCCCTCCGGCCAGGCGACCTTGCTGGCTGCTCCTCCAACCGCTGATCACCCGAGGCGGCCCGACTACAGCCGACTGTAGCTAGCTCCGGCCGCCAACTTCTCAACCCCCACCTTCCTACACTCCGTTTTCGGCCAGTTTCGTCGAGCCCGACCCGCTGCAGCTCCTCCAGCCGAGCCTAGCCTCGAGCTCCTGACCGGAGCAACTCCCCATCCATTCAACTCCGGCGGTGCTCCTCTCAACTCCGACCACGGCATCAACTCCTCCATCTCCTTCTTCCATCTCCACCTATCACCACTACCATCAACTCCACCACCACCTACATCTATTACCTCCTCCTCCTCCCTGTACTCCGGCGGTCCCTGCCGTACTCCGGCCAGCATGCCGACCCCCAACACTCTGTGAGTTTCCTCCTCTTCCTCTCCCTCCTTCTTTTTGTATATGTATTTTTGCATATACGTATATGTGTGTGTAGGTGTATACGTGTATGTATGTATGTTCGTATAATTCTCCCTAGATATATATATATATATATATATATATATATATATATATATATATATATATATGTTAATGTATGTCTCTAACCTATTTTTATTTGTGTATATATGTTTTATATATATATACGCGTATATGTATATATATATCTTGCGTATTTCTCTATTTTATACGTATTAAATGTATATATATATTAATTTATCTGTATATATATATATATATATGTGTTAATGTATGTAATGGTATAAATACAAATATGTATTTTTAGTATATGTATAAACATATATATATAATGTATAAATGTAAGAAATGTAAATTTTCACTAGTACATATATATGTATACATGTATATTCTTAAATATAGTTATGAATAAATGTGTTATGTATATTTATAGCATATAAATATATATCTATATACTTCTATTTAGTGTATAATACTTATATGTATTTTGTACAAAACTACTGATATACATTTATATATAATACTTATATGTATTAAATTAAAACATATATATATTCTCTGAGTATAAATGTATATTTAATTATGTATTTCCTACTAGATGACCCTAGCTGACTAGTGCCCTGCCTGGCATGGCCCTGAGGCCAGTGTTTATAGACTGTGTGTTAGGATAGCACCTGATACAAGTGTTATTGTGATATGTTTTTAGGACTGTTGCTTCATCCAGGGGATACTCTGGAATAGGACATCAATAATTACCAGCTAAGGATCCAAGGTAAGTACATTCTCTGATAATTTCCAATTGTTGATAATTCCTATAAAGTTCAATAATCTAAAAATGTTACATCTGAATCCTTGACACTGTGCTACACGGACTAGTATAGCTTGGATCTGCAGTCATGAGATGTTACATTGATTATCGTATTAACATTGTACACTACATGTATATTAGATATCGTACATGATAGACTGGACTTGCTCGTGTATCGTGGCGTGTCATGGTTGGATCCACAGTACTAGTTGGGGGAGGGGAAGTAGTTAGTAAGAAATGTGATCATAACCTCTTATTGCAGTGTAGAACAATTGTAAGTGTTATTCATGCTCTTCACCCATGATTAGCCAGGCCCTATAGCTATCGTACATGTTCCCAAGCCGATCATATTTCGAAACTACTATTTCAAACACTTAGAATAGATTACAGTTCCCTATTTAAATCATATACTACATCACCCGTATATGATACTGTACCTTGTTCTTGCCATTTTCATATATGCGCTGACTGTGTCATATTGCCTATTGCCTGTTTCTTTACATTTCCTGTCTCTTTAATTGCCATTGCATTTATTTCACTGTCTTCTTTCAGTATCTAGCATCATCTGTTTATTACTTTATAGTCCTTATCAATTATATGGAACTGTTATTTGAGATTTGTACTTTGCTCCTTCCTGACTGGAAATATTTTTCCAGACTATGCCTTAGAGGACCGCTGTCCGACACTTTATGGACCATATGGTGAGTAGCTGCAGACTTGGTTGTTTAGTCATGATTCCAGGAGGTCTAGCCGGAATCACTAATTCTTCTAGTTTTCTGATTAGTTCTTTTAGCAGACTATTGGTACCGGATTTGTCTCCGGCATTTTATTGAGACTTGGATATTTGTTGAGTTAGACTATTACTTCTTGACTTGTGTTGTATTTAATTTTTGTTCGAGATCTTATCGTGCTGTAATCCTGTGATTGAGTATGTGTTCATTTTATTCGTGTCATCCGTGCCTCCTTATGGAGATTGGATGCTTGTGTGAGCTTGCTAGATAGTATCATGACCTTGACAGCGTTCTACCGCCGATGCTGCGGCGTAGGCTGGACGTACCCACGTACTCGTGCCCCTAAACCGGGTGCGGGTCGTGACACGTTTTTAGTGGTGGCCCATGCAGGTCAGACTTCGCGAGTTGTGCGATGTCGTAGTAGTATGGCATCTTTGTTACACTATTGCGTGCCTGCGATAGGATCTAGGACATAGGATACTAGGACGAGAGCGAATACTCAATCACAATTCCTTGAGAGATTCCTGGGATGACCCCTGAGAATCTTGTTATAATTTTTAATTTAAAATCATTCCCTTGTTCCGTCCATTCTCACTTGTTGATTGTTGATTAGTTATTAAATTAGGATTTTGGTTTCATAGTAGGGTTTGATTTCGTATCAAGATGAATTTACAGACTAATTTATGGTATTATCTGATGACGCATGTCGAAGAGGACAGTGAGAAGATTAACACTAGGGCTATTGGACTACTAGATATAGATTTAAATTATAAATTGAAGATTGAAAATGGATTGCATTTTTGAATTTTGAGAAGTTGAGATAATATTGTTATTAAAATTTTGAGGAATTCAGATTCGATTCAATGAACATAGACAAAACTGTAAGGATTTTTGGAAGTGATAAAATTTTCATTCAGTATTTGAATGTTTGACTTTGAGGAAGGTATATGCATTATACTTTAAATTATTCGAGGAGTTAGTTTCGAGGACTTTATTTGGAGGATAAAATCTTATAGTGAGAGAGATATATTAGTATATAAGTAGATGAGATGCATGTGTAAGGATCTGTTGGCTTGAGCGTGATTTAGATTTCACTGCCAACTGACTTAGGTGTTCATCTAGGATGGTATTAGAGAGAGCAGTACTTAGTATAGGGTGTTGCAACTGTTATGCACTTGAGTGATAAGGATAACTAGTATCAGCGATTGCAGTAGGTAAGGAAGCTAGCAGTGAGTGTGCTTGTGGTAGGACTGTGGTACCTAGAGGGTTAGAGGTATCAAACCTTGGATGTATCTTTGACCTGTGCAATCACAACTAGGATTTTTCTTTCAATCTATTTATCTTGAATGTTGCTTCTTTAGAACTATACTGTCCTTCCTTGATGATATCGCATTTTTGCCTAAATTGATTCTTTGGGATCTGTCTTCAGGATGTCGCCGCAGACACGGTCTATGAGAGCGGGAACATCAGCTTTAGAGGGGTCTGCCAGCTCTCCACCTGAGGGACAGACAGCCGTAGTTCCTCCTACATCTCCAATGCACGTAGGTGTATCGGCACTTTTCGGGGATCCTCTACCCTCACCTGTTCAGAAGATTGCCGCAGCTATGACGGACAACCTTCCTCCTCCACCGACTCCGATTCCCGGAGGTTTGCCCATTGACGGGACGCAGATGTTTACCTTGATCCAGGGCATGGTAGATGCCCAGAGAGTGACGGCAGACGCTCAGCGAGTTCAAGCTGAGGCTCAGAGGGTGCAAGCAGAAGCGCACCAGGCACAAACCGAGCTGATGAGAGAGAACATGGAGAATGCTCATCAGGTGACTCTCCAAGCTTTGGAGAGAGTAGCACAGTACCAGCAGTTTTCTGGCCAACAGCAGCAGAGATCAGGCACTATAGTGGATTTCAAGAGGATGATGCCTCGAGAGTTCAAAGGCACCGAAGCGATACTCTATGCTGACGACTGGCTAGAGGATATAGAGAGGAGCCTGCGATTGACCCAGATTCCGGAGAACTTGCAGATAGAAGCCGCTGGCAGTCAGATGTTCGATATCGTACTCACATGGTATCGCACGGAGCCGAGAATTACTGTACAAGGACTTACTTGGGAGACCTTCAAGGAACTCTTCAAGGAGAAGTTCTTTCCCGACATGGCATTGGGAACCTTGGAAAGTCAGTTTCATGACTTGGTTCAAGGAAACATGTCGGTCGACGAGTACACTGTAAAATTCTGTAGATTGAGCCATTTTGCATCGTCTATGATTCGGGACCCAGGAGATCGAGCCCGAAAATTTAGAAAGGGGCTGACGAGAGAGATTAGGTCGCGTACTTCTGGTCGTCGTACCGCTACCTTTGAGGCTATCTTGATGGATGCTCAGATTGCAGAAGTGGATCTGGATCTCAGGCCTAAGAGGGGTCACAATACTTTTGGAGATACGAATGGTAGCACATGACCAGCCAAGCATTCCCGTTTTCAGCACCAACAGCAGTACCAAGTACCATTTCATATTCAGCAACAACCAGGGATATTTCAGCATCCACCGCAGTACCTAAAACCAGTTCCTATCCAACAACATCCATGGGCGTATCAATATCAACAACAGTACCAGGCACCAGTCCGTGTTCAGCAGAATCAGCAACAGCCTCCGAGAGAGACACGGCAGACTTGTCATTTCTGTAAGAAGCCAGGTCACCTTTGGGAGAGCTGTAGAACGAGACTAGGACTTTGTTTGCACTGCGGCACCGCGGGACATCGAGTAAGGGATTGTCTCCTAGCCCCTTATCTTCCCGGCCAGCGCGCAGCTTCAGATTATAGAGATCCAGTTAGGCTACTTGTGGAACCGTATATTGCTCAGCACCCGCGAATGGAACCACCCCAGCAGGGCGGGGCATTTGCGATGACGGTCGAGGAGACCGATACTACAGGTAATGTGTTAGCAGGTTTTGTTCTTTCCTTCCTCTGTCCCTCTCTACTTGATTGATTGATTGATACCTTTGTACCGTAGCTTATATGCATGATTTCTTGTTATAATGTAGTTAGTAGTACACCCTGATACAGAGACTGAAATACCATGACAAAAGACACCATGACCGTACATATCCCCTTAGGTTGCATGTTGTATGATTGTAGAAAGATCTTTCGTAGATCAGGATTATTGGGGTTGGACCATGACGAAGATTTCTGAAGGGGTTATGACTTGACAAGAGAGACACGATGATTAAAAATTCGAGGATAACCATTGATTTAATAGAGGATTAAGAAATTAACATGGCATAATTGGTGGTTTATGAATTCCAGGAAGATTATAACATGATTAAATTGGTTATTAAAATTTGGAAATTCTGGGAGATTATTAATATATTTATTTGATTGCAAGTTATGAATTTTAGAATTTTATATTTGGATGTTGCATTTGGAGAATCCTTAAGTATCGTATTGTTGAGTATTTTGAGGAAAGGGGAAATCGAGGAATAAAATCATTGATGGATTAATGTTTGAATTCAAACTTTTGGGAATTTGATTTACATTTTCTATATGTGCATTGATTAAAATCAAATTAGAGGACTGGATATTAAATTCTCAGTATTGAATTATTAACTAAAATTTCGGAGAAAATTTTTGATAAAATAAAAAAAAATGGACCTTGATTTTTATTCCGAGGATTTTTTGGATGCAATAGTTTCAAAATTTTTAAAAATTGTGAAAAGACATTGTGGATTATTACCTGATTTCATGGATGATGAATTTAAACTTTGAGGGAAATAATAATGTGTATGAATAAATGCTACTTGGAGGATTTAAATTTTGAGGACAAAATTCTTTTAAGGAGGGTAGACTTGTCACTACCACGTTCCGAAAACAGGGGTATTTTTGACTTTTAATAATATTTAATATTATTGTAGTTACAATTAATTAATTACATGATAGTATATTTGATTTTAATTTAAATGATTATATGATGTGTAATTAAATATAGTATTAGATGCAGTGCTCATTTATTTTTAGCTAGCAGACTTGACCTAGAAGCCAGTAGACGAACACCTGTCGGAATTATAGAATTTTTGTATTTAATTATTTATTTAGAATTTATTTATTGGAGATTGTAATTAATTATTGTATTTTAATTAATTATTGCGCATTGCCTTTGCTTCGATATTTGGAGCGCTACCCTAGCTTTTGTCTTCCACCAAATTTCACAATCTTGTCCTAGACATGCCCGCCTTCCATTCTGCTATTTTTGCAACTCATAATTATACTCTCTGTGCATTATTTCTAGCCGCACAAAAATCGCCGCGGACGTTATTTAATAAATCCCTAATTTGTATCGTTGTGCGTTCAAATTTAAATTGGGGACAATCTTGACCTATTTTTCGTGCGGCCCAAATTAGGGTAATATCCTGTTCTGAGTCTACTTCATTATTGGTATTGATGACCTGACCTGATTTTGGCCCCATGTACTCCTAATTAATTTTAGAACACAGCTTGCATTTTATTTCTAATTAAATTGAGGATAACATTTTGACTGATTTCATGAATCCTAATTTAATTCTAATACCCGATTAATTAAACCGTGCCTAACGCACAACACCCTCTCACCATGAAAATTACTAAACACATTTTTTTCCACAAATTTTGTGTCATTTTATGTGTTTGTGCAATTTCCCGAATTTAAGGAGCCAAGTTGCAATTATTCAATTGTAGGTGTCATCACCCATTGGCCAAGACCGAATGGAAAGGTTATTTATTTGTGGACCAAATTGCATTTTCCCCACTCAACTTTACATGAAAACAATTTCCTTCATGAACAATCCTAGCCACTCATTTGCAATTGGACCATCACCACCCTTCATCCATCTCACCCTCTCCCCTATTTAAAGTCACATCAAACCCTAATCCCTAGAAAACCTAGGTTTCCCCACCTCTCTCTCTCCTCCATCCTCACAAGCCTCCAACGTAGGTTCCCAATTTTCTCCATTCTCTTTCCTTTCTTCTTCTATTTTTCTTCTTCTTCTTCCTCCCTTCTTCTTCTCCTTCTTTTATTTTTTTTGAATTTGAAATTCAAAAAGGGGGGGATCAAAGTTCCATCACCACCACCATCTCTTTTTCCAGCCACCCAACCGACCTTCCCTGCCGAGCCCCGGTCAGCCGACGCTGCTGCACCCGGCCGGCGCTGCCTCGACGCGTCCGGCGGCCAGCTCCCTCCGGCCAGGTGACCTTGCTGGCTGCTCCTCCAACCGCTGATCACCCGAGGCGGCCCGACTACAGCCGACTGTAGCTAGCTCCGGCCGCCAACTTCTTAACCCCCACCTTCCTACACTCTGTTTCCGGCCAGTTTCGTCGAGCCCGACCCGCTGCAGCTCCTCCAGCCGAGCCTAGCCTCGAGCTCCTGACCGGAGTAACTCCCCATCCATTCAACTCCGGCTGTGCTCCTCTCAATTCCGACCACGGCATCAACTCCTCCATCTCCTCCTTCCATCTCCACCTATCACCACTACCATTAACTCCACCACCACCTACATCTATTACCTCCTCCTCCTCCCTGTACTCCGGCGGTCCCTGCTGTACTCCGGCCAGCAAGCCGACCCCCAACACTCTGTGAGTTTCCTCCTCTTCCTCTCCCTCCTTCTTTTTGTATATGTATTTTTGCATATACGTATATGTGTGTGTAGGTGTATACGTGTGTATACGTATATGTATGTATGTATGTATGTATGTATGTTCGTATAATTCTCCCTATATATATATATATATATATATATATATATATATATATATATATATATATATATATTTATATATATGTTAATGTATGTCTCTAACCTATTTTTATTTGTGTATATATGTTTTATATATATATACGCGTATATGTATATATATGTATATATATATCTTGCGTATTTCTCTATTTTATACGTATTAAATGTATATATATATTAATTTATCTGTATATATATATATGTGTTAATGTATGTAATGGTATAGATACAAATATGTATTTTTAGTATATGTATAAACATATATATATATAATGTATAAATGTAAGAAATATAAATTTTCACTAGTACATATATATGTATACATGTATATTCTTAAATATAGTTATGAATAAATGTGTTATGTATATTTATAGCATATAAATATATATCTATATACTTCTATTTAGTGTATAATACTTATATGTATTTTGTACAAAACTACTGATATACATTTATATATAATACTTATATGTATTAAATTGAAACATATATATATTCTCTGAGTATAAATGTATATTTAATTATGTATATCCTACTAGATGACCCTAGCAGACTAGTGCCCTGCCTGGCATGGCCCTGAGGCCAGTGTTTATAGACTGTGTGTTAGGATAGCACCTGATACAAGTGTTATTGTGATATGTTTTTAGGACTGTTGCTTCATCCAGGGGATACTCTGGAACAGGACATCAATAATTACCAGCTAAGGACCCAAGGCAAGTGCATTCTCTGATAATTTCCAATTGTTGATAATTCCTATAAAGTTCAATAATCTAGAAATGTTATATCTGAATCCTTGACACTGTGCTACACGGACTAGTATAGCTTGGATCTACAGTCATGAGATATTACATTGATTATCGTATTGACATTGTACACGACATGTATATTAGACATCGTACATGATAGACTGGACTTGCTCGTGTATCGTGGCGTGTCATGGTTGGATCCACAGTACTAGTTGGGGGCGGGGAAGTAGTTAGTAAGAAATGTGATCATAACCTCTTATTGCAGTGTAGAACAATTGTAAGTGTTAATCATGCTCTTCACCCATGATTAGCCAGGCCCTATAGCTATCGTACATGTTCCCTAGCCGATCACATTTCGAATCTACTATTTCAAACACTTAGAATAGATTACAGTTCCCTATTTAAATCATATACTACATCACCCGTATATGATACTGTACCTTGTTCTTTCCATTTTCATATATGCGCTGACTATGTCATATTGCCTATTGCCTGTTTTTTTACATTTCCTGTCTCTTTAATTGCCATTGCATTTATTTCACTGTCTTCTTTCAGTATCTAGCATCATCTGTTTATTACTTTATAGTCCTTATCAATTATATGGAACTGTTATTAGAGATTTGTACTTTACTCCTTCCTGACTGGAAATATTTTTCCAGACTATGCCTTAGAGGACCGCTGTCCGACACTTTATGGACCATATGGTGAGTAGCTGCAGACTTGGTTGTTTAATCGTGATTCCGGGAGGTCTAGCCGGAATCACTAATTCTTCTAGTTTTCTGATTAGTTCTTTTAGCAGACTATTGGTACCGGATTTGTCTCCGGCATTTTATTGAGACTTGGATATTTGTTGAGTTAGACTATTACTTCTTGACTTGTGTTGTATTTAATTTTTGTTCGAGATCTTATCGTGCTGTAATCCTGTGATTGAGTATGTGTTCGTTTTATTCGTGTCATCCGTGCCTCCTTATGGAGATTGGATGCTTGTGTGAGCTTGCTAGATAGTATCATGACCTTGACAGCGTTCTACCGCCGATGCTGCGGCGTAGGCTAGACGTACCCACGTACTCGTACCCCTAAACCGGGTGCGGATCGTGACAGCATATCCCCTCGTTCATGTGAAAGTAGTTTACACGAGGGAGATGGCGGTAACTGACAGCCTGGGTCGCAGTGCCGTGCTATCATTATGGCCGTCGCCTGGGTAGCCGAGCCGTATCCTTTTGTCTGAAGTCCAGACGTCAGGTTCATTGCAGGGTCTGACAGGTTCATCTCGGGGAGCACGAAGCGTTCCTCGTACGCTTTAATACCGTATTTGAAAGCGGATGTGTTTTATGCCATATAGTCGACGAAGCCCTCTGCTTTACGCTCTGAGGCGGCCTGGACATACTGCACTTACGCGGATGGTCCTGAGAAGCTCTTGTCTTGCCTGCTTGATGGCTCTGAGGTCATCTCTTTATGCTGCCCCGCACCAATAGGTTACGTATAGTCATCCGGCGTATTTTTCATGCTTCTACAAGACCCCCTTCAAAGCTTTTAAATTCCTCAAAATTTGAAACGCTTTGAATAAAGCATGAACCGTCCCTCGTAACTCGAAACGCCTTCTGAATGGAGCCCGAAACGGTCTAGTTTGACACGTTCTTCCAGGTCGGTCTTTATGGCGGATTTATTGGGGGTAGGTGTGACCTCGCTTGCCTATAAAAGGGCTGAGGAGTTAACCTGTTTCTTCTCATATTTCCTTTCACCATGCTGAGATGATCGCCGGAGTTCGTCGGGTCGATCTGGGGAAGAAGAAGACCATGTTCTTCCAGCATGTAAGGAGCCGAAAAAGACGGCGTCTTCGAGCAAGTGTCATCTGCAATGATGAACCATGGAAGGATATCTTAGCCTCCCTTGCTCGGGATAATCAGCAACTTTATATGGCATCTCACTCGGAGAGTGGGGAGGGGTCAGATTTGACCAGGCCGCTTGCAAGTGGCGCCTTCTCTCGTTACACTCTCGGGGATAAGAGAGAAGACTGTCACGACCCGCACCCAGAATTTGGGCATGAGTCGTGGGTACGTCCAGCCTACGCCGCAGCATCGGCGGTAGAACGCTGTCTAGGTCACAAACATAGTATATCCTGTCAATAGTCTCAACTCCGTACGGAGGACAATGATAAATAAACCACAGTTCTATAATATACTCAATCACAACCATAAACATAAGGGCACGATGAGAATTGAAAAGAGTTCTAAATAAAACCAACCACAATAAGTCTAACTCAAACCTGGGTCTAAACGACCCCACAAAGTCACAAATAATAAATACATCTCAGTCTCAGTCTAAAACAATAAATGTAGAAAAATAATCTAAGTACAGGCTGGTAGGTTCTCTTCTAGGATAGGCACCTCCTCTGGGATTTCTGGAGTGAAATCCTCCTCTATTCCTGGGCCGTAATGAGTAGGGCAAAAGTTCTCCAGGTCCTCTGAAAATGTTTACCCAGTCAGGATTGGAGCGAAGCACAAGCACTAACAGCAGTTTCATTAAATTGACAAAATCTATAAACAGTGTAAGAGATACAAGATGGAAATAAATACTGAAAATGAGAAGTACAGGAGAAAATGAAATAGACAATAGAGCATCTAGCAATGAACAATAAACAGTGAATGCTAGAACAAATATATCTGAATAAAGATAAAACATCTAGCTATGTGTTTGAAATATTAGTTTATTATGTGATCGGCTTGGGACTGGATCAGGCTGGTTATATATGATTAGCTATGATTCTTTTAGGTCAGGCTAACCGCATGGTTAGCTATGGTGCATATAGTGGTCAGGCTAATCATATATAACAGCTATGGAGCATATAAATGGTCAGGCTGCACCCGACGTGAGAAGTGGGGTGAGCTATGGTACATATAATGTTTGGATATGATCACATAATCTACTAATAGTTCCCCATCCCCCAGCTAGCACGATGGATTCCAATCATGACTCCTCATGATGGGGATCTAGAGTGCTAACCCGTGTATCCATAGTGTCAGAATCAAGTATGTAATACACTACAATTTATAGAAGTAATCAACAATGAAAACTGTCAGAGAATGTACTCGCCTGTGGTCCTGAGCAAAGTGTGAGGATCGATGCCCAAAATGGGATCACAATGACCTATTAGTGGAATATAAATGTCAAGTACTGAATTAAAGAAATAACAAGTTTAATTAATTAAGAAGATGGGGCTTCTAGGTCATGGGTCAGTCTATACCAGGTTAATTCTAAGGTTTACTAGTCCATACTAGCTAATTAGTTGTCATTCTTAGTTATAAACACTAGGATGTACTCATACTACCTCTATACCTATTTTATCTAGGTATTACCTTAACTATATATTACTACATTACATTACCAATAAACCTCACATACCTTAACTGAACTGATCCCCTTTATCCTTCAATGTCAATACCAACACTGATACATTACCTACTCTAGAACACCCCACCAATCTACCCTATACCACACACTAACTGATACATTCCTATTAACAAGTATCTCAAGGCCCCTTTTTATACTCTAGTATCAGGCACACCTTGCAGCCCCAGTTCTCAAATGCACACCCAGTTTACACAGGTTCTACACCCCTGATACTCACATACAGTTCACACACACATTAGATACTGCTACAAAATGCTACTGCCCCTAACACATCTACACAGTATACACCCTGACACACAAACCTGGAATTCTGAGACACACCCACTAAGGTTCTAGGCTTAACTGATACACATCACCCTACACATACCTACACATGTAGACACACACTAGGAAAACCCACAGTTAACTACACCTAACTGATAATACTGTATTCTAAGCTACACACACACACAGGCCTCTTCATCTCTGAAATATTGATACACTGCCATTGGGACACAGGTTACCACAAGCTACACTAGGCCATTAGGACTAATACACAGTTACATATAGCTTTCTACAGAAATCTGCACCTAATACACAGCTCTCACATACTAGTTAGGCTCACACATTGTTGCATCATTCCCTCACACACACATCCCATTCACAGCCATACATTCCCTCACTGGCACCCTAAGACACACACAGTCACTGCCATTTAAACCCAAGTCACTGACACAGTCAAGTTACCTATGCACACACAGGAAAACACAGTTGGTTTCTTGATAAACTGATACTGAAATTTAGACACACACAACTACAGTATATACACACAGGAAATGGAGAAAAACCTGGACACACACACTGTTTACATACAGCATCTCACAGACACTGAAACACCACAGAACATGGATACCTTGTACTCACTGCAACCTCTACACACATAGGTATCTGAACTGAGAACACACAGGTTCTAGTTTAACTCACTCCACCCACACACTTATATATATACTGATACACTATGGACTCAACACATATACACTATATCTACTCACTGATACTCTAGACTGGAACACATCCAAATGTATTCACTGATCTAAGGGATACACAGGTATGTAAACTCATTCACACACACACTATTCACATAGGTTCCTACAATCAACCCAACTAAAACCTGTTTTCCCCCATCATTTATGTGCACACAAATGCACTTGTGGACAGGTGCACAGCACAGCACATGAACTCAGGTCCTCCCTCTGAAAAGAAACCTCCTGCACACCATACTCACTGAACACACAGTTATCCCATGAATCTGCAGGAGACTAGGACACCCACATATACTTCACCTACATAACCAGATTCCTGATACCTAGTACTGAAACACTGATGTATATTAACACACCTACACCAAAGCCCGACAACACCGTATCCTTCCCTAACATAGTGCACACAGCACAGAAATCAAACAACAATATATCCACACATATGCATATATATATATATCAAATATCATACCTCAAATTAGATAATAACAAAGTAGGTTAGATAGGTAATTCCATCTTGGCATTACAACAAACACTTATCATGTGGAAAATAAGGTTTCACCTAGTTTACTCATGAACCCAACTTAAAACCCAAAAAATCGAGTTTAACCAACACACATGGGATGAAATCAATCTACCTACGAATACCTAGGGTTAGGGTTCCTGATACTTGGGAAAACAATGTTGGGGACACTTAAACCTAATCAAAACCCTAAAATTCGAACTACACACAGTTGGGTGGGTTCCTAAAGGCCATTAACATCTGAAAACAGGAATTTAATGAAGAGAAATAGGGTTTTTTACCTGCAGGGATGGTTTCTCCAATGAGGTTCTTCTTCTCCAAGGCTTCCTGACCCACGTTCCTTGCTTTTCTTTGCTTTGGAGGAGGAGAAAATGGAACCTAGGGTTTGATCTCGAAAATTGGGTGGGGAGATGGTTTCTCTTATGGAGGCTAGGGTTTCCTTTTTCTCTACGTGAAGAATGAGAGGGTTTCTTTTATATTAAGGCCCAGTTAGGGTTTCTAATGCATAGCCTAGGTTAAACCCCCTATGTTAAGTCATGTAGAACCTAATTGACTAAGGTTTAGTCAGTCTAGGGTTTGAGGGTTCACCCTAAAATTTGTATTGTAGGGTTTCATTAGAACTGGGTTTAAAATTAGGGTTAACTCACTAGGGTCTGTCCTAATGAGTTCTAGGGTTTGACCTAAAACCAAACATTACTAATAATAATATAATTAGTTACAAAACTCAGCAATTAATTAAATACATAATTATTTAAAATAGCTAAATTACATAAATGCCCTTATTTGGAAAAGTGGTAGTGACAAGTCTACCCTCCTAAAAGAAATTTTGTCCTCGAAATTG
Organism: Iris macrosiphon; assembly: GCA_036927795.1. Lineage (NCBI taxonomy): Eukaryota > Viridiplantae > Streptophyta > Magnoliopsida > Asparagales > Iridaceae > Iris > Iris macrosiphon. Next base: position 125,076,045 of record JAYESA010000013.1, read on the forward strand.
GACTGAACTACAACAAGAATGAAATCAGAAAAGGAAATATACCTCAAGTCTAGAAGAGGTACGGGTATTGCTCGCGCATCTCGTCCTCTCTCTCCCAGGTCGACTCCCCTGGAGAGTGATGTCTCCATGCAACACGAACCAAAGGAATGGTTTGGTTCCGCAATACCTTCTCTCTGCGGTCCAAGATCTCTACGGGCTGCTCGGGGTAGCTGAGCGTCGGACCAACCTCAATCTCCGAGTGATCAAGTACGTGACTAGGGTCGGCCACGTACCGTCTCAGCTGCGACACGTGGAATACATTATGCACTCCCTCCAATGCAGGCAACAAGTCTAGTCTATACGCCACTGCACCTACCCTTGCAAGAATACCGAAGGGTCCGATGTAGCGTGGGCTAAGCTTCCCGCCTCTGCCAAAACGAATCATTCCACGCGTCGGAGAAATCCGTAGGAATACTAGATCGCCAACCTAAAACAAAACAGTCTCAGCACGCAGTCTAAACAAACAAACACAAACCAGAAAATTAACAATCTATACCTGAAACTCAAGGGGTCTACGGTGGCTGTCGGCCCAATGCCGCTGTCTGTCCTGCGCCACTCGCAGTCTGTCTCTGATGAGTTTTACCTTTTCTGCCGCATCCACGACCATTTTTGGTCCTAGCAAGGCTCTCCCTCCAACGTCGTCCCACGATAGCGGTGTACGACACCTCCGTCCATAAAGAGCCTCAAATGGTGACATCTCGATGCTGGCCTGGTAGCTGTTGTTGTAAGCGAACTCTACCAGGTGCAGATGATCCTCCCAAGAACCTTCGAGATCTAGAACGCAAGTGCGTAGCATATCCTCGAGAGTCTGAATAGTCCTTTCAGACTGCCCGTCTGTCTGGGGGTGATATGCGGTACTGAACTTGAGCTGAGTGCCCAAGCTAGCCTGCAGACTCCTCCAGAAGTGGGAAGTGAAACGACTATCCCGATCTGAGACGATGCTCACAGGAACTCCATGAAGCCTAACAATCTGACGCACGTACATCTCTGCGAGCCTCTCTGTCGACGTGCCCACCTTGAAAGGTAAAAAATAGGCTAATTTGGTCAACCTGTCCACAATGACCCAAATCGTGTCTTTCCCTCCTGGAGAACGTGGAAGCCCTGAAACGAAATCCATGGTCACATGCTCCCACTTCCATTCTGGAATCGATAAAGGTTGAAGCAAACCACCTGGCCTCTGTCGGTCTGCCTTTACCTGCTGGCATACTAGACACCGGGATACGAAGCGTGCTACCTCGCGCTTCATTCCATACCACCATACGTGCTCCCTCAAGTCTCGATACATCTTGTTGGCACCGGGATGCATCGAGTACTGAGAGCGGTGTGCCTCCTACGAAACCTCCTCGCGTAGCTCCCCGCTAGGCACACATATCCTCGTGCCGTGCCGTAGAGAACCGTCATCTGCGATAGTGAAGTCGTCTGACAATCCCATCTGAACTTGTGCCCTGATACTCCTCAGAGTCTTATCATCGTACTGCGCAGCTCCGATCCTGTCCATCAGTTCGGACTGTATCTGCAATCCCCACATCTGAATCTCAGTACCGGGAACTAACACCTCAATCTCCAAGCTTTCCAGATCAGCCAACAAATGTCTATCAGTCGTCAAGTACATAGCCATCGGATACCTGCTCAAGGCATCGGCGACTACGTTAGCCTTCCCTGGATGGTACTACAATGAGATGTTAAAGTCCTTCATCAACTCTAACCACCTCCTCTGCCTCATGTTCAGCTCCTTCTGTGTGAATACGTACTTCAAGCTCTTGTGGTTTGTGAAGATCTCCACACGCTCTCCGTACAGGTAATGTTTCCACAGCTTTAGAGCGAAGATAACTGCTGCCAACTCTAAATCGTGGGTGGGGTAGTTCTTTTCATGAGGGCGTAACTGCCTAGAAGCATAGGCAATTACCTTCCCGTGCTGCTGAAGAACACATCCCAGACCCTTCCCTGAAGCATCACTGTAGATGGTAAAACCACCTGTCCCTGCTGGCAACGTCAAAATTGGAGCTGTCGTCAACCTCTTCTTCAGCTCATCCAATGCAGCCTGGCACTCCTCCGTCCACACAAAATCCACATCCTTCCTAGTCAGTCTGGTCATCGGCGCTGCAATCTTGGAGAAGTCTTGTACAAACCTCCTGTAGTATCCTGCTAGCCCGAGAAAACTCCTGATCTCAGCTACCGAACTGGGGGTAGCCCATGACTCCACTGCCTCGATCTTCTTTGGGTTTACCGAGATTCCGTCACCCGATACCACATGCCCAAGAAATTCGACCTTGTCAAGGAAGAATTCACACTTAGAGAGTTTTCCGTACAGCTTCTCCCTCCTGAGAGTCTCTAAGACCAATCTCAGGTGCTCTTCGTGCTCCTCCGGTATCTTGGAATACACAAGAATATCGTCGATGAACACCACCACGAACTTGTCAAGGTACTGGTGGAATACTTTGTTCATCAGGTTCATGAATACTGCCGGTGCATTGGTTAAACCAAATGGCATTACCATGAACTCAAACTGGCCGTATCTGGTTCGAAAAGCTGTCTTCGGCGTGTCTTCTCTCTTCACCTTCACCTGGTGATAGCCTGATCTCAAATCTATCTTCGAAAACACCCTCGCCCCGCTCAACTGGTCGAAAAGATCATCTATCCTCGGCAGCGGGTACTTGTTCTTGATAGTGATATTGTTCAAAGCTCTATAATCAATGCACATGTGCACCGTGCCGTCCTTCTTCGGTACGAACAGTACCGGAGCTCCCCATGGTGATGAACTGGATTTGATGAAGCCTTTGTCCTGCAGCTCCTCAACTTGCTTCTTCAGTTCTGCCAGCTCGCTATTGTTGACTCTATAGACATGTTGTGAAATGGGCTCCGCTCCTGGAACCAAGTCTATAGAGAATTCAACATCTCTGTCTGGCGTCAAGCCTGGTAACTCTTCTGGAAATACATCCAGGAACTCCGCTATCAGAGGATGTGGCAACTCCTCTTCTTCCATCCTGGCTCCGCAAAATGTGCTCCCTCTCTGTTCCGCTGCTCCTCTGACAACCTCAAACTCCAGCTCTCCTGGTGGTCTAAACAATACTCTGCCTCTATAACAATCTATAGTAGCATGATGTCTACTCAACCAGTCTATTCCGAGCACAATATCGTACCCCGGAAGTGGCATGACGAGTAAACTCACGCTCAAGTCTCGGCCTCCTACTAATACTCTCCTGTCCTTGCAGTGATCACGGACTAGGATAATACCTCCACCAGTCATGATCTTGCAAGTCCTAGCTAATGGTTCTGTGTCTAAATGATGTCGAAGTGCATATGATACAGACACAAAACTATGGGAAGCGCCAGAATCGAATAAGGTAAATGCGGGAATACAATCGAGAAGAACCGAACCTGTGATCAAGTCTCCTGCTGGCTCGATCTCCTCGACTGCCATGGCGTACGCTTGCCCCTGGGGTGCACCTCTCTGCTGCTGATGCTGGGCAAACCTCTAATTTTGCGGTGGAAGCGGTCCCCTCTGCTGTTGGCCTCCTACTGGTGCGGCAGGTACCCTGCCTGGTCCCTTCTGGGCGGCTGCTCCACCCTGACCTGGACGAATCCGAATGGTAGGGCAATCCCTCAGCTGATGTGTCGTCGATCCGCAGGACAAACATGAGCCCAATCTATGCCTGCAGATCTCTCTAGTATGTCCCATCTTCCCGCAGTACGCACACTGGATGGCGGGCTGAGTCTGCCTCTGCTGCTGTTGTTGCTGGACCTGCCCTCGGGCTGGTGCCTGATGCTGCTGGTGCTGCTGCTGAAAGGGCCTCTGCTGCTGCTGAAAGTGTGGACGCTTGCCTGGTCCCGCACTACTGTTTGCTCCTCCAGAAACATCGCGTCCCCTCTTGGGCCTGAGGTCCAAGTCGTCCTCGGCTATCTGGGCATCCATCAATATGCCCTCAAAAGTAGCGGTGCGACGTCCCGATGTGCGAGACTTGATCTCCCTTGCCAGCCCCTTTCTGAACTTCCGGGCCCTGTCCCCCGGATCTCTAATCATCGACGGCGCGAAGCGGCTCAGGCGACAAAACTCCACGGCATACTCATCGACGGACGAGCTCCCCTGGACTAAGTCATGGAACTGACTCTCCAAGGCTCCCAGGGCAACGTCAGGAAAGAATTTCTCCTTGAAGAGCTCCCTGAAATCCTCCCAAGTGAGTCCTCTGCGCAAGAGTCTCGGCTCCGTGCGAAACCATGTCAAGGCGATATCGAACATCTGACTGCCAGCGGCCTCGATCTGAAGTACCTCTGGAAGCTGCGCCAAACGCAAGTTCCTCTCGATGTCCTCTAGCCAATCATCGGCGTAGAGTATCCCTTCTGTCCCCTTGAACTCCCGAGGCATCATCCTCTTGAAGTCCACAATGGTGCCCGACCTCTGTTGTTGCTGACCAGGATGCTGCTGCTGCTGAGTGACCCTCTCCACAGCCTGGAGAGCCACTTGGTGAGCATTCTCCATGTTCACCCTCATCATCTCTGTCTGGGCCTGATGTGTCTCATCCTGCACTCTCTGGGCCTCTGCCGACGTCCTCTGGGCGTCGACCATGCCCTGAATCAAGGCGAACATCTGTGCTCCATCGACGGGCACACCTCCTGGATACTGAACTGGTGGTGGTGGTGGTTGTTCCGTCGTAGCTGCGGGGACCCTCTGAACAGGTGGTGGAGGACTCCCGAATGCTGCAGACACTCCCACATGTACTGGAGATATAGGAGGTGCTGCTGATGTCTATCCGGCAGCGCGAGAGGTGGCAGACCTCTCTGAATCTGCTGCTCCGAGTCTCTGGAACCTTCTTGGCGGCATCCTGAAGACAGATCGAAAGATTCAATTAAGGCAATAGATATGATATCAAGGAAGGACAGAAAAATTTCTAAAGGAATTAATCATTAAGAATAGTATCATAAGAATCAGAATTCCCTAATTGTGATTGAGCATATCCCTGGCCTAATTCCTACTTCCTAAAATAGGCTCGTAGTAATACTCTAAGCGAGCACCACTACGATATGGCTCTAATGTGAATCTAAGACTAAGACTAGACTACAGACTAGACCTGCATGGGCCACCACTAAGACAAGCTGTAACAGCCGTCCTCCCGTATTGAGTTGGGTGAAAAACTTCAACTCAATGGCGCGCGGAGCATGGGGTCTGCACAGCTTATGCAAGCCCCAACTCTGTCGCCTCCGCCGGTGATCATTGCCATATCAGCCAGTTTGCAGGAATTGACTGGCTGCTGGAGAAGATGGATGAAGAATTGACGCCCAGGCGAGAACCTGTCGGAACAGCTTCTGGGCGATCTTCAGACGACGATGAGGAAATCCTTTGTAGAAGGGATTTCCCTCATATGTAATCACGAAAATGAAGAAAAAAATCCCTTGTAGACAGGATTTCCCTCATATGTAATTATGATTTTAACTTTAATAAAGTCGTCTTTCTTCTCTGCATATGATCGTCTTTGCCATACGTTGCTGTGAAGTCTGAATATGTGCAGATTCGACACGTCTGATTCTTTACGCCGACTCTGATAGAAAGAGTATTAGGTCCCGTCCTGTCTTTTACGCATAACTAGTGATGCGCAACTGCTTTAGGAATGTAGGAACCGCGTAGAGTTTCTGAACTGTCTTCTGATAAACAGAAATTTTGTTTAGACTTCGTCTTCAAGAGTGACTTCTCAAAAATCCCTTGGAACAGGGTCGAGGAATAGCTGTCAAACTGAAATTGCTATCTTGATAGACGAGATATTTAGACTGGAGTCTGGATGAACCTCTATTTGACCCGAGAAGAGTAATTTCTCAATGTTTGAACTCTGTATGCTTCGGGTACTTGGGATATGTTGAGGCCAAGACGGAGTATCTTTTGTATGAACTCCTGTAATTGACCGCCTTGCTGTTCGGATATACGAAAAGTCGGAGATCCATAGTGTAGATGAGCTAAAAATCCTGAGTTCGTAGCCTATTGAGCGTAGAAAGCCACCGAGCGTGAGATCATAGGTTTGGTATCTGCTGAGCGTAAAATTGTAGGTTTGTAGCCTCTCGAGCGTAAAAGCTACCGAGCACAAAAGGCATCCGGGCATAAAACCATAGACTTATAGCTTGCGAGCGTAAAACCGTAGATCTCTAGCTGTCGAGCGTAGAAAGCTCCTTAGCGTAGAACTGTAGATTCGTAGCCTGTGAAAAAGAAATCTTCCGAGCATGAAATTGTGGATCTGTTGCCTCCGAGCGTGAACTAAACACCACCAAGCGTGAGACCATAGGTTTGTATCTGTTAAGCGTGAAGTCATAGGTTTGTAGCCTCTCGAGCGTAAAAGCTACCGAGCACAAAAGGCATCCGGGCATAAAACCATAGACTTATAGCTTGCGAGCATAAAACCGTAGATCTGTAGCTGTCGAGCGTAGAATGCTCCTTAGCGTAGAACCACGAATCTGCTTTGCATGAAAATTTTTCGAATTTGTTGACTATCCGTCTTTCGAGAGTAGTGGGCTGCCGTAGTACCCAATCATAACCAAATATTAATTTGCGAGATTTTGTTAGGGTTTCGAGGAGTCCGTCCGAGGATTCGAGAAGTCGATCCGAAGCCTATATATATCCCGAGCTTTTGAGAGAAAAACTTTTCATCTGTTTTCTGCGAAAGAGAGTCTTCGTCTGTTCGAGTTTTTCTCCGTTCCTTCTCCGAGCACTCAGAGTCTTCAGGAATGGCACCGAAGCAAACCCCCTCCACTTAGGGAAAGAGTGTAGGTTCTTCTTCTCATCCTTCCGCCCCAGTGAGGGAGTCTTCGGTCGGGCAAGGCGAACTTCATCCTGAGCAAAGTATCCCGCCGAAGAGCAACGCTCCCGGCCTTAGAGGTAGAGCCTTTTGGATGACAAAGAATAACGAAAAATCCTTCGCACACGTTGAACGTGACCGCGCTAGGTCATCTTCTGTGCTGAAAGCCTCTTTGAGGAAGATGATGCACGGAGACATTTTCATCTTTTACGCTCACATTTCTAATGTGCCAGCGTAAGAGTTCTATGTTTTCGCAGTTTCGAGAGTAACAGCTCTGACTGCCAAAAACTTGGTGTATACTATAAAATTTTAGTTTTACGTCTGGGGACGAAACCTCCGGCGTAATAACTATAATTTTTGGTAGCCCGACGTAAAGCACGGATCGTATGCTGCCAGTTACGTCTCTGGATGAGACTTCCTGCGTAAAATGGCCAAATTTGTACAATCTTGGCGTAAAGCACAGACTGTGGCTTCTGGGTGCTCATGTTGCAAGATTTTGTAATGACGTGTTTTCCTCACACTTTTGCAGTTAATTTGGGTGAGTCTCCACTGGCCGAGGTGATGGGTTCCGCTGCCGGGATGCTGCACTCGAACTATCTAGAGGATCTGTCCCACGTGGCATTTCCTATCTCCGGACCCCAGTATCCTGAGGGAAGGGAGCTTTTGATATCAGTTCAGGGCGAGCGGGCGTTGCTGAATATGATTAACGGAGAGCCCCTGACGTATATAGACGGGGAGCAGTACATAAAGCCATCTTTTCTTTTTGGGGACATGATTGATAAACGGTCCCAGACGAAGCCTAAGAGAGAGCCCTGGATTTTCCCTGCCGGGAGCTTGGTCATGTACCTGCCAACGATGCCGAGAGATTATCCCATCTCAGCCTTCTTCCATGCGACACATCCTAGGAGGATGTCGTGGACGCTGACGCCCGATCTTTACGGCAAACCGGGGAAGATCTTTCACTGAAAGGAGCTGACCAGGGGTCGTTCGTCAGCCGTCCTTCCGGCCTTGTGACGTTGTTCAGGGGACTGTGTCCGGGCAGCGTCCCGAGCGAAGATAGTCTAGTGATCCAGCCGGTCTAGTTGCCGACTTTCTGCAATGACTTCATGGGGTGAGGGGGAGTATATCCCAAGGAGAATCCTCGATGCAAATGGTGGATCACCCCAACAAATCGTCGATGGGCTTGCCTAGTTGATTGGGCTTTGAAGCACTGTCAGAGAGAGCTGGAGGGCATTGGGCTGTATGCCGCTGTGAGTGCGACCAGTGTTGGGTTACCTCCTAACCCTAACCTGTTTTTGGCGCTGATGGAGCGATATATTACACTCACCGGGACTTTCGCCACTCTACTGGGGGAGTTGGGATTGGCCCTCCATGAGATGGCAGTGATCTCGATGCTGCCGATGGGGGATACCCCATATGAAGAGTACGTCCCCACCAATCGGGAGTTGGGGGATTCGAACTCTCGGGTGGTGGAGGTGTATCAGGAGTTGATGTGCCACTACTTCGCGTGCACCGCTTTTTATGACGAGCCTTCTGATTTGGCTCACACTACCAAGTGGACGTCCTACCTCTTCTTCCACCGGGCCAGGGCCGCTAAGCCGGAGAAAGTTTCGGGGGGCAAGGATGAGTCCGTGAACTGTTTGGGAGTGCTTAGTGCCCAGGTCGTCGAGGCTCTTATGGATGACGCCAAGGCTCCGGACCAGATTCTTGACGACAGGGTAGGAAAGTATCCCGAAGGCACTAAGGCCTATAGCTACTGGAGGCGTTGCCGCAGGCCTCTGTCTAAGGAAGCCCAGCTGGCCGGTTTCCTCTCCATATGGCTGCGTCGAGTAGTGGTGCCCGATACTACATCTGCGGACCGCATTCACCAGAATATCCTGTGGCCTGCGGTGCGTCTGGTGTTTGGGGCAAGACTGGGCTTGCTCCCTGCTATGGTGTGCCGTATACAGGCTGGCCTGAGAGCCATGACTGACGGGCTGCTCGCCGATGAGACTCGGCGTGAAAGCTTTCCCCGGGTGGAATTACCATACCTGTATTTGATGGGATGGTTAATTCTTCACAACCCCCGGGTGATGTCTCCTGGCTCTGGTAGTAGCTCGGGGGGTAGCTTCCTGCTGAATTATAAGGACTCTTCCTGGAATGTGAACACAGTCTTAGACTGTCGGTTGACACTGAGCCTCAGTCACGGCTGGAAGCTCCTCTGCATTATCCCCTTGGTACATCGTAATCAATCGGAGATTAGGCTGGAGGATTCAGGCGGAGAGAAGACCAATCTTTCTCCGGAGGCTTTCAAATGGTTGATCTGCATCAGGCCCTCCCATTTATTGTATAGAAGTGAAGACCATTGCTTCTTCGAGCCTTACTTGCCTAGTCGGTTTGCCAGGCAACTTGGGTACGACCAGTTGCACGTGGGCAACGCCGTCACCAGCTTCAGGTCTAGGGGCGGACTCATTGATGGAGCCAGAGGATGGCGATATTTTATCATGGGATGCACTGGAGCAATTTTTACCGTGCCGGTCGTCACACCCTCCACGGAGCTGCGCATCTTACATTCGTATGCCCAGTTCTACGTAGCGGTTAACACCTTCCACTGCGATTTTGACATGCGTGGGAGTTTTAGGGTGCCGTCTTCCACGCCAGGGGGAAGAGTCAAAGTTCCTTCGGTTTCTTCCGACGAGGGTGAGGAGTTTGCTACTCCTGATGCGCCGCTAGTGTCGGTGCCGAGGTGTGAAGTACCTCTGCCTGCGGGGGCCTTGGTAGTCTCTGGGAAGCGAAGGGCTGCTGCTCCCAAGGAGGCTTCTTCTCGCAAGAGAAAGAGGACGGTCAATCGTTCTCTCCGGATTCCTGGTATTGAGGCTCCTAGAGAGGGACCTGCTGTCTCGCCTGTCGAGGATGCTTCCCTGATCGGAGGTTCCCCGACTTCTAGAGAGGGACCCCCAGCTTCGGCTAGCGGTGCTGGAGAATCTTCGTTAGCGGCTTTTGTCGCTGCTACCGCTCCAGGTAGTGGAACGAGATTGCCTGCGTGGCCGAGGCAGATGGGAGAATCTTTCCCTAGACCAGTAACGGATGAAACCCCTGCCGTGCCTGTGAGCATGCTTGGCGAGGTTCCAGCTGACGAACCTCGACTGCGTCTTGGTGGAGGCTTGGTAGATCTCTTGGCGATGTTGGTTGGCCCACCCCCTTCTCCAGGTATGACAGTTCGCATTACGTCATTAAGGCATGATTTAGCTACATCGGCTGTAGATGCGCCGTATATGCCGCTGGCCATGGGTAAATGTCATCTTTATGTCTCCTTTTTAGAAAGAGTATCATTATATTGATATCAACTCTCTTGTCCTCTTCCCAGGGGATGGCGTCCACGGGGAATACAGCTTTGAAGCGCCTTCTGGCTCTGCTCCGGCTCCTGGCGATGATACAGAGGCATTTGACTTTGAGGAGGAAATATCTTTGGGGGCCGGTTCGCCTTTTGAAGAGGCTTTGATATCCCAAGAAGAGGGAGTGCCTGCCGTTGCGACCACTTCGGTTGTTGTAGATGCACCTCCTTTGGTCGCACCACTTGTTGAAGCGACGGTTGTGACCACTTCGTCCGCAATCATTCCTGGAGGGGGACTTGCCAATGCTGCAGCCACTCCTGGCGCCCAATCGGATCTAGCTGCGTTGACTGAGCAATATACCAGCGTCTTCTATGCTACTTTGAAAGCGCTGATACCGATGGTGCTGATGGGGAATCTGGACCTCGAGCGCCTGAAGAAGTCCTCTCGGATCCCGATAGAGGCGATCCGGGATTTTGACGGCACCGGGATAGCTGATGCCCTGGAGGCGATGGTTAATGGTTTGGAGCAACCCATTAACGAATATCTGCGGCTAACTCGGGACAGCATTGAAGCTGAGGTCCAGTCCAGATACAACTCCATGACGGCGCATTTTACCATACAGATGGAAAGCTTGGATAAACTCGTTCAAACACGTCAGCTGGAGATGGACGAAAGAACGACCGTCGTGGAGGAGGCCCTTGCTCTTCAACTAAGGTGCCAATCCGAGCATGAAGGGAACGTAGCGATGGTTCGCAAGTTGAAAGAAAAGCTCGTTCAGGCGGAGGAATGGGCTTCCCAGTAGTTGGCAGGTCTAGACGTAGCGACTGCTCGATTGAGCGCAGCGCGACGGGATCTGGATCGTGCAGAAGCTGCCCGTGCGGGGGTTCGTCGGGCGAGGGCCGAATTGTCCCTCAGGGGAGACAACGAGGCACGGTTGGAACAGGCCCGCGCCGATGCCTTGGTTTCCAGGGATGAGAGGATAGCTGCATTGACGAAGCTGATTCGCGATCTGACTGCTCCACCACCATGATGTACCCATCCCTCTTTTATTTGCTTCTCGGTGTAATTTTGCTATTTCTTGGGAATAAATAAAGTGAACTCTTTTCTGACTTTGTAGACCTATCATTTCGGAATATAAATGACAGGTTTTGGGCGAGGGAGATATCGGAGGTAATATGGACATGATAGGCTCTCAAGAAACTTTAGCAGGACATACTTATTCAGAGGTCATACGGACATGATAGAATATGCTTTGACTAAGGCTTGTAGGCAAGATACTATCAGAGGTGATATGGACATGATTGGCTCTCAAGAAACTTTAGCAGGACATATTTATTCAGAGGTCATACGGACATGATAGAATATGCTTTGACTAAGGCTTGTAGGCAAGATACTATCAGAGGTGATATGGACATGATAGGCTCTTAAGAAACTTTAGCAGGACATACTTATTCAGAGGTCATAATTATATGATAGAATATGCTTTGACTAAGGCTTGTAGGCAAGATACTATCAGAGGTGATATGGACATGATAGGTATTGCATTTCCAAATAGTCGAACGTATCTATTCAGAGGTTATATGGACATGATAGAATACGACCCAATTAGTTTTGTTTTGGAAGTAGTTTTGTCAGAATTGAGGTTTTCGCTATATTCTAATTGAGCAGAGGAGGTTAAGCATAGTACCTTTTCAGGAATTTGCCGTTGATAGGAGCCATTAACAGGTCTCCATTAGGCTGGGCTAACCTGTAAGCGCCATTTGAGAACATTGTCTCGATCACATAAGGACCCTCCCATTTGGGCTGGAATTTGCCTTTACTCCTGTGAGTAAGAATCGTCGGCCTTCTTACGGCTAGAACTAGCTGGCCGACTTTGAACACTATTTTCTTTACTTTATGATTGAAAGCTCTGGAAATGCGTGCTTGGTAGAGCGCGATGCGCTGTTGAGCTTGGAGGCGTTTCTCGTCTAATCCTTCTAGCTCCTGTAGCCTTAAAAGGTCATTCTTTTCTTGAGTCAGTTCGTTAGCCACGGCTATCCTGAGTGACGGGATCTGGATTTCAATGGGGAGAACTGCTTCGCTCCCGTAGACCAGTGAGAATGGAGTACAACCTGTCGGTGTTCGTACCGTTGTTCGGTATGCCCAGAGACATTCGCCCAGTCTCTCATTCCAATCTCTTTTGTTCGAAGAGATGAACTTCTTCAAGAGTTTGCTAATGGTTTTGTTGAAAGCTTCCTCCAAACCATTAGCACCTGGATAATACGCCGTAGAGGCAATATTATGTATTCGATTTCTATCGCAAAATCGATGAAACGCTTGACTGATGAACTCAGGCCCATTGTCGTGAATTATCCTCCGCGGTACCCCGAAGCGATAGATGACGTGATGCTTGATGAAGCTGATCATATTAGATGCCTTTACCTCAGCAAGAGGGATCGCCTCTGCCCATTTGGAGAAGTAATCCGTGATGGCCAGTATGAACTGGTGACCCCTGGAAAAAGACGGGTGAATAGGACCGATGACATCCATACCCCATGCTTCGAAAGGCCAGGATGCAACCGTAGGATGTAGGTATTCAGACGGTTGATGTATGAAGTCTGCATGGACCTGACAGGCTCTGCATTGTCTTGCATAGTTGATCGCATCTGTGATCATAGTGGGCCAGTAATAGCCCATTCTCCTGATACGATCCTGTAGCTTAGGACCGGGATGATGCTGTCCGCATACGCCGTCGTGAGCTTCACGGGTAATCTGCTGTGCTTCGTCGTCAGAGAGACATCTCAATAGCAGTCCGTCATAGGTCCGGCGATATAGGCATTGTGAAGATGCATCGAAGTAGAAGCGTAAAGATCGTCTTTTGATGGATACCGCTTCTTTGGGATCCTCTGGCAAGATTTCGTATGCCACGAAATCTATAAAGGGACTCTTCCAATCTCTTCTGGGAGGATCGGCGTGTGCAGCGTAGCTGCGTTCTATGTGAGAGTTGTTTTTTATACAAAATAAATCTCTGTTAAGAAGGATTACCGAATCCTGCCTTCTTATAGGAGTAGCTAAATCTGCGGCTAGACTGGCTAGGGCATCTGCTTCAAGATTCTGGGATCGAGGTACATGCTCCAGGAAGAACCCTTTGAATGTCACGGCTATCTCGACCGTTGCTTGGTGATAGGGGATGAGGTCTGGATTTCGGACTTCATATATTCTTCTGACTTGATGGACGATAAGAAGAGAATCACCGAAAGCTTCCAGGGATTCGACCCCCAGCTCTTTAGTGACTTGGAGCCCGATTAACAGAGCGTTATACTCTGCCACGTTGTTAGAGCAGGGCTCGTTGAGAGAGTATGCTCGGTAGATGACGAGTTTGTCGGGAGTAACCAGGACGATTCCTACTCCTGAGACCACTTTTCCCTTGGACCTGTCCTGGAGGCACCATCGAAGAATAGTTGCCATGCGTCACTTTCTATCGCGGAATTGCATTCTGTAACTTCGTCAGGGACGTCCTCGTACAACTTGGAGGTCTCCGGGATCGGATGAGCAGCTAGAAAGTCGGCCAATGCTTGGCCTTTGATGGAATTCTGGGGGACGTACACCATGTGATATGGTGTTAATAACATCGCCCAAGTTGCGAGTCAAAAATTAAGAGCACTTGGCTTGCTCATTAGTACTCGAAGAGGGTTGATCCTGGAGATGATATGGATAGTCTGGCCGGTGACATAGTGTCGCGTTTTTTGGATAGCGAACATCCGAGCCAAGCATTCTTTCTCTACTGGGTTGTACCGGTGTTCGGCTCCGATAATCATTCTACTTAGATAGTAGATAGCCTGTTCGTGCCCTACATCGTTCTTCTGTGCAAGAAAAGCTCCCAAGGCATGGTCCATTGCTCGAACGTATAGGAAGAATGGTCTTCCTATGACGAGAGGCAACAGAACTGGCGGATGAGTGAGGTAGCGTTTGATATCGTCAAACGCTTGTTGACAGGCTTTGTCCCATACGAAGGATACACCCTACTTCATGAGGCAAGAAAAAGGCTGACATCTCCCAGAGAGGTTGGATATGAATCTCCGGATGTAAGCCAGGCGTCCCTGAAATCCTCTAAGCTCCCTCAGATTGCGGGGCAGAGGTTGGGCACTATGGCTCTTGCTGTGCCACCTGTGTATAACAGGTTGGCCATCTGGGTGGCGGATAACCCTGGGGGAGGGTGCATCTTCGCATTTTGAGCTTGCTTTACGTCGAGGGATTTTGCCTGGCATAATTTAGAGTTTTGCTCAAACGGGCGTAAAGCTGAAGAGGTCCTCAGCCGGCCGTCGGCTTCTCACGTAATCCGGAGGGTATGCAGATTGTCCCCTCGCTGGCGTAAAGGCTGAGGAGTTGAATACTCTGCCGCTTGCTTCCCTTCGCGGAGACCGCAGTGCTCGTCTGGTTCCCCGTAGAGGTCAGATGTCGTCTTACGTGCGGGACGTGACTTGTACTTCCGATTTGGCGCTAAGGCATCATCAGAAGTTTTGTCTGTACCGCGCGTAGCGGGAGACTGGTTTCTGCGCGTAGAGCGCAGTGGATACTCCTGGGTCAGCGCTGAGGCTTTACCCGAGGTTTTATCTGTACCGCGCGTATCGGAAGACTGGTTTCTACGCGTAGAGTGCAGTGGATACTTCTGGGTTAGCGCTGAGGCTTTGCCCGAAGTTTTGTCTGTACCGCGCGTAGCGGGAGACTGAATTTTACGTGCGGGGCACGGAGGGAGCAATGCTACAACCTCATTGGTCGGAGAGATCGGAGAGATCGGAGAGTCCACAGGAATGGTAGAGGATGTCTTGGGCATCCAGACCTTGCGTAGCTTCCTGTTGTTTTGGACGGAGAGAGGGTGAGAGCTACCCCCGGTTCGAAGCATGTCTTCGTAGGCAAACTGGTCGAATTGGACGACCAGTGTCTTCTTCATGGTCCCTATAGTTACCGCATCGTGTTGAGCAATTACTTACTCATCAGAAGAGAAAGATGTCCCCAGCAGAGTCGCCATCTTGTTTGTGGTAGAAAACGAAAAGAATGAAAGATGTATTCAAGACGGGGTTTACACAAGACCCGTGTTCTTTTGTTTACAAACAAACTTGTACAATGTAATCCTATACGAGGATATGGGAGTACAATTTATTTAATCTGGGTATAAATTGCTATAGGTGTCTGATCTGCAGTCGATCACTTTAGCCCTTGGACCATACGACGGTGAAGAAGTGCCGTAGAAAACAGGAGGTAGCTTCGAAGGTTGCAAAAGAGGGTGGATGCACGATGCCAAGGTCGTCGATCCCTACCCCTTGCCTGAGCTCCGGGTTCCTCTCTCTCTCTCTCTCGATCTCTTCTCTCTCCTTGTTTTTCTTGACCTTGTCCGATCTCCTTTTCAGAAGTCTGATCGTTGATCAATTTTTTCGACCTTGGGTCTGATATTGGTTTTCTTGACCAATTTCCCGACCTTGTTCCTCATTGATAGAGGTCTCTATTTATAGAGTTTTAGTGACAGTGACCACTCAGTTGGTGTAAAAACTGAGGAGTGGAATCACAGCACCCTTTTACACGACGGTTAAAATAACCAATGCCTATGTATAGATGATCCATTGAATGAGCGTATAACGCGGGTCCAACTAAGGGACACAACGCGTATTGTTGCTACGAAGATCACGGCATAAAAGCCACGCAGGTAGGTATCCTCCGTGTAGAAGAGGTGGGCGTAAAAGCCAATGTCTATCACCATGGCATAAAAGCCAAAATAGGCATAGAAGCCAGGTAGGCATAGAAGCCTGATGGCATAGAAGCCGAGTGAGCATAGAAGCTGAGGAGGCGTAGAAGCCGAGAGAGCATAAAAGCTGAGGAGGCATAGAAGCCCAGAGAGCATAAAAGCTGAGGAGGCGTAGAAGCCCTGAGAGCATAACAGCTGAGGAGACATAGAAGCCCTGAGAGCATGGAAGCCGAGGAGACGTAGAAGCCCTGAGAGCATAACAGCTGAGGAGGCGTAGAAGCCCTGAGAGCATAGAAGCTGAGGAGGCATAGAAGCCCTGAGAGCATAACAGCTGAGGAGGCGTAGAAGCCACTGCGCAATGCTGAGTGCTGACGTGGACGTCTTTAGCCGGAATCACGGCTTTTGAAGATATAATCAAATCTCTCGCATTAAATGCAGAGATCTGCCACCATCCTGTGCATTAATTGCGAAGGCGTGTTCTGAAGGCCTGCCCCCGTTCTGAGCATGAGGCGAAGAGACGTGCCTCGAGCTTTATACAAAGTGCAGCTTTTGACGTGGCAGTCTGTTTGTCTTCCACGGTGTGTAGACGGTTCACGTTTGCCTGTATAGAACAAGGCAGCATATCCCTTTGTATGTGAAAAAGCAGTTTACGCAAGGGGGGTATCACCACACGATGGTTCGGTGATTCTTAATCAAATCCCCTGCATTAAATGCAGAGATCCGCCATCATTCTGTGCATTAAATGTGGAGGCATGTTTTTGAAGGTCTGCAGCTCTTCTGTGCATTCGTCGCAGAGACGTGCCTCGAGAAGACTATCACCGTCTTGTGCACCAATCGCAGAGACGTGCCTCGAGCCCTGTACAAAGTGCCGCTTTTGACGTGGTAGGCAGTTTGTCTACTGCGGAGTGTAAACAGCTCATGTCTGCCTGTGTAAAATAAGGCAGCATATCCCCTCGTTTATGTAAAAGCAGTTTACGCGAGGGAGATGGCGGTAACTGACAGCCTGGGTCGCAGTGCCGTGCTATCATTATGTCCGTCGCCTGGGTAGCCGAGCCGTATCCTTTTTTCAGAAGTCCAGACGTCAGGTTCATTGCAGGGTCTGACAGGTTCATCTCGGGGAGAACGAAGCGTTCCTCGTACGCTTTAATACCGCATTTGAAAGCGGATGTGTTTTATGCCATATAGGCGACGAAGCCCTCGGCTTTACGCTCTGAGGCGGCCTGGACATACTGTACTTACGCGGATGGTCCTGAGAAGCTCTTGTCTTGCCTGCTTGATGGCTCTGAGGTCATCTCTTTACGCTGCCCCGCACCAATAGGTTGCGTATAGTCATCCGGCATATTTTTTATGCTTCTACACCTGTCTTTTTATATTGCCTGTCTATTTATTTTCCTATTGCAGTTATTCACTGTCTTCTTTCAGTATATAGCATTATCTGTTTATTGTTTTATAGCCCTTATCAATTAAATGAAAATATTATTTGAGATGTACTTTGCTCCTTCCTGACTGGAAAATATTTTCCAGACTATGCCTAGAGGAGTGGTGTCCGACATTTATGGACCACAGGGTGAGTAGCTGCAGACTTGGACATGGTAGTTCAATTGTGATTCCGGGAGTTTTAGCCGGAATCACTAGTTATCTAGTTAGTTTTTTAGCAGATTATTTTGGTACCAGATTTGTCTCCGGCAAACTTATTTGATACTTGGATTATATTATTGAGTTAGACTATTTATATTTTAGACTTATGTTGCATCTTACTTATTTCTTCGAGATCTTATCGTGCTGTAGTTTTGATTGAGTATGTTGTTCATAGTATGTTGTGGTATTAGTGTCTCCTCATGGAGTCAGATGCTTGTGTGAGATTGTTTAGATAGCATAAAGACCTAGACAACATTCTACCGCCGATGCTGCGGCATAGGCTGGACGTACCCACGCACTTGTGCCCCTATACCGGGTGCGGGTCATGACAAAAACTTATAGAACATTGGGAAGGACGAAATCCCGAGATCGTGCTTAACTAGCCACCCTCAAATAATTATTTAGGAAGTGCAGGCTAGCCCCCATGATTTTTTTTTAAATCCCCATTAGTGGATTATAATATCCGACTATTATATTTTATTATATGTTCAATGTGATCTTATCACAGTGGCCTTACGAGGGACCGATGCATAATAATACGTGCTATACGGCAATTCATGGCTCGGCTAGCCCTGCTAACACATGGTTATCTGAGGATTCCTATTATATGCATTAATTATGTATAAGTTGGACTTCACCTAGCAAGCCATACAAGCGATTTGCCGATTAAAAAATTGAGTTTAATTGTGTAATGTATCTTCTTTTAAGTAGCCTAGGGACATGGACTATCATGGTGCAGTAGTCTAACCCTTGTCCTTATTTGGTTGTGGAGTTAGATCGTTGTGTCACGATACGCTATGGACCAAAACTATAAGATAGAATCATATATATATATATATATATATATATATATATATATATATATATATATATATATATATATATATATATATATATTAGCCTGGTTTTTATTTCCTTATTCGTGCTTTCTTTGTGGTGGTCCTTGCTATTTGGGGTCTAACCCCACTGGTTTTGCATGGCCAGGTTTAGAGTCAGCACCCAAGAATCCAGCTTACTTCCCCCTGAATAATGGTGCACACTAAACAGATGGCCGTTGAGGGACACGAATGAGTTTCTTCTTTCATGCTTGTTATTCTATATTTTACTCTTTTGGACGTTTAGCCACTAACACCTGTTAGCCGGAATATCTGGACATTAGTTTTGTTTACATGATTATATTTAATCAGACAACAGCTGTTCATGGTCATTTACTTTTCTTCCTCAGCTAGCTACTCATTTTGTATAGCTAGTTTCTATAATATTTTGACAGAGCATTATTCGCCATTAAACAAGTTTTAACAAACTTTTGTATTTAATTCACGAAAAAGAGTATAAAGAAATCCTAAACAAAAATTCTAATTACAAGTTTTTGATTCTGGGTAGTTGAACGATGGAGATCGAGAACTGTAGTTGCTCCATTACTCTGTTGACGATCTAACTAGGAAAGAAAAATGCTTCTTCTCTTTCTTGCTTGTATCTCTGACCCTCTGCCCTTTATTTCTGTTCTTTTTTTGTGTCTTATTAGTTGTTCAAATTGGGGCATTAATTGGCCCTCAGTGTAAATTGCTTTCAATTTTCTTTATGCAAAAGAAATAAAAGCTTCATTTTTTGTTGCAATTATGTGAATTTGGATATTGTACTAGAGGTAATATGGATATAGCATAATATCATAGTTTATTAAGGACATCCAACTGGGTGATTTTGGTGGACCTTATTATTCATGGTGCACTTGGTTGCGAATAATTAGTTCAAAACGAAACCCTATTAGCGGTAATATGGACTTGATAGGCTTTATGGTCTTATCACCGCTGGCGTACATAGGGTTAAGTATGGATGATAAGTTAAGATGACGGTCTATATCAGAGGTATGATGGACATAAAGATCGATAGTCAAAACTAATGAGTTTGCTCATAGGTAATATGGACATGAAAAAAATTCTGCCGGGGATATCGTTATGTCACTCCCCATTCCCGATATACATATTTGGAACATATTTGTTTTCCTGCTTATATTATTTCTTGCTTGCATTGTTAATTAGGTTGCATGTCATGGAGACTAGACCAATTCTTTAATTCACTTGGCTCTTGGTTTAATTGTTGGTTTGGTCATGAGAGAACCCATGTTCCAAACCTCAACCCTATCTATATAAGCTAACTTATTTCTCTCTCTTCCCTCATTCTTTATTTTCCCCACTTTCTATCATTTCTAGGCAAGTACACCTTGCATGACATAGAAAAATGCTAGATTACCATTCTTGCCCTTTTCTTGCATTTTATTAGTTTAATATGTGTACATTATGATTCTAAACACTTTTAATCCTTGGAGTTTTCAGTTATGATGGGTAAAATTTAGTAGATCTGCATTTTTAGTTAAGGATTTTCATCGGTTTTAAAAGTTTTTTTGGTTTTGATATATTAAAGCTTGGTATTTTTGAAAAACCACTTTCTGTGGGTGATTGAGCATTCCATTTCAGGCATTTTGGCTTTTGGTTCACTTGATTTGGAGTTAAAATGAAGTTTTTATAAAAAAACAATTTTTTGAATTTTGGAATTTTTTGGCCATGCCTTAACTTGCTCTCTGGAGAAGACGAAGTGCTCATGCGACACGCATCATATGTGGCCGAGAGTTCTATGTGGCCTGGCTTTCATGTGGCCTGGACTCTTTGCCGCATATGTCACCAGCATGCGTCCATTTTCTTGGATGTATGACTGATCATTACACAAAGTATTCTGAAGCTAAGTGCTTGAAAAAGTTTTAAGTGACAGAACTCCTTGTGTTTCACTTGCTGAACAAATAAGAAATTCGCTAAGTCCAAGAGGCATCTATGAAGCAAGCATAGCATGCGACAAAGCAGACTTATGCGGCCTCTTCTCTTATAGACGCATAACTTTGTTTTGCCCTTGCACATTTTTTTATTAGTTTGTCTTTTTCTTCCTGACACTTTATGACTAGTCACATCCATCACCTCAATCACTTCACTAACAGGCATTTAATCTACGTCACTTTGCACTTGTCCCAAGGAGTGAAGTTTGCCTTGACCTATGCGGCCTGACTCTTATGCGGCACCGACTTCTATGCGGCCTTGACATATGCGACTTGATTCCATGCGTCCTTAGTTCTTATGCGATCCCATATACATGTTTTATTGTTTTGTTAAATTGAATATTTTATTAGATTTTGTGATTCTATGCGTGTTATAGATGATTATAACTACATGAGAATTAAGTGACCAGGTGTTGTACCTGACTATATGCTTAACCCAACTATGATTAAAAATAGACTATGCGGCCAAGTGACTATGACTACCTATGTGCCTGACTCAACCCATATATTTCTATATGCTAAAACTCATGTGATTTACCAACGATTGATGACTTAACTCGACTATTGTTATCCATGCTGATACACTTACTACGTGATATGTGTTCCTACGTGCAAATTGTTCCTATGTGATTATGTTACATGCTTTATATTGAGGTGTACCTACATGTTATGCGACATGTGATATAATATAATTCCTACAGCATGGACATGATAGTTGGTTAATAACCAAGCGTGGCTAGGACTTGTGTTGATTGTTGTATCATGCTGGGGTGAGTCCAAATTGAACTGCTAAGTGACAAAATGGATTCTTATCTAGCGTTGACATATAAGGGGAATAACATATGACCACGCCATGTGAATACAACTAACCATAGGGTTAACTAGGTAACTAAAATATATAGAGCATTGGGAGGGACAGAATCTCGTGATCGTGCTTAACTAGCCAGCCTCAATTATATGGGGAGTGAAGGCTGACCCCCATGGATATTGTTTAAATCCTCATTAGTGGATGACAATATCTAACTATTATATTATACTATGTGTTCTATGCGATCTTAGCATGGTGGCCTTCCGAAGGACCTGTGCAAACTACTATGTGCTACGCGGTGATTCATGGCTCGGCTATCCCCTACTAGAATATGGCTCGACCTTAGGATTCCTATTATATGCATAATATTTCTGGGATAACACGGACTCCACCAAGTAAGCCGTACAAGTGATTGGCCGATTATGTAACTGAACTTGATTGTGCATTGTACCTTCTGTTAAATTGTTTAGGGACATGGACTATCATGGTGCGATGGACTAACCCTTGTCCTTGTTTGGTTGTAGGGTTATATTATTATATCATGATAGGCTATGAACCAAAACTATGAGACAAGACTATATATATATATATATGTTTATTCTTTCTGGTTTTGTTTTTTCATTCATGCTTCCTTTGTGGTACTTGCTATTTGGGGTCTAACTTTACTGGTTTTGTATGTCCAGGTTTAGAGCTAGCACCCAAGGATCAAGCGTACTTCCCCTTGAATAATGGTGCACACTAGAAGGATCGTTGTTGAGGGATACGATTGGGTTTCACTGCTCGTTATTGCACATTTAACTCTTTTGGGCGTTTAGCTTCCGGCACTTGTTAGCCGTAAATCTGGACATTTAGTCTTCTTAAATGATAATAATTAATTAGACTATAGCTTATCATGGTCATGTACTTTTACTACTCTTCCAGCTTATTATTTTGTGTGGCTGATTTCTTTAATATTGTGGCAAGGCTTTGGGACCCCTTACTTCCTTGTTATACAATTTCTATGTTTACTATCCTTACTTGACTGATGGAGACAATATATACTCTATGTGACCCTAAGTGACTTGATTATAGTATGCACCCCCTTGTCTTGTTACAGCCATGACCGTCGTACGATGTTCTATACCTTGTACGGGGGAGAGACACGTTAGGTGGTCCCAACGGAGGTGCATTGGTGGACGTGAGGATTGCTCCACAGGAGAACTTTGAGAGGATCCATTATCTATTCGGTATTCGGGATGCCGAAATACAGATAACAGAGGATGAACATGGGGAATGCAAACATCGTGCATTTTAAATTTTTTCTAGGGATAGGGGGAATACTATTCTAGTTTAGACATAGTATTTATTGAGGAACTAGCCATTGATAGGCATCATAAGCCAGTCTCTATTGGGTTTCGCAAGCTGATAAACGTCGTTGGAGTATACCGTTTCCACAATGAAAGGGCCTTCCCTTTTGGCCTGGAATATCCCAGCTGTCTTGTGCATTATAACCATAGTCCTTCTTACTATGTGGATGAGGTCACTAACTTGGAATGTTCTCTCTTTGACCCATTTATTTAAGGGTCCGGAGAGACGTGTTTGATACACCTCAATACGCTGTTGAGCTAATAGACGTTTCCTGTCATTTGCTTCCAATTCTTGTAGCCATCGATGGTGGTTGACGTTATATGTTAAACTTGTTGGAAAGGACCACGTAGAGTGAGGGGATTTGGACCTCTAGAGGCAGGATGGCCTCACTTCCGTAGACTAAGGAGAATGGCATGCTGTCGGTTGGTGTTCGGACAGTTGTTCGGTAGGCCCATAGATATTCACCTAGCTTCTCATTCCAGTCGGGCTTGTTAGAAGACACGAATTTTTTAGTAGCTTAATGATTGACTTGTTGAATGCCTTTGCCAATCTATTTGTTGTTTCGTTGTAGGAGGTCGAAGCAATATTTTGGATTCAGTTTTTATCGAAAAATTGATAGAAAGTGTGGCTTGGAAACTGTGGACCATTATCGTAGATAATTCGACATAATCCCAAGAGATAAATGACATGATATTTTACGAAACTGATCATGTTTGATGTCTTTACTTCAGTGAGTGGAATGACTTTCGTCCATTTTATGAAGTAGTTTATGATATCTAGGATGAACCGACTTACCTTAGACAAATGCGGAGTGATTGGTCCAATGATGTACATTCCTTATGCTTGAAACGGCTAAGATGCTACCGTTGGGTACAGAAATTCTGAGGGCTGGTGGATGAAGTCTGGGTGGATCTGACACATCTTGTATTTTCGAGCATAATCGATGGCATCCGCTATAATTGTCGGCCAATAATATCAATATGCCGGAGGCAATATTGTAGCTTAGGACCGGGTTAGTAAGCACCACAAACCCCGTCGTGGGATTTACGAAGAGCCTGCTTGGCTTCTACATCCGATAAGCATCATAACAGAATCCTATCATATGAACGACGATACAATATTTTGGTAGTCGTATCATAGTAGAACCGGAGGGAGCATCGTCTGATGGAAGTTGCTTCCTTAGGGTCTTCGGGGAGAATCCTAAAGACTGCGAAGACTATGAAAGTAAGTATCCAGTCTTGGGTGTCGATGGCTGTCTCCAACGAATGGCTAAGACACGTTTATGGTTATTTTTCAGGCAGAACAATTCTTGACCAACAACTGTGATTAATAGATACGTTCCTATGAGAACCGCCAGTGAGGCTACAAGACTAGCCAGGGCATCAGGCTCAATATTTTATAGCCGGGGCTCATGCCCTATGAAGAACCCTTCAAAGGGGGAGATTAAGCTGAGTGTGGCCTGATGGTAGGGAATCAAGTCCTCATGTCGAACTTCGTATTCACCCCTGACCTGACTGACTATCAGCTTGGAGTCACTTTAGGCCTCCTAGTAGTCCACTCCAACCTGATTGGCGAGTTGGAGCCCAATGACGAGGGCGTTATACTCTGCTATGTTATTGGAACTGGGCTCTGTGAGTGAGTAAGCACTGTGGATAACCAGATCATTGGGAGAGATTAGCACTATTTTGAGACCTACGATAATATCAACCTTGGATCCCGTTCTCGAAGCGCAATCGAAGTACAATCGCCAAACAACCTCTGCTGATGCGATATTAGAGTCTAGAACTTCGTCTGGGATTTCGTCATAAAGTTTTGAGATTTCTGGCACCGGATAAGCTACCAGGAAATCAGCCAATATTTGGCGTTTATTTCCTTCGGCGGGACAAACACCATATCATATGGAGATAACAATATTTCCCATGTAGCAGGCGAGAATTCAGCGCCCCAGGCTTACTCATGAGGACTCTAAAAGGAATAACCCGTGAGCCTAAATGAATTATTTGCCCGGCCACATAATATTGAGTCTTCTAAATAGCAAAGACCAGAGTAAGGTACTCCTTCTCAAATATGTTGTACCTATGCTCAGCGCCGACCATCATTCGACTAAGATAATAGATGGCCTGCTCGTGGCTTGTGTCACTCTTCTGGGCTAGTAGAGCACCGAGAGAGTGGTCCATCGCACGTACATAAAGCAGAAAGGGTCTTCCTATGACCGGAGATACCAATACTGGGGGACTCGAGCGGTACTTCATATCGTCGAAGGCTCATTGACATTCCTCCGTCGAGATGAAGGATACTCGCTTCTTCTTGAGCTAAGTAAACGGTTGGCAGCGCCCAGAGAGATTTTCTATGAATCTTTTAATGTATGCCAATCTCCCTTGAGAGCTGCAAAGTTCTCTGAGGTTGTTAGGTGGGTGTATTTCAAGGATTTCTTTGGTCTTGTCTGGGTCCATGTGGATGCCCTTGGATGTTATGTTGAATCATAAAAACTTGCCGCTTGAGACTCCCAAGAAAGATTTAGTTGGGTTCATTTTAAGCTGGTGTGTCCGCATCAAATCGAAGGCTATCTTCAGATCGTGGAGATGGTCGTCTTGAAAGTGACTTTTGACGGCGATGTCATCAACATAACACTTAATTGTCTTTCGTAGATGTTTATGTATGATGGTGCTCATAGATCGCTGGTATGTCACACTTGCATTCTTCAGACCGAAGGGTATGACTGTGTAGTAATATACCCCTTCGGCGTTCAGAATGACGTATGCTTCTCGTCGTTTGGAAATATCTTGATTTGGTTGTAGCCTGAGAACACGTCCATGAAAAAAATATGCTCAAAACTGCAAGCGTTGTCGATCATGATGTCTATGATCGAGAGAGGAAACTCGTCCTTTGTGCTTGCTGTGTTTAGATCTCGAAAGTTTATGCATATTCGGATCTTGCTACTTCTTGATGACAGGCACGACGTTGGCTACCCAGTCCGGATGTTGCTCCTCGTGGATGAAGTCGCTAGCTATTATCTTGTTCACTTCAGCTTTGATAGCATTTATGTACTACTATATGTGAGTCCAATCCAGGATGTTGCTCCTCGCAGATGATATCCGGACGGAAGCACCATTTTTGTTGTTTTACTGTCTTAGCTTTTAGCAAGATGTTGAGTTTATATACTGTTATCTAGGGGTCCAATCCAAGCATATCTTCATAGCTCCATGCAAAAATATCGATATATTCCCTAACGAGTTGAATCAGGGATTTACAATCTTCACTGAACAGACTTTTGCCGATGAAGATAGGCTTAGGGGTGGATTCATCGCCCGGGTCTACTTTATGACTTTGTCTTTGGTGGGAGGTTCTCGTTGTTTAAAACGCAACTCCCATTGTGAGTTAAGGCGTTAGGCCCATGGCTCTAATTCTATGATTTCAGGTGCTTGTTTATTATCTTCCTCGGAGTGAACGGACACCATGTCGCTATTCAACCAATGTTTGAATATATCTTGGATACTTATATCGGAGTCCCATGTTGAGGATTCAGATGAATGAGAATATAATTTATCTTCTTCTTCTGATCCTTCGGGTGTTGCTGGAAGTGAGATATACCCCAGGCCATGATGAGTTCGATGGTAGTAGGCCTCAGATTTCCCTGTAGGGGAGAGGAGGCCCAAAGGCAGACGCCAACCTTTGCCATAATTCAAACCTTTATCACTTTTCAAGTCATAGCCCATGTTCTGGATGATGTGCTTGGCTTGCAGACTGTAGTGGTATATCTGTATTTTACTGCCATCAGGTTTAGGCGCTTCTGTGGGGAGATCTCGTTGGCGCTCGACCCTTCCGAAGATTATGGGTTTGTTACCCCTCCTCGTAGCCGAAACTATAAAGTCGGCATTTTGACTTGAATGTATCCGATTTATGACATAGGTGGTGGTCACTTGGATATGTAGTTGTAACCCTATACCATATTCTAAAGAGTATATTGTATTTAGATGTGCAAAATCAAAGTAATTCAAAGTTAACCCTTTATTCATGAAAAAGGATATTTTCTCTACCCGAATTAAATCATCAATAGAGGGTATATCAGCATGAGCAGCTATGTATTCCCCCAACTCATCTTCCTCAAAATTTGCTTCCAATGTGAGTGATGGCTTAGGAGGCCTCCTCCAAAGTTTAACAACCAGGGGTTCGGGGGCAGGATCCGGTGTCGGGTATTTATTTTTTGATTGGATGGGTCTTCACTGTCGTACAGTTAAATATTCTGGTGCCATTCTCTGGAGCTTTACCACGAGGGAAGGGGCTATGTTATGAACACATCCCTTGAGGCAGACTATCAAAAAGTCATCCAAATTTATGCATGGTTCTGCTTCATCGTCGTCTTCGTTCCCTCTTTCGTCTTGTTGGCTTTATTTATACAAGTTCAAGTCAAAGTAATAGGACTTAACCCCTTTAAAGGGATTGACATCAGCGAACTCGGTCTTGAGGACACCATTATAGTCAACATATTTCAGGCACTAGTACAGAGTTCAAGGGATAATTATGTATTCATGTATCCATGGTTGTCCTAGTAAGATATTGTAGGACACGTCTACATCTATGACGTAACATATAACCTATGTTCGTAAGTCGCCATTATGATATTTCAGGCGTATCTTCCCCAAAGGGTAACTTCTTCCAACATTAAATTCACTAATGGTAGTATTGGTTGCAGCCAGTCTATGCATGGGAATTCACAACGTCTAAAGTAGACTCCGTGGAATAATACTAATGGATAATATAATATCAATGTGCATTCGATCTACTTTGATGGCCCCGATATAGCCCGTGTAATAAAGAGGGCGATCGTGCCTGTTATTTTTTAACAACATATCCTGTTATGAAAAGGTAATGTTTGGTAATGCCTCCATCGTATTATGGCAGTAGGGGCATGCAACGGGGACCTCATTCGATGGCTTGACCTGGGATAAATAAGAATTGGAGTTTTGCAATGCCTCGCTCAAAGCTTCACGGGTATCTTTGGAGAGTCGGAGGAGATCGAAGAGTGATAACTTCATCGGATTATTGGCTAGCTGTGCTAATATGTCAAAGTTATAGGGCTTTTATAGCCCTTGAGTTGTATTCTTTCATAGTGGTTTGTCCAAGCGAGGTTTCTTATGCTTCTATTTGTCTGTTGTTGGAGGCTGGGATGTACCCGGATCGGATGCAGCGGGTGTATTGGATGCGACAACCGAAGGAACACTGCCTTCGGGAATATCTTAATCATGCTGGTAGGAGAGACCCAACCTTATTGTGCCTGCCACCTCTTCCTCATCAGGGGACGAAACTATATGGCAAGATTTAGACTTCCATCCCTTAGGCTTAGTAGCGGCATGTGTCGTTTGCCGTATCAATTCCTGAGCGAGATCTGGATCAAACCTATATGACCTTGCCCCGTGGTGTGCTAAGAGGTACCAGCCCGGCTGCTTGTGGCGAGCTGGAGGGAGGTTAATAACCTCCATAGTTTCTTTCGGGATCAGGGAGACACCGTATTGGGCCTCCGTTACCGAGAAGTCACCAAACTAGAGGAAAACCGAATTGGCAGCGACTGTCTTGTCTTCAAAGTCCAAGTTGAGGGCTTTGGAATCGAGCAGACGCTGGATGTACCATTTCAACACACAGAAGTCTCATGTTGGGTGGTGGATATATCGATGGTAGTGGCAGTACTTTTGGTCCTCGACTTTCTCGTCCTTGTCTGGGCGATTGATGTCGGGAAGCCAAAGCTTGTTGCCCTTCATTAGCACGTCAAAAATTGCCATGACGTAATCGTCATTGAAAGAGTAAGTCTCTTTCAGTCTGTAGCTTCTGCTGGCTTCTGTTCCAATGTGGGGTAATTTTTGGCCACATTGACGATAAGGGCCTGCTTGCCTTTGCCGTCTCGGCCATTATTGCCACTGTTGCTGTTAGGAATATTGGACGGAAGCTTCTCCTTATCATCTGCGACTGTAATGCCCCGTAACTACACGGTGCATTACGTTGAGTCGGATAAAATGAGAGAATGGTTGGTTATATTTTGATTTGGTGGATTTGGGAGAAAGTATTGATATATATTGGTTTCATGTGCAGATCGCATGCGGAGTTCGATAAAATCAGGTGTTCATTCAGAGCAGTACTAGGATAGCGAGATTGGAGCGATAATGCCGTCTTTTTTAGTCCGATCGGTCGGATGATTTGGAGAGCACGGTCTACTCGCATGGTCATACCAATTGAGTAGATTGTGCTTTGCATTGGACCACGGATTCAATGTATCGACCGTATCGGCAAGGCAGAGTGCTTAGCGGATTCAAACTTGGTGAGTGGGCTCTGTCCCTTCTCTTCTACTCCTTTATGCCTAGAAATATGGAACACACATAATGGATTGGACACTTGGACTAGAATATTGGAATCATTGTACTGTAGCATACAAAGAGTGTGCGCCATTTGGTTGGATATGATTTGTGTCTTGAGTTGGTTTTGCATTGGGTAGTTAGGGCTTGAGTGGATCATTTGGGTTGGAACATTGAGGTACTTCAGGAGAGCGAGCGAGTGCATATCCGTGCACGAGAATCATGTTGGACGTTTTGTCAAGCAAAGGGTGCAGTTGTGGTTCAAAATCGGGCAACTACATCGGAGAGGGCATTGTGCCACTATTGGGGCATTGTGCCACGGATATTTTAGAGCGAGAGGTGATGCACCAATCGGAGCATTGTATCGAGAAGCGGCATAGTGCCTATGGAGATAAATTGAGATGGTGCCTTGGGCTATGGTTGGAGAACGGTTATGGTGTATTGGATGGGTCGAGATGAGTATCGTTTGGTGGGACGAGAAGGCTAGATTCTCTCGTCGTACCTATTATTGGATTTTGTATTGGTCACGGACAACATATTGCGCACAGAGTTTTGTTTCCTCGAAGGGGATAGGCTCTGTGACACCGTGATCGTTCGGCCATGGAGGAAACAAATGCTAACGTGTCTTGGGCGTGGTACTGATGGTTCTAAACAACCAGGCAGACTAGCTACTCAGTGCTTGATTAGGTCAAACTACAGTTGGATTAGTCCTTTATGGTTTGGCCTGTGACTCAATATAGATAATAGTTGGTTTTCTTTGGTTTGGTTTGGTTTGGTTTGGTTTATGCATTAGTGTAGGAGGCGGTACCACCTTCCCTCGAGAAAGAGTGTGCACACCGATGATTGGATTTATGGGGCTCAGTTTGTGGCTTGATTCGATGGATTTTGAGGCTTGGAGTATGATTTAGATTGATTGGTTCATGCTTTGCTTCGGGTATGAGTAGAATGGATTACATGCTTAGTTTTCTTTGAGTTTGGATATAACAGCTAGTATATTTACTTGAGTTGAATGCTTGCATGCTTAACTTGCTTTACAGTTTTTCTTAACATGTCATACCTTTGCCATGAAATGAATCTAGGATTCAAGTAGAAAGATCACAATATAACCGTTTGTATCACTATCTACTTAGTGTCGATTTAGACGAGTAGGTTACCACGCTCACCAGTACAGTTGTGTACTGACCCACGATTGGGGCATTATTTTCAGGTATGCAAGCATAGTGGCTCATCTTGGATAGGCCGAACATGATGTATGGAACAATAAGTACCTTTGTGGGCAAGAGAAAGAGTAAGAGTATTGTAACACCTTTGTGGAATTTTTATTTGGACCTCGAGAGATTCGTTGCGTATACTCTGATGTGTGCTTGGTACACAATACTTGACTTTCGCTGCAACTTGGTCATTTCGATGATAACCATAAAATTTGATGTCAACATTTTGTGCGAGCGCAACTCCAGGCTCGCACGGTATCATGTCTCGATGAGAACGATTGTCCTGCAGGAGCGCTATAAAGTGGTGATTTACGTTCAGCGGGGACGTTCAAACTTGCGGGAGATTGGGGCATAACAAACTGGTATCAGAGCGCCCGGTTCATTTTCTCGGACTTTGTCCTTTGGTTTATTACAAACTCTAAATAGCTTCCACGTTTCGTTTGGCTCTTGGCACTATTCGGTGCTACATTGGATGTTTCATGCAATAAGTCTATATATTTGTTAGTTGTGTATGCATATTGTTCTTTGTTGCGTTGGTTTTGTTGGTTTTCGATAGATCATATAGTATCATTTGGCGTTGTTGTATTCGTGTAGCAAGTGGTATGATGTTGCTGTATTTGTGCATCAAGTTGAGAGGTTTCTTTATGTTGGTTTGGCTCGTCATTTGGGATATTCTGGTTTCATTAGTGGAGCAGTTGGTTGTTAGACGAGATTGGTTATGTGGCATTTTATGAGTAAAAATATTGGTTGACAATAGAATATTGCACGAGTTGCTCGTATAGCAAAGGTGTTGGATGGAGTTTGAGTTTGGCTGGGAATATCAGAGAGAGCGTTGCACGAGTTGCTCGTGTGGCGCATGTGCTTAGCAGTTTGAACAGTATTTTGGAATAACAAAAAGAGCATTGCACGAGTTGATCGTGCGACGAATATGTGAAATAGTTGGATATTGACTTGTATTACTTGGAAGAGAGCATTGCACGGGTTGCCAGTACAGCGAATGTCACGACCCGCACCCGATATAGGGGCACAAGTACGTGGGTACGTCCAGCCTACGCCACAGTATAGGTGGTAGAACGTTGTCTAGGTCATAATACTATCTAAACAATCTCACACGAGTATCCAATTCCATAAGAAGGCACATATATCACAATATAATATGTTAATACTCAATCAAAGATCTAAAGCACGACAAGATATCGAAGAAAATAAATGAAATAAAACACAAGTCTAAACAAAATAGTCTAACTCAAACAATAGCATCCAAGTCTCAAGTATGCCGGAAATAAATCCGGTACCATAATCTACTAAACGAAAATAATTGAATAACTAGTGCTCCCAGCTAGACCTTCCAGAATTATACCTGGCTACAAGGTCCAAAGCTGCAGCTACTCACCCTGTGGTCCATAATATATCGGACACCAGTCCTCTAAGTCACAGTCTAGAAAAATATTTTCAGTAAGGATGGAGCAAAGTACAACCCAAATAATAGTTCCAGTTAATTGATAAGGACTATAAAACAACAAATAAATGATGCTATATACTGAGAGAAGACAATAAATAAATGCAATAGCAAAATAAAGAGAACATGCAATATAGACAATATGGTACAGTCAGTGCATATATGAAATAAAGAGAAAGAGATACAATATCATATACGGGTGATATAGTATATGAACTAAAATGAATGACTTTAACTATTCTAAGTGTATGGTATAGTAGTTTCGAAATATGATCGGCTTGGGAACTTGTACGATAGCTACATGGCCTAGCTAATCATACGTGAGGTGTATGATTAACACTAACAATATCTACACTTGTATGATAGGGATTTGATCACATCTCCCACTAGCAATTTTTCTGCCCCTAACTAATACTGTGGATCCAACCATGACACGTCACGATACACGATCATTGTCCAATATATCATGTATAATATCTAATATCAATGTCTAATATCAATGTCGTGTACAATGTCAATACGATAACCAATGTAACATCTCATGACTGCAGATCCAATCTATATACTAGTCCGTGTAGCACAGTGTCAAGAATTAGATGTAACATTTCTAAATACTTGAATTATAGAAATTATCAAATAACGAAAATTATCAGAGAATGTACTCGCCTGGGGTCCTGAGCGGGCAATACCAATGTCCTGCTCCTGAAGTTTTGCAGAATAATCCAATGGTCCTATATATAAATAATATAATACAATACAGCATCAGCCATTACACTAGCACACACACAACCATAATTATGCTGAACTCAGAAGCTAGGCTAAGGGTGATATTGGTCATCTAGCAGGGTCAAGCGTGCGTCTAAATGCACGAGTGTCATGTCCTCAATGTTGTGCATAGCAAGATAATAACTAACACTAACACAATCTCCAAGCCAGTACGTTGGTGTACACAAGGCAGACAGTTCACTAATATTCATGGTCACATGGTCATATGCAATTATACGGGATTTCCACAGTTAATACCTACGGTCATACAACATACATGTATATGTTACAGTCCTACTTAGTACTAGTATTTAATTTCCATACAATATATATATATATATATATATATATATATATATATATATATATATATATATATATATATATATATATATATATATATATAAATTAGTTATTAAACACACATGCACACACAACTGGTTACTAGGTTCACCAACACAGGGTCCTATTTTAACTAAACTTACCATGAAGCAATATGCTAACCCTAACACTAAACACACACGAGCACGCACGGGGTCGACGATGACGACGAAGATGATGAAAGAAGCCATGGTCGTTGCTCCGGTGGGGAAGTTACTGCTCGGGGTCGTGCTCGGTGAGGGACTGTCAGGATCGAGTCGAGACGATGGTGGTGCTGGTGGTGAGCTCGGTAGTCGGGTAAAGGCTATTCTGGTCGGGGTATCGAGGGAGGTTGGCGAGAAGAAGGTGGTATTGTCGTGATGGTGATGACGAGGTGGTCCGGAGAAGAAGGTGGAGGTGGTCAGGATCTACTGTGGGGTTGGAGGTGATGGAGTTCCGTCGGTGAGGGCATTGAGTCAAGGACGATGAAGGTTGACGGGATGGCCGGGTTCCGACGAGGGGAAAGAGATGCTCAGGGACGGTCGTGGTGGTGGAGGGTGTTGGCTGACAGGCGGAGGCTTGGCGTGGAGAATGGTTGTGGTCGAGGTCGGGAAGCTGGTGGTTGTGGTGGGGATTCGGGGTCGAGTCGGGTTGGTGACTGCTGTCGCAGGTGGAGGACTCGACGGAGGATGGCTCGGGGGTGGAGTCGACTGCTCGGGAAGATGAGGGAGGTTATGAAGGGGCCGGAGATGGAGAGACGGTAAAGACCCAGGTGGTCGGGGAGATGGTGATGTCGGTTTTGTCGTGGGTGTTCAGGTGGTAGAGATGCTGCTGAGGCGGGTGGTCCTGACCGGTTGTAGTGGTGGCTGTCCCAGCGGTGGATGGCTGTAGGAAGGTTGGCTGGAGTTTAGACAGGGACGAAGGTTAGGGTTAGCTTTAGGGTTTTGGTTTGATGCTTGGTGTAGAAAAATAATAGGAAGGATGATGGTTTTTGCATGAGGGTGGTGAAAGGAGATGATGACATCCTAGGGATTAGGGCCGGCCATGTGTGCCTTGGGATAGGGGATGGCTTTGGGAAAAGGGTTAGGATGTGTGATATATATAGGAAAGTGTGTGTGGTGAGGATAATGCTCCAATTTGAATGGATGGCCAAGATTAATAATGAAGGAAGTGTACACACAAAAAAAGGAGAGGGGGAGAGGGTTGGACTTGTCAATGAGGGAGGGGGCTGGTTCTTCATGTGCCTTGACCAATAGGGTGGTGACACCTCATTGCACTTTTGTATAAAAGACCTAAACAATTATAAAATTGCACAGAAAGTGGGAATTTGGATTGAATGAGGGAAAACACCATGTTTGGTGTGATGTAGTGGATGAAAAGGGTGTTTGGTGTTTAGTATGAGTCTTGAGGGTGTGATTGGAGGTTTGGTTTGGTGTTGGGTCTAGTTTTGGGTCAAGTTGGGTCCTTACACAAATTTAATTAAAATTAACGTAAAAGGTGTTCTAAAATTAATTGGAAGTGCATGGGGCGAAATTTAGGTGGGACACAAGTATCATGGACATAGAAGACTCAGAGTGGAATATTTTTATAATTTAGGTTGCACAAAATGGGTCAAGATTGTGTCTCCAATTTTGATTGGAACGCACAAAGATACAAAGTTGGATTTATTTGGAATTAAAACTAAACGTCCGTAACGAATATTGTGCGACTAAAATGAAGCACAAGAGGGCATACTTATGAGTTACACAAAGGTCAAAATGGAAGACGGGCACGTCTAGGACAAGGGTGTAAAATTTGTTGGAAGGTAAAAGCTAGGGTAGCGCTCTAAATATCGAAGCAACGGTAAGGTGTAATAATTAAATAAAATTACAATAATAAATATAATCTCTAATATTTAATCCTGAATAATTCGAATTAAATCCATAATCCTATAATTTGGTCAGGGGTTCATCTAGTGGGTCTCTAGGTCCAGTCTACTAGCTCATGCATTAAAGAACACTATAAATATAACATATATATATACACATATCATGCAATTATTTAAAAATAAATATACACAATACTTATAATATATAAAATGTGGTAATGATAAGTCTACCCTTCTTAGACAAATTTCTTCCTCGAAATTTAAGATCCTCAATAGTTGTATTTATTTATTTATTTATTTTACCATCAAAATGTAAATTCATCAATCCGTATAATCATGAAGTAAATCCATATTGTTATTTCATAATTTTTTCAAAATTCTATAATTATCATATTCCTAAAAATCTTCAAATTTAAAAATCAAATTATATTATTATCACAATCTCTTCCAAAATTTTAAGTTAATAACTAAATACTATAATTTAATATCCAATCCTCAAATTTTAAATCCAATCAAAGCATATATATGAAATTGAAATCTTATCCCAAAAATTTGAATTCAAACTCTAATCCATTAGTGATCTTATTCCTTGATTTCTTTTTCCACACAATACTCAAACAATGTAATACTTATGAAATCTTCAAATACAACATTAAAAATATAAATTTTAAATTTATATCTTGCAGTCAAATAAATATAATGATAATCTTCTTAAATTCTTCAAAATTTAATGACAAATTCAATCATATCTTAATCTTCATAAAAATCAATGATTTAACAAAATCAAAAATTCTGCCATATCAAGTTCTCAACTCTTTATTTAAATTAATGTTTATCCTCGAAATTTAAGGCACCTTGTCTCTCTCTATCTAGTCATAACCTCTTTATTAATCTTCACTACGGTCAAACCCTCAACAATCAAGGTATAAGAAAATCCTACCTACAGTCACACAACATGCAATCTAGAGAAAACATGCATGGTTATGGTCTGTTTTGTCATGGTATTGCAGTCTCTATAATGGTGTACTACTAAATATATTCTAGCAAAAAAATCATTGATACAAGCTATGGTACTAAGAAATCAATCAATCAATAAAATAGACGAAAAATGAACAGAAGGAAAGAACAGAACATAGTCTTCTAACCCATTACTTTGACATCTTCAACCTCTATCATACACTTAACTCTGGCATATTCAATCAAAAATTCATGTCCCTGTACACTGATACCCACATCAACAAATCATTAGTCCATAAGATATCCAAGGATACATCCATATTGCACAAACCTGTCTATTAATACCAAATTCTGACACCAAAAACTTCTAACATAACCATCGGTTTAATGATGCCTCCAAAGTTTGATACTCCTATCCCTTTGGTACCACTGTTTCTACTACAAGCACACTAACTGCTAGCTCTCTTACCTACTACAATTTTTTATACTAGTTATTCTTATCACTCAAGTGCACGCTAAGTGCAACACAACACACTAAGTACTTCTCCCTCTAAACCAACTCTAGATTGACACCCAAGTCAGTTTGTAGTGCCATCTCAGGCATGCTCAAGCCAACAGTTCTTACACATGCACTTCATCCACTCATATACTGATATATATTTCTTACCCACCATAAAATTTTATCCTCAAAATAAAATTCTTAAAATTTAACTTCTCGAACAATTTAAAAATAAAATGTATATACTTTCCTCAAAAGTCAAATATTCAAATATTGAAATAAAATTTTATTCACTTCCAAAAATCTTTATAGCTTTGACTATGTTTATTGAATTGAATTTGAATTCTCAAAATTTTAATAACATAAAATCTTAACTCCTCAAAAATTCTTATAAATTGATATTTATTTCCAATCTTCAAATTATAATTTAAATCCATATCTTGTAGTCCAATAGCTCTAATGTTAATCTTTCTCACTATCCTCATCAACATATGTTATCAGATGATGCCGTAAATTAGTCCATAAAATTTATCTCGATATGAAATCAAACTCAACAACGACACCAAGAATTAAATTTAACAATTGATCAACAAGAATCAAATTCAATAACAACAAGTGAGAACGGACGAAAATAAGGAAAAAGATTTAAATTAAAAATTATAATAAGATTCTCAAGGGTCGTCCCAGGAATCTCTTAAGAAATTTTATGATTGAGTATCATCTCTCATCCTAGTATCCTATGTCCTATATCCTTTCGCAGGCACATAGTAGTACAACTAAGACGTTGCACTACCACGACATCGTACTACTTGCGAAGCCTGACCTGCATGGGCCACCACTAAAAATGTGTCATGTCCCGCACCCGATATAGGGGCACGAGTATGTGGGTACGTCCAGCATACGCCGCAGCATCGGCGGTAGAACGCTATCTAGGTCATAATACTATCTAAACAATCTCACACGAGTATCCAACTTCATAAGTAGACACAGATATCACAATATAATATGTAAATACTCAATCACAGAACTAAAGCACGATAAGATATTGAAGAAAATAAATGAAATGCAACACAAGTCTAAACAAAATAGTCTAACTCAAACAATAACATCCAAGTCTCAAGTATGTTGGAAAAAAATCCGCTACCATAATCTGCTAAACGAAAATAACTAAATAACAAGTGATCCCGGCTAGACCTCCCGAAATCACACCTGGCTATAAGGTCTAAGGCTTCATCTACTATCCCGGTGGTCCATAATATGTCGGACACCAGTCCTCTAAGTCGCAGTCTGGAAAAATATTTTCAGTAAGGATGGAGCAAAGTACAACCTAAATAACAGTTCTAGTTAATTGATAAGGACTATAAAACAACAAATAGATGATGTTATATACTGAGAGAAGACAATAAATAAATGCAATAGCAAAATAAAGAGAACAGGCAATATAGGTAATATGGTACAGTTAGTGTATATATGAAATAAAGAGAAAGAGCTACAATATCATATACGGTTGATGTAGTATATGAACTGAAATGAAGGACTTTAACTATTCTAAGTGTTTGAAATAGTAGTTTAAAAATATGATCGGCTTGGGAACTTGTACGATAGCTACATGGCCTGGCTAATCATACGTAAGGTGTATGATTAACACTAACAATATCTACACTTGTACGATAGGGATTTGATCACATCTCTCACTAGCAATTTCTCCGCCCCAACTAGTACTGTGGATCCAACCATGACACGTCACGATACACAATCAATGTCCAATATATCATGTACAAAGTCTAATATCAATATCTAATATCAATGTTGTGTACAATGTCAATACGATAACCAATATAATATCTCATGACTGCAGATCCAATCTATATACTAGTCCGTGTAGCACAATGTGAAGAATCAGATGTAATATTTCTAAATACTTGAATTATAAAAATTATCAAATAACAAAAATTATCCGAGAATGTACTCACCTAGGGTCCTGAGCGGGCAATACCAATGTCCTGCTCCTGAAATCTTGCAGAATAATCCATGGTCATACACAATTATATAGGATTTCCACAATTAATACTTAGGGTGATACAACATACATGTATATGTTACAGTCCTACTTAGTACTAGTATTTAATTTCCACACAATATATAAATTAGTTATTAAACACACATACACACTCAACTGGTTACTAGGTTCACCAACATAGGGTCATATGTCAACTAAACTTACCATAAAGCAATATGCTAATCCCTAATACTGTTCACACATGCACATAAAATCATGAAGAGGGCAGCTACGAACCTTGATGGGCACGCACGGGGTTGACGATGATGACAATGATGATAAAAGGAGGCAGGGTCATTGCTCCGGTGGGGAAGTCGCTGCTCGGGGTCTTGCTCGGTGGGGGACTATCAGGATCGAGTCGAGACGATGGTGGTGCTGGTGGTGAGCTCGGTGGTCGGGTGAAGGCTGTTCGAGTCGGGGTATCGAGAAAGGTTAGCGAGGAGAAGGTGGTGTTGTCATGATGGTGATGATAAGGTGGTACAGAGAAGAAGGTGGAGGTGGTGAGGAGCTACTGTGGGGTTGGCGGTGATGGAGTTTCGGCGATAAGGGCATTGATTCGAGGACGATGAAGGTTGACGGGATGGTCGAGTTCCGACGAGGGGAAAGAGATGCTCAGGGACGGTCGTGGTGGTGGAGGGTGTTGGCTGACAAGCGGGTGCTTGGCGTGGGGAATAGTTGTGGTCGAGGTCGGGGAGCTGGGGGATGTGGTGGGGACTCGGGGTGGAGTCAGGCTAGTGACTGCTGTCGCTGGTGAAGGACTCGGCGGAGGATAACTCGGGGGTAGAGTCGACTGCTCGGAAAGATGAGGGAGGTTGTGAAGGGGCCAGAGATGGAGAGGCAGTGAAGACCCAGGCGGTCAGGGAGATGGTGATGTCGGTTATGTCATGGGTGTTCAGGTGGTGGAGATGCTGCTGAGGCGGGTGGTCCTGACCGGTTGTAGTGGTGGCTGTCCCGGCGGTGGATGGCCGGAGGAAGGTCGGGTGGAGCTCAGGTAGGAATAAAGGTTAGGGTTAGCATTAGGGTTTTGGTTTGATGCTTGGTGTAGAAAATTAATGGGGAGGATGATAGTTTTTGCATGAGGGAGAAGAAAGGAGATGATGACATCCTAGGGATTAAGGCCGGCCATGTGTGCCTTGGGATGGGGGATGGCTTTGGGAAAAGGGTTAGGATGTGTGATATATATAGGAAAGTGTGTGTGGTGAGGATAATGCTCCAATTTGAATAGATGGCCAAGATTAATCATGAAGGAAGTGTACAAACAAAAAAAGTAGAGGGAGAGAGGGTTGGACTGGTCAAAGAGGGAGGGGGTTGGTTCTTAATGTAACTTGACCAATAGGATGGTGACACCTCATTGCACTTTTGCATAAAAGACCTCAAAAATTATAAAATTGCACAAAAAGTGGGAATTTGGATTGAATGAGGGAAAACACCATGTTTGGTGTGATGTAGTGGATGAAAAGAGTATTTGGTGTTTAGTATGAGTCTTGAGGGTGTGAGTGGAGGTTTGGTTTGGTGTTGGGTCTAGTTTTGGGTCAAGTTGGGTCCTTATACAAATTTAATTAAAATTAATGTAAATGGTGTTCTAAAATTAATTGGAAGTGCATGGGGCTAAAATTAGGTAGGACACAAGTGTCATGGACATAGAAGAGTCAGAGTAGAATATTGTTATAATTTGGGTTGCACAAAATGGGTCAAGATTGTGTCTCCAATTTCGATTGGAATGCACAAAGATACATAGTTGGACTTATTTAGAATTAAAAATAAACGTCTATAACAAATATTGTGCGACTAAAATGAAGTACAAGAGGGCATATTTATGAGTTACACAAAGGTCAGAATGGAATACGGGCACGTCTACGACAAGGGTATAAAATTTGTTGGAAGGCAAAAGCTAGGGTAGCGCTTTAAATATCGAAGCAACGGTAAGGTGCAATAATTAAATAAAATCACAATAATAAATATAATCTCAATATTTAATCCTAAATTATTTGAATTAAATCCATAATCCTATAATTTGGTCAGGGGTTCATCTAGTGGATCTATAGGTCCAGTCTACTAGCTCATGCATTAAAGAACACTATACATATAACATATATATATACACATATCATACAATTATTTAAAAATAAATATACACAATACTTATAATATATAAAATAATAAAATTATCCCTAATTTTGGATGTAGTAGTGACAGCAAAAGTGTCGGACAGTTTGAGAAATAGTAGAAGTATCAAGAATGGAACATGTCGTAAGTTATATCGAGCGAGATCGAGAGAAGAGTTGGATAATTTTTGCATTAGCTGTGTTTCGTGTCAGACTTTGAGTTGTGAATGGCAGGATCATGCAGGATGGATAGTTCGAACGTATCTTGGATCAGTGCAAAAAAGTATGATGAGAGTAGTGACTTGATCCGGAGCGGTATATGGTATATAACATAGTGAGCATGGCGTTGGAATATCTTGAATAGACAGCAATAGAATTCCCGTGACGGACGTGGATAACGAAATTGTAAGTTGGTTGGTGCACGTCAGCTGAGTTATGTATCGTAACATGGATGAAGCGAATGTTAAGTCGCGATCGACAAGATAGTCACAGAATATTTGGTTCGGAATAGACGTTTGTTGATGGAGTGTAAATCTGGCACGAAAGCAACTCTATTTCTAAGTGGTATATGCGTGCTACAAAGTGGTGCGCACATTG
The DNA here is from genome assembly GCA_036927795.1 of Iris macrosiphon. Taxonomy (NCBI): domain Eukaryota; kingdom Viridiplantae; phylum Streptophyta; class Magnoliopsida; order Asparagales; family Iridaceae; genus Iris; species Iris macrosiphon. The sequence continues at coordinate 125,116,733 of JAYESA010000013.1, forward strand.
GAAATATTCATAACAAGATAAGCGATAGGTTTGCTCACAACTGATGGATTAGTACAGAATTGGGTCAAAAATTAGTGCAATGGAGTTTGACTCAGGTATTCTTCGATGTGTTGGATTGGAATGATCAAGAACAGACTTGTGTAAATGAAAGTTTCGTTGGACAAGAATAGAACAAGCAATAGAATGAGTGTTTAGAATTCGAAGGATTGATGCGGATCAAGTATTGGAAATAAGATGAGCTCAATCAAGATGAAAAGTTGAATATCAGAGTTTGCTTGCGTAATTTGGAAGTTTATTAGAGCTATTGGTGCAAAAAGAGGAGCAATGTGATGGATTCTTATGAACTTGAAGGATTTTAGATATTTTCCCTCGAGGAGTTTGACTCAGACTTTAGCGAAAGCGAAAGTGGTTAAACGGTACAACGGTGGTGGACGAATTCTCCAAAAGATGTGAACGAGCAAGAGGCAAGTCTAGTTGATGCTAAGTCGAATTAAAAGTTAACACTTACAGTACTGAGGCGGATTGAGGCAACGAGTGAAGGCGTTATGGTATTCAGATTATGTTGGAACTTGTGCACGAGTCATCAAGAGAGTGTGGATAAATCAGAATATGGAGAAATTAAGATATGCTAAGGAATGGAACGAGGACAAGGATTATGGTGGATGGACTTTTAAGGATCGCTGAACTAGATAGCAATATTGAAGCAAATTACAGTGCCGCTCGAGCAAGTTGGACGTGTAATGTGCAGCTGGCGAACGGATAAAAAATAGAGAAAGTATATGGTTTCGGGAATCGTTGCAAGTGGTAATGCGAGAAGTCGAATAAGGGGTTTAGAATTTCGATGGATTCAGGACAGAACGGTGGAGTGATGGAAGACAGTTTCAACGAGTGCAGTTCAAAGATTAGTGACTTGGATAATAGTAAGACTCTAGGTGGTTAGGCGACGTTTGGTTGACAGATCGTCAGAGGTAGTGCATAAAATATTCGAATTCAGAAGTTTGTTCGGATTTGATGGTTGGGTTATGGCTCAGATTTGTAGAGGAGATATAGCATACTTTATAGTAACTGTCCATCGTGATGACTTACAATTATCGAGCGTAGCTTCACGGCAGCTGACCTTAGCGACTTGACCACCAAATCAAAATAGATATTATGGACCCATAGAACAACCTTCGTGACGGCAGATTTGGAAATGCATCGAGGGTGGGTGCGAGTGGTGTATGTTGAAAATATGTCTAAGTGACTGAGTGTTGGATTTGAGAGATCCTTGGGATAGCCTTCAGCTGAAGATGCAACCAAAAGATCGAAGGGATGGTAAAAATAGCCTAAGTCAACTGATGAGGTTCAGAGTCACAGATTTTTAAAGATGGCATCGCCTCTGCCTTATCGTGCCCCAAAAGGGAATAACATTCATATGAATTGACGACTGTGTAACAAGCTTTGTGAAGTTAAATTCGTGGCTTGTTCAGATTGAATCCTTGCACTACAGGATGGACAGATGTGCCTGAGATCTACAAAATGAAATCAGACTTGGTTTGCGGTATGTGCTCATGTAGAGAGCGAAGGTGATATCATGTGCTTCGAGGCAGCAAAAGCAGTACGAAGAACTATTTCATGTGCAATCTAGGAATTATGGCAATTGTATCCACTTTAAAATTATGGCGACACTATCCTTATAGTGTGGTAGTGAAATCTTTGTGGATCACATGAACCTCAATATAGATATTCACCCAGAAAGATATTGAGATTGAGGCAGAGGCGTTAGGCCGAGCTGATCTAAGGGCATAGTACGATGTTTGGGTAAGTCGGCTAGCTAGGGTAGTATCTATTGTGATGATCATTCGGAGCATGAGATATTACTTAGAGACGGTACATGCAGAACATGATGCGATTGGAGTCATGATAGAGTTTAATTGGTTGAGCTTGGACGGTGCTAGTGAGAATTTCGAAAATAGTTGAATGATAGGGCCTTGCAGAATAGTCATTGTGCTTGGGATGTGTAATGACTTGGAGCATATGTTGTATCTTACTAAAGAATAGATTTTGTTAGAGGGGAACCATTGTATTTGAGAATAGCGTGAATGATTTATGGGATGAATGTTAGGATCGGTTCAGTCGAGAGTGAAGCAATAAATGTCTCGGACATGAAGATACCCTTGTAACTTGTCCAAATTTTCTATCGCTAAGCTCGGCTGAAATACATTTATTTCAGGGATGCCTTAAATATATATATGATCCAAACTAAGTGATATATTGAATTTGAATTAAGCTGCAAGGAGGATGTAGGAATATAGAATTTATGTGAGCGTTCAGCGCAAAGTGAGATGATGAGTCTGGATCAATGAAATATTAGTTGCATGGACCAGAGTTATAAAATGGTCAAGCGACATATGATAAATGAATGAATACTGGTTTGAGGACGAACCTTATTCTAAGTTGTATATTATATAATGTCCTACAACTGCACAGTATATTATGTTAAGTCGGATTAAATGAGGGAATAGTTTGTCACATTTTAATTTGTTGGATTTGGGAGCAAATATAGATTTATGTTGGTTTCATGTGCAGATCGTATGAAGAGTTTGATGGAATAAGGTGTTCGTTCAGAGTTGTACTGGGATATAGGGATTAGAGCAATAATGTCCTCTTCCTTAGTCCGATCGGTCAGAAAATTTGGAGAACACGGCCTACTCGCACGGTCATACCAATTGAGTAGATCGTGCTTTACATCGGACCACGGATTCAGGGGATCGACCGTATCGGCAAGGCAGAGTGTTTAGCGGATTCAAACTTGGTGAGTGGGCTTTGTACCTTCTCCTCTACTCCTTCATGCCTAATAATATGGAACAAACTTAATGGCATGGTTACTTAGAGTGGAATATTAGCATCAACGTACTGTGGCGTGCATAGAGTGTGCGTCGTGGATCATTTTGGTTATACTTAATGGCATGGTTACACAGACTTGGTTTTGCATTGGGCAGTTGGGGCGTGAGTGGATCATTTTGGTTTGAATATTGAGGCACTTCAGACGAGAGAGCGAGCGTGCATCCGTGCACGAGTATCCAGTTGGGTATTTTGTCAAGCAAAGTGTGTAGTTTTGGTTCAAAACTGGGCAACCGGATCAGATAGGGCATTGTGCCACTGTTGGGGTATTGTGACACAAAGCTTTCGGAGTGAGAGGTGTTGCACCAATCAGAGCATTGTGTCAAGAAGAGGCATAATTTCTATGGAGATAACTTAATATGGTGCCTGGGCTATGGTTGGAGAATGGTTATGGTCCATTTGATGGATCTAGGCGAGTATTGTTTGGTGGGACGAGAATGCTCGATTCTCTCGTCATACCTACTATTTTTTGGTGGAGCGAGAAGGCTCGATTCTTTCCTCGTACCTAATATTGGTCACGGATAACCTGTTGCGCACAGGGTTTGGTTTCCTCGAACGAGATAGGATCCGGGGCACCGGGACCATTCGTCCATGAAGGAAACAAATGGTAACATGTTTTGGGCAAGATACTATTGGTTCAAAATGACTAGCTGGGCTATCTAATCAACACTGGATCGGGTCGAACTGCAGTTGGATTAGTCATTTATGGCTTGGTCAGTGACTTCATATAGATAAGAGTTGGTTTGTTTTGGTTTAGTTTGGTTTGGTTTGGTGTTAGGGTTATATACTAAAAGCATCACTTTGTATTAACTATATTTTTTTTATTTTTAACTGAGAATCATATGGGCAAATGTTTGCATGTTGTATTTGTTATAATATTAATGCAAGTGTATCATATTCTATATTGTAGATAATATTATGTGTGGTGTCACACAGAAGATCATATTATTAGTTCCCTGTGGAATATATAAATAGTTCACAACCTAGATGGACTTGGACAAACCATTGGAAAGGTTGTAGTGTAATCTGGTATTAGTCTATCTTGACAATAGGTTTATACTAGTATAGTTTGTGTGTATTGAAAAAGATCACTTAAGGTTGTTCTCTTTATACTAACTACTTAAGAGAACAAATACCTATATTATTATGGGTGCTTATGCTCTTAATCCGGATATAATAACAGACATGTATATGCAGTGTGCATTACTTTGACTCATAAAAGAGTGAGATTCATTTTGGGTCAATAACCTCAATAAATTAGGTAATGACATTGTGTGTATTATGGACTGTTGGTTATAAAAGGAATCCATGTTCCGATACATCGGTTTGATGATGTCCCCTTAAGGAACTCATAAGGATTGTCATATAAATCCTGTAGGTGGATTATATCCAACATGACAAATAAATTTGAGTGTTACTACTTAAGGATAAAAGATGTTGATCAATATAGTTGTCAGTAACTTAATTTGATCGACGGACATTCGATAACTTAACATGGGGAGACAAAAAAGCGTATAATAAGAAGGAGCCCATAATCGTAATTTGGGATTAGGACGGTAGTGCAACAATAGATCTTTAATGGACCGAGCTATTGTTAACAGGCCAGGGTTGTGTGTTCGGGCTAAACATGGGATACCCAGATCCTTAGGAGGCCTAACCCTAATTTCTCCTCATGGTCCCTGTCGTAGCCTATATATATCCTCTACTCTTTGGCCGTCATGATTATATATAAAAATCAAGCACTTTCTCTAAATTTGTTTCTCACGTAAGGAAAGAAAGAGGGTCGGCAAGTAGAAGAAAAGTTGGAAGATCATCGCCCACACGACGTCCAATTCGAGGAAGGAATACGTGCAGAAGATCGTGGGGTCGCTAACTGATCAAGGTTGCTGAAAACCTTCATCTTCTTCTCGTTAGTTCAGGTATAATTCGTGAACCCTAGTTTCCGTCTTTGAACGGTTAGATCACGTATTAAACTTGTTAATTTTCTATCGATCGATATGCACACCAATGTACGGTCCTGGGGATCCCTAGTACCATCAATTGGTATCAGATCCAGTTATGGATATGCGTATCGATTGATAAATCCATGTTGTCCAATAAAACTCTTATTAAAAAATAGTCGGTAGATGTAGATCTGTTCTAACTTAATTTTGCACGCATCTTAGATCTAACTATTATGGTCTGTGTGCATATTTTGTTTCGGTGATTTAAACACATGGTATGTCATGGCTGTTATTGTTCATGGATGTAATTAAAATCACGAGGGTTGATCATGCTTATTTATTTAATTTTCTTCAATCTAGATTATGTGTAAACTCCTTCGGGATTCATAACATTGATGTAATTTTAAATTTTTGATGTATCGTGATGGCGATGGTGGTTGTTTCTGATGCGGGGTGAGATGCTTTTTTTTAGCAGTCTAGAGGCAGATAGATGATTTTTGATGAAGGAAAAAAATGACCAAACTTAAAAAAAAAAGACTTGTGCATAGCAAGATTCTGGATTCTACAGTTGAGAAAGAAGCAGGATATATAACTATAATAGTTGAATATTAATTTTGTTATTGCTATATCTTCTTATTTTGTTATGCATATTTATTATTCTGTGGATATTTTTTATCAACTAAGCCTGGATTAATAATGGACAACATGGACATACGTCAACTAGTAGAAAAACCCTCATTCTCAAATAACTAAGTGGGAGAGGAAATTTATTTAGTATAAATCCCATGGTCTCCATTACTGGTTTGTAGTTGATGTAATTATACTTTCGTATTGGCTTTAGTGCCTTCCTCCATATCGAATGAGTATAATTATGGATTACCAGTACAGTCTTCTTTTGGGATAATTATAGAAAATTATCTAGTGTGTGTTTACTTCTCCATCTGAAGAAATATATTACGAAGTAATGGACTTAGTATTAAGTAATGGTGTACACTTAGATACAAATAATGGTATCCTCCCCATCGGAGTCACTGCTACTATTTATAGGACCAAAGAAAAGACCCAACAAATTAATTTTATTTTTTATAAAGTTAGGTTGATATGATAATAAAATTAATAGAAAAAATCTTCTTGGACAAATACTGAATTAGTATACATCCACACTATCGTGGCATATTAAATTCACGGTATTTAAGGTGTTGGTGAATTTTTATTATTGTTTTAAGGGAATCAATATTTTTTTTTCATAATTTTTTTTCCCTACATAATTATTATTTATGTGATTCTCAAGATTTCAAAAATGGATTCATTCAGTCCACTTATGTTGATTCATAAAGAAAACAAACTTATTGACCATAATTACATTGACTGGAAACGTAACTTAGATATTGTCTTAACTGCTGAAGAGTACAAATATGTACCCCATGAGGAATGTCCTCATAAGCCAGATGCTAATTCAGATAAAGAGGTCAAAGAAGATTATAAGAAGTAGATCAAGGAAGATGAGATGACACGATGTTACATTCTGGCATCTATGTCAAATGTACTGCAACATCAGCATCAGGCCATGGCCACAGCTTATGACATGATGTACAACCTCAAGGAACTCTTCGGACATCAGAATAGGGCAGCTAGGTAGTTTGCTATGAAGAGTTTAATAAATATGACCATGGCTGAAGGGACTCCAGTAAGGGATCATGTTCTCAAGATGATGGGTCATCTCAATGAGATGGAGATCCTTGGAGCTAAAATCGATAGAGAAACCCTGGTCAATATTATTCTCGAGACTCTGCCTAAAAGTTTTGACACATTTTTCTTAACTACAACATGAACAAAAGGTTGTACAGTTTGGCAGAACTTGCGAAAGAACTGCAGGATACTGAGGCTCTCATGAGGTAGTATGGTCATATTTATGTTACTGAAAAAGCTTCTACTTCTAAGCCAAAAGGAGAAGAAGAATAACATTCAGAAATAAGCAAATTCAGCAAAGAAGGGCATGGGACCTCAAGGCATTGTGAAAAAGCCGAAAGACAAGTGTTTCAAGTGCAAAGGGTCAGGATATTGCAAGAGTGACTGTCCACTTCTCAAATAAGGGAATAAAGAAGGCATATCGCATTTACTATTAGTTGAAACATGTTTAGCGGTGTTATCTACCAACACCTGATGTGTAGATACATGAGCCACTAATCATGTCTACAATTTATTGTAGGGGTTCTAGGAAACCAAACGGCTTAGTAATGGAGAGATATGCTTGTTCTTGGGTGAAGCTACAAAAGTAGCAGCTGTTGCAGTAGGAGATATTATTTTATCTTTTGGTAGAAATAAGTCTTTGACATTAAGAGATTGCCTTTATGCACCTTCACTTAGAAGGAATTTAATTTCTATTTCTATGCTAGTTAATGATGGATATTCAGTTTATTTTAATGACAATGTTGTATTTTGAAAAAATAAGTATTTTATTTGTTCTGGTGCATTAGTTGATAATTTGTATGTCATTAATCCTATTTCACCATAATACAACTTATGAAAATGAATAATACGTCTTATAACTTAAATAAGATAAAAAGCCATCTTTTGTGAACCAAACATATCTTTGGCCCTTGAGGTTGGGACATATTAATCTAAGAAGGATTCAAAGACCGGTTAAAGATGGACCTTTGAGTTTATTGGAAGTAGAGGCACTTTCTATCTGCGAATCCTGCTTGGAAGATAAAATAACCAAAAGGCCTTTCACGGCAAAAGGGGTATAGGGCCAAAGAGTGTTGGAATTGGTTCATTCTGATTTATGTGGGCCCGGCTGGAGGTGACTTTGGATATTTTGTCACATTTATTGACGATTATTCATGGTATGGATACATTTATTTAATGCGTCGCAAGTATGAGTGCTTTAAGAAATTCAAAGAGTACAAGGCTGAAATGAAGAAACGTCATGGAAAATGTATCAAGTCATTACATTCAGATCGTGGTGGCGAGTACCTTTTTGGAGAGTTTAGGGACTATTTATCAGAAGTTGGGATTACATCCCAATTGTCTGCACCTTGAACACCCCAACAGAATAGTGTAGCAGATAGAAGGAATATGACTCTTATGGAGATGGTTAGATCAATGATGAGTTATTCAGATTTACCAGATTCGTTTTAGGGATATGCCTTATAGACTGCAACTTATATTTTTTAACTTGGTACCTTCTAAGTCAGTACCTATTACTTTCACAGAGCTGTGGACCAGGAGTAAGCCTAGTATAAAACATGTTCAGATTTGGGGTAGTCTAGCACATGTGTTGAATGGGAAAGCAGCTAAGTTGGAATCTTGTACAGAATTACGCTTGTTTATAGGCTATCCAAGAGGAACGAATGGTAGTTTATTTTATACTACTAAGGATCTGAAGGTCATTTTTAGCACTAATGCCCGATTCTTAGAGAAAGACTATGTGATGAACCATAAACCCAAGAGTAGAGTTATTATATAAGAACTGATAGATGAGACACCAAAAACTTCAGTACCAACAGTACAACTGGAGGAACCAGAAGTAACTGCACAATGTGTCACAAATGTTACACCACAGCCTATAGTGCCTCATCGTAGTAGAAGGGTTATTATACAACCTGACAGATTTATGTTCTTGGGAGAGTCATTAGACTTCATCCCTGAGGAACAAGATTATGATCCCTGCACCTATAATGAAGTACTCCATGATAAAGATGCAGAATCTTGGCAAAAAATAATTATATCTAAAATAGAATATATGGATTCTAATCAAGTATGGATTCTAATCAAGTCTAGAAGCTTATAAAACCACTCAATGGTGTAAATGCCATTGTATGAAGGTGGGTTTATAAGAGAAAAAGAGGAGCAGACGGTTAGGTTGGAACCTTTAAAGCTTGGATTGTTGCGAAAGATTTTACTCAGAAAGAGGGGGTTGATTATGAGAAAATATTTTTGCCGATAGCCATGCTTAAGTCTATCCGTATTCTTTTATCTATTGCAACTCATCAGGATTATGAGATTTGGCAAATGTATGTCAAGACAGCTTTCCTTAATGGATGTCTTGAGGAGAACATCTATATGAAGCAACCAGATGGATTTATTGAAAAGGGCAAAGAGCATCTTTTTCGTAAGATCAATGTCACGACCCGCACCCGGTTTAGGGGCACGAGTGCGTGGGTACGTCCAGCCTACGCCGCAGCATCGGCGGTAGAACGCTGTCTAGGTCAAGTACTATCTAAATAATCTCACACTAGTATCCAACTCCATAAGGAGACACGGATAACACTATAAAGATGAACAACATACTCAATCACAATTATAGCACGATAAGAATTTGAAGAACAAAAGAGTACAACACAAGACTAATGATAAAATAATCATACCTGTAATCAGTAACAACCAATCTCCAAGTGTCAGAACAAGTCCACTAAGGTCACAGTCTGGAAAAATATTTTTCCAGTCAGGAAGGAGCAAAGTACATCTCTAAATAGCAGTTCTATATAAATGACATTCATAAACTATGTAGCAGTTCTAGATGGAAACATACCAGATGCATGTATAAGTACGAGAATGTACAATGAGAGAAATACTGGAAATACTGTAAGTAAATGCAGGAAAAGAAATATTATGTCCATGAGCAAGAACCTATGACTAAGTGTGTTGAGTACTAGCTTTAACATGTGATCGGCTTGGGAACTTGATCAGGCTGGTTACATGTGATTAGCTATGATTCATGGAAGGTCAGGCTAACCGTTGGTTAGCTATGATGCATGGAGAGGTCAGGCTAATCACACGTAACAGCTATGAGGCATGGAGATGGTCAGGCCGCACCCGACGTGAGATGTGGGGTGAGCTATGATGCATGGATAGTTGGGTATGATCACATATCTACACTAAAATACTCCCCAAACCCCCGACTGGTATAGTAGATCCAATCATGGTACGCTATGGCACGGGATTCCCTAGGGAGGTAGCAAATCTCCCCGGGTCTCAGTGTTTGTACATGCACAAGATAACAAGGAAACAAGTCTTGTACAAGCTACACCATGAATAAGGAATAACATCTCATGATGAGATCCGTGTATACCAATCCGTGTAACCAACGTGTCAAGAAAATAGATATTTACACTAGATACAGTGAACATAGGAGATATCATAAATTAGAAACTAATCAGAGAATGTACTCGCCTTGGGTCCTTAGCTGGTAAAACCAATGTCCTGTTCCAGAGTATCGTCTGGAGGAACCAACAGTCCTAAAATATATCAAATACAACATTTGCATCAGGTGCTACACTAACACATCACAATTATATGAACTCAGGGGCTCTATCAGGTATGGCACTAGTCAACTAGGGTCACCTAGTAATTTACCAATTAATCATACTATCAATAAATAATTTAATACACATATATATATAGTTATACATACATACCAAAATAATACTATACTATATACAGGTAATATACCAAAATATGTTTTACAAGTACCTATATATCAATACAGTTTTTATATATATATATACTATATATATATATACCAAAAATATGGTTTATATATAATAATATACATTAATACTTAGTATACCAATAAAGCGTATATAATATGATATATATATAAGTGTCTCTTAGTATTTGTACAAAATACATATTTGTGTATATACACTAATAGATGTTTATAAATATATATTTTTATACCAAAATACATATTTGTATATTTATATATCAATCAAATATTTTTATATATGTATATTAGCAAATCAAAGAATGTACATAATGCCACACCTCTCAAGGTGATCCAATAACTAATTTTGAACTCATTTTATTATTGGAACTATATTTTTAATAATAATATAAAACCCAAGATTTATTATATTTAACATAATCAAAAAAACCTTTTAATTATAACTAAATAAACTGATTACATAAAATTAGCTAATTACATATACTAAACCAATTACATTTATTTACTACATCAATTACAAATTAACTAAACTAATTATAAGAAAATACCAAACTAATTAATTAATATTTACTAACTGGTTAATAAATAAATTCCTGATTAATAACTACTTACTGTTTATTAATTATTAACTAATCAAATCATTAACTAAACTAATTATAATTAATTAATCAAACTAATTATTAATTAATTAAACTAATTAAATAAAGTAACTAATTATAAATCAAATAACTTAAACTAATTACCTATATATGTTAACTGACTTTACAGAGAAAGAAAAGGGGAAGAAGAGGCTCACGATGGGCTTCTCCGGCGTCGGCGCAGGGTTCGCCGGGGTCGGCGCTCGTCTCGGCGGCGGCTGTTCTCGGCGGATCTCGGTTCGAGGAGACGGTCGGCGGCTGTTCGAGGCCAACGGCGGGCTGAGTTCGACGACGCGACGGCGTCGACTGGCTCGAGGAGGGCTCGACGCGGCGGCGGCGTCGACTGGCTCGAGGAGGCGCGGGGTTCGAAGAGGCGGCGCCTGATTCGAGGATGCGGTCGCTCGGCGCTCGAGGAGGCGACCGGCTCAGCGAGGCTTGGCTTGAGATGCTCCAGGCGGTGGTGGCAGGCGGCCAGATCGAGGAGGCGGTCGGCGGGTCTTCGCCTCGGCGGCTGCGGCGTCCCGGATCTGCGGCGGCTTGATCTAGGGTTAGGGTTCCTCTGGGGATGTGTCGGGGTCTGGGTTCGTGTCCGGGGTGGACACGATGGGGGTGCACTGTAGACGTGTCCGGGCTGGACACGAGGGTGGCGGACTGTAAAGGGACGGACGTGTCCGGGTGTGTCGGACACGGAAATCAGGTTGTAATATTGTAACCGAATCCAGAAAATGAATGGATACTATGGGACACCCGGGGTCGGACCCGAGGCCATCACGGCTGACACGGTGATGCTGGACACACGGACACGAGCACACAAAAATGGTGGTGGCTGTGGCTTGTGGGAAATTGTGGAGGCTAGCCAATAAATTGAAGATTAGGGTTTCTTGGGAATTGCGAAAATGAGAACTTAAATAGGGAGAGATGGTGTGGGATAAAGGTTGCGGGTTGGCCCAATAATGAATGGCCCAGAATTAAATATAAAAGGGTTTCTCATGTGGGAAAAATGAGGGTGTGGGCTAGTTAATGGAAAATGGCAACTTGTAAAAATAACAATTAAAGATTATAATTTCAGAAAATATCTTAGGAAAGCTACGTAATTTCCAATTAGCTACTAATTAAACTCATATTTTAAAATATTAGAAAGTATGTAATTCATTTATTTACTACCCCAATGAATAAAAATTTATTTTATTTTATCAACTAGTCTTTTAAATAAATATTTAGTTAAAACAATAATTTTTTTTTTTTTGATTCAAGCCAATAAATATTTGAAACTAGAAATATATATATATATTTATATATATTTATTTTGTAATACATCGTCATTTAGGAAAAATGATTTTTATAAAAATTTTAAATTACCTCCTACAATCAAACATCGTTCAAAATCAAATAAAAATTTTCAAGGAGAAATATTTTATAAAACTTGATATTTTAAAATAAATTAAAATCTAATTATTTTGGAAATTGGAAATCGGAGGTTACAAGTCTATCCACCTTAGAAAAATTTCGTCCTCGAAATTTTAAGGATGACTAGGATAGAAAAATTTTGTTGTTCATAATAATGAATATATCATTGAAGAAAATATTTTTATAAGGAGAATACTTACCAAACAGAAGAAAACATGAAGAAAAAGAAATATGGTTTAAGACAGGAATAACTTGAAGGAATCATGGCTCGGTCTTGAATCCTCTAGAAAGTTTAGGTTTGGGAAGTAGACACGATCACAAAAACAGATAATTTGAATAATGCACGTTACCTTTTCAAAGTAACTAAACCAAGGAAGACCCAGTATAATGAATGATATAGACATGAAAGTTATAGCTAATTCGAAAGATACGGTCGACAATTTGATTTAAGAAACTTAAATACATCCTTCAGAATGTAATCAAGAGACATCTAATTGCCTTTCTTAATTTCTAGGAAAAAATAGTCTTTACTATCATCTGAAAATAATCCTTCCTTTTTATCCTCGTTCATTTTACTTTTCTCAATCTTTTGATTCATCATTAACTAATATCTATAAAAGTTCCAAATTCCACAAACTTTATTAGATTAGATCTTAGAATTTCTGAATCAAAATTTATTACATGTCCAAAATCCTTATCATCAAATTCGAGTTTGTTTATCTTAGCATCAACTATACCTCGATTATTTTCTTCGGTTTCAAATGTTACTGTCATGGTCAAGATTTTAATTTAGATCACAACCTCAATATACCATGATCTTACCTTACGACCTTCAATTATATGATCCCATAATCAATTATATTATAATATTCTTTACCATGAGCTTCATTTTATTCCATATTTCTTTATCCGTATGTATAATGTTTCCGAATTTTGAACCAATATTTTTTTTCATCCTCTGAATTTATTATCCCAATGTAAAATTTTTACTACTCAAATCCTCAATATTTTAATTGAATTCCAGTCGTATCATAATCTCCTCAAATTTTGAGTAAATAACTAAATACAAAATTTACTATCCAATCCTTCAATTGAACCCCAATCAATGCACATTTATAAGACTTAAAAATCTGTATCCCAAATTTAAATTTTAAACACTCATCAATCATCTTACTCCTCTAACACAAATTCAATTGATGCTTATTCCAATCTAACTCCTCATCCCAAGAATTTAATTCGACACTATTCCATTTACGATTTTTATTTTCTGATTTTCGTTTCCTCAAATATTCAACGATGCTATGCTTCCAGAATCTTCAATGCAACATTCATAATATATAAAATTTCTATCTTGCAATCAAATAGATAAAATGATAATCTCTCGAATTTCTCAAATTTTAAATAATCAATTCAATCATATCAAGACCTCCTTAAAATTAATAAACCCTCAAATTTTTGGCTCTGTCAATTTCTTAACTCTCCTTTCAAGTCAATATTTATCCTCGAGTTTCAATCATCCTCAATCTTCATAAAATTAATGATCCGTCAACTCCGTTATAACCACCCCTAAATTCTTTATTTAATTTAATGCTCATCCACAAATTTAATCCTCTTGTCTCTTTTTGTCAGTCATAACCTCGTCATAGATCTTTGCTATGGTCAAAACCCCAATGATCATAGTTTAAGAAAACTCTACCTACAGCCATGCAATTTAAGAAAAAATATATAGGTCATGTGTCTTGTCATGGTATTTCAGTCTCTGTTAGGGGGTACTACTAGTTATATTCTAACAAGGAAATCATGCATGTGAACCACAGTACTAGGAAAATCAATCAATCAATCGAAAGGCGAAAGAAAAGGAACATTAGGAAGGAAGAAAGATCATGTTAACATATTACTTGTAGTGTCTACTATCTCTAACAACACTTAACTCTAGCACACTAACAAATTCCTACTCATGTACACTGGTACCCATATCAACTAATCATATTTTAATATTCATATCTCTTATCTACCAAAAATTAATCCTCAAAATAATCGTCAAGGTTTAACTTCCCGATCAACTTAAAATAAAATGCATATACTTCCTCAAAATTAGATACTTCTCATCGAAATAAAATTTAATCACTTCTAAAATCTTAGTAGCCTTAACTATGTTTAGTGAATCAAATTTAAATCCTCAATATTTTAACAACATAAAACCTCAACTCCTTAAAAATTCTGAAAATTTAAAATTCATTTCCATATTTTTATTTATAACTCCTCAATGTACATATCAGTGCTCACGGTCTCTGATACTCAAGGTGCACTCAATACCTATATTGTCTAGAACTGTGTACTAAATTTGTACTGCCCGAATCACTTGCACTATTACCTCCAATGATCAAAGTTACCATCAACTGTGTTTTCTTTCATAATTTCAATTTATGTCAACTGGTATATCATCTAATTATCATCACACCGAGTGCTTACTGTTACTAGCACCATTTTCAATAATCCTTGATATAGAATCATCGGCACTCTTGGTATTATATCACTAGCTGCATTAATGGATTATCTCATCAAGCTCATTAGACTCATGATCACCTGTATCCTCTATAACACTCATGTTTCTTTACTCTCATGGGTATGTGTATGGTTCCTCATCTCGATGGTTGTATATGTATTTCCTTCAATCCTTTAAAGCCTATTAAACTAATCCGTGATATGCTTCATAACTTCCATTACTAATCCTGATATTTCTCTACTTATGACATCTCATTAAACCCTTTATACATATACATTTCTTTACCTTTAACATTTC
This sequence comes from Iris macrosiphon, assembly GCA_036927795.1. Taxonomy (NCBI): domain Eukaryota; kingdom Viridiplantae; phylum Streptophyta; class Magnoliopsida; order Asparagales; family Iridaceae; genus Iris; species Iris macrosiphon. Next base: position 125,131,856 of record JAYESA010000013.1, read on the forward strand.
CGATATCAATCATCCAATTGGACATCATGCTCCATAAATCCTTAACACAATTCCCGGATACTTAATCGTTTACATAGATCACTCAATTACATAATCATGATTATCCAGGACGGGTAATTGGCTCTGATACTAACTCTGAGAACTATCACTGATACTCTATACTCTCCTTAACTCTCAGTCTCTAATGACACTACTCCTAGAATCATTGGTACAAGGTACTATACTAAGGGCTAACTCTAGATTAAAGCCTACTGCTCACATGTCCAACTAAGAAACACTTACAACTCACTAGCAACACAGTCAATACTAATACAAGACACAACAAAATTACAAGCCACTAATTATCATACTTAACAAGAAATCCTCAAGGAATAGGAGCTCAAAGACTGAATTGAGGACAGAAGGTATCTTTACTGCTAGTAAAGAAAGAAGCGGTGGAACAAAGTCCTGGAATAACAGAAATAGATAAGTCTTGAGATGATATTTTAAGAACCAATTTAGGATACAACCTGATAATCATACACGTCTGTCTGAAATCATGACACTCAGAATCCTCGCCACGCCAGTAAGCATAGATGCGATAAACGATAGGTTTCGTAACTAAGGTATGCACTCTATAATCATGTCGTCTAGAATCTTCGCCACGCCAACCGGTATGGCTGCGAAAGACTCTAGGCTTCATAACTATAGTATGTACATCCAAGTCAGGTTCCTACGTTCTCGTCACCACAGCTAATATGGCTGCGATAAATTCTAGGTTCCATAACCAAAGTAGACGTTTTACCTTCCTCACTGTCCTCATCAATATATGTTATCAGATGATACCATAAATCCTAGTCCGTAAAAATTCATCTCAATTTGAAATTAACTCAACAACGATACCAGGAATTAAAGTTAACAACTGGTCAACAAGAATCAAACTCAACAATGATACCAAGATTTTAATTTAAAAACTGCTCAACAAGAATCAAGTTCAGTAACAACAAGCGAGAGCGGGCGGAAACAAGGAAAAGTTAAATTAGAAATTTTAACAAGATTCTCAAGGGGTCGTCCCAGGAATCTTTCAAGAGTTTGTGATTGAGTATCCTCTCTCATCCTAGTATCCTATGTCCTATATTCTATAGCAGGTACGCAGTAGTACAACTAAGACATCGCACTACCACGACATCGCACAACTTGCGAAGTCTGACCTGCATGGGCCACCACTAAAAACGTGTCACGACCCGCACCCGGTTTAGGGGCACGAGTGCGTGGGTACGTCCAGCCTACGCCGCAGCATCGGCGGTAGAACGCTGTCTAGGTCAAGTACTATCTAAATAATCTCACACTAGTATCCAACTCCATAAGGAGACACGGATAACACTATAAAGATGAACAACATACTCAATCACAATTACAGCACGATAAGAATTTGAAGAACAAAAGAGTACAACATAAGACTAATGATAAAACAATCATACCTGTAATCAGTAACAACCAATCTCCAAGTGTCAGAACAAGTCCACTAAGGTCACAGTCTGGAAAAATATTTTTCCAGTCAGGAAGGAGCAAAGTACATCTCTAAATAGCAGTTCTATATAAATGACATAAACTATGTAGCAGTTCTAGATGGAAACATACCAGATGCATGTATAAGTACGAGAATGTACAATGAGAGAAATACTGGAAATACTGTAAGTAAATGCAGGAAAAGAAACATTATGTCCATGAGCAAGAACCTATGACTAAGTGTGTTGTGTACTAGCTTTAACATGTGATCGGCTTGGGAACTTGATCAGGCTGGTTACATGTGATTAGCTATGATTCATGGAAGATCAGGCTAACCGTTGGTTAGCTATGATGCATGGAGAGGTCAGGCTAATCATACGTAACAGCTATGAGGCATGGAGATGGTCAGGCCGCACCCGACGTGAGATGTGGGGTGAGCTATGATGCATGGATAGTTGGGTATGATCACATATCTACACTAAAATACTCCCCAAACCCCCGACTGGTATAGTAGATCCAATCATGGTACGCTATGGCACGGGATTCCCTAGGGAGGTAGCAAATCTCCCCGGGTCTCAGTGTCTGTACATGCACAAGATAACAAGGAAACAAGTCTTGTACAAGCTACACCATGAATAAGGAATAACATCTCATGACGAGATCCGTGTATACCAATCCGTGTAACCAACGTGTCAAGAAAATGGATATTTATACTAGATACAGTGAACATAGGAGATATCATAAATTAGAAACTAATCAGAGAATGTACTCGCCTTGGGTCCTTAGCTGGTAAAACCAATGTCCTGTTCCAGAGTATCGTCTGGAGGAACCAACAGTCCTAAAATATATCAAATACAACATTTGCATCAGGTGCTACACTAACACATCATAATTATATGAACTCAGGGGCTCTATCAGGTATGGCACTAGTCAACTAGGGTCACCTAGTAATTTACCAATTAATCATACTATCAACAAATAATTTAATACACATATATATATAGTTATACATACATACCAAAATAATACTATACTATATACAGGTAATATACCAAAATATGTTTTACAAGTACCTATATATCAATACAGTTTTTATATATATATATACTATATATATATATACCAAAAATATGGTTTATATATAACAATATACATTAATACTTAGTATACCAATAAAGCGTATATAATATGATATATATATAAGTGTCTCTTAGTATTTGTACAAAATACATATTTGTGTATATACACTAATAGATGTTTATAAATATATATTTTTATACCAAAATACATATTTTTATATTTATATATCAATCAAATATTTTTATATATGTATATTAGCAAATCAAAGAATGTACATAATGCCACACCTCTCAAGGTGATCCAATAACTAATTTTGAACTCATTTTATTATTGGAACTATATTTTTAATAATAATATAAAACCCAAGATTTATTATATTTAACATAATCAAAAAAACCTTTTAATTATAACTAAATAAACTGATTACATAAAATTAGCTAATTACATATACTAAACCAATTACATTTATTTACTACATCAATTACAAATTAACTAAACTAATTATAAGAAAATACCAAACTAATTAATTAATATTTACTAACTGGTTAATAAATAAATTCCTGATTAATAACTACTTACTGTTTATTAATTATTAACTAATCAAATCATTAACTAAACTAATTATAATTAATTAATCAAACTAATTATTAATTAATTAAACTAATTAAATAAAGTAACTAATTATAAATCAAATAACTTAAACTAATTACCTATATATGTTAACTGACTTTACAGAGAAAGAAAAGGGGAAGAAGAGGCTCACGATGGGCTTCTCCGGCGTCGGCGCAGGGTTCGCCGGGGTCGGCGCTCGTCTCGGCGGCGGCTGTTCTCGGCGGATCTCGGTTCGAGGAGACGGTCGGCGGCTGTTCGAGGCCAACGGCGGGCTGAGTTCGACGACGCGGCGGCGTCGACTGGCTCGAGGAGGGCTCGACGCGGCGGCGGCGTCGACTGGCTCGAGGAGGCGCGGGGTTCGAAGAGGCGGCGCCTGATTCGAGGATGCGGTCGCTCGGCGCTCGAGGAGGCGACCGGCTCAGCGAGGCTTGGCTCGAGATGCTCCAGGCGGTGGTGGCAGGCGGCCAGATCGAGGAGGCGGTCGGCGGGTCTTCGCCTCGGCGGCTGCGGCGTCCCGGATCTGCGGCGGCTTGATCTAGGGTTAGGGTTCCTCTGGGGATGTGTCAGGGTCTGGGTTCGTATCCGGGCTGGACACGATGGGGGTGCACTGTAGACGTGTCCGGGCTGGACACGAGGGTGGCGGACTGTAAAGGGACGGACGTGTCCGGGTGTGTCGGACACGGAAATCAGGTTGTAATATTGTAACCGAATCCAGAAAATGAATGGATACTGTGGGACACCCGGGGTCGGACCCGAGGCCATCACGGCTGACACGGTGATGCTGGACACACGGACACGAGCACACAAAAATGGTGGTGGCTGTGGCTTGTGAGAAATTGTGGAGGCTAGCCAATAAATTGAAGATTAGGGTTTCTTGGGAATTGCGAAAATGAGAACTTAAATAGGGAGAGATGGTGTGGGATAAAGGTTGCGGGTTGGCCCAATAATGAATGGTCCAGAATTAAATATAAAAGGGTTTCTCATGTGGGAAAAATGAGGGTGTGGGCTAGTTAATGGGAAATGGCAACTTGTAAAAATAACAATTAAAGATTATAATTTCAGAAAATATCTTAGGAAAGCTACGTAATTTCCAATTAGCTACTAATTAAACTCATATTTTAAAATATTAGAAAGTATGTAATTCATTTATTTACTACCCCAATGAATAAAAATTTATTTTATTTTATCAACTAGTCTTTTAAATAAATATTTAGTTAAAACAATAAATTTTTTTTTTTTTGATTCAAGCCAATAAATATTTGAAACTAGAAATATATATATATATTTATATATATTTATTTTGTAATACATCGTCATTTAGGAAAAATGATTTTTATAAAAATTTTAAATTACCTCCTACAATCAAACATCGTTCAAAATCAAATAAAAATTTTCAAGGAGAAATATTTTATAAAACTTGATATTTTAAAATAAATTAAAATCTAATATTTTGGAAATTGGAAATCGGAGGTTACAATCAAGAAGTCCTTTTATGGACTTAAGCAAGCTTCTAGATCTTGGTATATCTATTTTGATCAAGTGATAAAATCATATAGATTTGATCAATGTACGGATGAAGCATGCGTATATAAAAAGTGTGACGAAAATGTAGTGGTATTCCTAGTACTTTACGTGGATAATATCTTACTCATTGGAAACAGTGTGAAGGAGTTATCTAATGTAAGGGTATGATTATCCAATCAGTTTGATATGAAGGAATTAGGAGAAGTAGGTCACATCCTTGGGATCAAAGTTCTACGAGATCACAAAAAAGGATGTTAGGCTTATCCCAAGGTACCTATATCGATACTATACTAACTCATTTTAACATTCAAAATTCTAAGAAAGGTTTCTTACCTTTTAGGCATGTAATTGCTCTATCAAAGAAGCAGTGTTCAAGGAAACCTAAAGAGATAGGGGACAAGAAAGCGGTTCCTTTTGTTTCGGCAGTAGGAAGCTTAATATATATAATGCTATGTACGAAACCATACATCTGCTTTGTCGCTAGCATGGTTAGCAGATATCAATCTAACCCAGGACAAGATTACTGGACTGCAGTAAAGCATATTTTGAAGTTCCTGAAAAGGAATAAAGAATATATGCTGGTTTATCATACAAATAGTTTAGTGCCCTTAGGATATAAAGACTCAGATTTTCAGTCAGATAGGGATGCCAGGAAATCTACCTCAGGTTATGTATTTACTTTAGTAGGTGGAGCCATAGTATAGAGGAGCATCAACAAAAATGTATTGCCAATTCCACCATGGAAGCCGAGTGTGTAGCAGCTTCTGAGGCAGCCAAAGAAGTGGTTGGGCTCAAAAACTTTCTATTAGACTTGGATGTGGTACCTAGTTTGCCTAAGACTATTACACTTTATTGTGATAATAGTAGTGCAGATGCAAACTCGAAAGAACCACGAGCCCATAACACATTGAACGCAAGTACCACCTGATACAAAATTTTGTAAAGTGAGGAGGAGTTGTTGTGATCAAGATAGCTTCAATAGACAATCTAGCTGATCCCTTTACAAAGAGCTTACCAGCTAAGGCTTTTGATAGTCATGTTGAGGGAATGGAAGTCAGATGCGTAGCAGCATGGCTTTAAGTATAAGTGGGAGATTTGTAACAATATACTAAAAAGCAGTGCTTTGAGTATAAGTGGGAGATTATTAGGGTTATATACTAAAAGTATCACTTTGTATTAACTATATTTCCTTATTTTTAAATGAGAATCTTATGGGAAAATATTTACAACATGTATTTGTTATAATGTTAATGCAAGTGTTTAATATTCTATATTATAGATAATATGGTGTGTGGTGTCACACAAAAGATCATATCATCAGTTCCCTGTGGAAAATATAAATAGTTCACAACCTATATGGATTTGGACAAACTATTGGAAAGGTTGTAGTGTAATATGGTATTAGTTTATCTTGACTATAGGTTTTCACTAGTACACTTTTTGTATATTGAACAAGACCACTTAAGGTTGTTCTCTTTAGACTGACTACATAATAGAATAAATACCTCTTTTATTATGGATTCTTGTGCTCTTAATCCAGATATAATAACAGACATGTATATGTAGTGTATATTAATTTAATTCATAAAATAATAAGATTCATTATGGGTCAATAATCTCTATGAATTGGGTAATGACAATATGTGTATGATGGACTATTGATTATAAAAGGAATCCATGTCTCGATACATCGGGTTGATAATATCCCCTTAAGAAACTCATAAGGATTATCATGTAAACCCTCCAGGTGGATTATATCTGACATGACAAATAAAGTTGAGTGGTACTACTTAAGGATAAAAGATATCGATCAATATAGTTGTCAGTAACTTAATTTGATCGACGAACATTCGATATCTTAACATGGGAGACAAATAAGCATATAATAAGGAGGAGGAGCCCATAATCATAATTTGGGATTAGGAAGGTAGTGCAACAATAGATCTTTAGTGGACCGAGCTATTGTTAACGGACTAGGGTTGTGTGTTCAGGATGAACATGGAATACCAAATCCGTTTGGAGATCTAACCCTAATTTCTCCTCATGGACCCTGTCGTAGCCTATATATATTCTCTATTCTCTATCCGTCATAATTATATATAAAAACCAAGCAGGTTCTCTAAATTCATTTTTTACGTAAGGAGAGAAAGAAGGTCGGCCAAAGAGAAGAAAAGGTTGGAAGATCGTTGCCCACACGGCGTCCAATCCTAGGAAGGAATACGTGTAGAAGCTCTTGGGGTCACTAACTGATCAAGGTTACTGAAAACCTTCATCTTCTTCTCATTACTTCAGGTATAATTCGTAAACACTAGTTTTCGCCTTTGAAGGGTTAGATCACGTATTAAACTTTTTAATCTTCTATCGATCGATATGCACACCAATCTACGGTCTTAGGGATCCCCAGTTCCATTATTGTGTATTCATGTAGGCGGTGGTGCTACCCTACCTCGGACAAGATTGCCCGCATCGATGATTGGATTTGTGATGCTCGGATTATGGCATGATTCGATATATTTTGCGGCTTGGAGTGCAATTTGGATCGATAGGTTATTGCTTTGCTTCGGGTTTGAGTAAAATAAATTGCATGCTTAGTTTTCTTTGAGTTTGGAAATAACTGCTAGTATATTTGCTTGAGTTGAATGATTGCATACTTAGCCTGCTTTACAGTTTTCCTTAACATGTCATACCTCTGCCATGAAATGAATCTAGGATTCAAGTAGAAAGATCACTATATGACTATTTGTATTCATTATCTACTTAGTGTCAGTTTAGACGAGTAGGTTACCCCGCTCACTAGCACGGCTGTGTACTGACATACGTTTGTGGCCTTTATTTCCAGGTATATAGGTATAGTGGATCAGCTTGGATATATGGGACATGATGTATGGAACGGTAAGTACCTTTATTGACAAGAGAAAGAGCAAGAGTGTTGCATCACCTTTTTGGCATTTTTATTTTGACCATTCGAGAGCTTCGCTGCGTATACTATGGTGTGTGCTAGGTACATAATACTTAATTTTTGCTGTAACTTGGTCGTTCGATGATTACCATAACGTTTGACGTCATCTTCTTGTGTGAGCGCAACTCCAGGCTCGCATGAGATCACGTCCCGATGAGAATGATTGTCCGGCAAGAGCGTTGCAATGTGGTGATTCACGTTCAGTGGGGACGATCGAACTTGCAGAAGATTGGGGCATGACAGCGACGGGGATGTTTATTTCCAGCCGCTGGGTGTCCTTCATTTTTCTTTCAGTGGCGACAATGTTTATGATGAACGCTGTCCAATCTTTAAACATGGTGGCACCCGTTCAAAGCTTCTTTGTTGGAAAAAAATTTATGGCATGCATCCATTAATGTTGATACGGGATTGCCGGAGGGAAATTTTAGCACGGCTTGCCAGAACCGTTCTATGTATTGACGCACAGGCTCCTTCTCCCGTTGGGCAATTTCCATAAGGGAGGATATGGTCAAGTATATTCCTCCGTCGAATAAAAGAGGTGCAATTGTCGGGAAGGCTACAAAACCATTCGAAAGCTACCTCGGCCAATGCCCCGATGAAGGTCTCGGTGAATAGAGAATCATATCGAGGTAGGTGCCCCTTCATTGTGCCAAAATAGCTCAGATATTGACAAAGGAGATGACTTCCCGTCAAATGGGGTCATGGAGAAAGGCTTGTATTTGGGGGGATATACTATATTTTTCTACTTGAGGGGATATGGTTGTCGTACCCCGAGCTCATGCTGTGTGTCATGGTTGTTCATCGAGTCAAGGCAGGCTTGAAGTTCTCTTACATCCCGTATTGCCTCTCGAGCCTCATCGATCACCACCAAAGCAGATAATCTTGGCAGGATGCTATTACGTCGGCGGGGGGAGCGGTTGCATTAGACTCCCCATTGGTCCCAGATTCCTGGCTTGCTTGTGCAGAGGTCCTTGGTAGTTGTGAGACCATACTTGTCTTAATCTATAGCATTGACTGGGTCAAGGCCAGCATTGAGACACTCAAGGTGTGCTTGCCTCCAAGGTGTCGAGGTATTGGTGATCATTTGTGCCCTCAATATCCTCCCCAGCCATTTATACTGCCCTTTCATAGGGAGAGACAGACGAGATGGTAGATCTCTCGCTTTCCATCCAAGATTCTTGCCTTGAATAGTGTTGCCTTCGAGCAGGTTTCCTAGAAAACTCCTTCTTTATGCTTGATTCCTCGATATGCTAGCAGAGAAGGAAGGGTTAGAGCTGCTTGGCTTATGGCCCCTATTTATGGAAGGAGACCTCCAAGTGGCCCAATATAAGGTAAAGGGCAACTACTCCTCTTCTGGTACTTTCACCGATTCTCTGAGACGTTGTCGGGTGCATGCCTTAGGTTTCATCCGACCGAGTGCATCACCCTGGGGAGCACCAGTGTTGTTTGTACCCAAGAAGGATGGGTCAGTGCGTATGTGCATTGACTACAAAGTCTTTAATGCAGTGACAGTGAAGAACAAATATCCATTGCCACGCATTGATGACCTGTTTGATCAACTCAGTGGAGCTAAGGTATTCTCGAAAATAGATTTGATATCGGGATATCACCAAGTGAAGGTACGGAAGCAGGACATTTCGTAGACCGCATTCAGAACAAGATATGGGCACTACGAGTTTTTGGTCATGCTATTTGGATTGACCAATGCTCCAACGATCTTCATGGACTTGATGAATCGAGTCTTCCACCAGTACTTGGACCAGTTCATGGTCGTCTTCATAGATGATATACTTGTCTATTCGAAGAGCCACGAGGAGCACGAGGAGCACCTACGGATTGTTCTAGAGACTTTGAGGAGAGAGCAGTTATATGCTAAACTCAGCAAATGTGAGTTCTTCTTGGACAGAGTTTCATTTCTTGGACATGTTGTTACAGGAGATGGTATTTCTGTTGATCCAGAGAAGATCTCAGCAGTTGAGACATGGCCTGTTCCTAAATCAGCAGCAGAGGTGAGGAGTTTCCTTGGACTTGCGGGATATTACCGACAATTCGTGGAAAACTTCTCAAGAATAGCGGCACCTATGACTCGTTTGACTTGTAAGGACCAAGAATTTATATGGACTGACGAGTGTCAAGCAGCCTTTGAAGAGTTGAAGAAACGACTGACTACAGCACCAGTATTGACGATTCTGTCAGGATCAGGAGGTTATGTGATCTACAGTGACGCATCAGGAAAAGGCTTAGGATGCGTATTGATACAGCATGGCAAGGTGATTGCATATGCATCTAGGCAGTTACGAGTACATGAGAAGAATTATCCGACTCATGACTTGGAACTTGCAGCCGTTGTATTTGCCCTGAAGCTATGGAGACATTACTTATATGGGGAACGAGTGGAGATCTATACAGACCACAAAAGCCTCAAGTACGTCTTCACGCAGAAGGAGTTAAATATGAGGCAACGTCGATGGCTCGAGTTGATGAAAGATTTTGAGATAGAGCTACATTATCATCCAGGCAAGGCTAACGTGGTAGCAGACGCGTTAAGCCGGAAGCCAGCAGCTTACTTCTTGACAGCACAGAGGAAACTATTGGAGGACTTACAAGAGCTTGGCATTGAAGTGATACTACCCGGAGCAGATGGGACACTAGCCAACTTGCAAGTTCAATCATCATTGGTAGAGAGGATTAAGGCATCTTTGCCTACAGATGCCAGATTCAGGAGACTAAAGGAAAGGACAGAGACTGGAGAGCAGACCGGATTGAGCATTCATGAGGATGGGACATTACGATGTGGTGATCGTCTTTATGTTCCAAATGGAGAGATTCGACATGAACTGATGACAGAGGCTCATAGTTTGATTTATTCTATTCATCCGGGAGGCACCAAAATGTATCGCGACTTACGACAACACTTTTGGTGGCATGGAATGAAGAGAGAGATAGCTCGCTTTGTAGGTAAATGTCTGGTATGTCAACAAGTGAAGGCGGAGCACCAGAGGACAGCAGGATTATTGTAACCACTTCCGATCCCAGAGTGGAAGTGGGAGCACATCACTATGGACTTCGTCACGGGTTTTCCCAAGAGTCCAAATGGGAGAGATGCAGTGTGGGTAATAGTGGACCGACTCACCAAGTCAGCCCATTTTATACCTTTTAGAGTGGGTCAGTCTACAGAAGCTTTAGGTGACTAATATATGAGGCAGATCGTGAGATTGCACGGCATACCAGTCAGTATTGTATCGGACAGAGATTCGCGCTTCACATCGCACTTTTGGAGGAGCATGCAAGAGAGTCTTGGTACTCGTCTGAAGTTCAGTACATCTTACGACCCGCAGACAGATGGACAGTCGGAGCGTACTATTCAGATCTTGGAGGATATGTTGAGGGCTTGCATGTTAGACTTCGGAGGATCATGGGAGGATCACCTACATCTTGTAGAGTTTTCTTACAACAATAGCTATCAAGCGAGTATTCAGATGGCTCCGTTTGAAGCATTGTATGGAAGAAAATGTAGGTCTTCTGTGTGTTGGAGTGACGTAGGAGAACGTCAGATTTTGGGACCCGAGTTGGTGGTCAATACTGTAGAGACAGTCAAGAAGATTCAGGGACACTTGCGAGCAGCGCAAGACAGGCAGAAGCAGTGGGCAGACCTTCATCGCCGTCCCTTGGAGTTCAAGGAGGGCGTTCACGTCTTCTTAAGGATATCACCGACCAGAGGCACCATCCGATTCGGAGGACGCGGCAAGTTGAGTCCAAGGTATATTGGACCATTTGACGTGCTCGAGAGAGTTGGAGAGGTGGCATATCGACTTGCGCTACCACCTTCACTAGAGGGAGTACATGACGTATTCCATGTGACGCAGCTCAGGCGATATGTGGCAGACAGCAGTCATGTTCTCGACCATTCGAAGATCACCATTGGGCCGAGCTTGTCTTACCAAGAGCAACCCGTGGGAATCCTTGATCGTCGAGAGAAAGTATTGAGGAACCAGTCTATTCCCTTGGTTCGCGTAGCATGGAGGCATGGCGCGCCAGGAGAATCAACTTGGGAGCGCGAGGACGACATGCGCAAGAATTTTCCAAACCTATTCGTAGACCAAGGTATGAATTTACATTGTTAATTTATATCTTATACCATCCTTGCATTCTATCGTGGCTTAATTTTAATTTCGAGGACGAAATTTTTACAAGTTGGGTAGAATGTAAAACCCCTTCCTAGAAAATCGTATATAGCCTTTTTATTTATTAATTATTAATTAAATTGTAGTAATTAGGTCTAAATAGGAGAAATAGATTTTTTTTAATAATTTTTATTTTAGGTGTTCGAGCACTTAGAGGACTTATGGGACCATCAGAAATTTTTCAGAATTTATTCCATGTAGGAGACCCCCTTGAGCAGTTGCTAGCTTAATAGTGTGCATTATTCTAATCTACAATTTCTCGATGAGTATATATATTATATATATACAAATATATATATATGCATATATTAATAGGAAAAGAAAAGTTTAAGAAAAGAAATAATTAAATAAAGCTTAACTAATAATAATAATAATAGTAATAATCATACTACTACTATTCCTATTTCATAACAACTACTTAAACTATTCCTTAGCAGAAACTTGCAGCAAGACTACGCCGACTCATTAGCATATCTCACCCAGAGACCCGCCCCCTTCATACTTCAATCCTTGGTAATTTGCTAACGCCCCAGACCCGACCCCCTTTGGTTTTTTTTCCCTATTAAATATATAATATATATATATATATATAGTTATCTTTCAAAAATTCTAACCTAAAATCTCCAGACCCTCCTCTTCCCATCTAGAGCCGTCACCACAGCCAGAGAAGCCCCGCCAAGCCATCCAAACCATCCCGACGACTCTGACCTCGCGGACTGCAGATTTCCACACGAGGCACCTTCGCTCCAGAATTGTTTCCTGTTGACTCGCTCGACCAAACGCCGTTCCGTCTTCACCGGTACGCTCAACCCTTAACCCTCTTCCATAGTTGTATTATAGTCAACCTCGGAAAACGTGTGCCCCTAGGTCAAAAACAGCGTTCAAAGTGGGCAGAGCAGACCCAATTCTGGGATCGTAGAAAACTACGGTGACCACCCATATTGCCGAGTTCGTATCTCCCACAACAGAGATCTGAATTCGGTGATTCTTTTTGATACCTATAGAACACTTGACCTAGTTTATTTTCTGTTAAACAACCCTAGATTATTAGTTGCTGTGGACGGAATTAAATTCGTCACAAAACTGCACGAATTCACTTTTTCCAGATTTCCAAAAGTTGGAAAACGGAGCACGTCCCACCAAACGGGATCGCCCCGCCGTGTACCAAGTGTACCAAATGGTGCTCGCAGCGTAACCGGATACGTAAAAATTCGTGGAGACTGATTCGGACGCGTGTGCGCGCCAGAATCAAGCCGTATCCGCGGACACACCCCGTATCGTAATTTTTGTGGAACTCGCACATATTTTGTGCACGCTTGTCAGATTGCGACGAAACTTGCTCCACTGGACTCGTGGCAACGCGCTGGTCCTGTGACCCAAATTTCATGCAATTCTGAGACGGTTGACCAAATCGCCAATTGGCGGGCCCCACAGTTGACTTTTTAGACAAAATTGTGTTCGGCTCATCGGAATCCACATTTGGACATACCGTTGGGTTCGTATTGACATTTAGAGTTGTTTGATCTATATTTTGTCCCATTTAGAGACTGTTACCCTTGGCACACTTTTCGGTGCAAAGTGGGCCACACGTAGACCCCACTTTTGCCCAAAATTACCGTTTTGCCCCTGTGTCCAAATTGGACGAAAGGGATGTGCTTTTTAGCTATTTTGCTCATTCCGGAAATGTTGGTGATATTTATTTCAGCATCCGGAGACGTTTGCTCGGAGTCCTTAGTTCCAGGTTCTGTGTCCTTGACATTTGGGCGCGTACACTTTACAGCTTTTTGCCAGGCAAGTATACCTTGTCATTGTACTGTTTTTACATTCCATATGAGGCATGCATGTTTATTTTCTGATTATTTAGTTCATTTATTTTAACTGCTATATAAACTGCGCGTCCAAGGAAACTTGGGTGCAACGACGGTGTCGTCGTACTATGTTTTTATTTATGTATATGCATTGGACCTACTTTATGAGACTACCCCATTTTTCATGAGGCATTTATGTTTCATTGGCCATGACACTATTCTTACACGAATGTGAGTCACATGTAGGACACGGACTTGCGTACTCGGCTGGCCACTGGTACGTATAGGTCGTGCGACGGATAGGGATAACTGCCAATAGAAACTTTGCATGCTTGTAGACCGGGCAGTTATTAGAGGTTTATTGTGTCATGGACATGACATGCTTAGAGCATTGGGTGGGGAGAACAACAAGTACCGCATTTGAGCTCCTTTGCACTTTTATCTATTGTGCGCCCGGATTCTCCGTCGGAGATACGGGTGGTGATGACCACTATATATTATATTATTATCAGGCGGGCCTCCGGCGTTCGAAAGTTGTCGTGCCTTTTTAGGCCCCTAGATCTCCAATAGAGAACCATGCCAAATCCCAGTTTTTCAGCCAGATAGCTCACTTGTGGGGAAAGGTGTTCTTAACTGCATTCACTTAGACGGTTAGGCGACCCCAATGGATTTTATTTTTAGTACTTTATTGGCATGTGCTTTTTGTATCTTGTTACGTTCCTCTGAGGACCTGGTCCCTTTCCAGATATAGATGAGCAGGAGTACCCGCAGGAGTATGGACCTGGACCTGACGCTACCTATCAGTCTGAGGAGATCTTACCTTCTGATTATATGTGATTCATTTGCAGCTGTTTAGAGATTCTAGTTGCTATTCTTTTCTAGACATTTATTCTTATATTAGAGTTTATTCTCTTCTCTCTTTAGTAGTTTATTATAGTCGATTTGCAGTGGATTTGTTTCCATCCGACTATCACACTTTGAGATTACTATTTGAGACTGCTTCTTTGATATTCAGTTATTGATTTCCATTTATCTATTACTTGTGCTGTGGATGAGATATAGAACTGCGTGTGACTTGTTGTGACATATATTACCACTGTGGATTGGATATTCATGTACAGCGTACGTGTGTATATGGTTTCCATATATTGGAGTTCGTATACATACGGCTGGCGTGTTACGTATTCCTAGTCCTACGTATTTTGGGACTGGGGCATGACACAATTAGGATATAATGTTTAAGAAAAAGGAACTCGTTCTTCTTTTCAAATACAGATGCAATTGGGATAGAACGATTAATAACTAGAAGAAGGGAGGATAAGATGATAGAATAAAAATGATTCTTGCTGGAATGGTGAAGACTACCGTTTCTTAAAGAAAGATTTTATCTCGATCGGTGATCTTCTCCCAGGAGCCATCAAGTTGACAAGAGAACTTCTGGAATGCTCGTAGTCACCTCTAAGTGTGAATCGAATGGACTCCCAGGACTCCTACTTTTTTATTTTTAGTGTGTCTCCAAAAGAAGGCCTGAGGGATCTTGTCAGCCCCCTTTCTCGGCTCACTTTGGAGCATAATATTTTTGGCGCATGTTGTCTTTGGCGCATGTTGGTTGCTAGCCCGGCCATTGTTTAGACCGGACCCGTGAGCTATGGAGAAGAGTGGGTTTGGTTAGGTTAGTGGCATGTGTTCCTAAGATGGGTTTGAGTAAACCAACGGTCCACATCTTAAACCTAATCCTATATATATATATTCCTATTTCTCTTCATCTGCTCATTATTTCATTTTTATTTCTCTCTCTTAGGTTTTCTCTCCCTCTCTAGGCAAGTACATCTTGCACAAGAGAAGAACCATGGATTTATGCTTGCTCTTAATTCTTAATAATTCTTGTTTATTTCTAGCTCATGTTGTTTGGACTGAGCACACCTTCTTCTTTAAAAACTTGTCGTTCTTTATTTTCGTGGCTGGAATTGCAGGGACCAGCGTTTGGGTCTATGGGTTCACTTTTGTTTTCATAAGGTTTGATCTCCCAATACTTCATGTTTTACAAAACTAAATAGCTCATAGTATATAGCATAATATTTTATGTAATTTTCCTTTTTGTCCTTCTTGTTTTCTAGGAAAGCTAAGTTTAGTGCTGAAACATGATAAAATACGTATACCAAATGGGTTACTGGAGAAGAAGAATAATGCTTTGTAAAGAGTATGCAAGAGAACTCCTATGATGTAGGAATATGTATGTTTCACTTTGTGCGCATTGGTGTACTGTCCAAACTCCTCGTCCGTACTAATTATAATGCAGTTAGTCTCCTAACAAAAGTGCGCCAGTAACACTCCTTGAGTTAGTGGCGCACTTTTGAGAGGAAACCCAGTTGGCGTATTTTGGTGCATATTAAATCAAAGTTCTCCCTGGAAAACGAAAAAAAAGTGCACCACAGTAAGTCCGTGCACTTTCTTTGAGTTGGCAATCTGGCTTACTTTTCCTATGTTTTATCATCCTACGCACTTTGCTTACGTTTGGTAGCTCGTGCACCTTTTTTCTTCTTTTTCTGAGGGGCGAAGCTTTGGTTGATTTTTTGATTTCTGCGTTATTGATTTGTGTGTTCCTCGACTGATGAGTTTCTCAACTGTCGAGCTTTGACCTGAAATTGAGTGTTTTTACTTGTAGCTAGCTTGCTCGCGCACTTTCCTTGAAAGCATACTTTATTTCTGCCCGCGCACTTTTGTCAAGTGTGCCGTGTTGGTCAAATTGACAAAGTGCGCCAACCTAGTTTTGGTCATTTGTGTGCCAACCTAGTTTTGGTCATTTGTGCGCCAACCTAGCTTTTGGTCGTTTGTGCGCCAATCCTGCTTTTGGTCGTTTGTGTGTCAACCTAATTTTGATTGTTTGTGCGCCAACCTTAGTTATGTTCATTTGTGCGCCACTTCCCAGTTTTGGTCGTTTGTGCGCCACTGCCCAGTTTTGGTCGTTTATGTGCCACAACCTAGTTTTGGTCGTTTGTGTGCCAACCTTACTTCTATGTGTTTTGTGATCCAACTTGCTTTGTGCACATACTATTTTCTACGTACGTTGAGCCCTGTAGATGTAACCCTGTATGCACTTGTTATTTTACTTGTTAATTAGATTATTTTTTCTTGATCACTTTATTATACGTTGGATATAATAAGAGGCGTAGTTCAACTTGGATGATGTTCTATAACTCCGGTCCTTATTTGGTTTATGGGTTGTGGATCTGATCTCGAGGGGTTTTTGTACTTCCTTTATACTCAATCATTGATATAATAAAGTAAAAAATTGATGTGACCAGTATTAGACTATCATGTCTTGAATAACTTGCTATCTGATAATTTATCCTTGATCTAGATACTTGAACTTGTTTCTTTACTAACTATTGTATCCGTGTTGATACACTTGATCGCACCGAGAGTGCTACTTAATATATATATATATATATATATATAGTGAGCCATTATGCCACATACTCCTGCTACATGATATATATAATTATTTCCATACACGGATCTGGTAGTTGGACAGTGAATTTAGCCGTAGCTAGATAGTATTGATTGTGTATCACACTTAGGTGAATCCAGATTTAACTTTCGAGTGATAATATGAATTTGTATCAAGAGTGCCCGTACTTAAGGTACGACATCTAAAAAGGAATATTCATGTCACAATGGCATAAGATTCTAACTAACCTAGGGTTAACTAAGAAACTTAATTGTAGAGCATTGGGAGGAACGGTATCTCGTGATCGTGCATGTCGAACCATCCTAAATTAGCTGGGAGTAAAGGCTGGCCACTACGGATACTATATATCATCCGCACTAGTAGTGTGTAGTATCTGATTTAATTATAATACCGAGCCAATATCTTTCCTATAGAAAGCCTGGAACAGTTACTGATTTTAATTAGCTCGGGGCCCTTGCGAGGGACTGGTGCATCATTTTTATATATTCTTGCTTGTATATGATTGGTTTAACCACCCCTGCTCGATTATGGGATGATATGAGGATACTCATATATTGCATTAATGGGATAACCTAGAGATCATATGTCAAGCCGTAATACATGATTGGTCGTCTAATTTTCTTATATAAGTGCCTAGCCAGGAAAGTGGGCTATTGTGGCATGATGATTCAACCCATGCCGTTGTTTGGTTGTTGGGTTGCGTCATTGTGTTACAATACTCCATAGAGTGAAGCTATATAATTTTCTCCTTATTGTATCTTTGCTTGTGTATTGTGACTTCTATTGACTGGAATTAGGGACACAGGCTGTTGTGGCATGATAGTTCAATTGATGTCCTTGTTTGGTTGTTTGGTTGCGCTATTATGTTACGATAAACTGTGGCCCAAAACTATGATGCAGAATATTTTAACTTGACCTTAATCAAGGAACGTATTCTATCTTGATATGATAGGGCACTTCTTGTCCTTGTTTGGTGAAGGGATATAGTATCATGTCATGGATGTGATATATGCCATTGATTGTTGGCTCATGCATCTCATGCTATAGATCTAGTTTTGTTTCTTTATTTCGTGCTTCCATTGTGGTACTTGCTAATTGGGGTCTGACCCCATTGTTTTCCATGGCCAGGTTTAGATTTAGTACCGGAGGATCAAGCTTAATTCTTCCTCACTGATAGCATGCACCAGAAGGATGGCTGTTGAGGGTCACGAGTGAGTTTCTTGTTTCACTGCTCGTCTTTTGTAAACTATATTCTTTTTGGCATTTAGCTAACCGTCACCTATTATCCGGCAAATCTTGATACTAGTTCCCTATATTACTATATTTATACTCAAACTGCAGCTGATTTATTGTCAGGTATACTTTTGATTGTGTATCTGGCATATCAACTTGTATTGCTAGAACTCTAGAACCTTCTGATGCGGCATTTCGGATGCCTTATAGCTTATTATAAAATGTTTTATGTTATTGCTAGTTGATTTAATGATTGAAATTTAGAAGTTCTTGACCCTAGGAGACTTAATTGTAGTATTTATCCCCTCGTCTCTAGACAACATTAACACATTGTGGGGTACTTCGGTATTCCGTAAGGTGTAGTTAGCTAAGTCATTCCCTCGCTCTCCAGTATTATGGATCTAGGGCATGACAAGGTTTTAGTAGTGGCACATGCGGGTCTGACTTTCTTTTCAGGCTAGTGGGGTGGCTTGATCATAGGATGTCTCAATCAAATATATTTCTCCTTGAAATTTTGAATTCGTCTCCTCGAAACTCAGCTTGACTTCTATACCATTGGTTTCTCGATCCTTTCTCATCCAGTTCTTGATTTATCTTGTATCATTTTCTTTAAGGCTTCTCCAGCATCGGTGGGTGGAGCACCAACAGTTTCAGCAGGACAAGGATCTGTTGGCCCCCAGCGATAGGAAACACCTGTACCATGAAGGATTATGGTAGAACCAGTATAGGAGCACAAGGAGCAACATGTACCCAAGGTTCCAGTACCCCCGGTCGTACTAGTAGCGCCAGTAGCACTTGATACAACAACATTATTGGAAATTATACGAGGAATGATGGCGACGTAAAAATGTCAGCAGCTTCAGCAACAAGAGCAGAATATCTTGTTAAATTAAGGATTATAGATAGCCTTGGAAAGAAGTATTAGAATAGATTCAGGGACATCGGTGAGATTTTGCCGAATCCTAAGTACTTTGATAGTACAGAGGATGCCATTACTACAGATGCTTGGCTGTAAAATATCGAAACAATACTAACTGTGGCAAAGGTTCCAGTTGAGGAACAAGTTGATCAGGTCCGATTGTAACTCCAGGACCTTGCTAGAGATTGGTGGATAGCAGAAGAAGTTGGGTTACGACAACCTATTTCGTGGGACAACTTCAGGACCCGTTTCATGATTAAGTATTTCAGAATGGTAGTACAGTATGAGGTACACAGAAGTTTATCAACCTCAAACATTTTATAAGGACAGTGGATAGCTATGTGGCAGAGTTCTACGGGCTTAGCAGATTTGCTTCGACAATGGTAGTAACAGAATCAGGGAGGGCAATATTATTCCAGTACGGACTTCATCTGGAGATTCAGCAACTGGTAGAGGTCCATAACTACCAGACTTTCGATGAAGTATTCATCGCATCCAGGCAACATGAACTGACAATGCAGAGGTTAGCTTCAAGGATGGAAGGCCAGAAGAGGTCTCATGCACAAATTGAAGGAGGAGGACAAGCACAACGAATGTCAGCACCATCTTCTAGGGTTCACATTCATAACACAATGCCAAGGAGGCCAGTAGCATCTGCAACAACAATACCATCTCGACCGAACCAGCCGAGGCAGCAACAGAAACAGTGATTGGGAGCCATAGTTGAATGTACGTATTATGGCAAGGGAGGCCATACTAAAGATGTGTGTAGGATAGCACAAGGATTGTGCCTGCGATATGGCAGTCCAGATCATCGGATTTCCAATTGTCCTATAATACAGAGGATTGAAGGACTGACGCAACGGCTAGCACTTCAAGTACCAGGGACAGCTCATTATAGGGAACCAGTATTGGTGATCAGGACATTGTCTCAGTGCCCATTGCCGACGCAAACTTAGATGTACAACCAGCAGAGGAATCAGCAGTATGGGAAGTAGAGGCCACAACTGCGTATTCAAGGAGAACCGCAAGGCCAAGGGCAAGCTTATACCCTATCTCTAGAGGAGGCCTTGGTATCATGTGACGTAGTGGCAGGTAACATTCTTGTTACATCTTTTAATTCGATAGAATTATTTGATTCGGGAGCATCATATTCATTTGTATATGCATGATTTATGACACTTATTGGATTGGAGTTCGAGGCATTGCCAAAGAGGCTGAATATATTTACTGTTAATGGACTCGTAGGAGTTAGTACAGTATGTGTAGCGTGTCTAATTGTAGTATGCGGGCATTTATTACCTGTGAAGTTGATTGAGTTCCCTATGGGTAACTTCAACATTATTTTAGGTATGGACTGGTTGAGAGACAATCATGTGACGATAGATTGTCGTAGGGGTAGAGTTTTCTTTAACATCCCGGGCAAGAAAGAATTTACCTTCAACAGAACGATGACGGATCAGCATGAAGGTAGCATTGCAAGTGTAGCAGGAGTTGAAGGTCAGTTTCCCAGAATAATTAAAAAAATTCTTGATATATTTCCGAAAGAGATTCCTAGATTACCTCCAGTATGAGAAGTGGTATTCTGCATAGAGTTAAAACCAGTAGCAGAGCCATTTTCCAGCAAGGTCTATTAGATGTTACCGATAGAACTTAACCAGTTGTATCATCACATGAAAGAATTAAAGACGAAGAAGTTTATTCGGGCTAGTGGATCATGATAGGAAGCACCAGCGCTTCTAGAAAATAAGAAGAACGGGTCAACACGGTTGTATATCGAATATAGGAAGTTGAATGCCTTAACAATGAAGAATAAGTATACATTACCTAGGATTGATGATTTGTTTGACAAATTGAGTGAAGCAAAATTATTTTCCAAGATAGACCTTCGATCAGGATATTATCAAGTAAGAGTCTGGAAGCAAGATATACCAAAGACAGCATTTTGATCTCGATATGGGTATTATAAATTCTTAGTTATGCAATTCGGATTGACTAATACACCAGCAATATTCATGGATTTGTTGTATCACATCTTTATACCATACCTAGATCATTTTTTTGTGGCATTCATAGATGAAATTCTTTTCTACTCCAACAGTGATGAAGAGCATGAAAAACATCTTCGAAAAGTGTTGCAAATTCTAAGGGAGCATCGGTTATATTCTAAACTCAATAAGTGTGACTTTTGGCTATATCATGTATCATTCTTGGGGTACATCATCTCAGGAGCAGGACTATCAGTGGACTCCATGAAGGTTAAGGTAGTAAATAATTGGCCAGCCCGAAGATAGTAGCAGATGTGCGAAGTTGCTTGGGATTAGCAAAATATTACCGGAGGTTCGTGGCAGACTTTGCACAGATATTACCACCAATGACTAGTCTAACCCGCAAGGAGGTGCAGTTTATTTGGACAGCAGAATGCGAAGCAGCATTTAAAAATTTGAAAGAGAAGTTGATATCAGCACCGATCCTTATACTTCCAGTAGGATCATGAGGATTCATAGTTTATTGTGATGCATCGGGAAAAGGACTTGGATGTGTATTGATGCAACACGGAATGGTAATAGCTTATGGAAAAGGACTTGGATGTGTATGAGAAAAATTATCCAACACATGATTTATTATTGGCAGTAGTACTGTTTGCTCTCAAGTTGTAGAGACATTACCTATACGGTGATCTGGGGAAGATATTTATAGTTCATAAGAGTTTGAAGTACATATTCACTCAAAAGGACTTGAACATGAGACACAGGAGGTGGCTAGAGTTATTTGGTGATTACAATGTGGTACTTTAATACCATCTAGACAAGACAAATGTAGTACAGATGCTCTAAGTAGGATAGGTAGCGCATTCATCTTGACAACTAAGAATCACATTCTAGAAGATCTTTAAGAGATGGGCATCGAGGTAGTTTTACCTCTAGAGATGGGAGTCTTAGTCAGTCTTCAGATACATTCAACTTTGGTGGAGTGGATCAAGATGGCTCAAGTAGAAGATTCAGAAGCTTAGTGCAGAATGTGAGTCAGGTCTTAGGAAGGAATTAATAATTCATGATGACGGAACACTCAGATTTGGAAACCATCTTTTTGTGCCAAATAGAGATATCCGATAAGAAGTGATAACCGAGGCATAATGTTCCAAGTATTTAATTTATCTCAGAGGCATAAATATGTACCATGATGTCAAGTAATATTTCTGGTGGAACAAAATAAAAAGAGAAATAACTTAGTTTATTTCACGTTGTCTCGTGTGTTTGCAAATAAAGGCAGAACAACAGAGACTAGCAGAATTGTTACAACCCCTGCCTATTACAGAGTGGAAGTGGGAACACATTATGATAGACTATTTGACCGGTTTACCTAGATCCCCTACTAGATATGATGCAGTTTAGGTTGTAGTAGATCGACTTACGAAAGTGGCATATTTTCCCCCTTTCGAATAGGTCAGTACACAGAGAAATTAGCAAAGATGTACATACATTAAATAGTGAGGCAGCACGGAGTCCCAGCGAGTATAGTGCCAGATCGTGATACTCACTTTACCTCTTATTTCTAAAAAAATCCACAAGCGTTTAGGTACCAAATTGAGATTCAGTAGCATGTATCAATCCCAGACAGATGGGCAATCAGAGAGGACGATCCAGACTTTAGAAGATATGTTGTGGTCATATACCTTAGACTTTGGTGGATCTTGGGAAGATCATCTCTACTTAGTAGAATTCTCTTACAATAACAGTTATCTGGCCAGCATACAGATGGCTCATTTCGAGCAAATAGCTTATTTTAAGGTATTATACGGAAGAAAGTGAAGATCACCCTTGGCACGTGATGACATTGGTGAACGAAAGATGTTGGGGCCTGAAATAATCACTCAAATGATTGGGGTAGTTAAGAAGATCATGGGACACCTTCGAGTTGCACAAGATTGTCATCGTCATTAGGCAAATTAACATCATAGGTCGTTAGATTTTTCTGTCGGTGACCACGTATTTTTGTGAATTTTGCCTACCTGTAGAGTCATTAGATTCGGGGTTCACGAAAAGCTTAGTCCACGATACGTAGGACCGTTCGACATTCTCGAGAGGGTAGGGAATGTTGCTTATTGTCTTATCCTTTCGCCTTCACTTTGTGAAGTGTATAATATATTTCATGTGTCTCAATTATGTAGGTAAGTCCCAGACTCGAGTCATATCCTCGATCACTCTGAGGTAGTCGTTTGTACCGACTTAACTTGCAAGGAACAGCCCGTGTCCATTTTGGTTCTGAGATAGATGGTACTTAAGAACTGGACTATTCGTCTTGTTCGTGTTGCTTGGGTCCATCACTCCTTGGGGGAGTCAACGTGGGAGCGCGAGGACGATATTCGATATCGGTAGATGCACCTATTCGACTCATAAGGTATATTCTCTTTGTTTGCCTTACATCTTTTATTCCGTGGTCGGCAAGCACGCATGTGAAATAATGCTGCTTTGCTTTATTATATATTTTGTTATACTTGCTTATTTATATGTGTAGATTACTTGTAGTTAGTTTATAGCTTGTCTTGATATCTGTAGCTAGCTTTGGCTTTGAATTCCGAGGATGAAATTTTTTTTAAGGTGGATAGAGATGTCAGCCCCCTTTTTCGGAGCATTTTTTGGCGTGTTATTTTTGGCGCATGTTGTCTTTGTCGCATGTTGGTTGCTAGCCCGACCTTTGTTTAGACCAGATCCGTGAGTTGGGGAAAAAAGTGTGTTTGGTTCGGTTGGTGGCATGTGTGGCTAGGATGGGTTTGAGTAATCCAACGGTCCACATCTCAAACCTAAACCTATATATATATATATATATATATATTCCTATTTCTCTCTCTTTGCTCATTATTTCCTTTTTATTTCTCTCTCTTAGGTTTTCTCTTCCTCTGTAGGCTAGTACATCTTGCACAAGAGAAGAACCATAGATTTATGCATGCCCTTAATTCTTAATAATTCATGTTTGTTTCTAGCTCATATTGTTGGGACCGAGCACCAATTCATCTTTAAATATTTGTCGTTCTTGATTTTCTTAGATGAAATTGCACGGACCAGAGTTTGGATCTATGGGTTCACTTTTATTTTCTTGGGGACTGATCTCCCAAAACTTTATATTTTATAAAACTAATTAGCTCATAATGTAGAGCACCATATTTTATGTAACTTATTTTTGGTCATGCTTGTTTTTAACTCCAGCTAAGTTCAGTGCTGAAACTTGATAAAATATGTATACCAAATGGCTTACTGGAGAAGAAGAACAGTGCTCTGTGAAGAGTATGCAAGAGAACCCCTTTGACATAAGAATAAATATATTTTACTTTGGAAGCATTGGAGTGTTGTCCCAACTCCTCGTGCGTACTAATCATACTGCATTTAGTCTCCAATCAAAAGTACGCCAGTCACACTCCTTGAGTCAGTGGCGCACTTTTGAGAGGAAACACAGTTGGCGCATTTTTGTGCGTATTAAATCAAAGTTCTCCCTGGAAAACCAAGAAAAAGTATGCCATAGTCAGTCCACACACTTTCTTCGAGTTGGCAATCTGGTGCACTTTTCCTATGTTTTATCAGGCTTATGCACTTTTTCCTCTTCGTTTCCTGAAGGGCAATAATTTGGTTTGTTTCTCGATTTCTGTGTTATTGATTTGTGTGTTCCTCGACCGATAAGTTTCTCGACTGTCGATCTTTGACCTCGGATTGAGTTTTTTGTCTTGTACTAGCTTGCTCGTACATTTTCCTTGAAAGTAACCTTTATTTCTACCCGTGCACTTTTGTCAAGTGTATCATGTTGGTCAACTTGACAAAGTGTGCCACCCTATTTAGCTCGCGCACTTTCTTGCGAAAGTGTGCCAACCTAGTTTGGTCGTTTGTACGACAACCCTGCTTTTGTTCATTTGTGCACCACTTTCCTGTTTTGGTCGTTTGTGCCCTACTGCCCAATTTTGGTCGTTTGTACGCCACAACCTAGTTTTGGTCGTTTGTCCGCAAACCTTACTTCTATGTGTTTTGTGTGCCAACTTGCTTTGTGCACCTACTATTTTTTGCGCACGTTGAGCCCTGTAGATGTAGCCATGTATGCACTTGTTATTTTACTTGTTAATTAGATTAATTTTTATTGATCATCTTATTATACATTAGATAGAATAAGAGGCATAGTTCAAGTCAGATGACATTCTGCAACCCCAGTCCTTGTTTGTTTAAGGGTTATGGATTTGATCTCGAAGGGTTCTCGTACTTCTCTTATTCTCATTCATCGATATAATAAAATAACAAATTGATGTGACCAATATTAGACTATCATGTCCTGAATAACTTGCTATCTGATGACTTGTCCTTGATCTAGATACTAGAACTTGTTCCTGCCATGACTATTGTATCCTTGCTGATACACTTGATCGTACCGAGAGTACTACTTGATATATATATAGTAAGCCGTCGTGCCATATACTCCTGCTACGTGATATATGTAATTATTTTTATGCACATATCTGGTAGTTAGACAGTGACTTTAGCCGTGGCTATATATTATTGATTGTTCATCATACTTGGGTGAATCCAGATTTAACTTTCGAGTGACAATATGGATTCGTATCAAGAGTGCCCGTACTCAAGGTACGACATCTAAGAAGGAATATTAATGGGACCACGGCATGAGATTCTAACTAACCTAAGGTTAACTAGGCAACTTAATTATAGATCATTGGGAATGAACGGTATCTCGAGATCATGCATGTCAAACCACCCTAAATTATCTTAGGAGTAAAGGTTGTCCACTATATATATTGTATATCATCCGCACTAGTGGAGTGCAGTATCAGATTTAATTATAAGATCGAGCCAGTATCTTTCCAATATATAGCCTAAAACTGTTACTGATTATTAATAATCTCAGGGCTCTTGCGAGGGACTGGTGCATCATTTATATATATTTTTGCTTGTATATCATTGGTTCAGCCAGCCCTGCTCGATTATGGCAAGATCTAAGGATACTTATATATTTCATTACTAGGATAACCCAGAGATCATATGTCAAGCCGTAATACATGATTGGCTATCTAATTTGCTTATATAGGTGCCTAGCCAGGAAAGTGGGCTATCGTGGCATGATGATTCAACCCATCTGTCACTACCATATTTTCTAGGAAAGGGTATTTTAGTCTTTTGATAATTAATTAAATATTATGCATGTTGAATATTTATTTATTGTATTATTATGTATTGTTAGCATGTTAGATTTTATTTTTAGACTTGTGTTAGTGGACCTAACTAGTTTAGATTAGATCCATGGACCAACATTTAATTTTAGTTAGAATTGAGCCCAATAATAAGCCCAATCATTAGGAGGTTGATTAATTAAGTTAAATCCATTAGACTAGAACATTACCTCCTTAATTAATTTCTTCATGAGTGGCCCCAAGGGGTATTTTAGACTTTACATAGTAGCTTCAGGGAGGGGGCAAAGGAGGCCTATATAAAGGGGGTGAATACTTTCTCTCTTCATTTTTTTTATTCCAAATCTAGATTTAGAATTTTCCTCAACCAAATTTCTTCATTCCTATACCAAATTTCTCCCCAATTTATTCCTAAATCACTATTTGAGGCTAGTAGAGCAAGGATCTACAAGTAGGAAGCAAGAATCTACAATAAGAAGCAAGGATCTACAAGTTGAGGGCTTATTTTACCCAATTTGGAAGCTTTATTGGAAATCCATCTTCCAATAGGTACAATTCAATTTTTTTTCTCTAATTAGACCCTAAATCTGTGATTTAATTATAAGGAACCAACCCATATACTAAGGCTACCCATAGAAATTAGAATTAGGTTCGTAGGAGGCCTGTGGAGAAAGTTATGTGGTGTTTTGTGTCAATTTTGGAGGAATTTTAAGATTGACACATTTTGTGTCTGTCAATTAGACCAAATTGACATGTGGTTTATTATGTGTGGCTAGTGTCGTGTCCATAATTGGATACGTGTAGGCCGTATCCCGATAATTTGGTGATACGGATTATTTTGGGGGTTTTCCTCCAACGCGGGAGTTTGAGCATGTCACATCTTGACATGGACATGTAATTGATTGATTAATTCTTTGTATTATTCATAATTAGTATTTTAGACTTCCTCGTGTCCTTCAGGATACGTTTGGTTGTGTGGTGGAGTCGTATCGCAAGCGTATCATAGAATGAGGGTGATACGGGTGCGGTGTACTCCACGTATTTGTTTCATTGCTTCTCAATTCACTTGACTTGTGTATAACTATTAGTATAATATATTAGATATGATATGTATATTTATATGTGTATGTATTTATATTATATTGTATAGATATGTATAAGTGGCTATAGATATGTATATATATATATGTGTTTATATATGTATTTATATTTATATGTGTATGTATTTATATTATATTTTATAGATATGTATATAAATATAAATATATATATATATATATATATATATATATATATATATATATATTTGTATGTGTTTATATACCTATATGTAAGTGTATATGTGTATGTATATATATATATATATATATATATATATATATATATATATATGTGTGTGTGTGTGTGTGTGTGTGTGTGTGTGTGTGTGGTTGCATATATATATATATATATATATATATATATATATATATATATATATATATATATATATAGGTGAGTGTATATATAGGTTGATATATATAGGTATCCATATGTATGTATCTATATAAGTTTGGTTGTGTGTGCATATAGTCCATAGGTGTTTAGTGTGAAGGGGGTCGGGCTGCACAATGAATTCAGCATGCATCAGCAGTAATTAAGCATAGCAATGAGCAGTCAGTGAGCGAAAAGTGTGCATCAACTGAAGGCAGTGGGATAAAGTGATCAACTGAAGAGCAACTGTCGTGTGCAGCCACCAACACAACAGAAGAGCCGTGCATTCAGCATGAGGCATCGAGCTACTACAGCAGCATGCTCAGGCATAGACTGCAACAGCCATCAACCAGAAGTCATCAAGCATTGAGCAGTTTGCAACTACAAAGTGCAAATACATCAGTGTGCAATGGAACTACAGTGAGCAACTCGTGCACAGCATACTGCAGGAAGCTCAGTACAGTAATAACTGAAGTGCGGATTGCAAGGTGCAGAATGCATACTGAGAAGCAACAACAAGTAGCAATTTTAGCATTGGCAGCAATGCACAGAGCAGCAGGCATCAACAATAGCCGCAAGCATCATGTTGCAGGCATGCAATAATAATAGTGCATTCAAACAGCAAGGCAAAGAGGGAAGTGGCATTAGGGAGCAGCATACATCAACTGAAGAGCCAACTGTGTAACAATACACAACAACCTTGGATCGTTCAGCTAGTAATCTGCAGAGCATTCACAATAGAGCATGGCCTAGCAGTTACAGCAAAAGGGGAGAAAAGAAGTGCACAGCAAGAGCCCTGTAGCAATGCAACAGCAGATAGAAAACAGAGGACATCAGCAGCTAGCTCAACCTGCAGAGAAATGAGCTGCAGTAACAGCATGGTTAGATGGTTCAGTTAGTTAAGGTGGTTAGCTAGTTGGTTTGTTAGTGTTTAGTAGATATAGCTATTAATAGTTAGTAGTAAATTACTTGGTTGAGTAGTTGTACATAGATACTTGTTAGTCTAAGTAGTTAGATAGATATATTCATACTTGTTAGATTAGTAGATTAATATGTAGGTATTGTATCTATGTATTAATATGTATTGATGATAAGTTAATAGGTAGTATATATATGTATTGTTAGTGTTAGTTGTTAATGTTAGAAGTTAAGGTATGAAATATCAATTGGTTAGTGAGGTAGAATCAGTTAGTTAAATCCTTGGTTAGAAGTATATGAGTTAGTATGGTAACAATTAGTTTAGTTATATATATCATTTGTAGTAGCAGTTAATAGTATATGAATGTTCCAGTTAGTAACAGTTTAGAATCAATTAGTTAGCATATCATTAAGGTTAGTTAGTATATGTTAATTAGCATCAGTTAATATTATTATCATTTAGTATAGAATGATAGTTATGTATTGGTTTAGATACTAAATTAATTTATATATGTTAGCTAGTGTTTAGTTAGATGTTAGTTGATGTAAACAACGGTGATCAGTTGGTTGTAGGTTAGTATAAGTTATTATGTGTTATTGGATATGTATATAGATATGTATGTAAGTAGTATTTTGGTTTGGGTGTTAAGTTATATAGTTAGAGTTTGATATGATAGTATATATATAAATTCGTGTATACATACTAGTATATGTTATGACAGTTAGTTAGTTGTTAAGTCATGTAGTTAGTTAATGGGTTGATTAGCTAGTTGGATATATTAGTAGTTATTGAAATGTTAGTTAGTGTATATAGAGTTAGCTTGTATATTAGTATTAATATGGTTAGATATTAGTATTATCTTGAGATATACCAAGGTAATGAGTAGTAGGTATTGGCATAGTAATAGGCTAGATGTTAACTAGTTATGGATTGATACTAAGGTGACTAAAATAAGGTATATTGAATATAGTATTGTATATGTATTAAATGCATGGTAGTTTATAGTTAAGGTATTGGGTAGTTAATTACATACTAGAACTTGAATTACCTTGTGATACTAAGGTAAATGTCAAGGTATTGGGTCGACACTCTAGGTATTGGATTGAGTATCAAGATGGGGGTGTAATGGTACGATACCGCATTGGTTCAAAGCCAAGGTATCCACTTAGCATTAGATTAGTTAGCATTGCTATATATTATTGATTGTATATGCATAATATGATATTTTCATATCTTTTAACTTCCGTATCCTATGATACGGTGTTGGTGTGTATCCTAGTGTCTTAGCGTAGCTAGTGTGGCCTAGTTTCGTAGTGTGTGGACCTAGTATCCTAGAGCTACACTCATACCACCTAGGAATAGCTAGTTTGACCAGTTTGACTTAGAGTTGACTTAGTTTGACTATTTTGACTTAGAAATGGCTTCATGCTCTAGAATTGAACTAGTTTAACTTAATTTCTTTCCAACACCTTGTATTAATGCAATATTCCATATTTAGGTCTGTGTGACACCAGTTCGGATACCATTTCTCATCATTTGCTTTGGACCACAAACGAGTACATTCTCTGATAATTTCTTATTTATGATA
The DNA here is from genome assembly GCA_036927795.1 of Iris macrosiphon. Classification (NCBI taxonomy): domain Eukaryota; kingdom Viridiplantae; phylum Streptophyta; class Magnoliopsida; order Asparagales; family Iridaceae; genus Iris; species Iris macrosiphon. The sequence continues at coordinate 125,162,295 of JAYESA010000013.1, forward strand.
TCCTCTATGTCTCTTGTATCTAGTGAAGATATTCTTGATTTCTTAACACGATGGTTACACGGATTGGTATATCCAGATCTCGTCATGAGATATTATTCCTTGGTATGTATGGTGTATCTTGTGTAAGCCTTGTTTCCTTGTTCTTCTTGTACATATACGGACATTGGTTCATGAGAAGAGTAGCGCCCTTGTTTGTGGTATTAAACGAAAGAATGAAAGTGTATTTCAATGACGGGGTTTATAAGAGACCCGCGCCCTTTGGTTTACAAACAAACTTGTACAATATAATCCTATACGAGGATGTGGGAGTACAATTTATTTAATCTGGGTATAAATTGCTATAGGTGTCTGATCTGCGGTCGATCACTTTAGCCCTTGGACTACATGATGTTGAAGAAGTGCTGTGGAAGACAGGATGCAGCTTCGGAGGTTGCAAAGGAGGGTGGATGCGCGATGCTGAAGGTCGTTGCTCCCTGTTCCTTGCCCGAGCTCTGGATTCTTCTCTCTCTCTCTATCTCTCCTCCTTGATCTCTGGTTCGATGACCTTGTCCGATCTTCGAGTTTTTAGTTTTTTGACCTCTCTCCCTTTTTTCCTCCTTTTTTTTTCTTTTCTTTTGATAGGGGTCTCTATTTATAGAGTTTTGGTGACAGTGACCACTCCGTCGGTATAACAACCGAGGAGTGGACAGTACAGCACCCCTTTACACAACGGTTTAAAATAACCAATACCTGCGTATAAATGACCTTTTGAGTGAGCATGTGACGCGTGTCCAACTAAGGGGACTAAACGCGTATATCTGCTACGAAGATCACGGCGTAGAAGCCACGTAGGTAGGTATCCCTTGTGTAGCAGAGGTTGGCGTAATAGCCAAGTGACTGTCACCTTGGCGTAGAAGCCAAAATAGGCATAGAAGCCGAACAGGCGTAGAAGCCGAATAGGCATAGAAGTCGAACAGGCATAGAAGCCGAATGGTCGTAGAGACTGAGAGGGCGTTGGAAGCCGAGGGAGCACTGATCCTGAGCGGGCGTAGAAGCCACTGCGTACCGTGCCAAAGTGCTGATGTGGACGTCTTAGCCGAAATTACGGCTTTCGAAGATATAATCAAATCTTCTGCAGAGATTTGCCATCATCTTGTGCATTAAATGCGGAGACGTGTTTTGAAGGTCTGCAGCCCTTCTGTGCATCCGTCGCAGAGACGTGCCTTGAGGGAAACTGTCACTGCTCTGTGTAATTAGACGTAGAGACGTGCCTCGAGCCCCGTATGAAGTGCAGCTTTTGACGTGGCAGCGGTTTGTCTTACTGCGGAGCGTAAAACAGCTCATGTTTGCCTGTGTAAAATAAGGTAGCGTATTCCCATGTACGCGAAAGAGCGGTTTACGCTGGGGGGACTTTGGTAAACGACGGTTTGGTAATATTTTAACCAAATCCTCTGTATTAAATGCAGAGATCCGCCATCATACTGTGGGGTACGTCCCGAGGGGTCTGCCATCGTTTCCAACCGTCGTCTGGGTAGCCGTGTAGCACTTTTTGTCAGGAGTCAGAGGCCAGGTTCACCGCGTGACTTGACAGGTTCATTTCGGGGAAGACGAAGCGTTCCTCGTACGCATTAACGCTGCTTTGAGAGCGACTGAGTTTTACGCCACGGAGGCGATAAAGAACTCTGTTTATGCTGGGGCGGCCTGGACGTACCGTACTTTACGCGGATGGTCCTTTGAGCTCATATATCACGCTGTATTTGGCGGAAGAGCTCTGTTGCATGTTCGACGGCTCTTGAGGCCTCTGCTTACTCTGCCCTGCATTAAGATGCCGCGTGGATCCTCCCAGCGTATTTTTCATGCTTCTACAGCCCTTTTTGTGGAAACCTGTATCATGATGTACCATGGTTGGATCAACTATACCAATCGGGGGCGGAGAGTATATAGTATAGATATGTGATTATATCCTCCTTGTGCATGTCTTGTTCCTTGTGAGTTATGATCATACACCGCACGTATGATTAACCAGGCCATTTTACTCTTATGCAAGTTTTTGAGCCGATCACATGTTAAAGCTGGTACTCATTCACTTAGTCATTAGTATTTTTCGTTTATTCCATATTACTCATTCTTGTATTTATTTCCAGTATTTTCTTTATTGCATATATCTTGTATATGTATATTGCATCTTGTATATTCATATATATTTACTGTTACATAGTTTATATTATTAATTAGAACTGCTATTAGAGATGTACTTTGCTCCATTCCTGACAGAAAAATATTTTTTAGAGGATCAGGGAGATTGGTGTCCGACATACTATGGACCCCAGCCTATAGATGATGCAGACTTGGAATCACTAGTTCTGGAATAACTGCCGAGAGATCTAGCCAAAATTACTTGTTAGCATAGTTAGTTCTCTTCAGCATTTTGGTACCAGATTTATTTTCAGCTTATATTTTGAGATTTGATTATTGTTTCTATTATTGTTGTTATATTTGTTTAGATTACATAGTTATGTTAGACTTCTTTGATATCTTATCGTGCTATAGTTTTGTGGTTGAGTATTGTGTGGCATTGCTCTTTTCTTGGAGTTGAGATACTATTGGCAGATTATGGGTGATTATGAGATAATTAGTTAGTATAGTTGACCTAGACAACGTTCTACCGCCGATATTGCGACGTAGGCTGGACGTACCCACGTACTCGTGCCCCTTCACCGGGTGCGGGTCGTGACACCATGTCCTTGTTTGGTTGTTGGGTTGCATTGTTATGCTACGATACACCATGGACTGAAGCTATATTATTTTTTCTTTATTATATCCCTGCTTGTGTATTGTGACTTCTGTTGAGTCGAATTAGGGGCACGGGATGTTGTGGCATGATAGTTCAACTCATGTCCTTGTTTAGTAGTTAGGTTGCACCGTTGCGTTATGATAAACTGTGGACCAAAAATATGATGCAGAATATTTTATCTTGACCATAATCAAGGGATGTATTCTATCTTAATATGATAGGGTACTTCCGGTCCTTGTTTAGTGATGGGGTATCGTATCATGTCATGGATGGAATATATGCCTTTGATTGTTGGCTCATATATCTCATGCAATAGATCTAGTTTTATTTCTTTATTTTGTACTTCCATTGTGATACTTGCTATTTGGGGTCTGACCCCACTGGTTTTGCATGTCCAGGTTTAGTGCCAGCACCAGAGGATCAAGCTTACTTCTCCCTCACTGATGGCATGCACCAGAAGGATGGCTGCTGAGGATCACGAGTGGGTTTCTTGTTTGATTGCTCGTCTTTTGTAAACTATATTGTTTTGGACTTTAAGCCAACCGACACTTGTTAGCCGGCAAATCTGGACACTAGTTTCCTATATTACTGTATTTATACTCAGACTGCAACAGACTTACTGTCATGTATAATTTTGATTGGGTATCTGGCATATCAACTTGTATTACTAGAACTCTAGAACCTTCTGATGCGGTATTTGGGATGCCTTATAGCTTATTTTGAAATATTCTATGTCATTGTTACTTGATTGAATGATTGAGATATAAAAATTCTTGAGCCTAGGAGACTTGATTGAAGTATGCACCCCCTCATCTCTAGACAACCTTAACATATTGCTAGTTACTTCGGTATTCCGTAAGGTACAGTTGATTGAGTCATTCTTCCGCTCTCCAGTATTCTGGATTAGGGGCGTGACAAATCTATTTATAGAGAATGATGGAATCTCATCTCCACTCCTAGTCGATATGGGACTAAAATACCAACTCCAAAAATAAGGATTGATATTCTAAATCCCGCAATCAATTAAGTCAGATACAATCTATGCAGACCGCGCATGTGCACAACAGCACGACAGCGCATGTGAATAGACTCGTAGACATGCAGTTGTACATAGCCGTATATGTCGCGCATGCACGTATCTGCACATAACCTATAAATATCGCACATACTCAGCAACCATACATGCAAGTCATGCAGCAACTGCTCATATCCTCGCATAGCCCATGCATTCACTCGCTCATGCACCCGTGCATGCACCCGTGCTAGCAACCGACATGCGACGATGCAGATGTGCTAAGTGCAAAGTGCACCATCAAAGTGCCACTTTGCACCCTTGATCCCGAGTCTGAGTCCGAGTGGCTAAGCTCCTTTGGGCTTAGCATCTACGCGAATTTTCTCAAGAGAGTGACAAAAAGTGTAAATGCTTTGAGGAGTTTAAACTAAATCCTACTAGAAAAATATTCTACATGGTAATAACTTGGTCCACCACCCCATATGAATACCTCAATACCAAGCATGGTATTATATTAAGATACCTACATGAAGTATTTTCCAATATAGGACAATCTTACTAGCCTTGTAAGAGAAAACCTCCCACAAGCATAAGAAAAACTCCAACGGCATTTGTATCCTGCTTCACAGTTCTCGAAGAAAATTTGTCACCTAAATCCAAAGAAATCGAAATATCAAAATTAGTTTACGTGATGACAAAGCCTCAGATGGACATGGAGTTAGAACTGACATAGCTCAGGAGTTTGATGATTGAGGAGGGATAATGTTATGAACGAAGCACAAAATCGTACCCCAAACCAGAGATTGTGAGATAACTAAAATGAATCACACAAAAACTAACTTGCTAAAATCACAACAAAAAGACAAAATACAAATTAAATAATTTTTAACGTAGAAAATTATTGCGAAAAAAATTATGTGACGATCGGAGTCCAACCCTGAAAAAGCCTTCAGCAATAAATTAAAGAAATGCACCATTTACAAACTTCTCTACTGATCCAACCTGATCACCATAATTACTTGGAACAAAGAAAATATATTGCGCAAGCACCGAAGAACTAATACGACGAAAAATATTACCTAAAACCTGCCTCTCTTTAAACTAGCCACCAATCTCTCGTTCTCTCTTCAAAAGTTATAAACTCCTTGATTAGGTTTTCTATTAATAGAATAAGGTTAAGAAAAACCTATATCTAGCCCCCTCAATACCATAATAGATCTGGACTGTTGATATGATCCAATAGTGTAGAAAAATACCAAAATTTGGGTTCATCCCGACAAACTGTTATATCGATAGTATATCATTGTTTACCAATGGTATGCCGTTTTGAGTCCCAAAAAGGTTTTGGAATATGAATCAGTATACCAGCAGTACACAACCATATACCGGTGATATTCTCAGTTAGCGAATGTCAACAAATACGAACCTGGAACGAATAACAGCAAAATAATGCCTACAGTACTGGTATATCGGTATTATATTGCGGTATGGCATAGGTATATATTGGCTTCTCTATTTTCCAAAATTAATGCTAAAATGCTGCCCTTTGTCAGCTTCAACTCTTCAAGCTTCTATGATACACAGATGGTGTTTGTCGCACTTTGAGGTATTCTCCATATAAGATGGGAATCCCATCTGACATTAACACATCTCCCCTTCCCAAATAGGTGGAGGAGCTCGTCATTCCGATGATCATCCTGTAATACTCAAACATTTTTCTTGGTAGAACTTTCGTGAGCATATCAACTCCATTTTTCTTGGTGTAAACCTTCTCAAGCACTACATCATTCATCTCAAGCACATCTCTCCAATGATACCAAGTTGCTATATGATTGGAATGACTATGAAACGTCGAATTCTTTTCAAAATGGATTTCACTCTGACAGTCGGAGAGAAAAATATACTATTCTTGCTTAAGCCCTAATTCCTGTAGAATTTTTTTCATCCATAATAACTCCATACAAGCCTTTGTCGTTGCAATAAACTCTATCTCTGATGTAGACAAGACAACAAACTTCTACAACCATGATTCATATAAAATTTCTCTACTTGCATCATAATATAACCCAAAGTCAATCTCTAAATACTCATTACTCCAACCATATCAGTGTTAGTATATCCAACTAGCTTCGGCTTGTCACTACCAAATAAAAGCTTTCAATCAACAGTGCCATAAAGATATTAAAGTATCCACTTGACCGCACTCCAATGTACCCTCATTGGATTTGAAAGATACCTGCTAACTACACCAACTACATGAGCGATACCGGGCCTTGTATACACCATGGCATATATGAGACTTTCCACCGCTAAAGAATATGGAACTTGCTCCATATCTTCTTTTTCATCATGGATAGATTGACACTTCTCCGCAGTGAGCTTTAAGTGAGTTGCAAGGGGTTTCTTACTTTTTTCCACATTTCCATCCCAAAATGCTGAAGTACTCGGTGAATGTATTTTTTTTAGACAACCAAATTATCTTGGACTCTCTCTCTCTCTCTCTCTCTCTCTCTCTCTCTCTCTCTCTCTCTCTCGGTTGATCTACATTCCAAGAATAGTCTTCGTTGTGTCCAAATCCTTCATAGAGAAGGTCACACCCAATTGGTGCTTCAACTCTACTATTTAAATGGTATTTTGTTCCAATAATAACATATCATCCACATAGAGCAATAAAATAATGAGTTCATCATCAGCAAAATGCTTCATAAGCACACAATGGTATAAAGTTGTACGTGAATAACCATGCTCCACCATAAATAATTCGAAACTTTCTTTACCACTACTTCGGAGCCTGCTTCAAACCATACAAACTTTTCTTCAACCGGTAGACTAAATATGATTTTTCTTGTTCACAGAATCCCTCTGACTGCAATATTTTTTTTTCCCTCTAAATCACCTTGGAGGAGTGTCATCTTCACATCCATCTACTCAACCTCTAAGTTAAAACTGGCTACTAACGCTAGCACCACCTGAATTGATGATAACTTGACGATTGGTAAAAAGATTTTATTGAAATCCATGCCCTTCCTTTGACCGTAGCCTTTAATGACCAGTCTCGCTTTATATCGAATGTAAGTCGCATATCTACTTCACTCTGAACACCCATTAATTCTTCAAAGTCTTCTTTTCCTTTGGCAACTGCACTAACTTATAAGTGGAGTTTGCTTGTAAGGAATGCATGTTCTTCTATATTATCGTCTTCCACTTATGCCGTATTCGTTTTCCATCACCTCTTCGAAGTTTTTGGGTTCTCCCTCGACGTTTAATATATATCATATACTCATCTAGCAAGTACCTCATTGATGGCCGACACTCTCTCATGCTCCTCATCAGTGGAACCTCTAGTGATGACTACATACCAACTACTATTCCCTTCAGAAATTGCCTCCTCGGTATGCTCATCCTCCTAAATGTTGCCTTGATCATTATAATAGGCTAATAACCAGGGTTGGGAGAAGTCTCCATGTACTGCTCCCCCATAAATGGATTCTCAACAGTGTCTTCTAGAAATAACTTGAAGCATGATTACTCTAACTCAGGCAATTCCTCAGCCTCATAAGGCATCTTAAAACCCCGAGTGTTAGTCATAGTCTGATTCTTGATGAATACCATATCCCTACTTCTAAAGAGTTTTTCTTCTGCTGGGTCATAGAGTCTATAACCAAACTCATCCCGACTATCCGTCAAAGATGCACAACCTTGTCTTCGACTCAAGTTTGGATCTCTCGTCCTTCGGTACATGCACGAAGCCCTTATAACTTATAGCGTCCGTTCCCGGCATTCGTATTTTTTGAATTTTTAGGATTTAAATTTTTTTCTGAAAATGTATTTATACTGTGTTCTATATTTTTTTGCATATTATATTTGTTGTATTTTTGTGATTTGGACTTTTGTTTTATTATAAGAGACTATCCTGGACCAGTAAAAAATACATTGGCAATTGTCATAGACTCCACTACCAAAATATGAAGAAATAGCAACGTTGTTAGCGACGTCAGAGTAAGACGTAGCTAATATTAAAGATTTTAGCGACTCCAAATTTTAACGTCGTTATAAGTCACAGTTTGGCAACATTTAGCGACGTTTAGAGACTGTAATTCAGTTTTTTAAAAGAATAGTCGCTATAAGCTTATTTAAGGTCGCTAAACGTCACTGAGTTTTATTATTTAGCAACGTTTAGCAACTTATTTAGCGGCGTTAATCTTTTGGTTATTTAGCGATGTTTGTAGCGACGTCGAAAATGTCGCTAAAATTTTTTTTAGCGACGTCATTAGTTTACGTCGCTAAACATCATAACTTTTCAATGTAGGTTTTGGTTCACCCCTTCTGTCGAAATCCCCAATTTTTCTAAACCCGCCCACCTCTTTCCCCCCCTCTCCGGCGAACTGCACACTCCTGCGTCCTCCACAGCGACCTACTCCGGCATCCCCCTCCTCCTCCTCCTCCTCCTCCTACTCCTCTAGGTAAACCCTAACTCTCTCTCTCTCTCTCTCTATCTCTCTCTCTCTCTCTCATAGGACACGGCATAACACTGACACAGATACGACACACACACAGAGAAGAGTACTTATTTCATGCTAGGGTGATGATACATGTGAGTCAATTATTTTATATGTGGAGAGTGAGGGTGGACTTGCTCGAGTGTGTGGCTTGGTGTCTGTGCTGTGGTTTCAATATAGAGAATAGTGAGGGCAGTGGTGTATTGAAGGAGTAAAAGGTGGGGATGGCCTGTGTTGAAGGTATATGCCACCATCATCAAGTATGGAGGTCGGGTTCAGTATGAGAATAAGAGGGTGCTCAAATCAGGAGCAACAACAACAGTGAGATGGTAAGGAGAATATGCACAAATTGCATAAGCAAGAGCCTGTGCTCAGGCCAAGGGACGGCAGGCAGTAGGGGTTCTCACTTGACACTACAAGGAGTGTTAAGGATGTGCATTATATATCCAGTAGTGTTGTGGATAGAGTATATTAGTAGGTGTATGTGTGAACAGGTGTGGGTGTTTAATATTGGGGTTCAGTCTTGGATGTATGCTACAGCAAGTGTTCAGATAGGGGAAAATAGTGGGAAGCTACTGCTTTGTACATTAAAAATAGTTGTTGTTTGGAGTGGTACTGCAGAATATTGCAGTAGTAAGGAAAGTGCAACTTACAATCAGTATATAAGTTTGTATAGAGTATCAGTAAGGGAAAAATAGCAGTTATTTATGGGGTATTTCAGGTTCGACCAAGGGGGAAAGTATATTTCCTAGTTGAACTAGGTTGGAGCATTGAGGGATATGAGTGACTGCAAATATTAGGAGGAAGTATCGGGCAGTAGAGTGGGAGAGTATACTATTTCCTTTGGTGTTACAATAGATTATGAGACTGATACAAGTGTATAAGTAAGATGGGGAGTTGGTGACTATATCAGTGAGAAGGCATGAGACCAGTTAGTAGTGTCCTTGTGTTAACTTGTGTGTGGGTGATTATCATTTTGAGTATTAGTTAAGTGAGCTCATGGTGTATGTCAGTGAACCTTGCATTAGAATGTGTATCAGTGAAAATATAGGGCTATTACAGGCAGTGTCTGACTAAAGGCCAAGCAATGAGGGAGGAGTGGCAATGCACTCTTGTACACTGTCAAATATTAGGGGAGTTAAAAACCTGATGTATGAGTTCATATGCACAGGTGCAATGTACGCAAAGCCTGTGTGAGCAATTGAGGTACTAGGACTAGTTGAAGTATCAATTGGGGAAATAGAGAATTAAGTAGTAGTTTAGGTAGTAATATTTCACAAAGGGTAGTAATATTTCACACAAGTGCAATGTACACAAAACTTGGTGTGTGAGTTCATATGCACAGGTGTAATGTCTTGAGTCTTGTGTTAGTTAAGGTAGTAATATTTCACAAAGGGTATAAAATTTTACAACAAAAATAACTTCAGTCTTCGTAGTAATTTGATTTATAGGACACAGACTGTCACAGAGGGCATTATGTATAAAGTTAGAGCAGTTCTTACCTTCCTCCAGAGAATCATACTGTATTTAACGATGAGTATATATGCTAGGACAAGGAGTATCAGTGCATGTACTGTATTTAATGATGAGTATATACTTGAACGATGTCTATTAATTTTTGCAGAAGTTTCTAAAAATGGATATGAATTACTATCTGGGTCATCGTTCGTGGATGTAAAACCATCATCCTGATAACATGTGCGGTGTACGGGATAAATTCATTGAGGGTGTTCAGCAGTTCCTGCAGTTCGCCAAGGCGATCCCTCAGTATATGGACGATACTAAAATTAAGTGTCCTTATGTGAGATGACGTAACTTAATATCGTCCAGAAATGGAAGTCACATATCATTTGTACTTGAAAGATTTCACGCCGAATTATTATCAGTGGACCGCGCACGAAGAACTTGTGTCTTTAGCATCGGAGTCGGAGCCTTATGTGGAGCCGTATATAGATGTCAACAACCACGTTGCTTACGACGACGAGTGGGTGAACATGGTTTTTGATACGGCAGGGCCTAGTTTCGATCCGGACAATCAAGATGCAGCTGAGGAGGCATCGAATACCGATGCTACAAAGTTCATGGAGTTGCTGGAGGATGCAAGGACTGCATTATATCCTGGTTTGGAAGATCATTCACCGTTGGAGGTTGTTACAAGATTGTTGAGCATCAAGTACAATTTTAACATGTCGCAAGAATGCAATAACCGACTGATGGATTTGATTATAGAGATTTTATCAGAGGATACAAAGTTGCCTTAAGACTTCTATCGATCTAAAAGGATGGTGAGATCGCTCTGGATGGGATACGAGAAAATTGATGCATGTCGCAACAGGTGCATGTTGTACTATAAAGACGACAAGGATGAAGATGAGTGCAGATTCTATGGTGCTGATCACTACAAGGCTACTGGAAGAGAAAAGTCAGTCTATACAAAGAAGCCTACCGATTCGATGCACTACTTGTCTTTGACGCCGCGGTTGCAGAGGTTATTTATGGTGAAGGAGACTGCAGAAAATATGAGTTAGCAAAGGAGGAAACAGATCGAAAGAGTATTGTCACGACCCGCACCTAGGATTTGGGCATGAGTCATGAGTACGCCCAGCCTATGACGCAGTATCGACGGTAGAACGTTGTACAAAAAGCCACAAGTATAATCTACAACTCACAACATACATACATCTCCATACTATACTCAATCACGTGCACTAGTTTAAATAAATACTCCAAAATGATAGTGAAATAATAGTCTTGATGCGGGTTCAAGGAATTTCCAAAACTAAATAACCAAATTACAATATTAAAAATTCTTTAGAAAAACTGTCGGAGAACAATCCGGTCCAAAATAACCAACAAAATCAACTACTACTAAACTACTCCATTGCAGACGGTATCTGAGCTCCTAACTCTCCCTGATCCTCCGAAAGGGCAAGATAAGGCTCTATTATGTCGCTAGCATACGGTCCATAATGTGTAGGGATTGCATCCTCATTTTAGTCACCTAAAATATTTATCTAGTCAGGAAAGGAATGAGTACATCACAGTGAAAATAGTTCCAACACATGGTAGAAGCTATAAGACAATAAATAGTACGGAATATATGATAGCAACAAACTGAACTCACAATAAAGCAACTAGAACAACCAGATGTTGAAGTCCTGTCATGGCACACATATAGTACAATATCTCTAAGCAACAAAAGAAATAACTGTAATGTATGGAAGAACATATGGGAACAACTACACTATGTGATTTGAAATACCTTGTCGACATGTGAACGGCTAGGGGATAATATCTGGCAAACCACAAGTGTCGTGCATTGCTGCTATTATTCCAGAAAGATTATGGGATAGAAAGAGTAGTTCACACGTCCACTAAGTATTTCCCCTCCCCACAAGTACACATGGATTCCAAAAAAGTCACGAAGAAATAACAATAATCCAGAACAGTCATGTATCTCATAATAAGAATCCATCATACTAATCCGTGTAACAAGTATCAAGAATCAAATAATTAATACTAAGCATGCATTATAGAGACTAGCAAGTACTGAAAGTAATCACAAAAATGTACTCGCTTGTGGTCCTTAGCTGGTATGAATCAGAATCCAAGTCACAGTCCAAATAGCCTTTGTATTACAAATTTACCATATCAAAAGATAATTTATTTTAATTTATTTAATTCTGAAACAATTACTCTAAAATCCTATTTTAATCTTATTATTCTGATTTTTAGGTCAATTCCTAAATTTTGTTCAAAGAAACTAAATTTTATCAACTCGAGACTCATGGCACGCAAATCGAGACAATATATTGACCAAAAAGTCAACCGACATGAACTCGACCTTCATGCATGATTTCCTATAGATTTCAGCATCAAAAGTATGCTGGAATTTATGGCTCATCCAAATTTCAATTAATTTAAGAATTATTGCACATACCAAAATCATGTTCTGCAACGGTGGTTGATTGTTAACCTAGAAGTTCTACAGAATTAACAGACATGAAATATTTAGAATTAAATTCTGGGAAAAACATATGGCAATGACCTCGTTATTATCTTTCCAAAACTTCAAACGGTTCATTATTGTGATTCCTGATTCTCCCAAAATTTTGAAAACACCGAGACACGTCTATTTTTGGACATGTTGTGCTCTACGAATTTTCCAAAATTTAATATTCATAATTTTATAAAACAATTTATGTATTCAAAAAACTAACATCAATACGGTTCTAATGCAAGAAACTGGGCCACGTTTGGAGTCCGGAGCTATGAGTAATGGCTTCTGGAAAATGAAGGAAATCCTACATGACAATTCTCCAAAATCGACTAAAAGAAAACCCTAGAAATTATAAACTAACACTATATATATATATATATATATATATATATATATATATATATATATATATATATGAGAGAGAGAGCAGCCGCGGCTAAGGATGTTTCATGTGGTGTCCATCCGCTACTGCCCGCTCGGATCGATTGGCCCGCATTCTAGCCGGCTTGGCTCGGTTGAGTCCGAGTCGGACTAGGACACGGCTCGGCTCGGCTCGGCTCAGCTAGGACCGACTTCACCCCCGCCCACCCTCGTCCCCTCTCGCTGATAGCTGGGCCCCTCTGACTGGTCACGCTGGTTGACATGCGGGCCAGGCTGGCTGCTGACTGGGCGGGTTGGGTTAAATTAGGATTTTCATTTTTTGGAAATTAGTTTTTAATTCAGTATTTTCCTAATTAACTCAAAATAAATGCTAAAAATAATCAAAAAATTCTCAAAAAATTTTAGAAAATATATTTGATTATTTAGAACCTAAAATAAAAGTTTGGGGTATTTTTAATTATGTTTGACCCTAAAATAAATTGTTGAAAGTTCTAGGAAATTAATGTTACTAGTTTTTTAATTAACCAAAAATTATGGAAAAATCCCACTAGCACCAAATTATCCTAAAAATAATATTTAAGCTAGAATTTTAGGATAGGAAGTTTACAAGTCTACCCTCCTTAAAAAAAAAAAATTTGTCCTTGAAATTTAGGGCTGAACAAATACATGAAGGAAATTACCTCATTGTGTAAAAAGATAGGGGTAACGCTCTCGCATCTCCTCTTCTCGATCCCAAGTGGATTTACCAGGAGAATGATGCCTCCAAGGGACGCAAACCAAGGCAATGATTTGGTTATGAAGCACCTTATCTCTGCGGTCTAGAATCTCCAGTGGCTGCTCCAGATAACGGAGGCTTGATCCAACCTCAAGCTCCGAATGATCTAATACATGGCTAGGATCCGCCACGTATCATCTAAACTGGGACACATGGAACACATTGTGTACTCCTTCCAATGTAGGTGGTAAGGCTAGTCGATAAGCTATTACTCCGACCTTCTCCAGAACATTGAAAGGTCCGATGAATCTTGGACTAAGCTTTCTACCTCCACCAAAATGAATCGTTTCACATGTCGGAGAGATCCTCAAGAACACTAAGTCGCCAACCTCAAACTTTAGCGGTCTCCTATGGCTATCAGCCCACTGCTTCTGTCTGTCCTGGTCCACTCGAAGTCTCTCTCTAATCTACTTCACCTTCTCGGCAGCATCAACTACCATCTCTGGTCCTAAAAGTACTCTCTCTCCTATGTCATCCCAAGATAATAAAGTTCGGCACCTCCTACCGTACAAAGCCTCGAAGGGAGACATCTCGATACTAGACTGATAGCTATTATTGTATTCAAACTCTACCAGGTGAAGATGATCCTCCCATGAGCCAACAAAATCTAGTACACATGTCCGAAGCATATCCTCAAGCGTCTAAATAGTCATCTCTAACTGTCCATCTATCTGAGGGTGGTAAGCCATGCTAAATTTGAGTTGGGTACCCAAGCTAGCCTGCAAACTCCTCCAAAAGTCGGACGTAAATATACTATCCCGATCAGACACGATGCTTACTGGAACTCCATGCAGCCTGACTATCTGTCTCACATATAAATCAGCGAGCTTCTCCGTGGACAATCCTACTTTGAAAGAAAAAAAGTGGGCTGATTTGGTTAGCCTGTCAATAATAACCCAATTCGCGTCCTTCCCTCCTGGAATGCGTGAAAGTTAGAAAACAAAATCCATCGTGATATGCTCCAATTTCCACTCAGGAATTGGTAGTGGCTGTAGCAATCCTCCTGGTCTCTGCCTCTCGGCTTTGACCTATGGGCACACTAAATATCTGGAGATAAAACATGCTACCTCCCGCTTTATCCCATACCACCACACGTGTTCCCTCAGGTCCTTATACATCTTGTTAGTTCTCGGATGTATAGAATACTGAGAACAATGAGCCTCCTGTATGACCACTTCCCGCAAGTCCCAGCTAGGCACACATAACCTAGTCCCATGACTTAAAGAACCATACTCAGCAATAGAGAAGTCATCCATCAATCCTGCATGTACCTGAGCTCTGAGATTTCGCAGACCCTCATCCTGGTACTGTGTCTCTCGGATCTTTTCCATCAATCCTAACTGAATCTGCATGCCCATCGTCTGCGTCTCCACTCCTAGAATAATAACCTCGATACCCACGCTATCCAATTCTGCTAATAGGTGATGATTCATTGTCAAGAACATCGCTACTGGATATCTGCTCAACGAATCGGTAACTACGTTAGCCTTCCCTGGATGGTACTACAGTGAAATATCGAAATCCTTCATCAGTTCTAGCTACCTGCGCTACCTCATATTCAGCTCTTTCTGCGTAAAGACATACTTCAAGCTTTTGAGGTCAGTGTATATTTCCACACGCTCTCTATACAAATAATGTCTCCACAGCATTAGAGTAAAGATCACCGCTGCTAATTCCAAGTCGTGAGTGGGATAGTTTCTCTCATGTGGCTGTAACTGTCTAGAAGAATATGCCACCACCTTCTTGTTCTGCTCTAGAACACATCCTAAGCCCATCCCTGAAGCATCGATATAAATCAAAATTCCTTCTGTCCTCGATGGCACCGTCAAAACAGGCACTATGGTCAATCTCTTCTTTAGCTCATTAAATGCAACCTGACATTCCTCGATCCACACGAACTGCACATCCTTCCGAGTGAGTCTAGTCAACGGCTCTGCGATACGAGAAAATTATTTACAAATTTCCTGTAATACCCGGCCAATCCTAAGAAGCTTCTGATCTCTGCAACAGGACTCAGAGTGGTCCATGACTCTACAGCAGCAATCTTCTTTTGATCCACCGATATTCTGTCTCCAGTCACCACATGCCCAAGGAACTCTACCTTATCCAGGAAGAACTCACATTTTGAGAGTTTCCCATAGAGCTTCTCCTTCTGAACGGTCTCTAGCACAATCCTTAAATGCTTCTCATGCTCTTCTGATGTCTTCGAATAGATAAGAATGTCATCTATGAATACTACTACAAACTTGTCAAGGTACTGGTGGAACACCTTGTTCATTAAGTTCATAAAGACTGTCGGGGCATTAGTCAACCCAAATGGCATCACCATAAGCTCATATTAGCCATATCTTGTCCAAAATACAGTTTTTGGAATATCTTCCTTCTTCACCTTTAATTTATGATAGCCAGACCTCAAATCAATCTTCGAAAATACCCTCGCTCCACTCAACTGATTGAAAAGATTGTCTATCCTTGGTAGTAGATATTTGTTTTTGATGGTGAGGTTGTACAGAGCCCTGTAATCAATGCACATTTGCAGTGACCCATCCTTGTTTGGTACAAATAAGACTGGGGCTCCCCAAGGCGAGGAACTCGATCTAATAAAACCCTTGTCTAGTAAATCATCCACCTGCTTTTCAGTTCTGTCAGCTCACTGTTGTTGATCCTGTAGACTTGCTGCGACACCGGTTCTGCCGCAGGTACTAAGTCTATAAAAAATCCAAGATCTCTGTCTGGTAGCAATCCTGTTAGCTCCTTAGGAAATACATCTAGAAATTCTGCAGTAATAGGGTGTGGCAAGTCCTTCTCTGCTACCATGGCTCCACAAATAATTCTATCACTCTGCTCAAGTCCTCCCCTAACAAACTCAAATTCTGGCTTTCCTGGAGGACGGAACAGTACACGTCCTCCACGATAGTCTATGCTAGCATGGTGCATACTCAACCAATCTATTCCAAGGATAATGTCAAAACTCGGAAGTGTCATTACGAGTAAACTAGCATCCAAATTATGGCCTCCCAAGGTAATACGACGCCCCTTGCAAGAATCACTGACTAGGATAGTGCCTCCACTAGTCGTGATCTTGCAACTCCTACTCAAGGCTTTCCATACTAAACTATGCTTAAGCACAAAGGATACAGATATGAAGCTATGCGATGCACCAGAATCAAATAAGGCAATAACGGGAATAGAATCAAGAAGAATAGAACCTGCTATCACATCACCAGTAGACTCAGCCTTCTCTACTGTCATGGCAAAAGCTCTGCCTTGTGGAGGTACTACCCTTTGCTAGTGCTAAGCAAACTGCTGTTGTTGCGTAGGAAGTGGGGGTCCTCTTGGTTGCTGGGCCACTGGTGGTCCATCTGGTCCTCTTTGGGCCGAGGATCCGCCTATAGGGGGTGTGGTAGGACACTCCCTCATCTGATGTGTAGGTAATCCAAAAAATAAGCACACGCCTAATCTCTTTCGACAGATCTCCCATGAATGCCCTGGCTTCTTGCAATAGTTGCATGGGGGAGCTTGTTGCACTTGTCTTTGTGGTTGCTGCTGCACTTGCTGAGCTGGGGCTCTAACAGGAGCACGGTACTATTGCTGTTGCTGAAAGGTCCTAGGCTGAAACTGTGGACGCTTTGCCTGCCCCTGACTACTACCACTACCGATAGCATCCCTGTTCCTCTTATTTTGAAGATACATATTCACTTCGACCTCTTGAGCCTCTGCTAATATGTCAGCAAAAGTCATATGGGACAAAGAAATGTGGACTTTGACCTCTTATTTCAAGCCCTTTCTGAATCGTCTAGATCTATCCTTCGGGTCCCTCACCATGTACTCTATAAATTGGCTCAGCCTGCCAAATTTTGTAGCATACTCATCCATGGTCATCCCGTTCTGCTCCATGTTCTGGAATTGCTTCTCCAGAACTCCTTTGGCTACTACAGGAAAGAATTTCCTCTTAAAAAGGTCCTTAAACTCATTCCAAGTCAGGTTTAGATCTACAATCCTAGGCTCTTTCTGAATCAAGTACGAGCAATATCGTGAAGCTGCAAGCCAACGGCCTCAATCTTCAGGTCCTCGAAAAGCCGGGAAACTCTTATGATCCGCTCGATATCCTCGAGCCACTCATTAGCGCAAAGTATTCCCTCTGTCCCCTTGAACGTCCGAGGCTCCATCTTCTTGAAGTCCTGGATGGTACCCACCTTCAGTTAAGCGGCCTGCTATTCTGGTTGTTGGGAAACCCTCTCCAAGGCTGCTAGGGCAACCTGTTGGGCAATTTCTATTTCTGCCCTTAGCATTTCTGTATGTTGCCTCTGAGCCTCTGCCTGGGCCTTTTGAGCCTCCATCTTGCTTCAGAATAGCTCATGTAATGGCTGAGGAGGAGAAGGAAGACTCCATGATCCAACAGATGAGGCCTCCTGCGATACGGATGGTGTGGGGAAAGCACCATTTGCTCTGGAACCGTACGCTCTGGTCTTGGGTGGCATTCTGAAATGTTGGCAACAACAAGAATAAATTTGATATGACACAAGATAAGGAAGTATTCAAGAAGGGCAATCAACTATAAAAAAGATCTGATTGCTCGAAAGGAATTTATAAGGGTTTGCGAGTTGAGTATATGGGATCCTAGTGATTGGGTATCTTCTGATTCCTATTATGTATATCCAATAGCAGGCCCGTAGTCGTACAACTAACTTAAGTACCACTACGAGTTCACATTCTAGTACGAAACCTGACCTGCATGGGCCACCACTAAATATGTGTCACGACCCGCACCCTGGATTTAGGCATGAGTCATTAGTACGCCCAGCCTATGACGCAGTATCGACGGTAAAACGTTGTACAAAAAGCCACGAGTATAATCTACAACTCACAACATACATACATCTCCACACTATACTCAATCACGGGCAATAGTTTAAATGAATACACCAAAATGATAATGAAATAATAGTCTTGATGTGGGTTCAAGGAATTTCCAAAACTAAATATCCAAATTAAAATATTCAAAATACTTTAGAAAAACTGTCGGAGAACAATCCGGTCCAAAATAACTAACAAAATCAACTACTACTAAACTACTCCATTGCAGACGGTATCTGAGCTGCTAACTCTCCCTGATCCTCCGGAAGGGCAAGATAAGGCTCTATTATGTCGCTAACATACGTTCCATAATGTGTAGGGATTGCATCCTCATTGTAGTCACCTAAAATTTTTATCCAGTCAGGAAAGGAACGAGTACATCACAGTAAAAATAGTTCCAATACTTGGTAGAAGCTATAAGACAGTAAATAGTAAGGAAGATATGATAGCAACAAACTGAACTCACAATAAAGCAACTAGAATAACTAGATTCTGAAGTCCTATCATGAACACATATAGTACAATATCTCCAAGCAACAAAAGAAATAACTGTAATGTATGGAAGAACAGATGGGAATAACTACTCTATGTGATTTGAAATACCTTATCGACATGTGAACGGCTAGGGGATAATATCCGGTAAACCATACGTGTCATGCATGGCTGCTATTATTCCAGAAAGACCATGAGATAGAAATGGTAGTTCACACATCCACTAAGTATTTTTCCTCCCCACAAATATACATGGATTCTAAACCAGTCACGAAGAAATAACAATAATCCAGAACAGTCAGGTATCTTATAGTAAGAATCCATCATACTAATCCGTGTAACAAGTGTCAAGAATCAAATAATCAATACTAAGTATGCATTATACAGACTATCAAGCATTGAAAGTAATCACGGAAATGTACTCGTCTGTGGTCCTTAGCTGGTATGAATCAGAATCCAAGTCACAGTCCAAATTACCTATGTATTACAAATTTACCATGTCAAAAGTTAATTTATTTTAATTTATTTAATTCTGGAACAATTACTCTAAAATCCTATTTCAAAATTATTATTCTGATTTTTAGGCCAATTCCTAAATTTTGTTCAAAGAAACTATATTTTATCAACTTGAGACTCATGGCACGCAAATCGAGGCAATCTGTTGACCAAAAAGTCTACCGATACAAACTCAACCATCATGCATGATTTCCTATATGTTTCAGTGTCAAAAACATGCTAGAATTTATGGCTCATCCGAATTCTAATTCGTTTAGGAATTATTGCACATACCAAAATCGTGTTGTGCAACGGTAGTTAATTGTTAATCTAGAAGTTCTACAGAATTAACAACAATGAAATATTTTGAATTAAATTCTGGGGAAAACATATGTCAATGATTTCGTCATTAGCTTTCCAAACCTTCAAATGGTTCATGATTCAGATTCCTGGTTCTCCCGAAATCGTAAAAACACCGAGACGCGTCTATTTTCGGACATGTTGTGCTCTACGAATTTTCTAGAATTTAATATTAACAATTTCATGAAATAATTTATGTACAGAAAACTAACCTCAATACAATTTTAATACAAGAAACTGGGCCACATTTGGAGTCCGGAGCTATGAGTAATGGCTTCTGGAAGATGAAGGAAACCCTAGATGACAATTCTCCAAAATCGGCTAAAAGAAAACCCTAGAAATTATAAACTAAACACTATATATATATAGGAGAGAGAGAGAAGCCGTGGCTAAGGATGTGCCTCATGGAGTCCATCCACTGCTACCCGCTCGGATCAGACCGCCCGTGTTCCAGCCGGCTTGGCTCGGCTGAGTCCGAGTCGGACTAGGACGCGGCTCGGCTCGGCTCGGTTAGGACCGACTTCACCCGCGCCCACCCTCGCCCCCTCTCGCTGAAAGATGGGCCCCACTGACTGGCCGCGCTGGCTGACACGCGGGCCAGGCTGGCTGCTGTAGAAGCATGAAAAATATGCTGAAAAGCTATACCCAGCATGTTGGTACTGAGCAGCGTAAGACTTGACTTCGGAGCCATCGGCGTACAACCGAGCCTTTTTTTCGCTAATTACAGCATGAAATATAAGCTCAAGGACTATCCACGTAATGCAGTATGTCCAGGCTGCTTCAGCGTAAAAAGTGTGCTACATCGTCTTTATGGCGTAAAACTCATCCGCTTTTAATGCAGCATTGAAGTGTACGAGGAACGCTTCGTATTCCCCAAAATGAACTTGTCAAATCATGCAGTGAACCTGACGTCTGACTCCTGACAAAGAGTACTGCACGGCTACCCAGACGACGGCTATAATGATGGCGGATCTCTACATTTAATGCAAGAGATTTGATTAATGTCACCAAAACCGTCGTTTTGTGACATCTCCTCGGCGTAAACTACTTTTACGCATACAATGGAATACGTTGCCTAGTTTTACATATGCAAATGTGAGCCGCTTACACTCCGCAGAAGACGAACATGCTGCCACGTCAAAAGCTGCTCTTCGTACAGGGCTCGAGACACGTCTCTGCATTTAATGTGCAGAGTGGTGGCAGACTCGAGGCACGTCTCTGCATTTAATGTGCAGAATAATGGCAGACCCTCGAAGACACGCCTCACCATTTAATGTGCAGGATGATGGCGGATCTCTGCATTTAATGCAAGAGATTTGATTAATGTCACCAAACCGTCGTTTTACGACATCTCCTCGGCGTAAAATACTTTTACGCATACAAGGGAATACGCTGCCTAGTTTTACACAGGCAGATGTGAGCCGCTTACGCTCCGTAGAAGACGAAAAAGCTGCCACGTCAAAAGCTGCTCTTCGTACAGGGCTCGAGGCACGTCTCTGCATTTAATATGCAGAGTGGTGGCAGCCTCGAGGCACGTCTCTGCATTTAATGTGCAGAATAATGGCAGACCTTCAAGACATGCCTCTGCATTTAATGCGCGGGATGATGGCAGATCTCCGCATTTAATGCAAGAGATTTGATTATATCCCCAAGAGCCGTAATCGTCACTTTGGCACGATACGCCATCAGGCTTCCACGCCCCCTCGACTCTGTGCCCACTCGGCTTCTATGCCCACTCAGCTTCTATGCCTGCTCGGCTTCTACGCCCACTCGGCTTCTACGCCTACTCGGTTTCTATGCCGGTTTGATATACTCTTTGGCTTCTACGCCATAGTGACAGTTATTGGCTTCTACACCAACCTTCTATACGCGAGAGATAACTACCTACGTGGCTTCTATGCCATGATCTTCGCAGTAGTTATACGCATCGTCTCTTAATTGGACACGCGTCACACGCTCATTAAGGAGATCATTTATACGCGGGCAACGGTTATTATAACCATCGCGTAAAAAGGTGCCATACTTTCCACTGCTCGGTTTCTACGCCGACTGAGTAGTCACTGTCACTAAACCTCTATAAATAGAGACCTCTATCGACAGAGGTCCAGGGTCGAAGACTTGAAGGTCCAAAAAAAGAAATCGAGGTCGCGATTGGAAGAGTCTTTGAGAGAGAGGAATCCAGAGCTTAGGCAAAGAGTGGTGATCGACGACTTTGGCACCAAGCATCAACCATCTTTTGTAACCTTCGAAGCTGCTTTCCGTCTTCCACGGCACTTCTTCATCATCGTGTGGTCCAAGGGACAAAGTGATCGACCGCAGATCAGACTCCTATAGCAATATTTACCCAGATTAAAAATTGTACTAGACATCCTCGTATAGGATTAATTGTACTTCTTGTTTGTAAACCAAAGAGCGGGTATCGTATAAACCTCGTCTTATCTTTCTTTCGTTTTTTATCAAACATAAGATGGCGACTCTGTTGGGGACGACCTTCTCCTCTGACGAGAAGGCAATTGCTCAACACGATACGGTATCCGTGGGATCCGTGAAGAAGACCCTGGTCGTCCAGTTTGACCAGTCTGCCTGCGAAGATATGCTTCGAGCAAGGGGTAGCTCTCACTCTCTCTCTATTCAAGACCACAGGAAGCTGCGTAAGGTCTGGATGCCCAAGACATCCCCTACCATTCCTGCCGACTCTTCGACCTCTCCGACCGACGAGGTAGTAGCACCTCTCCCTCCGTGCCTTGCGCATAAAATTCAGTCTCTCGCCACTGGCAGAATAGATAAAAATTCTGGCAATGCCTCAGAGCTAATCCAGAAGTATAATTCGTGCTCCGCGCGTAAAATTCAGTCGCCTGTCGCTGACAGGGCAGACAAAACTTCTGGCAATGCCTCAGTGCTAGTCCAGAAGTCTCCTCCGTGCCTTGCGCATAAAATTTAGTCTTCCGCCACTGGCGGAATAGACAAAACTTCTGGCAATGCCTTAGTGCCAACCCAGAAGTATACAACGCGCTCCACGTGTAAGAATGCATCTGCCCTCCGCGGAGAAGCAGATGATCCCTGCAATCTACGCAAGGGAAAGCAAGTGGCGGACTGCTTAACTTCTCGGCCTTTACGCCAGCAAGGGAAGAATCTACCCGCCCTCCGAATTGCGCGAGGAGCTGATGGCCGACTGAGGACCTCCTCAGCTTTACGCCAGCCAGAATTACGCCAGAAGAACTCCCTCAACGTAAAGCAGGCTCGATTTGCGGAAAGACAAACTCCTCGGGGGTTATCCTCTACCAGATGGCCAACCTGTTGTATACGGGTGGCACAGGGAAAACTATGGTCCCCAACATCCGCATGCCCACTGATGTGAATCGAAGTAACAAGCCATCTTCTTCTTCTTCTGTAACTCCTCCTGACCTGCGTGAGTATCTGATCCAGAAGTGCAAGGATAGGGGATCTTCCAGCATGTCTATTACGCCTCCAAGCGAGCACTATTGTAATTGTCATAGGATTATAGTTGATTATTTCTGTTCTAACGCAAAACGGTCAGTTTTCGACCAGTTGAGCTACTCTTTGTCTTTCCAGAAACGCAGAGCCAGGGGTCAAAATCAAGACTCAGTACCCCTAACCACCAAACATGGGGAGATCATATGGGGATTAGCATCAACAGCTAATATCGTCATGACACATGGACCACATGAAGATTCTATCTTTATCGTTCCATCTACTCGAGACGATCAACATCAAATCATCTTCGGTCGCACGCAGAGTAGACCGAATGTACAAGAAGATGCTCACAAGTCTGATGTGGGAAGAATGCAAGTCCACCGATATAGCCCACAAGCATTAAAAATTATACAAAATATGGGTTATGATTTGAAGTCGAAGCCAGGCCTCAAAACGGAAAAGGATGACGAATACCGTTGCATGGTGATCCCAGTTGTCAACGAAATTGTTTCGGTTTAGGGTATGCCTCGTCTCATATGAACTCCAAAGCCCCGGAGGCAAGTCCTTCTAAATCTACTTCTGTGGACAATGACATGCCTGGGGGTAGTCTCCCCTGACAAATCAAAACAGCATCCAAAGCAGGGGTGGAATTCCCTCTAAATCCGAAGATGATGTAACTATGACAGTCTTCCCCGAAGACCGCACGACTCAGGTATCAGCAGTCTGAAGGCCAAAGGGGACTTCCTCTTTCAGTGATGAGGATATCATTGACATCTTCAATGCACTGATGAAGGAAAATAAGCTTCAGTTACCCAACATCAGACACCCTGAAAGGGCTGGCATTGTCGATGACCCAGACTATTATCTCTTTCACAAGTACGTTCACCACCCCACAAGGGCGTGCTACCTACTGAAGAAGAGAATCCAGGAGTTGATCGACGCCGAAGTCATCACTTTGCATTTATAAATGAGAGAAGGGCCACTACAAATTGGTCTCACTCCCAGGTGACAATTTGCTCCCTCACTTCAAATTTCTCCCAGCTGAGTTTGTCATGTCCAAGTGACCTCTGAACAAAACATCCCGGGTTGTTGATATCAATCAGAACTTCTCCATGTCCATATCACCTCTGAGTAAACTTCTTCTCTTTGGCTT
This sequence comes from Iris macrosiphon, assembly GCA_036927795.1. Taxonomy (NCBI): domain Eukaryota; kingdom Viridiplantae; phylum Streptophyta; class Magnoliopsida; order Asparagales; family Iridaceae; genus Iris; species Iris macrosiphon. The sequence continues at coordinate 125,186,527 of JAYESA010000013.1, forward strand.
TCTGCTATCATGTTCATATAACCCCTTATAGTGCTAGTTATTCCAACTTATTATCTGTACGTAAGGTACGCCATTGATAATAACTCTACCACCTGAGAGACTGCCATGTCCATATTACCTCTGAGCAGATATATACCTCCATCCGTAATGGAGTGTTTCCCCAGCTTAGTTTGTCATGTTCATATTACCTCTGAACAAACCTTCTTGGTTCGACTATCGATTATCATGTTCATATTACCTCTGATATCGGTTGTCATCTCAACTTAGCACCCGTACTTAACTCTAAGTACGCTAGTAGCGTTAGGTCCACAAAAACTGCCATGTCCATATTACCTCTGGCAGGGTTGGTCTCAAACTTATTACTTGCACTTTTGTGCACAACAAGTAATAGGTCCACAATGGAAACAAAAAGTTCACGTCCATATTACTTCTGAATAAACTTTTCGAGTTTCGGCTATCGATTATCATGTCCATATTACCTCTGATATCGGTTGTCATCTCAACTTAGCACCCGTACTTAATTCTAAGTATGCCAGTAGTGTTAGGTCCACAAAAACTGCCATGTCCATATTACCTCTGGCAGGGTTGGTCTCAAACTTATTACTTGCACTTTCGTGCACAACAAGTAATAGGTCCACAATGGAAACAAAAAGTTTACGTCCATATTACCTCTGAACAAACTTTTCGAGTTTCGGCTATCGATTATCATGTCCATATTACCTCTGATATCGGTTGTCATCCCAACTTAGAACCCGTACTTAACTCTAAGTACGCCAGTGGTGTTAGGTCCACAAAAACTGTCATGTCCATATTACCTCTGGCAGGGATTGTCTTGAACTTATTACTTGCGCTTTTGTGCACAACAAGTAATAGGCCCACAATGGAAATGGAGAGTTCATGTCCATGTTTCCCCTGAACTATTTTTATATTCCCCACAGTGGAAAAAGTTAGTTCACGTCCATATTACCTCTGAACTACGTCTCTCTGCTTCCCCCACAGAGTCATATTACCTCAGTCGGGGTTGGTCTCAAACTCATTACTGGCACTAACGTGCGCATAAAAGTAATGGGTCCACTAAAAAATTCCCCAGTGGAATGTCCTTACTAGCCACAAATTCTATCACGTCCATCTTACCTCTGATAGTGTTTTGTGTACAAAACTTTAGTCAAAGCATATTCTATCATGACCATATAACCTCTGAATAGATATCTCCTGCTAAAGCTTACCGAGAGTATATCACGTCCATATTACCTCTGATATCACTTTCACCCAAACCTGTCATTTATATTCCAAAATGATGGGTCCACAAAGTCAGATGAGAGCCTCTTTATTATTCCTAGAAAGAGGAAAAGTACATTGAAAAGCATTCTGGGTTCGATCCCCAGCACAAAAAAAAGAGTACATCATCTGGGAGGAGCAGTCAAATCACGGATCTGCTGTGCCAGGGCAGCCATTCTCTCATCCCTGGAGTTCAGGACGTCCGTATGAGCCCGTTCCAGCCTTGCCGCATCATTGTTCAAAGCAACTAGCTCGGACCGAGCACGTACAAAACCTAAGTGGATGAAACCCACATGTGCCAGGTTCTGCTGAGCAGTCTCCATCCGATTCTTCAACACATCTCGAGATGCCGACAAAGAGACAGCCACCCCGTCCGCTTGAGCAAGTTTATCTCTCAATCTGCGGACCCTTGCTGTCACTTCCTCGTAATCGACTTTGCACTGAGTCAGCTCAGGAATGACATACTCCAGTTGGGCACGCTCATGATCTATCTCCTGCTGCTGTTCCAGGACGAATTTATTCAGAGACTCCAGTTGCCCAGCAAGCTCTGCAGTCAGGGAGTCGTACTTAGCCTGGACCAAGTCATCAATACTGCCTCGAGACAGCTGCTGATATTCGTTAATGGGTTACTCCAAACTATTAACTATCTCCTCCAGGGTGTCAGCTACCCCAGTATCGCCGAATTCCCTGACCGGCGCTATCGTAAACTGAGAGGACCTCTTCAGAGCCTTGAAGCTTAGATTCTTCTCCAACTCCATTGATATTAGCGTTTTCAAGGTGGTATAGAAGATACTGGTATACTGCTCAGTCAGCAGGGCTAGGTCCGAATGGACGCTGGGAGTGGCTGCGATATTGGCGAACCTCCCTCCAGGAATGATCGCAGATGATGTTGCCACAGCGGTCGCCTCAACAGGTGGTGCGACGGAAGAAGATGCGCCAACAACGGACGAAGTGACCAGCACACTCAAAGGAGGCATTGTCGCAATGACAGGCTCATCCTCCTCCTCAGACATCGAAACCGTTTCGGGCGAGCCGGCACCCGAAGATATTTCCTCTTCGAAGTTGGGCACCTCCAGGTCATCGCCAGGAGCTGAAACGGAGCCAAAAAGTGCGTCGATACTGCTCTCCCCGAAGATGTCTTCCTCTGAAAAGGAGACAAGAAAGTTAATATCGACATGATGTTAATCTTTCTAAAAAGAGGCGTAAAGACGATATTTACCCATGACCGATGGTATATATGTCCCGTCTGCGGCCAGTATAGCTAAATCATTTCTTAATGATGCTAAGCAAGCTGTCATACCTGGAGAAGGGGGTGTGCTAACTGATATCGGTAGGTATTCTCCCGAGTCTTCACCCAGACTCAATCGAGGTTCATCAGCTGGAATCTCGCTGGGTATATTTACAGACATGGCAGGGGTTTCTTCCATTGCCGGTCTGGATAAAGACGGCCTTATTGGGCTCGGCCTGGTAGGCGATCTCGTACCACTGCCTTAAGCGATAGCAGCGACAGCAGCCTCAAGCAGGAGTTCTCCGGCACCGCCAGCCGGGACTGTGGAGGGTCCCTCTCTAAAAGGCGAGGAACCTCTAATCAAAGAAACGTCCCCGATAGGGCAAACAGCAGGCTCACTTCTAAGAGCCTCATTACCGGGAATCCTGAGAGGACGACTAACCGCCTTCTTCTTCTTACGAGGGGGAGTCTGCTTCAGAACATGAGCCCTTCGCTTACCAGAGATGACCAAAGCCCCTGCAGGCGGAGGTATGTCGTCCCTTGGCACCGCCAACAGAGGCTCATCTGGATTGACAAAATCTTTACCCTCATCGGAGGAAACTGAGGGGACATCGACTCTTCCCCCAGACTTGGAAGAGGGCACCCTAAAACTTCCAAGCATGTCGAAATCACGATGGAAGGTGTTGGTTGCCACATAAAACTGCGCGTACGTATGGGGGATGCGCAGCTCCGTGGAGAGAGAAATGACGGGCACGGTGAAAATTGCTTCAGTGCAACCCATGATGAAGTATCGCCATCCTCACGCTCCATCAATGAGTCCACCCCTGGACCTGAAGCTGGTGATGACGTTGCCCACATGTAGTTGGTCATACCCAAACTGCCTGGCAAATCGACTAGGCAGGTAGGGCTCCAAGAAGCATTGGTCTTCACTTCTGTACAGTAAGTGGGAAGGTCTAATACCGACCAACCAATTAAAAGCCTCAGGAGAAAGGACGGTCTTTCTGTCGCCTATATCCTGAAGTCTGATCCCCGATTGACTGACATGTACAGGGGGGACAGTGCAGAAGATAGTCTAAAACTGTGACCACATTCCAGGAGGATTTCTTGTAATTCAGCAAGAAACTACCCCCCGAACTACTGCCAGAGCCGGGAGACATCACTCTGGGGTTATGGAGAATTAACCATCCCATCAAATACAGGTATGGTAATTCTACCCTTGGAAAGCTATCACGCCGAGTTTTATCGGAAAGCAACCCATCAGTCATGGCCCTCAGGCCAGCTTGTATACGGCACACCATGGCAGGGAGCAAGCCTAGTCTTACCCCAAACACCAGACGCACTGCAGGCCATAACGTGTTGCGGTGAATGCGGTCCGCAGATGCAATGTCGGGTACTACCAGTCGGCACAGCCATATAGAGAGGAAGCCAGCCAGTTGAGCTTCCTTGGACAGAGGCCTGTGGCAATGCCTCAGATAACTGTAGGCCTTAGTGCCTGCAGGATATTTTCCTATCCCTTCGTCGAGAATCTGATCTGGAGCCCCAGCATCTTCCATAAGATCGTCGACTTCCTTAGCAGTAAGCACGATCAGAAAACTCAGAGGCTGATCCTTGCCCTCCAAGACTTTCTCCGGCTGAGCAGTCCTGGCCCGGTGAAAGAAGAGGTAGGACGTCCACTTGTTGGTATGAGCCAAATCAGAAGGCTCACCATAAAAAGCGGTGTACGCCAGGTAGTGACACATCAGCTCCTGATATACTACCACCACCCGAGGGTCTGAATCCCCGAGCTCCCGATTCGTGGGAACATACTCTTCATAAGGAGTATCCCCCATTGGCAGTCTCGAGATCTCTGCCATCTCGTGGAGGGCTAACCCCAACTCCCCCAGTGGAGTGGCGAAAGTCCCGGTGAGCGAGATATATCGCTCCATCAAGGCCAAGAACAGGTTAGGGTTCAGAGGCAACCCAACACTAGTGGCATTCATGGCTGCATACAGACCAATGCTCTTCAGCTCGTTTTGAAAATACTTTAGGGCCCAGTCAACTAAGCGAGCCCATCAAAGATTTGTTGGGGTGATCCACCCATTGCACCGAGGATTCCCCTTAGGGTATACTCCTCCGTGCCCCATGAAATCATTGCAGAAAGTCGGTAACTGGACCGGCTGGAGCACTAAGCTGTCTTCACTCGGGACACTGCCCGGGTACAATCCCCTGAACAGCATTACAGAGCCGGAAGGACGGCTGACAAATGACCCTTGCCCAGATCCTTTCTGATAAAATATCATCCCCGGACGGCCGTGAAGATTGGAAGTCAGCACCCACGACATCCTCCTGGGATGTGTAGCATGGAAAAAGGCCGAGATGGGGTAGTCCCTCAGCATCTTGGGCAGATACATGACCAAGCCCCCGGCAGGGAAAACCCAGAGTTTTTCTTGGGCTTCGTCTGGGACTGCTTGTCAATCATGTCCCCGAAGAAAAAAGCCGGCTTTATATATTGCTTCCCGTCTACATACGTCAGGGGCTCTCCGTTGATCATGTTCAACAGCGTTCGCTCGCCTTGAGCCGATATCAGGATTCCCCTTCCTTCAGGATACTGGGACCCGGAGATAGGAAATGTCACGTGCGACAAATCCTCCAGGTAGTTGGAATACAGCATCCCTGCAGCAGAACCTATCACCTCAGCCAGTGGAGATATATGCAGATCAACTACGAAATACAAGAAAAATACGTCAGACATTACAATCTTGCAAACATATGCCAAGAGACAACAGTCTGTGCTTTACGCCAAGACTGTAAAAACTTGATCATTTACGCTGGAATCCATTTCCTAAAGCATAAAATTCAAGGTTGGCAGTATACAGTCTGTGTTTTACACCAGACTGACAAAATTCGAGTTTTCTACGCTGGAATTCTCATCCAGAAACGTAAAACTCGAATTTTATAGTATACGCCAAATTTTTGACAGTCAAATCTTTTACGCTCAACTGCAAAAATATGGAGCTTTTACGCTGACACATTAGAAATATGGGCGTAAAAGATTAAAACATCTCCGTGCATCATCTTCCTCAAAGAGACTATCAGCACAGAAGACGACCTAGCGCGGTCACGTACAACGTGTGCGAAAGATTTTTAGTCGTTCTTTTTCGTTCCAAAAGCTCTACCTTCAATCCCGGGTGCACTGCTCGTCGGCGGGATACTGCGTTCAGAAGGAAGCTCGCCTTGCCCGATAGAAGTCGCTATCGCTTGGGCAGAAGAAGAGTCAACCTTCTTTTCCTTAGAAGAGGAGGAGATCGGTTTTGGCACCATTTCTGAAAACTCTGAATGCTCGGAGAGTAAACGAAGGAGAGAACTCAAACAGTCGAAGGCTTTCTTTTGCAAAAGACAGATGAAATTTTTTTCTCTGAGAGCCTTGGGATATATATAGAGTTCGGATGGACTCCTCGGATCCCGAACCAAACCCGACAATTAATATTCGGTTATGATCGGGTACTACGTCAGCCTATTACTCAGGGAAGGCGGACAGTCAACGAATTCGAAAAGTTTTTGTGCCAAGCAGATTCGTGGTTCTGCGCCAAGGAGCTTTCTACGCTCGACAGCTACAGATCTACGGTTTTTCGCTCAAGGACTATAAGTCTATGGTTTTACGCCTGAATGCCTTTGTGCTCGGTAGCTTTTACACTCGAGAGGCTACAAACCTACGACTTCACGTTCAGAAGCTACAAATCTAGGATTTCATGCTCGGTGGCTTTTACGCTCAGAGGCAACAGATCCACAACTTCACTCTCGGAAGATTTCCTTTTCAGAAGCTACAGATCTATAGTTTCCACGCCAAGGAGCTTTCTACGCTCGACAGCTAAGAATCTACGGTTTTACGTTCGGAGGCTATAAGTCTATGGTTTTATGCCCAGATGCTCTCATGCTCGGTAGCTTTTACGCTCGAGAGGCTACAAACCTACAACTTCACGCTCAAAAACTTCAAATCTATGATTTCACGCTCGGTGGCTTTGACGCTCGATAGGCTACGAACTTAGGATTTTACGCTCATCCATATTTACAGATCTCTGACTCTCCATATATCTGAGAAATACGTAGGCCAGAGTATGCGTACATATCTGAATAACTCCTAAGGCGGTCAAATTGCAAGGTTCACGCAGAGGATACTCCTTCTTGGCCCCAAAATAGCCCAAGTACTCAAAGCATACAGAGTTCAAACATTAAAAAGGACCCTTCTTCTTGGGTCGATTGGAAGTTCATCCAGAACCCAGTCTGAATATTTCATCTACAGTTCAAGATGGCGACTCAGTTTTTGACAGCCATTTCTCGCCCTGTTCCAAGGGATTTTCGGGAAATCATTCTTGAAGATGATGGTCTGAAGAAAAATTCTTCTTATCAGAAGTAACGGTTCAGAATTCTACGCGGCTCCCCATTCCTAACAGCAGGACAGTTCGAATACTCGACTTAAATGCTAAGCGGCTTTCTGCGCATCCTTAGTTATGCGTAAAAGACAGGACGGAACCTAGTACTCTTTCTATCAGAGTCGGCGTAAAGTTACCAGACGTATCGAAGCTACACATATTCAGACTTCATCACAGCAAAAATGGCGAATAATCATATGCACAAAAGAAGACGATTTTATTAAATCATGATTACATATAAGGGAAATCCAGTCTACAAGGGTTTTTTCTTCATTTTCATGATTACATATGAGGGAAATTCCGTCTATAAAGGATTTCCTCGTCGTCATCGGAAGGCCACCCCAGAATCTGTTCTGCTAGGTTCTCACATCGGTGGAGATCTTCCTCTTCTTCCATGGCAGTTCATCGACTTCCACAGTCGATGAACAAGAAAATGATTAATGGCGGAAGGATACAGAATTGGGCCTAGACCCATCCTCCAATACAGAAAAGCAGGGTCAATCTGCTTTCCTGTATCCAGCGCCATGACAGATTGAGTTGAGATGTTTATCCAACTCAATACTGGACGATAGAGCTAGTTTGTATGCTCTCGTCCATGAACAACAGGAGAAGATACAGCTTGCAAGCTGTGTGGTTTAATATGACCCTTTCTCTCTCCTGGACGAACCGCCATATGAAGTTACTGACTATCCCGAGCAAGGGAGGCTATGATATCCTTCCATGATCCATCGTTGCAGAGGACACTTGCTCGAAGACGCCTTCTTTCTTGGCTCCTTACATGCTGGAAGAACATGGTCTTCTTCTTCCTAAAGATGACCCGACGAACTCCGGTGATCATCTCTGTGTGGTGAAAGAAATATGGGAAGAACAGGTTAACTCCTCATCCTTTATATAGGCGAAAGAGAAACACACCGAGTCCCAACAAATCCCCAAGAATCTGCCAAAAAATCAGCCTTGAAAAATGTGTCAGACTTTGACCATTTCATGCTTTGTTCAAAGCGTTTCAAACTATGAGGAATTTGAAAGCTTTGAAGGGGGTCTTGTAGAAGCATGAAAAATACGCTGAAAAGTTATACGCAGCATGTTGGTACTGAGCAGCGTAAGACTTGACTTCGGAGCCATCGGCGTACAACCGAGCCTTTTTTCCGCTAATTATAGCATGAAATATAAGCTCAAGGACTATCCGCGTAATACAGTTTGTCCAGGCTGCTTCAGCGTAAAAAGGGTGCTACATCGCCTTTATGGCGTAAAACTTATCCGCTTTTAATGCAGCATTGAAGTGTACGAGGAACGCTTCGTATTCCTAGAAATAAACCTATCAAATTATGCAGTGAACCTGACGTCTGACTCCTGACAAAGAGTACTGCACGGCTACCCAGATGACGGCTATAATGATGGCGGATATCAGCATTTAATGTAAGATATTTGATTAATGTCACCAAAACTGTCGTTTTGTGACATCTCCTCGACGTAAACTACTTTTACGCATATAAGGGAATACGCTGCCTAGTTTTATACAGGCAGATGTGAGCCGCTTACGCTCCGCAGAAGACGAACAGGCTGCCACGTCAAAAGCTGCTTTTTGTACAGGGCTCGAGGCACGTCTCTGTATTTAATGTGTAGAGTGGTGGCAGGCTCGAGGCACGTCTCTGCATTTAATGTGCAGAATAATGGCAGACCCTCGAAGACACGCCTCACCATTTAATGCGCAGGGTGATGGCGGATCTCTGCATTTAATGCAAGAGATTTGATTAATGTCACCAAACCGTCGTTTTGGGACATCTCCTCGGCGTAAACTACTTTTACGCATATAAGGGAATACGCTGCCTAGTTTTACACAGGCAGATGTGAGCCGCTTATGCTCCGCAGAAGACGAACAGGCTGCCACGTCAAAAGCTGCTCTTCGTACAGGGCTCGAGGCACGTCTCTGCATTTAATGTACAGAGTGGTGGCAGGCTCGAGGCACGTCTCTGCATTTAATATACAGAATAATGGCAGACCTTCAAGACACGCCTCTGCATTTAATGCGCGGGATGATGGCAGATCTCCGTATTTAATGCAAGAGATTTGATTATATCCCCAAGAGCCGTAATCGTCACTTTGGCACGATACGCCATCAGGCTTCCACGCCCCCTGGGCTTCTGTGCCCACTCGGCTTCTACGCCCACTCGGCTTCTATGCCTGCTCGGCTTCTACGCCTACTCGGCTTCTACGCCTACTCGGCTTCTATGCCGGTTTGATATACTCTTTGGCTTCTACGCCATAGTGACAGTTATTTGCTTCTACACCAACCTTCTCTACGCGAGAGATAACTACCTATGTGGCTTCTATGTTGTGATCTTCGCAGCAGTTATACGCATCGTCTCTTAATTAGACACGCGTCACACACTCATTCAGGAGATCATTTATACGCGGGCAACGGTTATTATAACCATCGCGTAAAAAGGTGCCATACTTTCCACTGCTCGGTTTCTACGCCGACTGAGTGGTCACTGTCACTAAAACTCTATAAATAGAGACTTCTATCGACAGAGGTCCAGGTTCGAAGACTTGAAGGTCCAAAAAAAGAAACCGAGGTCGCGAGTGGAAGAGTCTTTGAGAGAGAGGAATCCAGAGCTCAGGCAAAGAGTGGTGATCGACGACTTTGGCACCAAGCATCAACCCTCTTTTGCAACCATCGAAGCTGCTTTCCGTCTTCCACGGCACTTCTTCATTATCGTGTGGTCCAAGGGACAAAGTGATCGACTGCAGATCAGACTCCTATAGCAATATTTACCCAGATTAAAAATTGTACTAGACATCCTCGTATAAGATTAATTGTACTTCTTGTTTGTAAACCAAAGAGCGGGTTTCGTATAAACCTTGTCTTATCTTTCTTTCGTTTATTATCAAACACAACTGCTGATTGGGCGGGTTGGGTTAAATTAGGATTTTCTTTTTCTGGAAATTAGTTTTTAATTCAGTATTTTCCTAATTAACTCAAAATAAATGCTAAAAATAATCAAAAATTTCCCAGAAAATTCTAGAAAATATATTTGATTATTTAGAACCTAAAATAAAAGTTTGGGGTATTTTTAAATTATATTTGAACCTAAAATAAATTCTTGAAAGTTAAAGAAAATTAGTGTTACTAGTTTTTTAATTAACCAAAAATTATGGAAAAATCCTACTAGCCCCAAATTATCCTAAAAATAAATTTAAGCTAGAATTTTAGGATACGGAGGTTACAAGTATTAGATCATCTATCCGATGGAGAAGCATGTAAGCACTTTGATGGAGAGTATCCAAATTTTGCTTCGGATCCGCGTAATATCAGATTGGAGCTCTCCTCTGACGGTTTTACCTCATTCGGACTTTCGGGCTCCCAGTATTCGTGTTGGCCTGTGATCGTCACTCCGTATAATCTACTGCCTTGAATGTGCATGAAGACTTCGTATATATTCCTAACCATTATTATCCCGGGTCCAAACAATCCGAAGAGGAACATCGAAGTATATTTACAGCCTTTGATAGATAAGTTGAACCAGCTGTGGGAAGTAGGTGCCAACATGTACGATATTTCCAGAAAGCAGAATTTTCAGATGATGGCAGCACTTATGTGGACCATCAATGACTTTCTGGCCTATGGAATGTTATCGGAATGGAACAGTATGCAAGACTAAAGCTAGAAATACCTTTGACGTTGATGAAATAGCTTATCAGGATGAAATACCTCTTGTAACAAATATTGTATATGTGGACTCAATGAAAGTTACTCATTACACGAGTAATAATTTAGAAGATATAGAATTATCCGAAGAGGAAGACGAAGATGAAGACGAAGTAGATAAAAGTGAAGATAAGGAGGAAGAGGAAGAGGAGGACGAGCAAGATAAATTTTCTGAAGAAGATTGAAAATAAAATATTTTTCCTGTAGAATGTACTATATTTTTACTGTAGAATATATTATTTTGACGAAGATATGTATTATATTTTAACTGTAGAATATACTATCTATTTAGACTTGTGACACCACTAGTTATTTACTGTACAATTCTATGAATGATGTGAGATATGCATAATATTTTGACTGTAGAATATACTATATATTTGTGTATTTTTTTATTCATCATATGTTGTTACCAGGTATGATAGGACGACGCAGAGGGTTCGGCAAGTCCCGAGGTAGACGGAGGGCTCCTCCGGTACTGCCTATTGTTGGTTCTGGATCCTCGTCGCTTAGTACTCCAGTATATCGACCAGTCACATCTCCGACTGCGACGATGTTATGTGGCATCACTCCTGGAACGAGTAGTTCCAGGCCTGATAGTACTCCATTGTCCAGCGTTCCTTCTACTAACAAAACCATGGAGACAGATGAGCATATGGAGGAGGTCGAGCCGACGGCATCCCAGCATCAGCTAGACCCTCCATGTGCACCTCCGGAGGAGACGAGGACAGAGATTTGGGCCGATGGTACAAAGTAAGTCAATTATATAATTTAGCATCATATATATCGTGTATTTTTTTATTAATCATATATTGACTTTTTTGATAAAAATAATTATCTCTGTATAGATATCGTCCCTCGTCGATACAGAGACGCCTGGACCTCTTTCTGAGGAACAACTATGGTGGCCCTTGGATCAACTACTCTAAAGCTCCAGAGGAGAGGAAGGTGTTCTGGTTTGTGCATCCAAGGTAAAAGTATTTATATCAATTATCTAATTTATGCATATTATATAACTTACTAAATTACTTATTGTAGCAAACGTATTTCTATCCTCCGCAATGGGCTGAGTTGATCGAGCAGATATTTTCTGTCGTTGCCGCCAAGTTTATCCGTGATGCTCTGGATGACCAGAAGGCTCGTGATCACGTTGGAAAACCGATCCAAGGTTGGATTATGCCTGAGCAGTAGACTGCGATGAGGGCTAGATTCGACGATCCGAGGTACAAGAAAAGGTCTGAGAAGGCCATGGTAGCTAGGCGGAAGGCAGCATAGTGGTATGGTGGCTCAATTCCGATGATGAAACATTTCCATCGTTTGGTATATTTTTTAGTTTAGATATATTATTTTAATACAAGTACGATAAATGGTAGTTGGAAAAATGTTTAATTTTAGTACTAAATAATATATTTTTAACAGATACAGAGGGGTGAGGATGCAAACATGGCGACCGTCTTCCTGGCCACCCATCGAAAGGGCTGGAATCTCATTGATGAGAAGGCCTCGCAGACCTATGTAAGTATTACTTTACTTTGTGTTAATTTTAATATAACTTAGGCAATTATCGAGTATCCAAACTTTTCTAGGCCGAGTATCTTAGGCTGCGTGAGCGGGCAACTGCTAGTGCACCTACAGCGGGAGAGGCTGGTACTTTCTCGCAGTCCTCTCCAGCTCCATCGACAGATGAGCTGTGGGTGACCGCCGCTGGTGGTCTCTAGAGGGGTACGTACTACAGTACAGGATCCTATAGTGCCCTGGTTGTGACTCAGTCATCTAGGGCCTCCCCGGTAAGTGTGTATTCCCCACAGCCCTTGCAGTTGTCTGCTCGAGTCCAGGAGACCGTTGATCGTCAGATTGTGTCTCTCCATGACGAGTTGCTACGAAGGATGAAGGAGCAGCCCCTGTCCCAGCCGTAGGCGGACGATGCGACGCTCATCATTCAATTTGATATTCTCATGCGCAGCATCATGGAGCTCCGGGATATGATAGTTAATCTTAGAGCATCGACAGAGCGCAGCATAACGGAGCTGCAGGTATCACAGCTGTCCATGGGCGAGAGGCTGATAATGATGCCGTATTCAATGGTTTATAGCAGTACGAGGTTGTTATCTACTATGGATTCATACAACCATCGACTAGCAGAGTTGGAGCAGATACGTCCTCCTGGTGCGCTTTTATCGACATAGACTTCACCGACGTCACTGCCTTCTCCATCGACTCCACCTACGTTACTGCCTTCATCGGTGTCAATTTTATAAGAGCAGTATGATCTGTTCTTATCCATGATGCGCGCCGGTAGTCATCCTCCTACAGATCCGCAGTAGTCCTAGTTAGGACCGTTTATTTATTGTTTGTGTTTCAAACCTATGATATTTGGTCATTTATGAATATTCTTTATTTTTGGGGCATTCAGACATTATTGATATTTGTGTGGTATGATGTGCGTCGGTGGTCATCGACAGTATTCTTTAGGATGAGGCTTTCAAACTCAGTTGTGTGGATATTTGTTGTATTTTTTATGACGAGATTTTTCCTTACTCGGTTTGTAATCTCAATGTTTCATTTTCTTTAAGCTATATTATTCATATTAAATGTATGTTAATTTACCAGTATTGAGTGTTTGACCAAAGGGGGTCGGCGAACCCATCAAATTCAAAGGAGGGTTGCTCCGGGTCTATTTGTACAAATTGTGAATTCATAAACTGCAGAAAAAATGGTTTGGAAACAATTCAATTTTTATTTTTTTTATTTTTTTACTTTATCTTTAGCGACGTTTACGCACGTTGCTACTTACGTCGCTGAATACGTCGCTATATATGTCGCTAAAATACGTCGCTGAATACGTCGCTATATACGTCGCTGCCCGTCGAAAATTGCTGACTTGGCAGTATTGCCAGGTCAAAATAACGTCGCTAAATGCGTCGCACAACGTCGCTATACACGTCGCTAAACACATCGCTGTCCGTCGCAAATTGCTGACATGACAGTATTGCTAGGTCAATATAACGTCGTTAAGTAAGTCGCACAACGTCGCTAAAAAGAAAAAACTTAGCGACACAGAAAATGTTATTTTTTTAGCAATGTTGCATCGCTAAACGTCGCTAATATAGTGACGCATTTACGTCGATAAAAAATGTCAGTATAGCGACGTTTTGCGATATTTTTTTGGTAAGCGACTAGTTTAAAGGCGACTTCATAGAAACGTCGCTATATACGTCACTAAAATTATTTAGCGACGTTTTTGGCCATTTAGCGACATTTTTAGACGTCGCTAATTTGACTTAATCTACGAGCTCGTACTATGACCCGTACGTAGAATGGATACCTAACATGGTTCACCCTTGGAATATCAAAATCTTGTGTTTTCTCTTGGAAGGTTGAGATGGATTAGAGAGTCGTAGATTAATGAGGTGGCAGTATGGATGGATGGAATTATATTCCACTTTATACAAAGTCCCTTTTTTATTATCTCTCTCCTCTCATTCCACTTTACATATTTCTACTTTCACACTTCCTTTCATTCTTCCCCAAACTTGGAATCTTAATCCTAGGAGCTAAACCTTAAGACTTAAGGAGTGATTTCTGAATCTTCCTTGGAGGAGTAGATGACTATGCTTAGATTTCTATTCCAAGACAATACAACTTGCACATAGTAGAGAAACCATAATTTTTGCATTTTTTTTCTTTGATTTCCTTGTATATTTTAGTCTATAATGTGTATCTTGTTATCCTCTACCATTTTAGTATTTGATATTTTCGGTTTTGATGAACGGTTTGGAGTATATCTAAGTTTTAAAATAATGGATTAAGAGATTTCATGGGAATGATCTCTTATAATTTAGAATTTTGAGAATTAATTATCCCACGTTGTAGGAAATTCAATTTCATGCGATTTTGGATTTTAAAAGATCAAATTTCAATTTAAAATAAAAATTTTATGATTAAAATAAGTTTCATAACTTTTTCATATTCTGGTGGCTGTCTCCAGGAAGAAGAATAGTATTATGCATAAAAAAACCGTGTGAAAGCCCTCATATTTGTGTAAATTTGCACAAAATTCAATTATATGCGTAAAAATTGAGCAAAAGACCTCCCCTTTACGCAAAACTCTATTTTGTGCGTAATTTTTGCGCATAAGGTCTGTTTTGTGCGCAGATTTGCCCAAAATCTCTTACTTAGCGTAATTTTTGTGCATAAGGTTCATTTTGTGCACAGATTTGCGCAAAATCTCTTACTACGTAATTTTTGCGCATAAGGCTCATTTTGTGGTCAGTTTTGTACAAAACTTCTGTTTTGTGTGCAAAACTACGTTGAGACCCATATTTTGCACAAAATTGCTATTTAAGGCTATTTTAACATGGAATTTGTGCAAAATTGTTGTTTTAGGCTAATTTTGTGCATAATTACTATTTATGGCTATTTTTGTCTATTTTTATTATTTTGCTATTTTATTCGATTATTTAGATTCTTATTATAATATTGTGATTTTCTATGTGATAGTTAACTTACGGACTTATATTGCTCCATTTATCTTAATGATCTTTGCTTAATATACTTTATGATAGAATTATAGATTAACTAGTGACTGATAGATAATTAATTGTTTCAAAATACCTGGATGATTATTATTGCTTGATGTACTCTATGATAGAATTATAGGCCAACTAGAATGCTCGATAGACTATTATAGTAGATGCCTTGACTATATACCTAACCTGATAATGATCATTGCAAGAGGCATTCGAGGATAGAGTTGTAAAGTCAATAAGAATACTTGATAGACTATTAGAGTAAATTCCCTAACTATATATCTAACCTGATTGATAGATTATTATAGTAGACGTATTGTACACTTGACTTGATACATATGCTAAGATTTAAGCAGATGATTTGACTTGACTTACTAATTGACCCTATATCCTGACTTGACTACTTGTATCTATGTTGATACTTCCTGATAACGCACCGAGGTGCTATTTCTTATATTATGCACTGAGGTGCCACATGTTCTTGATATTTCACTAAGGTGGTACTTGACTATATTATGCACTGAGGTGCTACATGATCTTGATATCTCTTTTATAGTATATTTTTGATTTTTTGTACGGACATTATTGTAGTTGGTTTGTAACCATATTGTGGTTAGGATGTTTGATGGTTATTGCATTATGCTTGGGTGAATCTAGATTGGGCCTTTGGGCATCAATATGGATTCGTATATAGCATACTCGTACCGAGGTACATTATTCTATGAGGATGATCATGTGACCACGGCATGAGATTATAGATAACTGTAGGATTAATTTGGTAACCAAAATTAGTAAAAGCATTAGGAGGGAATGAGATCCTGAGATCATGTATACCAGCCACCCACATACATTATTAGAGAGTGCAAGTCTGGCCACCACAGATACAATATATTATTCACACTAGTGAAGTAAAATATTCGATTACTATATACGATGCGTTATTATTGATTCAGTTAGCCCCGGTTGGACATAACACGATCTGAGGATTCCTATTTATATGCATATACCTATGGGGTAAACCAGACTTCACATAGCAAGCCGTAGGACTGATTGGTCGACTTACTTGAACCTATTATACTAATTGTATATTGTACCATCTGTTAGTAGTCTAGGGGCATGGACTATCATTGTTCGGTGGTCCAACCCTTGTCCTTGTTTGGTTAGAGGATTGGACTATTGTGCTACGATAGACTGTGAACCAAAGCTATGACACAAATACATATTTCCCGATCATAGTTTGAGGATGTACTTTATCTCGGTATGATATGACACCTCTTTTTCTTGTTTGGTGGAGGGGTATCTTATTGCCTCGATGATGGGATACACGCCTATGATTTTGGCTCAGGACTTATATTATTTTTGGCTCCTGTTTCTTCACTCGTGCTTTCTTGTGGTACTCGCTATCGAGGCCTGACCCTGCTTGTTTTGTATGGACAAATCTAATAGTAGAACCAGAGGATCCAGCGTTATATCTGACCGATGGCGCAATCCAAGAGCATAGATGCCGAGAGACTTAAGTAGGTTTCTTCTCTACCACTCTTAAATCATTTTGTTACACTTTTGGGTGTTTAGCCAATGATGCCTCTTTGGCCTAATATTTTGGATATTTAGTTTTCTTTACATGATTGTATATATTCATACTACAGCTGACATACAGTTATGTACTATTGATACTCTACTAGTTATCACGTTTAGCTCCCAGATTACTAGGTAAATACGAGGACTGACATGGCCAATCGCACCTTGCAGAATATCGAAGTAAGCCATAATGTGTTAAGGTTGTCTAGAAGAAAAATGGGCGAACTCTAGCATGCTATGACGTCAGTTCTAAATTCGACAAATCATATTATATTAATCTATCAACACAAATACAAGAGTATATCATATAAGAAAGTAAAGAGGCATTCCAAATTATATGTCAAATATGATCACAAATTTAGTGAATACAAAATGCTGCACTAGCAGAGCATAATAATATATGATCAAATATAGAAATCATGGTCTAATATATACATCATGTTGACCGTAGTCTCAAAAATATAATGAGCTAACTCTGCTCCTAGGTAAATACCCCAAAATGAAGTAATTAAGATGCATGATGGAAGAAGGAAACCCACTCGCGAGCTTCGGCTGTAGTCCTACGAGTATGAGCTATATGCTAGATGCGCGGTATATCCTTATTTTTCTCGGGGTAATCTGGCCATACAAAACCAGTGGGGTCAGAACCCCAAGCAACAAGCACCAAAAAGAAGCTCAAGGTAAAAGAAAAATATATCACAATATTAGTAGAAAAGAGACAAGTAAGAATAAATGTAGATCGAGACTTGTACGGTACTAATGTACTTGTCTCAAAATATAACTATAAGAACTGATAACAAAAATGCTTAAAAAGGGGAAGTAAGGTGACGAACGACAAGATGGCATAGGAACTACTCTGGATCGGGACCGCAACACTTAAACCAAATAAGGACCGGGGTTGCAGACATTCACACGAGCAAAACTTAGCACCCTAACCACGCGCCAAAAGAAAAAAATAAAACTAGAAGAGCGAGATATAAATGAAGGTAACAATATTAATTGCAGGGCCAAACAGCTCTACGACTTGTTACGATTAACTAGCAAGGGTTCTCACTTGCCTTAATTACTAAATGCATATTTTAAGAATATTGCTACCACCAGCACTGCAGTCAACCCGGATGGCCAAGGGTACACTTGTCGAGTAAACTTAATTTTACATTCAACATTCAACAACATAACTTGTTAATTTATCAGAAAAAAATGAACTTATAACCATAAACTTAAACTTGTGATCATAAACTTGCTTTATAAACATAAACTTGTATATAAACTTGTCTCATAGTGTCGTAGCATATTTAAACTTGGTCATTCATGGAGCTCTTGCCTAGAAGGTTTGTTCCATGCTGCATGGGGCCCTTATAGATCGGTGTAGCCGTTAGAGCAATATTCTTCCCTCCCAATAATTTAGGAAATTTTTATAATTTTTAGTCATTACTAAATTATTTCAAGTTCTTGAGTCGTGGACACTTGAGAACTCCCTAGAATAACAAGTCACGAGTACGAGCTATTCACAAAATATCATATTCGTGACATGAGTTCTCGAGTCACAGAATATTAACTTGTACATAAACTTGTCTCGTGAACTACATGCAAAACTTTCTAGTAACAGAAATTTGTATCAACATAAGAAAGCACATAACATTAATTAATAAAAGGAATTACTAAATGAACATAATTAAAGGGAACACAAAATGCACACAAGAATTCATAGCCACATGTGCCCATTGGACGCATGGACTCACTTACCGCATGCACCCACTGGCAGCATGCACCCACTGGACGCATGCATTCTCCGGCCGTATGCACCTACTGGCCACATGGACTCACTAGCAGTATGCACCCATTTGCCACATGTACTCACTTACCGCATGCTCAGGGTTAAAGTCTACTCCTAGGGAAAAGTGCTGAGTTATAGGTCAATAAATAAAATGCCGGTGAAGTAACATAAAGTGACTGATGTGACAGGCCGCAAAGTGTATCAGGAAGAAAAGACAAAACCATAAAAAGATGTGCAAGGGCGAAGCAGAGTTATGCGTCAAAGAGAAGAGGCGCATATACTAATGCTGCATAAGTCCGCTTGTTGCATGCTCAGATTGCCACATAGATGCCCTTCTTGGACTTAGCAAATTTTTCATTCATTCTGTTAGTGAATACATAAGGAGTTCAAGGACTTAGTTCCAAAATACTTTTTGTAACGAACAGTCATGCATCCAACAAGATGGACGCATGCTTTCAGTATACGACAAGGAGTTCAGGTCGTATAATCCTCTCGGGATGCATAGCGTTCTCTGTCGCATAAGTCGCTGGCCGCATGAAGACTTCGTCTTCTCCAATAAAAGGTTCAGCCATGGCCAAAAGCTCCAAAAACCAAAAAAATATTCTTCATAAAAACTTTATTTTAACTCCAAATCAAGTGAAACAAAAGCCAAATTGCACTTAATAAAAAGCTTTAACATAACAAACAACTAGTTTTCAAAAACTATTAAGTTTTAATAGATCAAAACCAAGGAAAACTCATGGAACCCAATGAAAAACCCTACTTAAAACTCAGATCTACCAAAATTCATCCACCAAAACTAAAAACTCCAAGAACTATAAATAATGAGGAATACAAGGGGAATATTTTCTATCAAATACAATTTTAAAATATATATATATAAAATTTGAAAATCAAGGTTTATCATGGAACAAGATGTACTTGTCTAAGAGTTCAACGACTTCTTCCTAGCTAGGTCCAGTGCTAGGGTTAGGCTAGAAGAGGTGCACGGGGGTGAGAGTGAAGGGAGAAAGGAAGAAGGAAATAAATATAAAGAAGAAGAAAGAGACAAGAGAGAGAAAAGCTCATATATATACTAAAAGGGGAGAAAAAATGGTTTAGTCATGGGTTCAGTCAAATAAACCAAACCAAGAGTCCATTCTACATGCGGGTCCTATACCAGGTCTATGGCAATGCCAATGGGTATTCTACTGGTCTCGGGTAGTCTCTCTGAACAACAAGAAAAATAACAATAATTAGAATAATATGGACCAGTATGAAAAATACAGCAGGAATACATTATCAGGAAAAATTAAATTCAAGAAATTCAAGAAATACCAAATTTGGAATCGGGTGTGATATCTCTACCCTCCTTAGAAAAATTTTGTCCTCAGAATTTTATCAAGGCTAGTCGAGCTGGAACACACAAGAAAGCTCTAGAAATCATATCACAAATCAAATGATTATACAAAGAAAATAACTAAAATAAAAGATAACTGTAGAAAGTAACAAATGAATAACTGCACAGAAGCATCACACAGGGGAAAATGGACGCATATGGATACATATACCCCTGAGTCAGTCAATTTGGAATTCGTCCTCGCTTGGCTTATGTTGAATCACAAAATGGACAAGATCCAAGCCTTGAGTAAGTCGGTACCAACGATCTTATCAAAGACAAGACTCTGATCCAGGACGTACCTTCGTAATCGGTTCACATGATAAACATTACGCGCCACGAGATACCAGGGTAGAAGAGTAGGACGAAAACTTTCCTCTGCTTAACAAAAAATTTGAGACGACTATCGTAATTCGAATGCGTCAGAATACGAGATCGTTCGAGAAGAACCCAAGAATAAGACAAGCTAAAGAGGGCTCAAAATCTCACCAACAATTGTAGCACCTTCTGCTAGCAAATGCTCTAGGTTGCCAAATATTTTGACAGGCCAACGTCTAGGGGTTATGGCTCTAACTTGTTGCTGGTTCTGTCTTGCTGGTTGGGCTTGCTGGACTTGCACATAATGCGCCGGACGTTGCTGCTGGAACTGATAGGTTTGCGTCGGGAGAGGACGCTGGGCTAGTGGTCGAACAGCTAATGCTGGTCCTCGCGGGCCATCAATCGTTGTCCGAGGCAGAGCTGGTAACTGTCGGACTAAAGAAGCCTCTGGTTACAGAAGTCAGCATGAACTAATCATATGGTTAGATGCCCCACATCTAAGACACTGGTCGTTGGCCATCCTATACTGATCTTTGGTGGGCCCTGGTTTGCCGTAGTGGCTGCATCCTGCTGATACAGACTGCCTGGTAGATTGTACTAAGGTTACTATGGAGGCTGGAGGTGATGAATGAGTATTGATGCCTCTCAGGGATGAGTGTGACCTCTTCTTGCCTCTGATCATTTATACTAATCTCTGTCTGGCAAGATCTTGGGACCTAGCTGCCCTGAGTACTACATCATAGGTGGTATAACTATGACCCACCATAAACTGTTGAAGGGCAAGATGTAACCCTTGCTCAAATCTCTTGGCTCGGTCCTCTTCGGAAGCAACCATATGGGAAACAAATCGGCTAAGACGGCAAAACTCGATCGTATACTGGTCGACCGATCTTATGTTCTGGCGGAGGTTGATGAACAGCTGCTGGAGCTGGAACTTGGCAGTGGTGTAGAAATACTTTTCCTAGAAATGCTCCTTGAACGTCCTCCAGTCAATGTACTTCGGAAGCACCATTTTTTGTACTGCCCAACAATCTTGGGCAAGATCTGATAAATATAGTTTTACGACTTCTACCTTCTTATCATCTGGGGTCTTGGTTGCATCCAGGATGGCCTCAAAGTCCTGGAGCCAAGAATCTGCTAAAATTGAATCTTTCGTGACAAAAAACTTGGTTGGGCGCATGCGACTAACATTAGTCGTCGAGTTATGAGTATAACGTTCGCTGTTCTCGAGTGCTACTCTAATTCCCTGGCAAAGAGTAGTATTGGTCTGTCCTTGTCCTTGCTGAAACTACTGACAGAGTTGGACCACTTGTTGCTGGAGCTGGAGTTGTTGTTGATGTATTATCATCATGGCTTAGATCATCTCTAACATGGATTGCGAGCCTTCCTACTCTAGTTGTATTGGAAGAACTGGCGATAGTGTCTAGGTTGCCTGGGCTGGTATGAATAGTGGGGTGGGCTGAACTGGCCATCTCGGAAAGACTGGTGGAACTGATTGTATTGGTCGGGCATGCGTGACATATGGAACCAGCAGATAAAAAGCTACTGACGCTTGCTCTTAGTCCAATATTGGAATCTGGCCCGGGCTTACTGGATCTGCTTGAGTTATCGGTGCAACGAATCCCTCGAAAGGAGGAGCAGGTGGGGTATCCCTGACGGATAAGGACACAAGGATATCAACGAAGGACAAGAATGGAATAATTATGTCAAGCAAGTTTAAAGTTCGAAGAGAGCGAGAAGTACAGGTTACAAGTGGAGTTCAATCGAAGAAAAATAGAGGATTGAGATTATAACAAGATGAGTCTTCCCAGAAGTCTAAAAAATAGACCTGAATGGACCACCAATAAAATCTTGTCACGCCCCACTCCTAGAATACTAGATCAATACGATGACTGACATGGCCAACCGCACCTTGCAGAATACCGAAGTAAGCCTCAATGTGTTAAGTTTGTCTAGAAGACAAATGGACGAACTCTAGCATGTTATGTCGTCAGTTCTAAGGCCGACAAATACTATAATCTCAATCCATCAACACAAATACAAGAGTATATTATACATTAAAGTAAGAGGCATCACAAATTATATGTCACATATGATCATGAAACTAGTGAATACAAAATATTGCACTAATAAAGTATAATAATACATGATCAAATATACCAGCCATAATCTAATATATACATCATGTTGACCATAGTCTCAAAAATATAAGGAGCTAACTCTGTCCCTAGCTAAATACTACAAAATAAAGTAATCAAGATGTGGGGTGGAAGAAGGAAACCCACTCGTGAGCTACGGCTGCAGTCCTACGAGTATAAACCATATGCTAGATGCACGGTGGATCCTGGTTCTCCTCGGGATAATCTGGCCATACAAAACTAGTGGGGTCAGAACCCCAAGCAACAATTACCACAAATAAGCTCAAGATGATAGACAAACATATCACAATATTAGCATAAAAGAGACAGGTATGAATAAATGCCGATCGAGACTTATACGGTACCAATGTACTTGTCTCAAAATATAATTATAAGAACTGATAACAAAAATGCTTAAAAAGGGGGAGTAAAGCGACGAGCGGCAAGAGGGCATAGGAACAACTCTGGATCGGGACCGTAACCCTTAAACCAAACAAGGACAGGGGTTGCAAACCTTTACCCGAGCAGAACTTAGCACCCTAACCACGCGCCAAAAAAAAAAATAAAACTAGAAGAGCGAGCTATAAATGAAGGTAACAACATTCATTGCACGACCAAACAACTCTACGGCTTGCGACGATTAACTAGCTAGGGTTCTCACAGGACTTAATTACTAAATGCATGTTTTAAGAATATTGCTACCACCGGTACTGCAGTCAACCCGGATGGCCAAGGGTACACTTGTCGAGTAAACTTAAATGCACATTCAACATTCAACAACATAACTTGTTACTTTATCAGAAACAGAAATTCAACTTATAAGCATAAACTTAAACTTGTGATCATAAACTTGTTTTATAAACATAAACTTGTATATAAACTTGTCTCGTAGTGCCGTAGCACGCGTAAACTTGGTCAGTCATGGAGCCCTTGCCTAGCAGGGTTATTCCATGCTGTATGGGGCCCTTAAAGATCAGGGTAGCCGGTAGCGCAATATTCTTCCCTCCCAATGATCTAAGAAATTCTTATCATGTTTAGTCATTACTAAATTATTTCAAGTTCTAGAGTCGTGGACACTAAAGAACTCCCTGGAATGATGAGTCACGAGTACAAGCTATTCATGAGATGACGTATTCGCGACACGCGATACATTGGACAATACCCACACTCGATTGCCTGATGCCGAATGTAATAGATTTCTGTACACAATAATTTCTATGGTGTCATGAGGATTGTGAACTTGTAGATAAACTTGTCTCGTGAACTATATGCAAAATATTCTAGTAATATAAACTTGAATCAACATAAGAAAATATACAACAATAATCACTAAAAGGAATTACTAATTGAACAAAATTAAAGGGAACATAAAATGCACACATGAATTCCTGGCCGCATGCGCCCACTGGCCGCATGGACTCACTTATCGCATGCACCCACTGGCCGCATGGACTCTCTGGCCGCATGCACCCAATGGCTGCATGCATTCACTGGCTGCATGGACTCACTGGCCGCGCATGCACTCACTAGCCGCATGGACTCACTGGCCGCATGCATTCACCGGCCGCATGCACTCACTGGCCGCACGCACTCACTAGCTGCATGCACCCAATTGCCGTATAGACTTACTTGCCACATGCTCAGGGTTAAAGTCTACTCCTAGGGTCAAGTGTTGAGTATTGGTCAAAAAATAAAGTGTCAGTGATGTGACATAAAGTGACTGATGTGACAGGCCGTAAAGTATGTTCGAAAGAAAAGATAAAACCATAAAAAGATGTGCAAGGGCGATGCAGAGTTATGCGTCAAAGAGAAGAGGCACATAGTACCAATAACATATAAGTTCGCTTATTTCATGCTCAGATTGCCGCATAGATTCCCTTCTTGGACTTAGCAAATTTTTTATTTGTTCAGCAAGTGAATACATAAGGAATTCAAGGACTTAGTTCCAGAACACTTTGTGTAATGAACAGTCATGCATCCAACAAGATGGACGCATGCTGTCACTATGCGGCAAGGAGTTTAGGCCGCATAACCCTCTCGAGATGTATAACTCTCTCTGACGCATAGGTCATTGGCCGCATGAAGACTTTGTATTCTCCAACAGCTAGTTCAGCCATGGCCGAAAGTTCCAAAAATAATAAAAAAATTCTTCATAAAAACATAATCTTAAGTCCAAATCAAGTAAAACAAAAGCCAAATTACACTTATGAAAAGCTCCAAAATAAAAAATAACTAGTTTTCCAAAAATACTAAGTTTTAATAAATCAAAACCAAGAAAAACTCATGGAACACAATAGAAAATCCTAACTTAAAACTCATATCTACCAAAATTCATCCACCAAAACCAAAAACTCTAAGAACTATAAATGATGAGAAACACAAAGGGAATATTTTCCATAAATACATTTTTAAAATAATATATATATAAAAATCCAAAAATTAAGGTTTATCATGGAGCAAGATGTACTTGCCTTAGAGTCCAACGACCTCTTCCTAGCTAGGTCCAGTGCTAGGGTTCGGCTAGGAAAGGTGCACGGGAGTGAGGGAGAAGGGAGAAAGGAAGAAGGAAAAGAAATTGAAGAAGAAGAAGAAAGAGAGAAGAGAGAGAAAAGCTCATATATATATACTAAGAGGGGAGAAAAAATAGTTTAGTCATGGGTTCAGTCAAATGAACCAAACAAAGTATTCATTCTACATGCGGGTCCTAAACCGGGTCTATGGCAATGCTAATGGATATTCTACTGGTCTCGGGTAGTTTCTCTCAACAACAGGAAAAATAATAATAATTTGAATGAAAGGGACCAATATGAGAAATGCAGCAGGAATACATTATCATAAAAACTTCAATTCTAGAAATTCTAGAAATTCAAGAAATACCAAATCTGGAATCGAGTGTGACACTAGATCATCATTTTGTATAACTAGTTCTAGAATATTTTAATAGAGCGTCTAGGATGCCTTACTATTTTATCATATATGCTATTTATTTACTACTTCTTATTCGATTGATTGAGACATAGATATCATGTGAGACCACAAGAGATTTGATTCTAGTATTTACCCCTTTGTCTCTTGACAGTAATGATCGTATTATGGGGTACCAAGGTACTATATATTGCGTAGCTGGCCATGTTTGTCTCCATATTTGCCAATATTCTCAGAGCAGGGAGTGACATTACTAAACACTCAAAGGTAACTATACGACAGCTCATTTTTATACCATACTCTATCAGACACATGATGCTGCAAAGGAGCACAAGAAGATAAATTAATAACATAAGTAGCAGTTTTGATAATCTTACCTCAATAATTGTTCGATAAGTTTGCTTCTGACAACAAATATCATACCCTCTCCATCAGTGTCATCTTCAAACGCTATGCTACACCATTGAGCTGAGATTTCTTTGGCAGAGTCTTCTGGTGTCGAATCCCTCGCTCTCTACAATAAATATTAAAAATACTATTGTATTCACTGCTATTGTCGAACCACACACACTTGGCATGACCCGTACCCAGATGATCGAGGCACAAATACGTAGGTACGTCCAGCCTACGCTGCAACATCGATGGTAGAACATTGTCTAGACCTCAAGTCAATACAAGTCTAACTATAACAATAAGTACTCAATGACAATAACTAAAAGAAGATATGAATGAGAAAAGATAATTCAAAATAATATCTCAAAAGTTATCTAAGTCACAAACAAATATCTAAATAATACATACCAGTCAAATAAGTTCTGGAGACAAATCTGGTAAACTAACTAGTAGAATGAAACTAATGAAAGGCACTGAAACTATGAAGTACTAAACTAACTCTCCCAGATAAGTCCAATAGTATAAAAGCAGTCTCAACTATATCTGTCACGCCTAAGTCCTAAAATACATAGGACTAGAAATACGTGAACATGCCAGCTAAGTATCAAGTGGACTCTAACCCAACTCAAATACGTATATGCTTTTGTCACTCTCTTTTTCCAAATATATGTATTTGGAACATATTTTATTTTAGCATGGTTGCGTGTGCATGGAGACTAGACCCATTCTTTGGTTTAACCTGGTTCATGTTTTATTTTGTGGGTTGGTTTAAGTTATAAGAACCCTTAGTTCAACCCTCAACCCTACCATATATAACCAACCTTTCCTTTCTCTCTCTTCATTACTTTATTTTCTTTCTCTCACTTGTGTTTTCTCCCTCCAAGTCTTAGGCAAGTACACCTTGCATGAGATATAGAGAAACCCTCAATTTTATTGGTTCATTATGTTTGTTATGTGTTTCTAACCACTTTTAATACTTGAAGTTTTCAGTTTTGATATACGGATTTGAGTAGATCAATATTTGAAGTTGAGTGTTTTCATGGGTTTCATATGTTTTTCGTGATTTTGATCTACTAAAATATGGTATTTTAAAAAAATTATTTTTGTGGTCGATGGAACACTTTATTTTGAGCATTTTGGCTTTTGGTTCACTTGATTCAGAGTTGAAATAAAGTTTTTATGAAGAAAATAATTTTTGGGTTTTTTGAGCTTTTTCCATGGAGTTCATGTTGTTTTAGGACAAAGGAGTTCTATGCGCCCGGCTTCATGCGCCCCATCCAGCATGACACCTATCTTATTAGGCGCATGACTGTCTCTGCATATGTGACCCTAAGTTGAATGCACAGAACACTAAACGCAAGCGATTTTCCAAAGGGCAAGTGTCCATGAGGCCAGAAGCTCATGCGGCCAGTTGGTTTTTGACATAGAAGCGACATATATGTATTTTCCTTGCACGTCTTTTCGTACACACCCTTTTATGCTTTATCTTTTCTCTCTGATACATTTTATTGCATGTTATATCAGTCACATCAATCACTATGTCACTTCACTGACACTTTATTTATTGTCCGTCACTTTAACACTTGTCCCAAGGAGTAGACTTTAACCCTGAGCATGAGGCCTAGACTTCCCATGCGGCCTAGAGACCCATGCAGCCTTGATTGTTTTGATTGAATATTTTTTTTATTCTTTTATGACTTATATTTGGGTTAATGCTTGTGTTATGATTCTAAGAAAGAATAGATTTAATAACCAAACCTCATTCCAGACATGACCAGAAGCTAAGATTGGCTTTGAACATGGCATGAGTTGAACTGAGATTTCAGTATGAATCAGACTAAGTGGATAGTGACTAACCGGCTATGTGCATGACATAAGCATTCGTGTTACAATATGATCTTAATTTATGTGACCCAATATATAATTAGTAATTGGACTTGAATATTGTATCCATGCTGATATAAATTATTTCTTGAATGCGTATATGATCGGATGTGCGCCGAGGTGCGATATACCGTGTCACATGTTAAGTGATTTATATTTGGATTGTGTATCGAGAATGCTTCCAAATTTATGAACGTATGATATTATAAATATATATTATTTCTCCAGCACGGGCATGATATGCGAGTCAACTACCAAAGCGTGGTTGGGATATTGATTGACTGAACGTTGCATACACGCTCAGGTGAATCCATATTAAACTTTAATGGATTCGTATCTAGCGTACCCATACTTCGTATAAAATCTTAAGTAAAATTCTCATGTAATCACGTCTTGAGATTTCGAACACAATATAGGGCTAATTAGGTAACTAAAAGTAGTAATAATATTTGGAGGGAACGGTACCCCGAGATTATGCTAACAAACCTTCCCATAGAGATTCATTCTAAGTGCGTTGTAGGCTGGCCACCACAGATACCATATATCAGCTGCCTTAAAAGAGTGCAGTTTCTGACCTATTATAATTCTAAGCCACTATTTCACTATAGGAACATTGGAACCGCTAATACCGTATTTTTAGTACAGTGGCCCAAGGGGAACTAGTGCATCTCGTGTAATACCTATTTTATTCATTTGTCTCGGTTAGCTCATGTTCGGCACTGGCGTGATCTGAGGATACTTATTATGCATTATTTCTGAGATAACCTCATACTCCACAAATAGAAAGTCGTAAAAGTGATTGGCCGATATAAGAAAATGGACTTGGTTGTGATTGTATTATTCGGTTAGTAGCCCAAGGAGATGGACTATCAAAGTGTGATGGTTCAACCCTTGTCCTTGTTTGGTTGTAAGGTTCACCTTTGTGCTAGGGTATTCCATGGACCTAAGTTACGACATTGAACCTATATATTATTATATAATTATTTTTTGGTTTTTTGTTTCTCTATTTCGTGCTTCCTTTGTGGTACTTGTTATTTGGGGTCTAACCCTACTGGTTTTTCATGGCCAAGTTTCGAGCAAGCACCCGAGGATCCAGCGTACTATCCCCCAACTCATGGACTCATGGCGTGTACAGGGACCATGGTCGCAGAGGATAACGAGTGGGTTTTCTTCTTCTCTGTTCGTCATTGTATATTTACTTCTTCTTTTTTAGGCATTTTGCCACCGTTAACTGTTAGACAACCCGTCTAAACATTAGCCTCCTTACATGATTATATTAAATCAGACTGTAGCTGATCACTATCATGTACTTTTGTTACTCTTTCAGCTTCTTATTTTGTACAACTGATCTATAGAATATTTTGAGTAAGCATTTGGGACGCCTTATTGCTTTATCATATATGCTCTATGTTTACTGTTTCTTGTTTGAATGATTAAGACATAGAAGTTTTTGACCATAGGAGACTTGATTGTAGGATGTACCCCTTGTCTTATTACATTCGTAATCGCCGTACAACGAAAAGTACTTTGTAAGGGGTAGCTGGCCATGTCTGACTCTATATTCTGGTACTTGGGTGTGACAAGGTTTTATTGGTGGCCCATGCAGGTATGTTCTACAGAATTGTGGGGTGTAATGCTCATTGGAGTCTCAATCAAATATGATCCTTCTTAAAATTCTGAATTCGTCCTCTTCGATACTCAACTTAAAATTTCTCAGATTGGTTGCTTCCTTGTTCCTTCTCATTTGGTACTTGATTGTTCTTGTGCTCTTCTTTAGGTATTCTCCTTCCCTTGATGATGTAGCAACAAGAGAGGCAGAGTTGTCAGTGAAACAAGATCCTGTAGAACCCCAGCCAAGGATCCGAGTTAAGCCCACGATAAATGGAATAAAGCAACAGGCTCCCCAGTGTTCCCGTACCTCCCGTAGTGTCGATAATACTAGATGCCCCAGCCTTGCTAGAGATTATCCATAGATTATTGGCTGCCCAATAATACCAGATGGTGTTACAGCAAGAACAACAATAGCAACACCAGCAACAACAGCTTCAGCAGTAGGAACAGAATGTCCTGTTGAACCAAGGTTTGTAGATGACCCTAGAACGAGGCTGGAGAACAGATTTTGGGGTATCTGTTAGATTTTATAAACTGAACCCCAGATATTTGAATGAAACGGAGGACGCAATCACGATAGATGATTGGCTCCAGGATATTGAGACCATTATGACAGCAGCTAAAGTTTTGGCCGAGGAACAGGTTGACCTGGTTAGCCTACAACTCCATGATCTGGCAAGGCATTGGTGGGCCATGATGCTGGTAGGATTGAGGCACAAGTCGAAGTACTTTGGGATAATAGCTCAATGTGATTTGCATCGAAGGTTCATTAACCTCAAGCAGGCTGGAAGGACAGTAGACGGCTACGCGGTAGAGTTTTGCCGATTAAGCAAGTTTGCTCCAACCATGGTGGCAACAGAGTTGGAGAGAGCAATGAGATTCCAGTAGGGACTTTACATATAAATCTTACACATGGTAGAGGTGTTTGACTACCAGAGTTTTGAGGCGGTATTGATAGCAGCAAAGAGGGTCGAGCTTACTTCTCAAATGATGGCATCAGGAATAGTAGATCGGAAGAGGCCTCATGGACAGAGCAATGAGGGAGAACCAGTACCCCGAATATCAGTACCATCCCCTGGCATTCGCAACTATGATGTGACAGAGAGGAGGCCAGTGACCACGATAGTGGTGGCACCAACTCAGCATCAGCAGCTGAGGCAGCAGCAGCAACAATAACAGCGACGGGAAACACTGACAGGTTGTACCTATTGTGGCGAAGGAGGTCATACCCGGGATGTTTGTCGAGAAGCTAATAGACTATGCTTGAGATGTAGGAGCCCTGATCACAAGATTGCCAAATGCCCATTGATACAGAGGCCAGGAGGGCCTGTACCATAATTACCTATATTGCCAGCTCCAAGGGCAGTGCAACAAGGAGGACCAACAGCAGCAGTATGACCTTTAGCTCAGCGTCCGTTGCCAACGCAAGACCAACTTTATAGACAGCAACAACAGAAGAATCAGTAGGGACCGCAACAATGACAACAAGGAAGACAGCAACAGGAGGCTCGACAAGGCCAACGGCAGGCACTCACCTTGTATTTGGAGGAAGCTATGGCATCGGGCGAGGTAGTGGCAGGTAACATTTTCATTACAACCTTTTCTGCTATAACTTTAATTGATTATGGAGCTTCACACTTATTTATATTTGTACAATATGCGACACATATTGGATAAAAGTTTGAGGCATTGCCAGAGAGGCTAAATATATTCACTGGAAATAAGATTATAGAATTAGTAGGGTATTAGTAGGGTATGCATAGCATGTCCAGTCATAGTACGTAGCTATTTATTACCTACAAAGTTGATCGATTTCTCTATGGGTAACTTTGACGTTATCTTAGGCATGGACTAGTTGAGAGACAGTCATGTAACGATAGACTGTCATGAGGGTTGAGTATTGTTTAGAATTCCCGGTCTAGAAGAATTTGTCCTTAGCAGAATAGCAAGAAATCAGCATAAGGGATGAGTCGCAACAGTAGCAAAGAGAGAAGACCCGATACCCAAGATAGTTAAAGAATTTATGGATATCTTTTCAAACGAACTTTTCGGATTACCCCCAGCTAAAGAAGTAGAGAAGTCTGTATAGAGTTGATGCCAGGAGCATAACCAGTATCCTAGAAGGTATATCCAATGTCACCATCGGATCTTGATAAGTTATATCGACACGTTAAAGAACTGAAGGTGAAAAAGTTTATTCCGACCAGTGGATCATCGTGGGAAGAACCAACAGTATTATTAAAGAAGAATGATGGATCGACGCGGTTGTGTATGGATTACAGGCGGTTAAATATAGTGACCATGAAGAACAAGTACCCATTACCAAGGATTGATAATTTATTTGTCCAATTAAGCGGAGCAAGAGTCTTCTCCAAGATATATTTACGATCAGGATATCATCAGTTGCGAGTCCGGGAGCATGATATACCGAAAAAGGTATTTTGGTCACGATATGGGCATTACGAATTTCTAGTTATGTCGTTCGGACTGACTAATGCTCCAACGGTATCCATAAATTTGATGAACCATATTTTTATGCCCTACTTGGACCAATTTGTGGTAGTATTCATCGACGATATTCTTGTGTATTCTCGTAATGAGGAGGAGCATGAAGAAAATCTTAGGATAGTACTACAAACTTTGAGGGAGCATTAGTTAAATGTGAAACTTAGTAAGTGTAATTTTTGGCTGGATCACGTATTTTTTCTTGGGCACATTATTTCTGGAGCAGGAGTGTCAGTTGTTCCCAAGAGGGTAGATGAAGTATAGAACTGGCCAGTTCCGAAGACAATAACAGAAGTACATAGTTTTCTGGGCTTGGCAAGATACTACAAAAGATTTGTGTCAGAATTTCGTAAGATCTCGGCACCTTTGACTCGGTTGACGCACAAGAAAGTTAAATTTTTGTGGTCAGCGGAATGCCCAATCGCCTTTGAAGAGTTGAAGAAGAAGTTTATCTCTGCACCAATCCTTACTCTTCCAGCTTGCTCAGGAGGATTCACAGTATATTATGATACATCTAGCAAAGGACTTGGATGTGTTTTATGCAAAAAGGGAGAGTGATAGCGTATGCTTCACTGCAGATCAGAGATCACGAGAAGAACTATCCAACTCACGATTTGGAGTTAGCAGCAATAGTGTTCGTACTTAAGTTATGGAGGCACTACTTATATGGTGATAGAGAAGATATATTCATAAATCATAAGAATTTGAAGTATGTGTTCACGCAGAAGGACCTAAACATGAGGCAGAGAAGGTGGCTAGAGTTGTTGAAAGACTATGACGTGGAACTTCAGTACCATCCATGCAAGGCTAATTTAGTAGCTGATGCGCTTAGCAAAAGAGGAGGCAAATTTATGCTGACTACTTAGAAGCACATTCTAGAGGACTTACGAGAGATAGGTATCGAGATAGTATTTCCACATAGTACAGGAGTTCAGGTCAGCCTACAGATTCAGTCAACTTTGGTAGATAGAATCAAGCTATCTCAGGCAAAGGACCCGAAGATTCAAAAGCTACGAGAAGAATGTGAGTAAGGTCTTCGGAATGAGTTGACAATACATGTGAATGGAATGCTAAGGTATGAAAATTGTATATGCGTACCAAACGAGGATATTTGGTAAGAAGTTATGACTGAAGAACACAGTTCCTAGTATTCCATTCATTCGGGAGGCATAAAGTTGTATCAAGATATCAAGCAACATTTTTGGTGGAATAGAATAAAGAGGAAAATAGCCTGTTTCTTATCATGATATCTGATATGTTAACAGGTGAAGGCAGAACAACAGAGACCAACAGGATTATTGCAGTCGCTCCCTATTCCAGAGTGGAAGTGGGAACACATCACCATGGACTTTGTGATTTATTTACCTAGATCACCGACTGGTCGAGATAAAGATTGGGTGATAGTGGATTGGCTCACGAAAGTGGCACATTTTCTCTCGTTCGTAGTGGGATAGTCTATAGAGCAGTTGATAGATTTGTATATGCGACAGATTGTGAGACAACATGGAGTGCCAGTAAGCATATTATCAGACCAAGATACGAGGTTCACTTCTCATTTTTGGAGAAGCTTGCACGAGAGATTGGGTACCAATTTAAGATTCAGCACTGCTTACCACCCCCAGATAGACGGACAATCAGAGAGAACTATCCAGACCTTGGAGGATATGCTTCGAGCCTGTACCTTTGACCTTGGTAGATCTTGGGAGAATCACCTTCTCTTGGTAGAATTCTCGTATAACAATAGTTATTAGGCCAGTATTCATATGGCATATTTTGAAGCACTGTACGGCAGAAAGTCTATATCACCGTTGGCTTGGGACGACATTGGTGAGCCGAAGAGGTTAGGTCCCGAAATGATCACATAGACATTAAAGATTGTCAGGCAGATCAGAGAGCGACTTCGGGTTGTGCAAGATCGGTATAGCCATTGGGCATATCAGCATCCTAGGCCTTTAGAGTTTCGTGTCGGCGACCACGTATTTTTGTAGATTTTGTCTATCCGTGGAGTCATTAGATTCGGGGTTCACGGGAAGCTTAGTCCACGATATGTTGGGCCATTCGACATTCTCGATCGGGTAGGCAATGTGGCTTATCGTCTTGCCCTTCCACCTTCACTACGTGAGGTGCATGATGTATTTCATGTATCTCAATTGCGTAGGTATATTCCGGATCTGAGTCATATCCTGACCATCCTGAATTAGTCATTAGTACTGACTAATTTTACGAGGAGCAACCCGTGTCCATTCTGGATCGTACAGAGAATATACTCAAGAACCAAACTATTTTTCTTGTCCGAGTTGACTGGGGATATCACACTCTTGGAGAATCGACGTGGGAGCACGAGGACGATATTCGATCTCGATACCTATACCCTTTTGATTTAGGAGGTATATTCTACCTTATGCCTTTCATATGTAGATTTCATGATTAGGTGATCACCTATGTGTTGTGATGAAATTACTTGCATGTATAGTTGCTAATAGTATTATATCGTGCTTGTCCTGAATTCCCTATCTTATTTGGATTCAAATTCTGAGAACGGGATTTTTCTAAGGTAGATAGAGATGTCACTCCCCATTCCCAAATATACGTATTTCGAACGTATTTTATTTTAGCATGGTTGCATGTGCATGTACACTAGACCAATTCATTGATTCAACCTGTTTCAAGGTTCATTTTGTGGGTTGGTTCAAGTCATGAGAACCCTTGGTTCAACCCTAAACCCTACCATATATAACCAACCTTTCCTTTCTCTCTCTTCATTACTTTTTTTTCTCTCTAGTGTATTTTCTCCCTCCAAGTCTTAGGCTAGTACACCTTATATAAGAAATGGAAAAACCCTTCATATTATTGGTTTATTATGTTTATTATATGTTTCTAACCACTTTTAATACTTGAAGTTTTTGATTTTGATGGATGTATTTGAGTATATCTATATTTGAATTTTAGGGTTTTTATGGGTTTCATGTGTTTTTCGTTGTTATGATTTACTAAAATATGGTATTTTAGAAAATCAGTTTTTGTGGTTGATGGATAACTTCATTTCGATCATTTTGGCTTTTGGTTCACTTGATTTAGAGTTAAAATAAAGTTTTTACGAAAAAAAAAAATTTAGGTTTTTGGAGCGTTTTCCCATGGAGTTCGTGCAGTTTTGGGATGAAGGAGTTCCATCCGCCCGGCTTCATGCACCCCTTCTAGCATGACACCTATCTTGTTAGGCGCAAGACTGTCTCTGCATATGCGTCCCTAAGTTGAATGAGCATAACACTGAACGTATGAGATTTTCCAAAGAGCAAGTTTCCATGCGGCCAGAAGCTCATGCGGCCAGTTTATCATTTAACTTAGAAGCGACATATGTGTCTTTTTCTTGCATGTCTTTTCATACACATCCTTTTATTCTTTGTATTTTCTCTCTGACGTATTTTATTGCATGTCACATCAGTCACACCAATCACTATGTCACTTAACTGACACTTTATTTATTGTCTGTCACTTCAACACTTGTTCCAAGGAGTAGACTTTAACCCTGAGCATGCGGTCTAGACTTCTTTATGCGGCCTAGAGATCCATGCGTCCTTGATTATTTTGATTGAATACTTTTTTTATTATTTTATGATTTATATTTGGGATAATGCTTTTGTTATGATCCTAAGAAAGAATGGATTTAGTAACCAGACCTCGTGTCAGACATGACTATGAGCTAAGATAGGTTATAAACATGGTATGAGTTAAACTGAGATTTCAGTATGAACCAAACTAAGTGGATAGTGACTAACCGGCTATGTGCATGACATAAGCATTTGTGTTACAATGTGATCTTGATTCATGTGACCCAATGTATAATTGGTAATTGGACTCGAATACTGTATCTGTGCTGATACAAATTATTGTCTGAATGTGTATATGATCGAATGTGCGTCGAGTTGCGACATACCGTGTCTCGTGTTTAGTGATTTATATTTAGATTGTTCATCGAGAATGCCTCCAAATTCCTGAACGCATGATATTATAAATATATATCATTTCCCTATCACGGACATGATATGGTAGTCAACTACCAAAGCGTGGTTAGGATATTGATTAACTGAATATTGCATACACGCTCGGATGAATCCAGATTGAACTTACATGTATTCGTATCTAGCGTGTCCGTACTTTGTACGATATCTTAAGAAAAATTCTAATGTGACCACGCCTTGAGATTTTGAACACAATATAGGGCTAATTAGGTAACTAAAAGTTGTAGTAACATTTGGAGGAAACGGTATTCCGAGATCATGCCAACGAACATTTCCACAGAGATTTATTCTAAGTGCGCTATGGGCTGGCCACCACAGATACTGTATATCATCTGCCTTAGTGGAATGCTGTATTTGACCTATTATAATATTGATATATTGTTTCACTATAGGAACATTGGAACCGCTAATATCGTATTTTTAGCATAGTGGCCCTACGGAAAACTGGTGCATCTCGTGTAATACATATTTTATTTATTTGGCTCGTTTAGCTCATGTTCGGCACTAGCGTAATCTAAGGATACATATTATGCATTATTTCAGAGATAATCTCAGACTCTACAAATAGCAAGTCGTACAAGTGATGACCGATATAAAAAAATAGACTTGGTTGTGATTGTATTATTCGGTTAGTAGCCTAGGAAGATGGATTATCATAGTGTGATGGTTTAACCCTTGTCCTTGTTTGGTTGTTGGGTTGGACCTTTGCGCTAGGGTATGCCATGGACCTAATTTACGACACTGAACCTATGTATTATAATATAACTATTTTTTGGGTGTTTGTATCTCCATTTCTTGATTCCTTTGTGGTACTTGCTATTTGGGATCTAATCCCACTAGTTTTGCATGGTTAGATTTTGAGCCAGCACCGAGGATCCAGCATACTATCTCCCAATTTATGACGCATACCAGGAACATGGTCGCAGAGGATAACGAGTGGGTTTTCTTCTTCCATGCTCGTTATTGAACATTTACTTCTTTTTTTAGGCGTTTAGCCACCGGGATATGTTAGCCGGCCCATCTGGACATTAGTCTACTTACATGATTGTATTAAATTCGACTGTAGCGGATCACTGTCATGTACTTTTGTTACTCTTTCAACTTCTTATTTTGCACAACTGATCTCTAGAATATTTTGAGAAAGCGTTTGGGATGCCATATTGCTTTATCATATATGCTCTATGTTTACTGTTTCTTGTTTGGATGATTGAGACATAGAAATTCTTGACCATAGGAGACTTGATTGTAGTATGCACCTCCTTGTCTTATTACAGACATGATCGCCGTACGAGGTATTGTACCTTGTACAGTCGGCGTGATAGCTGTCTATACTATAATATCATATCTAGCATGGCAAGTCAACTATATCTCAATCCACACAAAGAGTAAATATATCATGAATGAACAATATGTAATACAGTCGACCGTCCTGTAATACACATGTCCGAACAAGCTCATAAAAAGAATAAATCTTGCAAAACTAGGCTATACAGCAGAATAAGTCGAACAGGAAAGAAATATAATAATGGATAATGATGAATGAAAGTACAAATAGATAAATTTCATCAAGAAGACGTCCGGTGGAGACAAATCCACTATTAATAGACGTGAAGATAAGGACAACAATATAAAGCTAAGTCCATGCTAAAAATAAACTATGAATTTACAAGACATCAACTGTTGTCGTACCCTCGGGTCCAGGTCCGTACGTCTGCGGGTAATCCTCTTCTTCTTAATCTGGAAAGGGAACAGGCCCTCAGTGGGATATAACAAGATACATAGAAATATGTCAAAAGGAGACGAACGAATGAAACAAACATGCATATAAGAACAACTACGTATAATTGAACTGCTGAAAATGAAACGAACAAATCAAATACCAAGTTCCTTCGTGAACACATGGCAAGAAAAATCAAAACGAATAAGCAAAACTCTCGTCCCTAGTGTGGACTCGCAAGTTTGCTTAAACAGTCAACCCTCGCCCTAGTGTGGACTCACAGGTTTTGTCGAACAGTCAACACTCGTCCCTAGTGTGGACTCACAGGCTGATAAAAATGAGAAACAGACATAGCAGTTCAATTATAACGCACTCGTCCTTCCCACTCTCCATGATACTGTACGACACATGTAAGGTACAAATTCCAATCAACCAAGTATGAACGAACACAATGACTCATCTACTAGGCCTATCCTATGAGAACACATATCAATGGACAACAAAAGAAAACAATACTAGCAAAATACAATGCATGAGAAAAGAGAATTTAAGCATTTAAATATACTGTAAAGAAGACAAGGTATCTTGTCTCCCGGTTCGACCAATCTGCGCTGAGGGCAAGAACTCGGAAGAGATTGTAAGCCTAACAATCAAATAAACTTCATGGTTATTTCTAGTATTTAATGCATGTCATTTTATTATTATTATTATTATGGATTTGATTACCTTTAATAGACTTTATTGATTTATTTTGGTTAATTAAATATATAATAACAATCTTTAAATATTTGGGTCACTTAATTAGTTAAGTATTTCATAATCCTTAAATATTTTAAATAAAGGGTTAGATTGGTTCCCTAATCTTATATATACACATTAATTATATTTATGTAAATAGAGGAGAGATACAGGAGATATTTGGAAATGATACCCAACCTTATGGATTGAGCTTCAGATGACATATGCTTCCTTCTTGGTATTTGAAGTTAATGGCTACTTATTTGTCTACGGTAATTATCTAAAATAGTAGGGTTTATATTCAATTTAACCACACTTTTATTTGCTACATTAAAGCAGGCGGCTGAGAGATGCATTATCACATGGATAGACAAATAGCTAGAGAATCTTTTAGCTACCACTACTACTCTTTTAATAGACAAATAGCTAGAGAATCTTGTAACTACTACTACTACTCTTTTAACATTACTTTGGTAATAAATCATATTATAATAGTAACCATTAATACATTAGTTTATTGTATAAAAAAAAATATTCCTTCACGTATTGTGTTCACAGTGCCGATTTTGGAATAGTGTACTGTGTCTCTTAATTACGTGAAACATGTTCTTACTATCAACTTCTTCCATAACTCATTACGTGGCTAGGTAGGTTGCTGGTGCCTATTTCTTTTGTTCTTCTACTTAACGCTATACAATAGTCAAACCAAGAGAAGGGTTACCAGGAGGTGACGATCGAGTTGTCAAAAGCACGGCTTCGCCAGCCGATAGATTGATACTGCGTTGTCCCATCGTCTTTGGCCGGTCAGTGTCGAAGTCGGCTAACGGCACGCACGGTTGTCAGCTCGCGTCGGTGAGGTAATCGCTATTAGTTAAATAACCTAGATTTGACCAATTCATTTTGGAATAGAACTTGTCTAATTTAGATCCACCTTACTAGGGTTAGATCCATTTTAATAGGATTTATTAACTTGCTTTTAGGGTTGATTTGTTACAATATTGGCTATATAAATATGTGTGTATTTGTTTGTTTGATATCGAAGTAAGAAATAAAACATTTTTCTCTCCAAATACATTGTGTTCGTTATCCTTACCTCCCGAAGGTTACAACCCACTGCTTCTAGCCAACATCTGGTATCAGAGCCAAGTGTAAGCCAAAGTACTATCGACTCAACAAGATGTCAATCGTCGAGCACTCGACGGCGCCAGCAACAAAGGAGGGAAGCATAACCTTGCACTACCCGATGCTGACATCTGTCAACTACTCCACTTGGGCGATCAAGATGGAGGTCTTCATGGAGGCTCAAGGCGTTTGGGACGCCATTGAACCCGCAGCCGGGGTGGTCGTAGAAAAGAAGAGAGACAAGATGGCGTTGGCGTGCATTTTTCAAGCTGTCCCCGAGGAGATCCTACTCCAGCTGGCCAAGCACAAAACGGCTAAGGAAGCTTGGAAAAGCCTGAAGACAATGTACCTCGGCGCAGATCGGGTGAAGAAGGCAAGGGTTCAAACCTTGAAGAGTGAGTTCGAGGTTTTGCGTATGAAGGGAACAGATTCCATCGATGAGTTTGCGGGAAAATTGACGACCCTCGCAAACAAGATTCGTGGATTGGGAGAAAAGATGGAGGACGTTGTCATCGTCAATAAGTTGCTCGTCTCCGTCCCAGACAAGTACCTACAAGTCGTTGTTGCGATCGAGCAGTTTGTGGATGTGGAGACCATGCCGGTCGAGGAAGTGATCGGCCGCCTCAAAGCGTACGAAGAACGTATACGTGGTCGAGGCGAGAGCAACAACGGACAACTCCTGCTTACTCACGCTGAGTGGTAGGCGCGATCAAAGAAAGGCGGCGCTGATTTGTCGTCGAGCAGAAAGGGGCACTCTAGCGACGACCGGGGCCGTGGCAAGCCCCGTGGACGTGGCCGCTGGCGCGGCAGGGGTGGTCGTGGCGGCCAAATAGTGCAACACCAGGAGGGTGAGAGGACTCGCGGTTCAAGCTCCAACCGTGACAAATCAAAAATCAAGTGCTTCAATTATGAAAACTATGGGCACTATGCGTCGGAGTGTCGCAACAAACATCGTGATGAGGAGGCGAACCTCGCACGAGCGCAAGACGAGGAGGCCGCATTGCTGCTGGGAGAGACTCAGGAGGAGACGCCTGACCTCGTCATGCTTAATGAAGAGAAGATAGTACCAGACTTGTGCAGTGCTGGAGAAGCGCAGGCCGACACCGATGTGTGGTACCTCGACAACGGCGCTAGCAACCACATGACGGGCCACCGAGGAAAGTTCAAGGACCTTGATCAGGACATCACCGGTCGTGTCAAGTTCGGTGATGGCTCAACCGTGCAGATTGAGGGCAGGGGATCAATCATGTTCCAATGCAAGAATGGCAAACAACGTCTTCTGTCGGAGGTATACTTCATTCCAAGTTTAAGAAGTAATATATTGAGCCTTGGTCAATTAACAGAAGATGGAAGCAAGGTGGAGATTGTCGGTTCCTACTTGAGGGTGTACGACAGGAACGACATTCTGCTGATGAAGGTGAGGAGATCACCTAACCGCCTGTATAAGATAACTCTTGAATCTTGCAGGCTGATATGTCTAATGGCCAACGTACAAGACCCAGCCTGGTTGTGGCATGCAAGGCTCGGGCACGTGAATTTCTTCGCGCTCAAGATGATGGCAGAGAAGGGAATGGCTACCGGGCTACTTAAGATTTCTCATCCAAACCAGCTTTGTGAAGGGTGCCTCATCGCCAAACAAGCACGACTTCCGTTCCCTCTGCAGGCAAGCTCCAGAGCTGAGAGGCCACTGCAACTTGTGCACGCTGACATTTACGGCCCGATTACACCCGCTACACTTGCTGGTAACAAGTACTTTCTTCTACTTGTTGACGACTTCAGTCGCATGATGTGGGTGTATATGCTCAAAGAAAAGAGTAATGCCTTTAATGCTTTCAAGAAATTCAAGTCTCTTGGGGAGAATGAATGTGACAACAAGATAAAGATACTAAGAACTGATCGAGGAGGTGAGTTCCTATCCAAGGAATTCACAAGCTTCTGTGAAGGCGAAGGCGTACAACGGCACCTCACCGAACCATATACACCACAATAAAATGGCATAGTAGAGCGTCGGAATCGCACTGTGATGGCTACGACAAGGAGCTTGCTCAAGAGCATGCATGTTCCTGGAAGTATGTGGGGCGAGGCGGTCAGACATGCTGTGTACCTGCTCAACCGGTTGCCAACTAAAGCTCTTAGTGCGCTCATACCGTATGAAGCCTGGACTGGTAAGAAACCAAACCTCAAACACTTAAGGATGTTGGATGTGTCGCACACATGAAGACTGCAGGTCCTCATCATAAGAAACTTGATGACCG
The DNA here is from genome assembly GCA_036927795.1 of Iris macrosiphon. Taxonomy (NCBI): domain Eukaryota; kingdom Viridiplantae; phylum Streptophyta; class Magnoliopsida; order Asparagales; family Iridaceae; genus Iris; species Iris macrosiphon. The sequence continues at coordinate 125,228,038 of JAYESA010000013.1, forward strand.
AAGGACGCCATTGGTGTACCTTGGCGTGGAAGAGGGCTGCAAAGCACACCGTCTCTATAATCCTCAACGTAGCCAGATCCATGTGAGCAGGGATGTTGTGTTCGAGGAAGAAAGGAGATGGGATTGGAACAATGGTGATGGTACTAAACCACAAGGCTGGGTAGAACTCTCAGTCGAAGATCCTGTTGTCGAGACAGTGATCACTCCACAGGGAGCAGTAGACGCGACTATGCACACGCCGGAGGGCACAGGAGATGCGGCAACACCTATGACGCACGGAGCGACAATGGCATCAAGGGAGCCTACTACACCACAAGCTGCGGCCACAACTTCGAGCGGCTCACCCACACCGACGACAGACTCGAATGAGCCAAGGAGATACCGCTCAATTGTTGACATATATGCTGAAACTGAGAAGACCTTTCTTGATCCAGAGATGTTATTTTTGTCGGCTGAAGAACCGGCAAATTTTCAAGATGCTACACTTGAACATGAATGGCGGGAAGCTATGAAGAAGGAGGTTGAAGCCATCGAGAAGAATGGGACTTGGGTGCTTACTGAGTTACCTTCTGGGCACAAACCCATCGATTTAAAATGGGTATACAAGGTGAACAGAGACAGTAAAGGCAAGATCCTCAAGCACAAAGCAAGACTTGTGGCAAAGGGCTACGTCCAGCAACATGGAGTTAATTTTGATGAAGTATTTGCTCCAGTTGCCAGACTCGACACAGTTCGCTTGATCATTGCCCTCGCAGCCCATCACGGATGGAAGGTTCACCATTTGGACGTTAAATCTGCGTTTCTGAATGGTGACCTCAAAGAGGAGGTATATGTAGCTCAACCTGAAGGCTTCATCGTCAAGAACCAGGAGCACAAAGTGTACAGGCTGTCCAAGGCTCTCTATGTCTTGCTACAAGCACCGAGGGCCTGGAACACACGCCTGGACAGCTGCTTAAAGGAGCTGGGATTCATCAGATGCACTCAAGAGCATGCTGTGTACACAAGGAGCAATAGGGAGGGTGCACTCATTGTCGGAGTGTACGTTGATGACTTAATCGTCACAGGCACAAGAGAAACTGCAGTAAAGGTTTACAAGCAGCAGATGATGCAGAAATTTGAGATGAGTGATCTTGGGTTACTCTCTTACTACCTTGGTATAGAGGTAGACCAACAGGGTGATCGCATTATACTGAAGCAATCAGCATATGGGAAGAGAGTTTTGCAGCAGTTTGGAATGGGAGATTGCAATCCAACCAGGTATCCCATGGAAGCTAAACTGCAACTCAGCAAGAACCTTGAAGGAACACCAGTCGATCTGACGCAATATAGGCGAATCATTGGCTGTCTCAGGTACTTAACTCATACTCGCCCAGACCTTTGTTATGCTGTCGGAATGGTGAGTAGGTACATGGAGAAGCCAACAACCATGCATCACCAGGCTGTGAAACAGATCCTCAGATATGTGAAGGGAACACTTGAGTATGGACTCCTGTATGGAAGAGGACATGGTGAAGATGAACTGCATGGATTCACCGATAGCAACTTAGCCGGAGATATCGATGACAGGAGGAGCACCAGCGGAATGGCGTTCTACCTCAACAAGAACCTGATCACTTGGGCGTCTCAGAAGCAGAAAACTGTCGCGTTGTCCTCCTGCGAAGCTGAGTTCATGGCGGCAACGGCTGCAGCGTGTCAAGCTTTGTGGCTGAGGAATCTAGTTAGTGAAATGACTGGCCGCGAACCTAAGCTAGTCACGCTCTATGTCGACAACAAGTCTACAATTGCGCTGATAAAGAATTCAGTGTTTCATAGGCGCAGTAAGCACATTGATACTTGCTTTCACTTCATTCGCGAGTGTGTTGAAAGAGGGCAGATAAAGGTGGAGTTCGTGAGCACTGAAAAGCAACGTGCCGACATTCTCACGAAGGCTCTCGCCAAAGTAAAGTTCGCTGAGATGCAGCAGGTGCTTGGAGTTATCAACCTTGATCAAACCTAGATTAAGGAGGAGAATATTAGTTAAATAACCTAGATTTGACCAATTCATTTTGGAATAGAACTTGTCTAATTTAGATCCACCTTACTAGGGTTAGATCCATTTTAATAGGATTTATTAACTTGCTTTTAGGGTTGATTTGTTACAATATGGGCTATATAAATATGTGTGTATTTGTTTGTTTGATATCGAAGTAAGAAATAAAACAGTTTTCTCTCCAAATACATTGTGTTCATTATCCTTACCTCCCGAAGGTTACAACCCACTGCTTCTAGCCAACAAACGCTGGCAACTCGATATCAAGGGTGGGTTATTTCAAAAGAAATTATGAGAGGAACATGTGTTTATATAAGAAAGATATGAGAATAGATAAAGCCGAGAGGGAAGAGGGATAGGGATGTTCTTATCTGTATTAGATTAATATTCAGTTTAAGTTTTGGTGAAGGAAATAGATAGAAGGGATCCGGATATGATTTCTGATTTAAATAGCTTGGCTTATCTATAGAGACTCAATTTAAAGATTTATCTAGATTTTCTATTAGCCGCATGATTATAATATTTTTATTTATTATTATTGTTTAAATCTATCTAAATGAAAATTAATAATTTCAACTAATTCAATTTGAATAGTAAAAAAATTCAAAATTTGGGGAGGAGGTTTACAATATCCTCGCCTGAAGGTCCAAATGTGGCAAAGCTTCCCAAATATTTGTTAACATATCCAGTTAGAAGCGTAACAAGTACTATTACAACCATGAAAATACACAATGCATGAATAAATCTATCATGATGGAAACCGTACAGGTAAGATACTCATTAAAGTAGATAAGTAGAGCATAGAACTATAAAATATGGAATTGACAACAATAAACAGGTAAAAAGATGAACTGGAAGTAAGTAACAAATAACAGGAAGAACTATCAACATACAATCAAATGAACTAGTACATGTATTACAGAATATGATAAAATGAATATACCATGTGACCTAGAATACAGTGTTCGACATGTGGTGGCTAGGTTGAATCCGGCACGATGTACGTAAGGTGTGCTATATATCGAATCGAATAGAAAAAATAGGTTTACCACATGTCTACAAGTGTATTCTCCCACCGGACTCACTCTCATAAGATCATGGAAGACCAGTAATCATAGATAGGAAATATGAGTCAAACCTACAAATAGATAGTCACTACTCTCAAAGAACGGATAATCATGAACCATAATACGGATAAACATGTCACGAATACGGATAGTCAAATCATAACACGGAGCTCAACAAATCATGACATGATAACTCACATCACAACTCGGGGTCACGTATCAAAAATCAGATAATCGCGATTGTTTGCCATTAAATCAAAAGGAGAACTAAAAGAACTTGATTTGATTAACAAATAAAGATAAAGTACAAGAAGTCCTAGAAGACAATTTAAGTATAAATTTGTGGTCTGTGGTGACGATGGAGGGTTGGGAATGCAGCAAGTCTCCGCCTCGGACCCTTGCAGTATGTCGTCTTCAAGGAAGACTGGCAGCGTTGTGTCCTCCTCAGATTCGTAGGAGGCTATGTCATCTCTGCGAGAGTAGTTATCCTCAAGGATTCCGGAATCTGTTACTTGAGAGTGATCATCTTTCCAGAACGCTAAATTGTTGTGTAGGTTCAGTAGTTTACTACCCCAAGCTTGGAGAAACCCTAGGGGTTCTGAGGAAGAACTACCCCCAGCGGCTGACAGCTTCTTCCTTGAGCGAGTGTCCTGGAAAATACATTTCATGGGTCCTACTACCGGTCCTCCTAGTGGTCTTCTTCTCAACGCATTTGTCGAGAGTGACAAACTGGAAGTGTTGGACTTCTTTCTTCCTTTTGTGGAGGGGACCTTCTCAGCCGAGTAACATGCGGCGAAGGGCAGCTCCTCCTCCTTTGGCGCTTGCACCTGACCTCCGGGTTGTAGTGGGGCAAGTGTCATCTAGTGCAGTCATTGGAAGGATGACTGCCTATTTGTGGGCATTGTCACTCTGTTGCAACAGCAATTGATAATAATCTTGGCATAATGATGCCCTGGAGAGGATATTTCACCTGCCATAGCTGTCTCCCTCATTTTACGCTTGTGATTGATCACGTTGCGCAAGTCGAGCGAGAGTTGTTCCACCTTTGCACCATTTTTGTGGGTCCGGGTAGACTGAGTGCACGGGTGTGTAGGTGTTGTGTTGGCTCCCGGATCTGAGGTTCATACAAGAACTTGCCTCAGATCGTTGGCGGAAGAATTTTTAGACCGACTCTGTCCATTTGCCGCTGGGGCTGGACGCATGGGGCAGTCTTATATAATTTTCCATCAGGGGCCCGCGTAATAATTAGTTGTACTCTCTGACAGCCGACTGACTGGACAGTTGTCTGAGATTGGCGAGCTCACACTGTCTTTGAACTTTTTGACTTAGCCCCCGCAGGCGCATAGTGCGCAAAGTCCAAGTTTGGGTCTTCGACGTTCTCATTGGGCCGCATAGAGTCTGGGCCACATGAGATACGATCGAAGACAAAAAAATTTGCTACCGTCTGGGCCACATGGGGACGTCTGCCTGTGGCTGTGAACTGAGGCAGCATGAGGCCGTCTGCCAGTCTTATGCGGCCTCCTTCTTGGCCGCATGGAACCTAGTTCAGCACCAGAAAGTCTGGTATCATAGTGCTTTCCTTTACCAGAGTATGTGCGCTGAGTAGTTTCCATGTCAGGTGGGGAGCCCTCATGGACGTGGACGTCTCGGGTGTGCGCCTGGCTTTTAGCAATAGGGTGAGCAGTTGGAAGGGCCCCCTCCGCCGTTGGGCAAGGCGCAGCGGCCTTCGCTACCCACTGCCAGCTGATATCTTGGGCTTGGCTAGCCTTGGGAAAGGACTGACACTTCCTTCCGAGAGCATATCCTCGAGCGCTTGCTGATCGAAGCGATCCACCATCATCTTTTACGTCGAGCCGAGCTTGGACGCATCGGACTGCGTCTCTAACTTCTCAACAGAGGAGAAGGTCGTCCCCAGCAGATTCGCTTTTTAGTTTGCCATTAAATCAAAAGGAGAACTAAAATAACTTAATTAGATTAACAAACTAAGAAAAGTACAGAGAAGTTCTAGAATACAATCTAAGCACAAATTTGTGTTCTGGGGGTGACGATAGAGGGTTAGGAGTATAGCAACTCTCTTTACTCCGTGGACGATCTGATGTGTAAGCTCTTCTCTCTTGCTCGAGTGTAGGTTTGCTAATAGCAAGTCGATACCTTTGTACGATATTTGGGTAATCTATCTAACAATATAATAAGCTACCAACAATATCGATATACTCAATCACAGATCTAAGATGGAGAATAGCACGAATATGATAAAAGAATAGAATAGTCACAATACAACTCACGAATCAAAATAATAACATAAATAAGTCTGAGAAAAAACTAAACAGTAAGCTGGAGACAAATCTAGTACAAGAGGATAACTAA